>OX104068.1:86510722-86583099 GCA_944474145.2 Dicrocoelium dendriticum | reverse complement strand
TTTCTGTGCGCATTTGACTTTGGTCTGACCTAACACCTCCCCCTTGTTGAAATAGTTAGACCGGTGGTTGTATAGGTTTCCTTCGGGGATCGACCTGCAAGGGTTGCACGCATCTTCTTACCCGTTGTGGTCTTTTTCAGTCCGTTCCACGAGTTGCGTATCCTGTCCGGTCGAGGTGCTTGGGTGCAAAGTGCATAACAATTCATTGAAATCAAATACTTTGGGGTCGCGTGTCTCTGGGATCCTTGCAAACCGCGGTCGCAGTTGGTTGGCATGATGAACCCATACTTTCCTACCAACGCGAACATCGTACATTACTTTGCCACGTCGCCCCACGACTTGATCTGGTATCCAGGTTATTCGATGCCCTCAATGAGAGGCAGCAAACACTGCGTTTCCAACTCTGAAATTGCTGCGCCGTGCTCCGTACCGTCTGTTGTACCAGGCTTCCAAATCCGAATTCGTACGACGTATCGATGGGCGTTTTGGAGCCATCAGATCTAAGGTGATTCTCAGTCTTCGGCCCATGAGGGCTGCAGCGGGTGACTTCCCATCTGGTGCATTGGGATTCGGAGTTACTCGATAATACAACAAGAATCTTTCCAATCTTTCATTCAGCGTTCCCTCGTCCTTCGATTATAACAATGCACATTTTAGGGTGTCGACATAACTTTCCACTTGCCCATTTGATTTAGGATGATACGGTGCAGTCCTCATGTGTTGGATTCCATTTTGTGCGCAAAACTCAGCGAATTAATAGGATGTGAACTGTGATCCGTTATCCGATACGATTGTTTCCGGCAGACCATATTGACTGAAAACATGCTTCAGCGCAAGGATCGTGCTGTTTGCGGATGTGTTTCGCATCACAATAACCTTAGGCCACTTACTGTATACGTCAACAAGTATGAGAAAGTAAACCCTCAACTGGTCCTACAAAATTTACATGTATCTGCGACCAGGGTGATTAGGGATTCGGCCAAGATTGCAATGTTGTCCGCACCGGTAACTTGGAAACACTGCAGCAGTTAGAACACGATCGTCCAATGTCTTCTATTTGACTATCCATCTTTGACCAAAACACGTAACTGCGCGCAAGTGCTTTCATGCGGGCGATTCCTGGGTGGCCCGTATGCAACTGCCTCAGCACGCGTTGCCTGAGTAGTTCAGGAATGACAAGGCGATCCGCGAAAAACAGACAGGCGTCGACTTCGGACAAAGCGTCGCGTCGCGTTAAAAACTGTATAAGGGATTCGTCAGGGGATTGCTTTGGCCAGTCTTGTCTCGTGTAAGTCAATACTTCCTGTAGCAATGCGTCTTGGTTCGTGGCCTGCTGAAACATTCTTGCGGTTACAGGTAAAGTATTCACGGCATCGCGCATCATATGACTGGTATCCGTGTCGGTTGTGAGTAAAGCAATAACGGCATCCTCAGGCTCACGTCGACTAGTATCGACTAATCTGGACAGGGCGTCCGCTTGCCCAATAGAGTAAGTTTACGAATACCTCATGTTGAAATCGTATCCCATCTCTGAAGTCGACTGGCCGTGTACGCCGGAATACCCTTTTTGGATCCAAAGATAGCGAGTAAGGATTTGTGATCCGTCACTAATGTGAAATGCCGACCGCAAATCATTTTGTGGAATTTCTGAACAGCAAAGACAATAGCGAGAGCTTCTTTCTTGATTTGGCTGTAGTTCTTCCCAGAGGTGGTCAGGGCTCGTGCTGCATGCGCCACAGCCTTTTCTGAACCATCTGGAAAGCGGTGTGAAATGACTGTAGCAATTCCATAGCTCGAAGCATCTGTAGCCAGGATGATATGCAGATCCGGATTGTAATTAGTAAGCAATAGGTCTGATTTCAGCATAGATTTCAATTTCTCGAATGCCTGTTGACACTGCCTGGACCATTTTTATTCCACATCTTTCATCAGCAGATGATTCGAGGGTTGGCGTAGACGATGCATAGCTGGCAGAAACTCGCTATAGTGACTCAACATTCCGAGGAATGATTTCAGAGTTGTGACATCCGTTGGTGTAGGCAGTCGATCTATTACCTCAATGTTCTCGGGGTCGGGATGTCGGCCTCGTTCATTAATCACAAATCCCAGGAACTTAATGGATTTCAAGAAGAATTTGCAATTGTCTGCGCGTAAACGGAATCCATAATCTTTGATTCGCATCATCACGTCATCTAGCCGTTGACATAATTCGTCATGTGTGGTGCAAAATATGATGATGTCATCCAGATATGCTGCAGCTCCACTTACCTCAGTCAACATGGCATCCATGACTTGCTGAAAAATTGTGGGTGCGGTTTTAACTCCAAATGGCAGACGATTGTGAGATTGTGAGAAACTTTCTGCTTTCAGGTGCAACTTCTAGTTATAAATAAGCATCCACCAGATCCAAGGTCGCAAAATATTTACCACCATTCAGCTTCGCGAACAGGTCGTCAGGAAGTGGAAGTGGATACTGATGGGGTTGCAATGCATCATTTAGACCAGTTGGGAAATCTGCATACAAGTGAATAGAACCGTTCGACTTCTTAATCACGACGATTGGGGCAGCCCATGGTGAGAAATTTATTGGTTGAATCACGCCAATTTGCTGCAATCGGTCAAGCTCATGTTCAACAAGTACTTGTGATGCATACGAGACCGAGCGCCTGGGTCGAAACATTGGTGTAGCACAAGGTAACAGAGTAAGCTTTGCCTGCATCTTGCTACAATGTCCAAGTTCAGGTTGAAAAACACAAGCATGCTTCGCCTAAAAATGTTCAGCAATGGTTTCACTTGGAATAGGTGGTATGGCTGTATGATGCACCATGACGTTCGTTTCAGAACACACATTATTCAGTGGTACATTGAGCAAATTCAATTTATCAGTCCAATCAAGGTCAAGAAGATTAATGTTGACACAAGAAGCTAAGTAAATGGTTCCACGGAGGCCCAGATCTTTAAATTTGATGTCACATGTGAACTTACCATCTAAACTCAGTGGTTCGCCGGATGCATTTTGGGCAGTCAGATTGGTGCGCCTCAGTGGAGGTTTGCCAAGTCACATCCATGATGATCGAGAAATGATGGTAATGTCCGATGCCGTATCTATTTGCAAGGATATGGGACACACCGTTAATTATGACGGTGATGTATTTTCGTTTGCCCGCAAATTCTGTGCGACAGGTCGCGAGAAGTACTTTTGTCTTTGCTCCCTAAAACATCTCTTGGGATTTAGAATTCGTGTACAAGTGTGGGGTAAACACAGGCCTGGAAAAGTACGTTTTGCGACAGTGTGATTCTTTGTGACCGAGACGTTTGCACTTCTGACAGAGAGGTTTCTTGTAAGTACAGATTCGCACAAAATGCCATCCACCAAGGTTCCAGCATGCGGTCGGGGATTTTTGATTGGGTACACTATGGCTCACATTTTTACCTCGAACAGTCGTGCGGTAAATCTGTGGTTCACTCTTGGGGTCAGCATTTTCAATCATTTTGTATCATGCTTTGAGTTAATCAGTCTCCGGCATTCAACAGCAATGTTCTGTAATGTCAAATGGGGTTCCTGCTCTAACTTGTGCAGCATGCGTGTGCGCAAATCAGCATCGGCATGAGACTGAAGACTGCAAACAAATATGAGACTTTTGAACTGATCAGGTGTCATCGTACCGAGTCTAAAACGTTCACACTCTCGGTTCACAACTCCAGCATGTGTCATAAAATCATGGCTATCACGTTTGAGCAACTTTAAACAATTATAACGGATACTGAGCAAAGATGCTTGCTCACCGAAAATGGACGTCAGAATTTGCAGTCATATCGAAGCGGAAATCTCTTGGATTCTTTGGTAACACAAAATTGGTATAGCGTTCATGTTCAACTGCACCAAGTTTACGCAGCAACAACTGAACATTCCATGCATCATCTTGCGCCGCCAACTCAACACGGAAAATATCTTCATATTGCTTGGACCAGGAATCAAAATTTACTCCGTTTGGTTCATCGAAAACGAACTCTGTGATTGCTGTCGTGACCGCGTCTACTGAAGATCGTGTGAGGGCAGCTTGGGGCTCACATTGAACGTTCAACTTCTGCGCAAATAACTCGAACAATTGCCACTGGGATTTTTCGAACTGCAGCTGCTGTTGATGGAGAAGCTGCTGTATCTGCTCAAATGAAATGGACATTATTGTGCAAAACCTCCGTCGCCAGAATCTGTTGTCCCCAGGGGTTCGAATTACCAGCCTCTTAGATAGCGCCACGCGAGTCAAAAGACAAGGCATCGGACAAGAAGTATATTGCAAGTCGACGTGGATATGAAAGCACACTGATTACCGTTCAAATCACGGCTGAGTGCTAATTTGAATTTATCGATCTCATATAGAATCACGGGACATGTGAGTGGTAAAAACAAGCGGTAGGAATAAATGTTCTACAATACAGAAAAACTCTAGTCTGCTTGTAACCGAGACTGTTCTGATACAATGCATACGGTTACTTGGGGAGACTGCGCACTTACCTTCCCGAACAAGCAATTTGTTTCGTTTCTGTGCGCATTTAACTTTGGTCTGACCTAACACTATACCCTTTAGGTTCATTCAATTTACAGTTCCAAATTAATTCTACCACCTCTGGTAAACACATCTAGTCATGAATGTTAGGAGTTGCCACCCCCCACTCGAAAACACTGCACTCCTCAACCGCTTTCCCAATTTTTACACTCATTAGGCAGAAATAGCTGCATTGCGATTCGTAACAGTGATCCTTGAGGTGTAAATCGAAACCTCTGAATTTAAGCCACCGAGTCACGGCGGGCAACGCTTAGCACAACGGTTAATGACTGATTGGAGGGCCATTTTGTAGTGCACGTAGTGTGAATGGATTACGACGCGCAAATTCAATGCGCAATGCGGTGCCATTCAACTAGCATATCTACCAGAAATGTTGTAGACGTGAGCACAAAGAAACTCATTGCAAATCTAACCCATTTTCAGGCCGGTTGATGATGCACGAAAGAAAAGCTACGGTCATTTTGTGAAGAGAGTGAACGCCAATTTTACTGAAGATGTTAAACATGGCCGAAAATAAATCAACATCGCCATCAAAATCAATAGAAGACAGGCGTGCTTGCAGATCGATACGGCCTCACTATCACGGTCATATCAGAAAGGCTGTGAAGATTACCGAGTTTCCAGATATCAAACCAACCAGTCAACAGGCGAAAAGTGAATCAGATGCCGAGCTGAAATTGCTTGGTCAAATCGAATGTGAGTGTCGTTATACCGACTTTACCGCATGGGGAACGATTTTCGTCACGAGCCATCAGAATCTGAATCTTCTGGGTTTGAACTGGACCGAGTGTTTCAACCTAATTGATGTTCCGAGCAACCAGATTTGTGCGAGTTTCCAGATACCCAACTCAACATCCCCTGAAACAGTGGCCATCAAGTGCCTATAAGAGAGATATGCAGCAGTCTTTCGAGAAGCCCTCGGCAAGTGCACCGAAGTACAAGTTTTATTGTCCCTTAAGCCCGATGCTGTTCTAGTGTTTCGTAAGAAATGCCTATACCTTACGTGACAACACCAATGGTTGACCATGAGCTGGATCGCTTAGAGAGAGCAGCGGTTATCCATCCGGTGAACTACACTTCTTGGGCGGCATTCATTGTTATGGTCAAAAAGCCAGACGACCAGATTCGAATATGAGTCGATTTCTCGACGGGTGTAAATGCTGCATTGAACGCCCATCAGTACCCTTTATCGCTTCCAGATGATTTGTCCGCAAAACTGAATGGAGGTAAAGGTTTCCCAAAACTGGATCCCCAGATGGAGGCACATGAAGCTTCACGAGAAATACTCACCATCAATACGCATCGAGGCTTGCACCAGTATCACCGTCTCACGTTTGGAGTCAGATCTGTAAAAATAAAGTCATGTTCCAGCAGATCATGGACACAATGTTGACAGATTTTAATGGAGCAGCCGCATACTTGGACGACACCCTTACTGCCGGAGGCAGCGTTGAGGACTTATTAAAAAGGTTGGATCGAGCTTTTGGCCGTGTTGAGGAATATGGACTCAGACTATGACCTTCTTTGTGGACTCGGTTACGTTTCTCGGCCTTACAATCGACAGGAACGGAATTCGTTCAGACCAAGCGAACAACCAGTTAACCAAGACGATGCCGCCGCCTAAAGATCGTTGAACGTTAAGGTCATTCCTAGGACTCACAAGTCATTATAGCCCGTTCATAGCGCACATTCATCGTTTGCGTGGTCTAGTCAATGACCTGCTGGCCAAGGATAAACGCTGGAACTGGTCCGAAGAACGCCAGACGAGGCAAAAAGGTTACTATGTTCCGACCTTCTGCTGACACATTACGACCCTACTCTGGAGTGTGATGGCCGCAGACACCTCGAACAATGGCATTGGTGCAGTCATAGCCCACAAGTTCGTAAATGGTTCAGAAAAGGCAATTGTACATGTAGGTCGGTCGCCGTCTCACGCAAAGGGAAATTATGGCCAAATAGAGAAAGAAGCCTTTGCGAAAGTTTTCGCTGTTAAAAATTTCACAAGATGCTGTATGGGAGTAAGTTTACACTTCTTACTGACCATAAGCCTTTGTTGGTAATTTTCGAAGCAAAGCCGGGTATCCCTGTCTATACGGCAAATAGGTTGCAGCGGTGGGCCACAAAATTACTCAGCTGCAATTTTACGGTGAGGGACATTTCTACAAGGGATATTGGTCGCTGATGTATTTTCCCGGTTATTAGAAAGTCAACAGCGCCTGCAAGAAGAATCTATCATTGCAGCGATCTCTCTGGAGTCGGAAGTGAATTAGATGTTGTTGGGAATGCTCAGAGGGCCCTCCGGTAATTTTTGAAATGATACGTGATACATCAATGTGGGATCCTGTCCTACAAAAAGCGGTCAGATTTCAAACTACACAGTGGCCGAATGACAACCTAGATGGGAATTGCAAAATTTGTTCCGGAGGAAAGAGGAATTAGCAATCGTCAACAGATGTTGACTTTTGACGGAGAGTAGTTATTCCTAGGGAAGTTCGCCATAAAAGTTGTCCACAAAAATGCTGCAAACGCAATCTGCTTAACGAAGATAAGCGCAATTAGCGTAAGCAACTTGTGCAAGTTAATAGAAGGTTACTCAAGTAGGCAGAACAAACCAATTGAAGTGGAATGAAATTTATGAAGCTTAAAAAGACCTAGTTTAAGTGTAAGTTGGTTTAGCCCAACATACATATTTTGGCTATACATACTGTCTTCCGGGTGCTTCATACAATTTCCGCCACAGGCCTTTGTCTTCTGATTTGTGAAGTGGCTGTATCGTGACCAGAGTGGCTGTATCGGTTATCCGTACTGTCAGCGGAAACAAAACATGAACAATCTGAGCTACCAGTTTTTATTTCTATGACCTAAAGTGGGGTTCGGATGGAAATCGATTCAATTATTTATGATGTCAACTTCCACTAACAAAACGAGGTACGCATGCTTGTGATGGTTAGAAAGCACTAATGCTGTGACCCACCCAGCACACTACAGCAAAAACTGCTGTAAAGTGCTGTACTAATGAGGTGTGTGATGTATTCGACCGCCGAAAAAGGAAAGTGAACTACCACAACAGAGCATCTAGGAAGAATATGTATAAAAGCATGTAAGTCATGTACATTTACATGGAATAATTACACACGTGTTAAAAATGTTAGTAATCTACCCTACATTTGGTTAAAGTGAACTAGTGAAGGTCATTTTCCTCTGTATCGTGGAATACCCCGTGCGTTCTGGGCTCGAGTGTGAATCTGGTTTCTAGCTGTGTCAGCTCAGCTATTTCCAAGTAAGTGTCGTAATTGAGTTAGTATATATTTACGGATCTTTCGCCTATCAGATATACATATCATTTCTCTGCTAACAGCATTTTTTCACACAGGTGACAAGTCCATGCCGAACTGTTGTGTTGTGCGTTAACGCACGAGAACGGTGTCACAAGAGGAACCATAATAAGCAACACCTGGCTGCTTGGAGACGGCCCGCGTGACATCATCCCATCCGTATCCGTACATAACTATCATAATACTTTGCGTCAACATCGAAGACCTGAGCCGCAAGCTCCACGGCACGGTGTGGAAGTGATTCGTCGTACCTGTAAATGTTTTCTCTGATAACTTGCACAACGTGGACTTCGACAAAGCTATGCATTGTGTACGCAGTATGTGTGATGACGATCATGCAGCGGAATCCGACGTAACGGTATTCATGGGATGGCCATCAAGAAGGTTGATGTAAGGCTTCATCTGACATAATCCGTTTCATAATTTTGCAGACGTGCGCCCCAGAGAATCAGCTAACGGATGTTGATGATAAGCCACTGCGAATGAAAGTGAAATCATAGTGATCCTCCGCAGCATGCAATCCTGCCAATGCCCCAACATCTGGCATGCGGAAATGCACCGCCGCTGTGCAGATCATGCATCATGATTACGAGACCCCAAATAAGCGCCAAATCGTGTAATTTGATTTAACAACAACAGTACCAATTACTAGCGGGGGAGCGGCTCCTGGGATTAAATCGTCTAATGTATTCAAAAGTAACCCCCACGTTGTCCGATTGGTGACATTACGCAGCGATTCCAAATATATTGGGAGTACCAGCTGTTAGCACGCGAGACGGTATACACCTTGCTTCTAATTGCGCAAGGCACTTTACAGAAACCCTTGCACAAGTCGATATGCATCTAGATGACTTAAAAACGCCTACCTCAGGAAGTTTGACCTATGGCGCAGGATTTATATGCTTTAAAGACTACTGTTCGAAAGCGCACAGAAGCCGTACAACAACCGCAGCTTAGTCGACGCTTATGTTACGACTGTCGGTATCCACGGTGAAGGAACTAGAGGAGGTTGATACCTCACTGACGGATAACAAAATAAAGGGAGAGCTGATAAGCAATTTACCAATGACATATTGAGTAGTAACAAACAACTTTACTGCCAGCTACTGCAGGGAAATGGTTGTATGACGGTACACGCTATATAATGCTGCGCAGTATGACTAGGTAAAAAAATAAATAATATATGTCAGCTGTAGGCAGTAACGGCGCTTCGCTGCCGCGCGAACACAAGCAGTCGCGCGCGGGCTGGGTATACCGCGAGGACGCCCACTCCTACGCGGATTCGAACCGGGGACCTTATGGTTGCAAACCAGGTGCGCAGACCACTCGGTCACCAGCCGATGGGCGCTAAAACTTTTTGCAGCGATAACGACCTCTGCGTCTTCAAAAAGGTAACGACATACTCCGTTAAACAAGGTAACAGAATTTGTCATCCATGAACATTCATTCACAGGTGTTTCAATAAAGCAAGAAGAAACAACATCTTAACAGAATTTACTGAATTCAGCAATTTCGTGTATTCTCATCAGCTGTTTACATACAGTTAGTGGAAATCACAGTGCGATGTTAACAGCGAAAAATTCAAAGCGGTCGAAAGTCCTTGGGTTTGCATGACCCGTTCCGAGGAAAACGCAATCATTAGTCTCACGAGGGAAGGGCTAGCGTGATCACGAAATCCTGAGGCAGGAGAAACAGAGACAGAGGTAAGCTCTTCCGTACGCAGGTATTTACGAAATGCGCAATCAAACTACTGGCGCCGACCAACTGGGGGGACATCACTGTGCAGATGGAGGTAATATCTCCGTGTGACTTTGCTATTGCAACTTGCTTTTGGGGTTTCTATCCTACAGCGAATGCCGAAAGCGGCCACGAATATATGTAGCCGTTCGTTTTTGTACATAAATGACCATTATATTATACCATAATTTCCAGAGGCAGAATTTTGTCAGTAAGTTCCGGTTATGCGCATTTCTCCCTTTTATAGCGGAATAGGTTTCAACACTGCCTTCTGCAACCTAATGACCGCCGAAGGGTATCCTGCGAGGAGGGTTATCATTACCTCTGGTGCTATTAGATTAGGTGCCTTGGGGATAACCCGTGGTCGTAATCATACTTGCTAGTGGGTCCTATAGAGAGAATACGTTTCACAGCTTCACATAAAGATGGCTTGCAAGGAATACGCCACTCGAGCGTACCTACGAAACCCGTGGGGTGGGCGACTGACAGAATAGCTACAGGCGGCTCACTATTGGTGGATCCGTAAGTTGACCTTGAAGGAAAAAAGACGGTAAATCAGATCCCAATACTGCAGGCCAATGCAGCTTTTTTACAGCATTTTCAAAGAGGCTGCAATGACAGCAATTTCTGTATAAGTGCTGGGTGGGGACATCCAATTCCCCAAACTATGGCAACCACAAAAATGCAGAGAGCGAAAAAAAGATCTGAACTCACCTTTGTCAGTGGAGTGGGAATTGAAGATATTTCCAAAACATTTTGGCTCTTTATCGCATTTTTAAGAAGCGGAGTCAATAAATCAAAGCACCTCCTACAATGAGTGAAAACGTTTTCAAAAGTGAGATGAACATATCCAGGATGACCACAATAGGTGAAGTTAGATACCAGAACTGAAACACTTTCTAGACTACGCGCTGTCACACAAATGGACCCAACGAAACCTTTACATCTAAGGGTAGACTAATTACCTAAGGCAATAACGCTTTTAATCACGCTGGAAAGTGAACGTAAAGTGAACGTAAACGGAGCTTAAGAATCACAGAAAAGTGCTGGACATTTGGACAGTTAGCCACCCAAAACATACCGAAAAACGATTGTTACTGTAGAGCTAGTAAGAACGTAGGCAAAGGGGTGGTTGCTCAGTAAACACGGTGAACAGCATATACTCAATGCTCCACGTGTAGACCGCTCACCGTGGAGGACGAAAGTAGATTGGTTTAGACAAGGCATCAGCCGAAAAAGTGGATGCACCAACCAATTGTGAAAAATGAGTAATCGATAAGAGGTCAAGCATTTCCCATATAAATGAAACTTCTAGATGGGTCAAGGGAAGTTCATTAAGGCTAAATCTTCAGCGACAAACAGCAGCCAGGAATCAAAAAAATACTAAGAAAGGTGCACACTCAGGATTTTCAAACACACCTTTAATCTAAGGTCGAACATTCGGCCAGTGGCGACAATGAACCGACTGTTGTTGTGTAAACCTCAGTGAACTCCATGTCTTTCCCACCATCCAATACCGAGAGGGTGTATTTCCTCCACAGAACACAGACGAATGAGGTATAAAGGGTGGTAGCAGCAAGCGTGACGCATCGCAGTAACACACGATGGGGTTCGCGCACCAGCTTGCAGCAGTGGAAAGGAGAGCAAAATGGCTGAGCACAACAACTAATGTTTCGTAATGTGAAGGTATTATGTACCCTTATGAGAGGTAGTTGTATAACTCAGATAATCCAACAGACAAAGAAATGCATATGCGTAAAGAGAAAGAAAATTGTGTGCTCTAGTTGACTTTGTTGCTTACATGGTAGGCGACCACTCCAAATGACTAGGAAAACAAAGCTGATGCGGTATGCTAAACTGCTTGTTCTGAATTAATGAAGACCGGTATTACGGGGACGAACAGATTAACACAATGTAGGCAAGTGGTCAAAGAGCATTGGTAGCAGAATACCCACCAGCAATTTCGCTATGTAGTTGTTGACATGGTGTAAAGGCTGGTCAATTCCAGACAGTTGGAAAGATGGTTCATTGCAGCTGAATTTCTAAAATAACCATGATTCACTGGTGGTAGTACTGATTGTGTGAAGCAGATGGAACAGTGCGCCGTACGATATCGGTAGAATACGAGGAATTCAGTGGAGAACACAACCAGACGAACAGGATAAGAACTGAAAACCGACAAGGATGCCAAATGTTAAAGCTGTTGGTACCGACCAAATGACAGGGAGCAGCGAACTCCGAATGATTCACATGCTCTACTGTTCAGTGGAACGGGAGTAAGTGGAACAGCAAGTGCCCAAAACACTAAAGGATGCTCTTCATCTACCACAGTAGATGGAAGACATAAGGAAGATAAGGCATCAGAAGCACGCCGTTACAACAAGCCGACGCTTCGCTGACGCGTATCCACTACCAGTCGCTCGTTGGCTGGGTATACCGCGAGGTCACTTGCACCTACGCGGATTCGAACCGATCACCAGTGGATTACAAGGCAGACACCTTATCTTAACCAAACGCGCAGCGGATGTAGTAGATGTGTCAGCAACCATCGTGGCACCGACTTGATATAAAAAATAATAAATAATGTGTCAGCTGTACGCCGTAACGGCGCTTCGCTGCCGCGCGACCACCGCGTCGCGCGCGGACTGAGTATACCGCGAGGACGCCCACCCCTACGGGGATTCGAACCGGTGACCTTATGTTTGTAAAGCAAACGTGCAGACCACTCGGCCACCGGCCGACACCGACTCTCACCCATCTGTGAGACACACCTCAGTTAATATATTGCGGCACATTAACTGAGGTGTATCTCTCACCCTCTGCTAGCGTGTATTGATGATTATGATGAATCCTGATCATAATGGCGTGGTCAGGAAGTAAAACGACCTTTGCTCAGATTGTCATATGAACGATTTGGTGTTTGCATTACAAAGAAAATGCAGCCAACGCGGCCTGTCGCCGAACTCGCCGACAGTCAAATTCAGTAAGATGTTAGATACGGCGAACCACAAGATGCTGTGGTTAGACTGGAGCAAGTTCGGACGTTTTGCTGAGTGCAAATCATCAGGATAAGCCACATATAGCTAAAGTTGGGATCAAAAGCATATTTATGCAACAGTACTGGATCATGTTAGGGCATCGGGTGTGAAGCAAAGCTGCTACTTCTTTGTTTAACACCAAATATAGAAACATGCCGTCTTGTGCGCCTTATAAAAGTGAGGGCAGTGGTTGCGTTGTGCACTGCATAGACGTGGGCTGCTGAACACCTGTCAAACGAACGAGAGTCTTAGTGAGAGACAATCATCCGGATGTTGATGTGTGCAGCGAGAGTGAGCTGGGAGGCATGGGGACCGCACTCGATCCTACAACCAACAAGTTCAGGTGTACTAATAAAACAAACACAGCTGTATACCAGTTTACTTCTGGTTGAAAGCAGAAACGATAGGCTCACTGCAAGGCTTCACAAGTCAGAACGAAGTAGAAAAAACTTGACCTTCCGCAAGCCCGAGAGCAAGCTAATAGACTAACTTTCTTGGTCAATAGTAACAGAACTATACGGGAAAAGATAAAAACATAAAGGAAAACCATTATTTTAGCAATTAATCGATCACCATCGATCGTGCATTGATTTTGAAGATTCCGGAACCTCCCATTCCTTCACGTGATCGCCAACATACGGAGTCTTGGCAGGGAGGCTATTAATTTTACTAGTTGACCTTCGTTTTTCAGGAGCCGAAGGTCACTGAGTACCCCTATATATTTAGCTTAGGTCTGGCGTAGTTGTACAGCGTTTTGGCGACATTGTTGGCTACGTTGGCAGCGCTCTTTTGTTAACACGTTTTTCGTGGTCAAGGTCGTTGGAATTTTGATTTTTCTTCGGCTGGGCTAGAATTTTTGCGGAGAAATTTTTGGGTGTTTAATTCGGAATAGCGAGAAAAGGTGAAGATCTAACAATGGCGACAGACAAGCACGAAAATGTTGCAAACTTTTCTGCCGAACACTTTCAAAAGCTGCTTCTTTAGCCACCATCCCAGACGGAGGCACAAATGAAACTGATTGTAAGTTTAACGCGGCGCTTGAACGTACTATCAAATGGACTGGCTACACGGGACACGCAGGCTGTTTCACTTGATCCTCTTAAGAATTCAATCAGTGAATTTCATTGTGATGCTGATCCTGAATGCACTTTCGAGGCGTGGTTCAAACGCTGAGAGGATAAGTTCCGGACGGATTTCAGCCGTCAGGATGATTCACGGAAAATGCGTCTTTTCCTCCGCAAGCTCGGTACGAATGAACATACAAGATCCGTTGACCACACCCTGCACAAAGAGCCGAAGGACATCACTTTCAACGAAGCAGTGGCAAAAAATTTTTGGTAAGTTGACATCTTTGTTTAGCATTCGCTATCAATGTCTAACAACCCCTAAGCGTGATACAGACGATTACGGGGAATTAGCAGACATAGTTAACCGTGAATGTGAACGTTTCAAGTTACGCTGTTTGACGGATGACCAGTTTAAGTGTCTCATATTTGTCAGTGCTTTACAGTCTCCACGCGACGCGGAAATTTGCACTCGGCTCCTTGCTAAATTGGATCAAGATCCAGATTTGACATTAAATTCTATTGTAGGCGAATGCAAATGGCTGATTACCTTGAAACACGACACGGCCCCATCACTGCTGATACTGTTCATGCTGTGCAGAAAGCAAGAAACGCTGGCTCGAACAAGCCGTTCAACAGAAAGCCGTACAAGCCGCCTACACCTTGCTTGTCATGTGATGAATGGCAGTTCGCACGATACTGTCCATTCAAACGTCACATTTGTGATAAGTGCCTTAAACGCGGCCACAAGGAAGACGTTTGCCATCAGGACCGGCCAAGAAACGTGAAGTAGTAGTACCGAAGTAAGCAATTCAGGAAACCTGACCCAGAATCACTATCCGTGATTGCTACAGTTCACAGCGATTCTAGAACGCGCTGCCGAGCTGTCACTGTGCTCATCAACAGAATCCTAACCAGGCTGCACTTCCATACGGCATCAGGTATAACGATCATTTCCAAGAGCACTTGGGAGCAAATAAAGAAGTCGAAGATGGTTGATTCCAACAAAGTCGCGCACAACGTATCCTGGGGAGTGTTGAAGCTGGTCGGAGAAATAAATTGCAAAATTGCATTCAACGGAGTGGGACAGGCCGGAACTTGCTACTTGTCTGACCGACCAAACTTGAACCTCCTTGGACTTGACTGGTTGGAAAAATTACAACTGTTTGATGTTGCAATGAGTCAGATTTGCAACAGAACCCAAACCGAGCCAGTCCATGTACCATCGTCGATAGAAGACATGACAAGAAAGCTAAAGCAGAAGTTTGCCGCCTTGTTCGAAGTTGGTCTCAGCCACTGCACTAAGCTCAAAGCAAAGTTGTGCCTTCGCGAAGGAACCAAGCCAGTCTTCAGAGCAAAAAGACCGGTACCGTATGCAGCCATGGCAGCAGTTGATCAGGAGCTCGACCGACTGGAACGAGCCGGTGTCATCACACCAATGAACTAGTCTTCATGGGCTGCGCCGATTGTTGCTGTGAGAAGGCCGTACGGTAAAGTGCGTCTCTGCGCCGATTTTTCGACTGGCCTGAATGCCGCATTGGACGACCATCAATACCCCCTTCCGATACCAAAGGATATCTTTGCCAAGCTGAATGGTGGGAAGGGTTTCGCCAAGCTCGACTTGTCCGATGCCTACCTCCAGGTCGAGGTTGATGAAAGCACGAGAGAAGTGCTGACCATCAACACTCATCGTGGCTTGTACCAGTACGATCGGCTCCCTTTTGGAGTGAAAACAGCACCAGCCATCTTCCAGCAGCTGATGGACACCATGCTCGAGGGAGTTACTGGAGCCGCGGTGTACCTGGATGCTATCATTTTGATGGGTTGGACGGCAGAAGAACTATTTCAGCTCGATGAAGTGTTTGTACGCATCCAGTCATATGGTTTCCGTATCCGTGAAGACAAGCGTACCTATTTTACACCAACTATCAATTTCTCGGCTTCATTTTCTCAAAGGACGGTCGTCGCCCTGATCCAGAAAAGATCCGAGCTATTCAAAAGATGCCCCACCTGCGGACCTGCAATCGCTGCGTTCATTCTGTGGCCTAATCAGTCATTACAGCGCGTTTCTGCCGGAACTGCATCGCCTGCTCGCCCCGCTGCATAAGTCGCTGAGCAAGGGCCAAACCTGAAAATGGACGCCAGAATGCCAGACTGTGTTAGAGCGGATCAAGTCATTGCTGGCTTCAGACCTACTCCTAACTCACTTCGATCTCTCACGCGGAAATTGTCCTTACCACAGACGCATCCAGTCTAGGGATCAATGCTGTAGTTTCCCATACGTTCTCAGATGGATCTCAGACGATCGCACATGCCGCCGGGACGCTGACGAAAGCCGAAAGAAACTACAGTCAGATAGAGAAGGAGGCATTGGCCATAGTGTTTGCTGTGAAATTTCACAAGATGCTGTATGGTCGCCGCTTCAAACTCTTGACGGATAACAAGCCACTACTGGCCATTTTCGGCTCGAAGAAGGGAATTACTGAATACACAGCCAATCGACTCCAACGATGGGCACTCACCTTGCTGGGCTATGATTTTGAAATCCGTTATCAGTCAACGGATTCGATGGGCCAGGCAAATGTGTTGTCACCCCTCATTGATTCGCAGTAGAAAGAACACGAGGACACCATCATTGCTTCAGTTGAGATTGAACCTGATGTCAAATTCCTGGTGAGCGAGGCACTACATGGTCTGCCGGTTACGGTCGATGCTGTGCGAGCCGAAACGCTTCGAGACCCAATCCTGAAGATGACACACTTCCACAGAACCAGCTGGCCACGTTCGTGTTCATCTGCCGAAACGCAGCAGTTCCATCAGCGAAGACATTCGCTCTCCACTGTGAACCATTGCGTCATGTTCTCAGGGGGAGTAGTCATCCCGCAAGTGTTGCAAGAAAGAGTGCTGCCGCAGTTCCATGCAGGACATCCAGAGCTCAACCGAATGAAAGCGCTTGCCCGAAGTTATGTGTATTGGCCGTTCATGTACAGACAGCTGGAGCAGCTAGCTAGAAGTTGTGGCAACTGCACTACCGCTTCAAAAGCATCGCCGAAGACTGAACTCCACTCGTGGCCTAAACCAACTAAACCTTGGAGCCGTGTTCATGTCGACTTGGCAGGTCCAATCAATGGCCAGAACTTTCTCATAGTGGTAGACGCTTACAGCAAGTGGCTCGAAGTGTCCCTCATGAGAAGCACGAAAAGCAGCGCAACACTCTCGAGGTTGCGACAAATCTTCAGCAGATTCGGCTGCCCTGAAACATTGGAGACGGACAAAGGAGCATAGTTTACTTCGGCCACATTCACGGAGTTCTGCAATCGCTGCGCCATCAAACACGTGCGGTCTCCACCATTCCACCCACAAGCGAATGGCCAAACGGAGAGGTTTGTGGATACATTCAAACGCACTCTGCTCAAATCAAGGATGGAGGGAGACATAGAGGAGGTGATCGACCGCTCCCACTTTCTGTACCGATCAACACAACATCCACAAACGCCGGGCGGAAGATCATCAGCAGAGGCAATGATGAAGAGACAACTTCGCATGCCATTTGATGCAGTTCGGCCGTCCTCGGAGTCCATAGCTGGTGAAAGGAACCTCGATGGAACGTGACTTTAATCGGCGGTATGGTGCCAAGGGACGTTCGTTTAAACCTGGTCAGCCAATACTTGTGCGTGACTATCGGGATGGACACGCAAAATAGACGTCAGGCACGATCCAAGGCAAGCGCGGGAGCGTCATTTACGACGTGCTGGTTGGAACGCAGGTATGGGTACGCCATACAAACCAACTGCGAACAACAATGTGTCAGCCACAAGCAACAGAATCCGCCGAGCTTCCTTTTGACCTGTTGACAGACAGCTTCAACTTGCCTAAAGAGCCCGTAGAAGAATTCTGTCATCATACGAATGATACCAGACCGCAGAGCACGGAATTTGAATCCAGAACACTATAAACAAGGTGATGGAACGACAGGCGTAGAACCCCATCCAGGACGCTTCAGGTCAATCCCAGGCTAGCATCATACACCGCGGCAGCCGGTTCAGGAGGCAAGGTATCCGGGGAAAAGTGAAAACATAAAGGAAAACCATTATTTTAGCAATTAATCGATCACCATCGACCGTGCATTGATTTCGAAGATTCCGGAACCTTCCATTCCTTCACGTGATCGCCAACATACGGAGTCTTGGCAGGGAGGCTACTACGTTTACCAGTTGACCTTTGGCTGCTAGAAGCCGAAGGTCATTGAGTCCCCTATATATTTGACTTAGGTCTGGTGTAGTTGTACAGCGTTTTGGCGGCGCTGTTGGCTACGTTGGTAGCGTTGTTGGTAACACATTTTTCGTGGTCAAGGTCTTTGGAATTTTGATTTTTCTTCGGCTGGCCTAGACTTTTTGCGGGGAAATTTTTGGGTGTTTAATTCGGAATAGCGAGAAAATGTGAAGATCTAACAAGAACAATTGTTGCGCTGTTAACAGTTGCGCGTATGTCAAGAGTGAGCGCAAGTTGCGCGAAAAGAGAAAAATGGCATGAAAGGATCATTACTAAGCCGCTGGGACCAATCTGGTAATAATAATAAACAAGACGAAGTGCATCCCTTATGCGGGTCATGAATCTGTGCGAGCCCAACCCAATTCAGCTTGGTAGATAACCCACGTGGTCATAATGAGCGATGGCTTCGGTTACTAACTTAAGCCAACAAAATCAGTCCGCGTGGTACATGCGATGCTTCAACACTGCAGTCGTTATGCATGTCATAAAGAACGTTGGTGTCAACCCACGCTTGCCGTTCATTCCTGTCTGGTGTAGCAGATCTGCCAACATTTGACGAGAATGCTGGCAAAGTACCTGTCCATCTGATGACGTCACCACGAGTACTGGTTTAGGAAAACTGAAAAAGGCGAGGTGCACAGTTTCCGCAAATGCGCCAAAATTATTAGGTAGACACAGTGGGCTGAATTAGATTCAAAGCAGTGCTCTTGAAAAGCAGATAACAGATTACGTACAGTTAGGGTACGCCATTCACGCTCCTCCTCGGGAGATGGTGCAAACCTTGGTCAGACTTGTGCCCACCTAGTTAGCGTTAGTTCCCCCATAAGTGAAACGATCTCAACATGAGAAGTGGTGTGAAGATACTATAAATATTGGTAAAACTTCCGTCTGCATATACCTGAGCTACACTCAGAGTATACCTCAATGTAAGTATCTGTTGTAAGGTGATTTAACCAAAATTAACCAATATTCAACCTAAACAAGATAGTCCAATAACTTGGTAGTGCTGCATCAAAGCTGAACATGAGTCCAGAACAAAAGCAACCTAAAAGCAAAAGCAGTACCACCATGGATTGACGGCAACTGTAGCCGGATTTACCTGTCACTGTGGCCTCCACGGGGGCAGCCACAGGACGTCTGCACCTACAGAAGAACCATGGGTGACTTGTGCTGCACCACCCACACACCTCACCATAGGTTCATTAATAAAGAGTAACATGAAAGCATGCCCCGCGTCGAAGTGGGGATGACTGGAGTTGAAATGACCCCTGTTTGCGTACAAAAAACAAAGCAGTGTGTGGTAGCGTCCAAATTATCGTGTGTACTCAGATGGTATATAACCAAGTGGGCCAAAATACAGGTATTCTTGAGAAGTGAGCTATAAGAGGAGTATACAGCTACATTGAACTGTATGCAAGGTAACAGCCACGGTCGCGAGGCGGCTGTGTATACCTCGAGGTCGCAAAGCACCTACGCGGATTTTAATCGGTGACTTCCGGATTACAGGACAGGCGTGTAATCCTTTCGGGCACAGGCACAAGTGCTCATCACAGTGACTAGCAAGTAGACCTTAGTGGGGGAAATAAACACTAAGGGAGGAAAACTAAGTAACAATACGAAGATTAAATAAAAAACAGAAGATGCATCAGTGCCATGTGAGTGTTGAATCTTCAAACCGTCCGAAGTTGCGACGGGGGTTGGAGCGGTAGGACTAGCTCTAAAACGCTCCCACAGTGAGACAAATTATAGTATGACAAGGTAAGCAAACACAGACGAGTTTAAGTGGGAATAGGAAATCACATCAGACACCAAAAACCACTCACAAAACCTAATGGAAAAATAAACCGGGATTCCTGTTATCTGGAAAGTTAGTTGACAACTGGACAGCAAGATCCATCTTTTTCAACGGATGATAAATCAATGGTCATTTATTCGGTCTATCTAAGCAAGGGAATTTTTGTGAAATTCGGGATCTAAATGATTGACTGACTGGAAACCACATAAGAAAATGCATCTGCTGAAACGGTTACAGGGGCAAGATAGTGGTGGCCGGTGCAATATGGGTACGGCGCAATCCGACGGAAATGCAACAAGTAGCGGGAGGATAAACGGAATTGAGAAGCGATTCAATTGCGACCGCCGCGTATGACCTCACATAGCTAACGGCAGCAAGGCATAGATTTTCAAGACTTCCTGTATTTCGGTCGGATTATGTTTCTAAAGGGCTATACTTTATTCAAACAAGATGATTTCGTTTTTTAATGCCAAACTGTTCCAGCAACTAAAAAGAAATTGAAGCATCATCAAGTATGACTGCGTAAGCCTCTGGCATTGTTCTGCGGAATAAAGAATGTTTCTGTTATGCTAAAGGAAGTCAACGGTTATGCTATGTGCACCTGCCACCAATCCGTCAAGACGAAGATGACACGGCTGGAGCAAGTAATAGAGGTGGGAGAATCAGGTGGATAGACACAATGCTAACACTCACATCGTAGCGATATAAAATAACGCCTCATGCAAAGGGTAAACATTAACAGCCAGCCAGTAATGCACATCGACAAAATCCGAGAGCATAGACGAGATGCACTGCACTTCGGTACAGTTCAGTTGATCAACTATGATCAGAGCACCGAAGTGCCACAACTCACACCGTAAGAATAACAATAAATAACACCGGTAGGATAACAGATTTGGATGCGAATAGAATGTACAAAGAATAGAAACAAGAGGGAATTGTGTTAAACTAATCAGAATGGAACGAAAGTTTACAGCTAGATGAAAGAAGCCGAATGCAGGAACACCATCTGACACGGTCTCGAACCGTTGCTATGGACTATCCCGAGGCCACCATCCAGGAAGATGGTACGCACCAGCCTGACCAAATCTCTCAGCCAATTTCTGCAAGCTTCTAAGCTATGCCATGGACTGGCTATCTCAAGGTTTCGCCCAACTTGGTGCGGCCACGGCGCATAATGCACAAGGAGGAAACCGAGCAGCGGGCTTTCGGAAGACGGACTAGCCAACGCAAGTGACTAAGATTTGGTAAACACTCAAGAGAAGCACCAAAAGGCTTCTTACCAAAAAAGATTGGTGGACCTCAACATTGCTCACCTGGTGTTCCCACCAAACGTGAGCAATACTCCGCAAGCTCCGGTGGTCAAACACGGCCAAGAGTACAATGTCTTCGCAGCGGACTGGCCAGGTCTCTGATGCATACAGTAAAACCGGTCTTACCGCAGCGTTATACACCCTACCTTTCAATGACAAGTTGATATCCCGCCGTCTCCAAAAATAGTTGACCCTTTGGAAAACCACAAGGGCCACGCTGATACGCGAAGTAACCTCTTCAATGAAGTGACCACTAGAGGTGACACAGCTACCGATCCACCACGTCTAGTGACGGTTTGGAAATAGCTAAAACCGGAGGTGTGTAGGCCCAGTCCTGCAACAGTACTTTGCAGATTTCAGATACAGAGTAGATGTAGAAGTGTGCAATGCTATGCAAAAGTCTGTGCAGTAGTGCTTGCATGGCCAATGCATCAGACCCAAAAAGAACTATGTCGTCCGCATACTCCAGATTTGTCAGTCGGTCACCTGGCATAACCACCACTTTAGAATAGCCTGAAAGAACCGAGTCATCCACGATGACTTCGATCAAAACGTTGAAGCGAAAAGGAGATATAGGACAACCCTGGCGAACCCCAATTGTCGTCGGAACTCAGGACACAGTTTCCCGTGGACCCTTATACGGCCTCGGTAATCACGATAGTGAAACTGCATAATGGAAAGGAGTTTAGCTGACAAGCCCTTCATGGGTAGGCCGTGCCACAAGCTGACGCGGACAACAGAGCCGAATGTGGCTTACAAGTGGAGGAAAACCAGTATAATCTGTCGTCTGTATGTGTGTCTCTGTTCTAAAACTTGGTGGGGAGTGAATATGTGGTAGATGTAACCAGAACCAGAGCGGAAGGCAGCCTGACTTTCAGTGATTCGGTCCTCACGGGAACCAGTAAGTCGTCGAGGAATGATATTCGTGAGAAGTTTTGAGGCAATGGAAATAAGGCTAATGCCTCGATGATTTTCGTAAAAAACACGCTGACTTTGAAAATGGGCACGACAGTCGATAGTCGCCAGTCTGAAGGCACTTCTTTAGTGCCTCAAATCGTGTGAAAAAGAGAAGCATGTCCAGCCAACAAAGAGTCACCACCACCTTTCAGCAAAGATGGGAGAAAGTCCCCGGGGTCCAGGAACCTTATTTCATTTTAACCCGTTAAGTTCATGTCGAATCTCTTCCAAAGTGGGAGGTGTGACATCTACTTCCCACGTCGGCTCGGGTGAATCGGTAAGCGGCAGTGTGGCAGCAGGCCAGCTGAACTGCTCCTCAAAATGTTCCGCTCGACGGGCTAGTCGATGACGCCGAGAGTGTATCAACAGTCCATCTTTCTTAGCTATTATCTAGCTAACTGATAGTGTTCTCGGACCCGTATTCCGAATGTGCTGGAACGGCACTCAGCTGTTTCCAGTAGCGGTAGCTTTCTTCATCTCAACCCACCAACGTCCCCGGCCAAACCGAGGACTACTTATCAGACGTCGTTGCAGGGAATTACGAATGCGCTGAAACACATTGTCCACTGGAACCCGTTAGCGCGCTTCGATCAAACTGATCGATGCTTCATTCAGACGTCTCCCGACGTCTCAAGTCGGGTGCGCAGCAAGCGTCATGGGCATCCTTCATGGCATATTTGAGACGATCCTAAACATCGCTCCGCTTGCCAACCTCATTCATCACTTTCAGTTGGTGGGCCAGTCCGTTATGCTATTGTTGAACCGCAGATTGCCAGTTCGAGTTCTAGGCAAGGAGACTAGGAGATAAGCCCTTCTTTGAAGTGGAGTGGGTGTGCGCCAAGCGTGCGCGCACTAGAGCATGGTTGGAATCCAGGCATATGCTCCAAATTGACCGGCAGTGTTATTTCCACTGATAGTACGGATAACCGATGCAGTCACTGTAGTCACTATACAACCACTTTCCAAGTCAGAAAACAAAGACCCCTGACGGAACTTGTATGGAACACTCAGAAGGCAGAATGTACAGACATAATATGGGGTTGAGATAGATAGTTCACGAAAGACCTAATTGAAAGTTCCTGACGAGAGTAACTACTAGATGCGCAAAACTCGTTTGTTGGCTGATCAAGTAGTGTGTTTACTGGAGGGGTTCAAAGTAGGTCATTCTGATTGGCCTACTTTAAGGTAAAACGTTACCATTGGCTTACTTTCGTCGGCTAGCCAATCGTAAACAGGTGGCGGCATCATCAACAACATCAACAGCAGTACATCAGCCATTTGAACTGATGCTTCGCTGCCATACAACCATGAGGACCTATGAATAAAGAATGTTTGCCCTAAGCAAACATTCAGGGCCAAAGCGCCTACACCGTCTGTAGACAACATACCGTCACGAACAGCTGGCTATCGTGCAAAGATAAGGCGGAATCGACGAGACAGCTTCATTGCGGCTTTCACTGCCACGCGTCATAATCAGCCATTACCCCACAGATGACTCAGCACCAAACACACTTTAAACAGGCAACCCGATTAGGAGACGGCAGCAGACGCGCCACTGGTGTCTACTGCGAGCCATGTCCTGTAAAGTCTCGAGCCAAGCACAAGGCGGCATACAACCAATCTTCTTCGGGCTGCTCCAGACAGAGTGAGAGAGCTAGCTTCCATGACTGCTGCTATGGACGGGCCCGGTAACAGTCTTGGAATGAGATGCGCCACCTTTAGCTTATGGCAATATGGCCCATTCGGTCTGACTATTGAGGGATTCGGTGGGCACCAAGTGACGCGGCTTGAACGTTTGTGCTTGAAAGCAGTGGTGCTGCGGGAATCGATCACCATTGTATGTTCGGCATGCATCGACGCCGAAGCGCTCTCCCAGGTGTTGTTCAGAATCTCAAAAGCGATCCAATTAAGCATCCAAGTCACCAGCAACAGTCACAATGTCAGTATTCTTCGACATGCGGAGATTAGATGAAATATGGTCATAGAAATCATCTTTGGTACCCTCCGAACTGCAGTCAGTAGGAGCATAAACGGAGGCGACGAAAAAGCATCTTGTCTTCATATGATGCTTATGAACCCCAATAGAGGTTCGAAGTCGAACCGCACACACGCGGCTGTCCACCGGTATCCAGTCGAGTAGATTACCTTCAGCATGTCTGCTGAGGGCGATACCAACACCGCAAATACTTTGAGCCATTGACTCGGTATCAGCAGAGACGCGAAGAGCGTAGTCATCGTCCTCAGATTCAGAACCAGAAAGTCAAAGACTCGTCAGAACGTCGCTATCTTATATGCGTGTTTCGTAGACATAGTACATATCAATACGAAGAGAGTGAGAGTCACCGTTGCTTGTTGTTACGGGATTCAACGCAGACTAGGGTAATGCCAGGATGGAGACGCGGGTAGCAGTGGTCACACTCCTGGTATTCCTGAGACGAATTAATGTTGGTAGCTTGAAGTTTAGGTGTACGGGTGGGGGACTATTGCCTGCATATAAAAAGCTTCACACAAGATTCATCAACCACAAAATCAGGATATCAATAATAAGCAGTATTGGGTAAAAACAGTGGCCGAAGACAGGGAACGCTATTTCTGAGGTGCTGAAATGATTGAGAGAACTTACTGTAGATTACTATCGCAATTACTAGAGCGCCTTGCAAAAGAGTTCCACACTCCAAGTGGGGCAATCCCAAGTGGTAATTTGCGCAGCTTAGAGCCCTGAAAGTGTATCCTACCGCAACTCTTCGCTAACCTGAGGGTCCGTTCGCTGAAGCACAGCTGTCACAGTCTGTGAAGCAAGGAACAGGAGATATGTACAAAGACAACACACGAGTATGAAAGTTCCGAAAGGGTAGCAATCAGATTTCTCGGAAAGAAAAACCAACCTTTTGAAGAACGTGATCGTCACCGGCAATGAGAACGCCGTCAGTACTGTTGGGGTCCAGAACGGTGACAGAATCTCTTATTTCTGCATCGCTGTCCGTGTATACCATTTGAACGTCCAGACCGCTAAGTTGCAAAAATGGAGCGACGTCCTTCTCGAAGTCTTTCAGTAGGTTTCTAACGTTCTATGAAAAAACGAAGCAAACGGAACGAACCCGCGTCGCGCGAAAGGGTTGAGGTAAACAGTCAGACGACGTAGTCTATCGTGTGGACCGGTGTTTGCGCTTCCCAAAGGCTATAAAAGAGTGGTGATCTGGTCTACTGGGGTACTTACCTTAACGTGGTCACATAATTCTCGGCGCAGTATGTCTTGTCTGAATTACCAAAACTGCGTTGTCGTTCCAAAGGAGGACATACCTGTACCCCTCATTTAAATGGACGAAAGCAAATGAGGTTATAGCAAATGCAAAAATGCACTTCTTTGGATGGCTTTTTACAATATTGGTAATCTTCATGAAGACAGGCTATGGTGGAAACATGAGAAACAAAGTTCGAGTGAGTTAGATAGTTATAATGAATAAGAAAAAGTATAATAATTTATTGATATGAAAAAGGTGGTGGCGGGAGAGTTGCACCTCACTTCTCCTAAGCTCTTAAATGCAAATAAAGTGATGCAGAAAAGATAACGCAACTTGCAGTTGCCAGATGATACGCTGTGGCTGTTGATTCAAAAAGAACGAGGAGTTGATCAGATAGGAGTGAGCCCAGCCGGAATAAGTAAGCAACTGTTATAAGGCGAATGAGTATGAAGAAGTACAACAGGTGCCACAGTGGTGTACTCCTCGTGGTGAGAAATTGTGCAGTCAAACTACTTTCGGTGCTACCAAAAAAGTTATAAGGATTGCGCCGGTATACCATACTGACGCTTCGCTGTCAGATGACCACCACGAGTCGAGCTAACCAGGAATATTGTGAGGTTGCCCCTACCTACGATGGACGAACAATGATGCTCGGCAATAACAGAAGCAGATCAGTATTTTGTAAGGATGGTTCGTTACCGTACTAGTAAAATGACCTAAAGAATAAAAAATAGTAAGAAACAAAGAGGCGGGACATAGTGCAACACTTAAACGCATTAAACAAACATCCGAATACAAGGCGGCTACATCATATCAACAACATACATTCACAAACTGCTGGCCTCCGTGCAATGACAAGGCGGCATATATTGTTAGCGCCCTAAGCTGCATTTATAACACAGGTAACAGAGCACCATCATTATCATCACTATCAATTCACGTTATCCGAGGGATTCGAAATACACCTCAGCTGAGGTGCCACAAAACGAAGGTAATTAACTATAAATTACACTACAAAAAATTAAAAAAGCAAATAATATTATGTCAAATATCATATCATTCATTTGCTATGAGCTTATAACTAGGGGGAATCTAAAACATAGGAAGACGGACAAAGAAACTCTCAACACAAATATCATTGGTAAGGGCTCTTCGCCATATCAGCAAGGGTATCCAACCAAACGTGTCTATTGAACTTGGGGCAACATCTATGCACTAGAGATGCAACAACCGACACCAAGATCGAAGTGAGAGTTTCCATTCCTCTCGACCAAGTCATCGCTTCCATTCAGACCCCCGGCGCGCAAACAGCGCACGAAGCGGGAGTCGGTGTACTGGCATAAGCAACATGTGGCCCAGCCATCGGAGCCTGGTGGGTCATATAATGGTGCTGAACGTTTCACTCGCTTTTCCTGCACCAAATACACCACGTCGAAAACAATGAATGCTCACGCGGTGCTCCCACCGGACATGAGCTAAGCTGTAGACACAGCAATGGTCTAACGTAGTTAGCCTTTTTATCTCTGCGACCTGATAGGCCAGGTTTCACAACCAGATGGGGCGGTAGAACGGACAGCTGCATTGTAAACTCAGCTCTTCAGGGCGAAAGTGATGTCACATCGGTGCCACAGGTGGCAAAAATTGGCAAAAGCACCTCAGGCCTTTGATATCCGGTGCATGACTACATCGTTCCACGGGCGCTACTATAGCCACGCATGTACTTGAATTCCTGAACGATTTCTAGCTGATCACCACTAAGGGTCAGCGCAGAGATGGGTCGCTGCCAATCTTGGAGAATAGGTGTATTTCGGTGAAGCAAAGCATAGCCCAAAAGGACTGACAGCCAGTGCTAATCGGTCCAGTGCTGTTTGAAACGTTGGGAAACTGCCACAGACGAGGGCAATGTCGTCAGCATACATAAAACCAAGAAGCCGATCAAAAAGAAGCAGATTCACACTATGCTCAGCGAAAGCCGTTTCCATGACTTCGTCAATAGCGAAGTTAAAGAGAAAAGGTGACAGAGGGCAAGCCTGTGTCACATCGCTTGTGATATTGAAAGGCGGAGACAGTTTGTCATAAACTCTCACTCTGCCCGAACTATACGCGTACAGCGCTCTGATAATGTTCACATACTTTTCGGGTACATTATCCCTGAGCAGACAGTCTAAAAAGGAACATCGATCAACCGAATCCAAAGCAACTTTGATGTCGAGAAACACGACTACGGTTGGTCGACAATAAATATGGCGGTGCTCTAACAATTGACGTAAACGGATGTGGTCGATGCAGCCTCGATTTCGACGAAACCCGGCTTACTTCCCACGGATCTGGCTTTCACGAATTCCACTTCGTCGGTGGAGAACGACAGACGCAGATAATGCAGAGGCAAATGAGATTAGACTGATACTTCCATGACTGCCGCATTCTGAACGACAGCCTCCCTTGAAATCTGAGAAGGACGGAACGGCTCCAGTCCGTTTGGACAGTTTCCTGCTCTCACAGCTTCATTAGTAACTCCTGTACATCAGCTACACGAGCAGGCCCGCCGAATGCGAAGAGGGATGGGGTATTCTATCTTCCCTGCGGCCTTATTCAATTTCAACAGCCTGATCTCACGTTCGACTTCAGTGCGTGAGAACAGACTCATGGGGACGGCCCAGGGATTAAGGCGATCAACGCCGATGGAGAAGCTGACAACTGAGACTGATTAAACTGCCTCCTAGGGTTCGGCTCAGCGCTCCAATAGTCTTGACAAGTTGTGGATAGGCTGTCCACTATCGTCACGTACGGTCTCGTTTACCCCAGGGCTCCTGCTGCCCGTTTCCCGTATCAGATGGAATAACTTATGATGGTTACTAACAGCAACGGCTGTTTCCATTTCCGATGCATGATGAAACCACAAGGTTTTACGGTATCTCTTCAGGTTAGCACGGATTTCTGTCCTGAGGCTTTTGCGAGTCTCATTGTACGCTTCCACTCGGAATACGTCGGCAAGCATCCAGAAGTTCCAAAAACTATGTCAAGATTCAATTTGATTTCCCACGTGTAAACACGACTTGACTGCTAATAGTAACGTCTGGCGAATAGGCGGCCAGCGATCTTCAACCGTGTTCAGTAGATGTTTATTCGGCCCGAATGCCAGTGTACTTTGATACGTGTTCAGAACATCTGGCTTCGCCAGATGGCTGGTGTCTATGCGCTTAGAGCGACGTTGTGGACGTCCGCCGATACGCACCTGAAGGTCGGCACACAAAAGAGCGTGATTGGAGCCTATGCTCGTGCTTCAAATCGAGCGACAGTTTTAGACGCAGTCTCTCCAGTGATGAAAGACTGCGATGTGATCGATTTGCTAGGCGCCAAGCTACTCCTCTGCAACAGCGATATCGAAAATTATTGCACGCAATCAAGAGATCAGCATTTTCACCAGTTTTCAACCCCCCCCCCCCGATTCTTGGCTCTCCCCCAACATGCTTTGCTAGGCGTTTATCTTTTAATTTCAACTCACATGCTAACGCGGAGCGTCACTCCTCTCCTGTCGACAAGTCCATATCCAACCAAGCGGTCCATTCCAGTTCATCGGCTTCCAGTTGGAACTCTCGATCCTCCTTCAGATTGGCATGTCTCAATGTACGCACATTGCTACAGATCAGTAAACAGACAGCACTTGCATGAACATTGGAGACCCTCTCCATCGATATCTGCTGCTTATCGGAGACCCGCCTGAAAGACTCAAGCTCTGTGCTTACCCTGCGATCCCCTTCCGGTGACGCAAGCAGTATTTGCTCATTGCGCCTATCCGATGACAACGTATCTTCGAGCACCGGTCAAGCTGGTGTTGGTATTGCCCTGAGTACCCCGGCTGAACCTGCTCTGGTTCATTGGATTCCAATCAGTAGTCGGATGTGTGAGGTCCGATTGGTTGGGTCGTTCAAAGCTTCGAAGTCGCACGGGACTACTAGGTGTCTATTCATCATTGCTGCCTACGCGCCCACAAAGTGTAGCGATGATTCGGTAAAGAAGGACTACTACCGCCAACTGACCCAGCTCCGTCGCCACAGAAGAAGCACGGACACCGTTGTGCTGGCAGAAGATCTGAACGCTCAAGTTGGAAAGTTGTCCACTGATGGAATGCATCAAAGCGGTCAGCACGGTGTAGGCTTCCGTAATGATAACGGTGAGTGGTTACCTCATTTGTGTGAAGACGCTCGCTTATGTCTTGCGAGCACTAACTTCCGACACAGCAATCGCCGGAAGGTAACTTGGCGTCCACCAGCCTCGAACCAACCTTGGACGCAAATCGATCACGTTGCAATCAGTGCCCGGTGGAGAGGCGACATCCAGAACTGTCGCCCGATTTGGAGCACATGTGCGAACACCGATCACGCATTTGTTTGTGCGGACAAGCGTATCCGTTTAGGCGGACGCCTCCGATGACGCCGTGAGCGCATCGACAACCACCAATTGAAAAGCCAGCTATTCTAAATGCCTATCAAAGTAAGTTGATACGCTAGGTGAGTAGGCGCTCACCGGAGACAACTGAAGGTCACTAAACCATGCTTACCAGACGTTACTAGTAGCAGGCAAATCCTGTTGTGGTAAATCTAATAGCCAACATGGACATTGGGTCTCTTCGCAGTCTCTGGAACTTATCGATGCTCGCCGGCATATTCCGGCTGGAAGCGAACACAATGAAACTCGCAAAGCGCTCTGGGCAAAACTCCGTGCTAGCCTGAAGAGGGACCGCGAATCCTGGTGATCTCATCGTGCATCAGAGATGGAAATGGCTGCTGCCCTTGGTAACCATCGTAAGTTATTCCGTCTGATACGGGAAACGGGCAGCAGAATACCTGGTGTTAGTGAAACTATAAGTGACGAGAGTGGACAGCCTATCCACAATTTCTCAAAGCGTTTGGAGCGTTGGGATGAGCATTTTGAAAAGCAATATAATCGGATGGAATTGTTCGATTCTTCGCCGGCCACTGATCGCGCTGCTCCGTGGACTGTCCCTTTGGATCCACCCTCGCTCAGAAATCAAACGTGAGATCGGACAGTTGAAGTTACATAAAGTCGCGGGACCAGATGATCTACCTTCAGCCCTCTTAAAATTCGGAGGAGTTGCTCTTGTGGATGATTTATACGAGTTACTAGTGAAACTGTGGGAGCAGGAAACTGTCCCAACCGATCGGAACCGTTCCGTTATTGTTCCCATCTTCAAAGGTGGCTCGCATTCGGAATGCGGCAACAATAGGGGAATCAGTCTGATCTCCATCGCCTCTAAATTAATCGCCTCAATAACCCTGCACAGACCGACTGGCGCTCGTGAAAGCCATATTCGTGAAGAGCAAGCTGGGTTCCGTCGAGGTTGTGGCTGCATTGACCACATCTTTACTTTGCTTCAGTTGTTGGAGCACCGTCATATATATTGGCGGCCCACCGTAGTCCTGTTCCTTGACATCAAAGGTGCATTCGATCCGGTGTATAGACGTGCATTTTGGGACTGTCTACTTAGAAAAGGTGTACCTAATATGTAAATATTATCGGATCATTATACGCGCGTAGCTCAGTCAGAGTGAGGGCTTACGACAAGCTGTCAGCGCCGTTTAATATCTCCAGTGGTGTGAGACAAAGATGCCCGTTGTCACCTTTTCTCTTCAACTTCCTTATTGTCAGTCATGGAAATCGTTTTACCAGGACACGACTTAGAAGGTGTGGATCTGCTCCCAGAAGAATGACTTTGACTTGGAGTATGCAGACGACATTGCCCTAATCTGTGACAGCTCCCAGACGTGCCAAGCCGCGCTGGACAGATTAGCACTGGCTGTTAGTCGCTTCGGGCTTTGCTTTGCACCATCGACGTGCAAGACGTTCCACCAAGATTGGCAAGAATCGCCTCCTTCGCTGACCCTTGGTGGGGATCAGCTAGAAGTCGTTCGAAAATTCAGCTATCAGTGAAGTTGTATTAGCGCTCGTGGGATTGAAGATGAGATCACGAACCATATATCAAAAGCTCGAGGCGCTTTTGTTAATCTTCCCCACTTATGGCGGCGGCGCGACATCACTCTTGCCCTGAAAGGTAGAGTGTACAATGCAGCGGTAGGTTCGATCCTACTGTACGGTTACGAAACCTGGCTCCTAAGATCGGCGGACATAAAGAGGCTAGTTATGTTCGATCATCGGCGCCTTCGCAGTTTGGCTCACATCTGGTGGGAACACCGTGAGCAATGAGCGTGTTCGACGCCTTGTTTACGGCACAGGAAAAGGAACTGAACCGCTCAGCACTGTTATTTCACGCACCAGGCTCCGATGGCTGGGCCACGTGTTGCGCATGTCAGCCCATCGACTTCCGCGACGTGCGTTGTTTGCTCGCAGAGGGTGTGGATGGAAGAAGAGGAGAGGTGGCCAAGCGATGAGTTGTTCCAGGGGAATGAAGGCCCTCACTTCGGAGCTGGCCTCGGTTGGAGTGTCGGCTCCCAGGTTGGGGTCCAAAAGACGATGAACACGTTTGGCTAGATACACTTGTTGATATGTCAAGGAGCCGACCTCAGTGGCGTTCGTGCTGTGAGTTTCTTTGTCCCTCCCTATCCGTTTTAGCCTTCCCTCCAAGCACGATCTCATTTCGTAGCGCAATATAATGTTACGCAATAATTTTTTTGCCTAATAGCCGTCTGGTGGCTTACCGGAACGATGCCTATCCATTGCCGGTAGCTCATCTGGCTTGCACCTGTAGCATTGTATTCCCTTTTTTCTTTTAGGTACTGCGGCACAGTAACTGAGGTGTATAGTAATAATAATAATAATAATAATAATAATAATAATAATAATAATAATGGCTTACCGTTATCATTACGGGGGCCTACACCGTGTTGGCCGCCCAGATGTAGCTCATGAGAGTATAATTTTCAGACTTCGGCGTTCAGATCACAGGAAGCATTACAGTATCCGTACTGTTTCTTTAACGAAGAATATCGTTAAGTTGATAATAGTCATTTGTCGCCGAATCAGTGCTAGTTTGTGGGGGTGGGGGGCAGGCCGCAATGATAAACAGGCACGCTTGTCCTCGCGCGACTTAGAAGTCCGGTAGGAGCAAGCTAATTTAACAACGCACATGCGGCTGTTGACTGGGATCTAATTAATCAGGGTAGCTTCAGCCCGAACGCTCAAAGCAATGCCTACACCAGCTCGATCGGCATGTGTAGCTGCGTCATCTCCAGAGAGACGCAGTGAGAATGTGACGCCAATGTCGCATATGAGGCATCGCAACGTAAGCACGGAGCTCGAATGTTGTAGGCAGGTTTCTCATAAGTAGCAAATATCGATCGATATGGTCTCTAGTGATCGGGCTAGTGCCGCCTGTTGGCCAATTTGTAGCAACGCGTTAAGGCATGCTAGTCTTAGAGAGGATTGAGGTCTCCAAAGAGAAAAGGATGAACTTACGTTGTTCGCTTGGTTGAACATGGACTGATCGACTGGACTAAAGCGTTGCCCAGTGAGTGCGCGTGAGTTGAAACTAAAAAACAAATAACTATTGAACTATTATAAAGTAAGGAGCCACTGTCACTCCAAGCCCCAACCTGGAAGGCCAGGAAACTGAGTTCGTATGACCTCTAACCATTGACCAACCTGGTATGAGTGGCTCTGGAGGTGTTAAAAACGCCATCCAGCATAGCTCAATGGATCATTGAAGCATACAAACCATCGCACCACGTCAAGGTCCAGTCCCGTCGCACCAAACATAGTTTAAAAAGGCACTGTGACTAGACGACAGCAAATGCCAATGGTGCTGAGAGCAAACCATACCCTTTATGTCTAGAGTCAAACACAGTGTGCAGCGCCGACTCCAGTCTGGACTGCGAGACGGACCAACAGCTGTTAAATGAACTTTACGCAACTTAAAACTTGAGAAATCCGACATCCGGCAAAATACAGGGCTGTCCTCGGTAAGTGGCGACCGGCCATTAATAAATAATAAATAAGGGGGTTATTCTTCGACGGTGCGAGGCACAGTTCAACTGATTAGTCTGGTTTTTGTGTATGATGTGATCGCATGGGACGGGTAATATTTCTTCGAATTTTTTTTTCAGGGCAGACCCAAACTATTTTGTGGGGCTGGTTGATCGGTTGCATCTTTCAAATAGATGGATTGGTTGATAACAATAATAAATGCAGATAAATCTGATAAATTCTGGTAATACAGCCAACCATGTCGGTCTTACGACTGCTGTCGCCCACTAACGGTACTGAGAACACGCAAGAGAATTCGTTAATTGACGTGAGCCAACCCGGCCACCAAGCGTCCGTGAGTACAAATCAAACGAATAATTCAAATCGGGGCATATACGCAGCCTACGCAGAACAGGCTGGCAATTGATTAATCAAAGCTATTCAGTTCAAAAGCGAAGGATCGATAAGGTGCCTCACGAACAAGCGAAAACAGAATAAGGGAAAGGTCAACAAGCATACGATTCAGTGTCAATACAAGCTAACCAAAAACGTGAGGCAAACAGAAACACGTATGCAGGGGAATAGAAAAGAGTCCCGGAATGAATATTGGTGAGTGAGGTAAACGTAAATCATTGGGGAGTGGTGGGGTTTTCTTATCACCGTTATAACACAGTAAATGTCAAAGCCAACAGAGTTTGATTTACAGTACTAAAAAACTAGCCTGATTAGTACCCTCTAGTATCCATGCGCGTACATCATTGCAGATCCGCTGATGTCATCAAATACCAGCATGCATCAGTGTAAAAAGGATGATCACGGACTTGAAAGCGCCTCAGATCCTCACACAGAAGGGGTCAAATCTCATTCCCATAGCGTAGCAAGAGGGCTCTTACAGTGGCGTTGCAGACAACCTTCCAGGCAGAGAAATCCCCTTCTAACACCACAAATAGCGCAAGTTCAAGGATGTGGTTCTAGCCACGTAACAGGTGAACTAGTGGGCGTTTCATGTCTATTTTCGACGTGGCGATCCTAGCCCATAATCTCAAACGGGACAAACGTGTGATTCTAAGTAGATAGCGATCACGTTCAAGCAATCTGACCAGGTCATCTAATTCAATGCATAAACAGCGAATTCCATCCATATTTATTGCAACGAGACGGGAGTTCGGCACACACAAACACACACTATACACGTTAGCTAGAGGTGGGAAACACCTCAGCTACTGTGCCGCAGTACCTAAAAGAAAAAAGGGAATAAAATGCTACAGGTGCAAGCCAGATGAGCTACCGGCAACGGATAGGCATCGTTCCGGTAAGCCACCAGACGGCCACAATGCAGTAGAAAAAAAATAATTTACTATGCACAAAAATAAAATGCCAAATAATGAGATCGCGGTTGGAGAACAATGGGGTGGGACAAAGAAACTCACAGCACGAACGCCACTGAGGTCGGCTCCTTGACATGTCAACAAGTGTATCTAGCCAAACGTGTTCATCGTCTTTTGGACCCCAACCTGGGAGCCGACACTCCAACCGAGGCCAGCTCCGAAGTGAGGGCCTTCATTCCCCTGGAACAACTCATCGCTTGGCCACCTCTCCTCTTCTTCCATCCACACCCTCTGCGAGCAAACAACGCACGTCGCGGAAGTCGATGGGCTGACATGCGCAACACGTGGCCCAGCCATCGGAGCCTGGTGCGTGAAATAACAGTGCTGAGCGGTTCAGTTCCTTTTCCTGTGCCGTAAACAAGGCGTCGAACACGCTCATTGCTCACGGTGTTCCCACCAGATGTGAGCCAAACTGCGAAGGCGCCGATGATCGAACATAACTAGCCTCTTTATGTCCGCCGATCTTAGGAGCCAGGTTTCGTAACCGTACAGTAGGATCGAACCTACCGCTGCATTGTACACTCTACCTTTCAGGGCAAGAGTGATGTCGCGCCGCCGCCATAAGTGGGGAAGATTAACAAAAGCGCCTCGAGCTTTTGATATATGGTTCGTGATCTCATCTTCAATCCCACGAGCGCTAATACAACTTCACTGATAGCTGAATTTTCGAACGACTTCTAGCTGATCCCCACCAAGGGTCAGCGAAGGAGGCGATTCTTGCCAATCTTGGTGGAACGTCTTGCACGTCGATGGTGCAAAGCAAAGCCCGAAGCGACTAACAGCCAGTGCTAATCTGTCCAGCGCGGCTTGGCACGTCTGGGAGCTGTCACAGATTAGGGCAATGTCGTCTGCATACTCCAAGTCAAAGTCATTCTTCTGGGAGCAGATCCACACCTCTAAGTCGTGTCCTGGTAAAACGATTTCCATGACTGACAATAAGGAAGTTGAAGAGAAAAGGTGACAACGGGCATCTTTGTCTCACACCACTGGAGATATTAAACGGCGCTGACAGCTTGTCGTAAGCCCTCACTCTGACTGAGCTACGCGCGTATAATGATCCGATAATATTTACATATTAGGTACACCTTTTCTAAGTAGACAGTCCCAAAATGCACGTCTATACACCGGATCGAATGCACCTTTGATGTCAAGGAACAGGACTACGGTGGGCCGCCAATATATATGACGGTGCTCCAACAACTGAAGCAAAGTAAAGATGTGGTCAATGCAGCCACAACCTCGACGGAACCCAGCTTGCTCTTCACGAATATGGCTTTCACGAGCGCCAGTCGGTCTGTGCAGGGTTATTGAGGCGATTAATTTAGAGGCGATGGAGATCAGACTGATTCCCCTATTGTTGCCGCATTCCGAATGCGAGCCACCTTTGAAGATGAGAACAATAACGGAACGGTTCCGATCGGTTGGGACAGTTTCCTGCTCCCACAGTTTCACTAGTAACTCGTATAAATCATCCACAAGAGCAACTCCTCCGAATTTTAAGAGGGCTGAAGGTAGATCATCTGGTCCCGCGACTTTATGTAACTTCAACTGTCCGATCTCACGTTTGATTTCTGAGCGAGGGTGGATCCAAAGGGACAGTCCACGGAGCAGCGCGATCAGTGGCCGGCGAAGAATCGAACAATTCCATCCGATTATATTGCTTTTCAAAATGCTCATCCCAACGCTCCAAACGCTTTGAGAAATTGTGGATAGGCTGTCCACTCTCGTCACTTATAGTTTCACTAACACCAGGTATTCTGCTGCCCGTTTCCCGTATCAGACGGAATAACTTACGATGGTTACCAAGGGCAGCAGCCATTTCCATCTCTGATGCACGATGAGATCACCAGGATTCGCGGTCCCTCTTCAGGCTAGCACGGAGTTTTGCCCAGAGCGCTTTGCGAGTTTCATTGTGTTCGCTTCCAGCCGGAATATGCCGGCGAGCATCGATAAGTTCCAGAGACTGCGAAGAGACCCAATGTCCATGTTGGCTACTAGACTTACCACAAGAGGATTTGCCTGCTGATAGTAAGGACTGGAGTTCGGCACTTCTACTTACGCATTCCCATATCCGGATATTTTTATTCTCGAGGCAGGTGTTAATTCCTGCACAAAACGTCTCAAGCCGGATCGCCACAGAAGTCATATAGCTCCAAGTACGATAACCTCTCGGAAATGGCTTCGATCGGGTCTGTTAGCGGTCGCTAAACTGAGTGACATGCTGCCATTTTATGAAAGTACTCATGAACCTTGTCTGCTGTCTCCGCCAGCTTGTCCAAAGACAAATCATCTGTGAGCACGGCGAGAAGAGCTGTGTTCGCTGGAAGAAATTTCGTCCACATCTGTCGCAGAACTGGGTCATCGATCTTAGATGAACCCACCAACGTACGCATGTGCCTGAGGAGTTGTGACGGCATGCGATCGTCTAGTTCAATATCGGAGAGTAACTGTCAAACTCTAGCTTCGTCCAAAGCCATAGTGCGATTTAGAACTTCAGCTTTCAGCCTATCGTAAGGTGCGTCTGCCGGAATCAGATCGTGCAAATCTATAAGGTCATTTGCGATGTGGGTAGGAAGCTGGGCAGTGACATGTGCGAACCTTAATGAATGCGAAGCAATGCGAAGTATGCGAAAATGGGTTACAATTGTAAAACCACACATGATGATTAAATGAAACGAAGGCAGGCAAGGAGAGACCAACAAAATTTCCTGTATTGTCAGTGCGGAAAACGTGGTCCGACAAAGTAAATGTACAAAAAATAGGGTTCATTGAGTTCATTGAGTTGTAGAGAGCAGGAGGGAAATCCCTTGTCAGCCCCATCGATTCCGTATCATACTGGGTTTGATGCGTGTCGTTGCGTTACGACGTTCCTCGAGGGTTCGTCGTAATTGCAGTGACAGCCGCAAGATTCCAGCATTCTCAGTGAATGTTTGTCTAGCAGCCGCTTGAAACTTTCCTCGGATGGAGCGTCTGCAATTGCTTCCGGTAAGCTGTTCCAATCATTCACCACTCTAGTGGATAGGGTGATGTCCTTGCGAATTTTGTGTCTTCTTTGCTTAAACAGCTTCCTTGTGTGCCCTCGTGTGGAACAGTCAGTGTTGGGCCGAAAGAATTGTTGTAACTCACTTCCAATTTCCCCTCGGAGGATGCGTCTAGTGTAGATGAGGTCACCCCGGCGACGGCGGAGCTCGAGGGAGAACAGATTTAGCTTCTGGAGTCGAATGGAGTACGGGAGATCACGTAGCCCCAGAACAGCTTTTGATGCACGTCTCTGAACCTTTTCCAGCAGAGCGTTTTCAAACTTTGAAAACGGATGGCTAGCTGGTAGGCCATATTCTAAGACTGGACGAACGTACGAAGTGAATAACGGTCGAAAAATCTCGGGAGTCATTCGAGCGAATGATCTTCTTAAGGCACCTACCAGTCTCCTTCCAGTGGCCACCTTTTTTAACGCGTCCTGCGTCGTTCTAAGGTCAGAAGTCACGATAACCCCGAGATCTCTCTCGTGGGTGGTATTCCTAAGGAGAAACCCACCAATGTGGTATGCACCGTAGGGTTCGGTGCCACCTATTGGGAGAACAGCACATTTATCTCGGTTTACTGGCAGTTCCCACTTGGTGGACCATTCGTGTAGCTGGTCTAGAGCCCCTTGTAATCTGTCCGCATCCTCAATGCTGGATACTGTTGACCAAAGCTTGAGGTCATCGGCATAGATCAAGCAGTCGGTTTGTAGCGCAGTCGGTAGGTCGTTAATGTATAGTTTGAACAGCTCTGGTCCAAACACTGATCCTTGGGGAATGCCACTAGTCATGGGCACTGGAGCAGAGAGGATTTGGTTCACTTGTACGCGCATTGTCCTACCCCTTAAGAAATCGGCAATCCAGGAGAGATTTCCCGTAATGCCAATTCCCTGGAGTTTATGTAGCAGTCGTACGTGTGGAACCTTATCAAAGGCTTTACTAAAGTCAATGAATATTACATCAACCAGTTTTCGGGTATCTATGGCTTCTGCCCATGTTTCCCTGGCGATGACTAAGTTAGTGATGCATGAGTGTGTTCTCCGGAAGCCATGTTGAGCAGGTGAGATGAGGTTTAGATGCACACAGTGTAGCTGGAGAGCGCACTTGACTATTCGTTCCATGGTTTTGCATACGACTGATGTCAGACATATTGGCCGGTAGTTGGCTGGGTCTTGTTTGTTTCCCCCCTTGTATTTGGGCAGGACGGTGCCTGCTTTCCAGCCTGTGGGTAGGCAGCCGACTTCAAGGGATTGCCGAAACATTTGGCAGAGAGGGACGGCGACGTACTCAGCTATCGTTCTGAGGAAGCTGGGATGCAATCCGTCCGGGCCTGGGGAGGAGTTCGGGTCCAGTTCGAGAAGTAGCTTAGTGACTACTTCGGGGTTAATTTCAACTTGGTCCATAGAGGAGTGGTGTGCAGGCAAACAGTTGTTGAGCAATGGTGACTCCACTGAGTAGACCGAGGAATATTGTGCAGCCAATAGATTTGCTTTTTCATCATCACAGTAGAGGACGGTACCTTCCTTAAAAGAGGATAGAGGGGGGATTCCACTACCAGTTTTGGCATTTCGCTTCAAGTAGGCAAAAAGTTTCTCGGGACAGTTTTGAGATTTCATGGCCAGCCTATGTTCATATTGTAGTCTTTTGTCTCGTTTTCTCAGGGTGCATAGGTTTCTGACAGTTTTGTACTCTAAGTAGCTTGATGTCTGTCCTGTGCTCTTGAAATGATCCCATAGTTTTCGAGGTTTTTTCATTAGGGACCTTACTTCTTTATCAATCCATGGGGGTCCTTTGGATGGTGGTCTGCTCTTGCAGTTTGGAACAAACTGTTCAATGAGCCGCATCATCAGAGATCGTAGGCGTTCCCATGCGTCGTCAAGCTCCAAGGATTGCAGGATACTCCAATCCATGTTACTTGCAGTCGTTCTTAATCTGGGCTGGTCAGTACGCCAGAAACTTCGACGCAGTGTCCCCTGATCGTGGATTGTGAGGCGTCGTGTCCATGAAAAGGAGACTGTACAGTGATCACTCGTCCCAAGGGGTTGGAGGATCGTTAGATCTGAGACATCAAATGGTGCCGAGTTGAGAACCAGGTCGAGAATGTTTGGTGTCTGACCAGGGACCATTCGCGTTGGTGTCAAGACATGCTGTGTCAGGTTGCACTCGTGAACGGTATCAAGGAGATCAACTTCAAAGGAGTCAGGTGAGAGATCACTGTGAAGTAGGTCCCAGATTACGTTGGGGGCGTTGAAGTCCCCCATAAGAAGACAATTTGTTTCTCTGCTGTTCGTTCGCACGGAACGTAGTAAGTGTGAGCCAGGTGCTGCAGGGGCTCTGTAGATCACCCCGACCATCAGCGACTGGTATCCGTCATGAATTCGGCACCAGAGCATTTCCGACATACCATCCTTGTCACAATCGGATTCGACAATGTGGGCCTTGAGGTAGTTCTTTGTGTAGAGGACTACTCCGCCTCCAGACCTCCCACCAAAGCGATCGCATCGAAGTAGCTGATATCCTGAAACATGAACCTCCGAGTCAGATATGTCAGATGAAAGCCAGGTTTCGGTGAACGCCATTACGTCCGGTTGCTGTTCAGAGATAAGAAGTGGAATCTCATCTAGCTTGTTTCTGAGACTGCGCACATTCGCGAGTATTACCCGTAGTCCGTTCTTTATGTTTGAGGCCCTGGAAGAAGGAGGATTGGCCTCCATCGAGCTCTCTGAGTTTTCTTGACTACGCGAAAATCCACTATGTGTAGATCTGTTTCTCCATTTGCGCGTCGAGTTCGCAGCTCGCAGACAGCTTTCAAAAAAATAACAGCAGAACCAAATATGTAGTGGAAAAAGCAAAACAAAAGAGCTTAAGTACCTAAAAGAACTCTGTCTATAAAGTAAGAATGCTGGACCCGACCACTGGTAAGCACGATCCTGGGTAGGCCGTCAATTAATCAAACTAAAGTTCGGGTGGGACTGGAACGATAGGGGAATCCCGTGAGTGTTCCTTCTTGAGTAGATCGTTGTGCCAGAATGTGATGAAGTGCTCCGTTCTTGATAGATCTAAAACGGAACACTCGTATAGCACCTTGGCCAACCAGTTAATACCCCCGTCTCCTGCCCTAGCAGTCCCTGCTGTGGCAGTCACGTGAAATAAGCAAAAGATCCGAATAAAACGCAAAAATACAGAATAAGGAAGTGCACTTGAAATAAAAATAATATCAATGCATGAAGAAAAGCGGAGAAAGTGAATCGAAGTATGAAGATGCGAGTTATTCAGGAAAAGGGAAAGGTTTCGTGTTGCCACCCAAGAGCGTCAAGTTGCCGCCCAAACCCCTTAACCGTAGATTCCCTGATAACACTTCCCGGAAGCATGTTTCAACACTCGATGACTCTGTGTGACAGCCGGATTTCCGCCCTAATCCGATTGAACCGCGGTTTATCCAGCTTCAAGGAATTACCGCGTAGAACAGACAATCCAGAGAGACTGAATAGCCAAGATAAAACTTGACTAACCTTCCTAGTTAAGCTAAAGTAGGTTGTGATTAGGTCTCCCATAAGCATTCAGTAGTGTATTTAATGCATTCCCAAACTAAGTAGACGCTCCGGGTACCTCCGTCCCCACAATCCCTCGACTAACCTGGTACCACCTGTAAAATCCATCCTAGCTCCATTTTCTCCCAGACGAGGCAGGGCGGACAAGCTTGGACGAGGTATTACAGATGAGGCCGAACGAAAGCTGAGAACAGTCTCGTAAAGATTCCGCCCGTCAAGACACAGAAAGAACGTTGTATTAACCACAACATGCGGAAACCTCTGCTTGTGGCCTTCTTCCAGTTGTCGCCGGGGTGTAAAGCCGGAGAGTGCACGACGCCTTGTTCAATCTGGCTAGATATACAAGGTAAGTCTTCCCACCGACCAAGTACTTCGCAGGTGGACAACCTCCTCCAATTCGAAGAATGGAGCACTTTGCCTGATGTATGGGCAGTAACCATAAAGTAAATCAGTCCCAAAGCCTATCCAAAGATCGCTGAATAGCTTCGAAACCCAGAAACAACAACAATGTTCCACAGCTTCAGGTCATCAGTAAATAGCAGCGGTGGTACCACAGGCTCCGCAAGTAGGTCATTCACAGAGATAGAGAACAGCAGCGGTCCAAGGACGGTGCCCTGCAGCATGCCACCGAAGACGGACTGCCTAAACGATGAGCCACGTCCTATCAAGTTCAAGTTCAATTTGGACAGGAACGGTAGGAGAATTCCCATGTGTGTTCCTTCTTCAATGCGTCGTTGAACCAGGATGGAGTTCGCGGGAGCGGTTTGGAGCCGAGAGGAGCCAAATCAATACACACGAATCACATAACGGTCAACCAATCAGTGCCCACGCGGCCTGCACTAGCAGTCCCCACTGTACCGGCCACGTGAATAGAATAAAGGTTAAGAGAAGGGAACCAACAAAAACAAAATAATGGTAATTGTAGTACAGGAGAGAATGTGTGGTTAAGACAATAATAGTAATAGATGTGAGGAGCCTAGGAAATAGATGTAGAAGTTAAGAACTAAACGGAAAGGTCTGAAACTGTAACCCAAGGGCGTCGAGTCGATGTTCAAACTCCTTCACCGTTGGTGCTAACACTACTTCGCTGGGTAGTGCGTTCCATGAGTCGATGACCCTGCGTGACAACCGAACGTCAGCTCTAACGTGATCAGATCTAGGCTTATGCAACTTCAGAGGGTGACCACGAAGAGATGACATCTGAGCCGGCTGGAACAGACCAGTTAGATCAGGCCCAATCTTGTTGGTCAATATACGGTACGTAAGAATCAGGTCTCCCCGAAGGCGCCTATAGTGCAGCGAAAACATCTGCAACCTGAGCAGCCTATCGGGATACGAGAGATGCCTCAATCCTTGTACCATTTTCGTACCAACCCTCAGAACTCGTTCAAGTGTCATCTTATCGCGTACCAAGCATGGAGGACAGGCCTGCATGCAGTACTCCAAGTATGGCCTGACGAAGGCTGAGAACAATATAACGAACATTTCATTTGTTATAATGCCGAATGACCTGCGGATCATCCACAGCATTCGGAAACCCTTACGGGTAGCATTTGTCCAGTTCTCGCTGGATTTGAAGTCAGAGGATAACGAGATACCCAAATCAGTTTGTTCAGTCACTTGACGCAATACATTTCCGCCAAGTACGTAAGAAGTTGTGGGAGTGCTTGATCCTATGCGCAGGACCGAACATTTTGCAAGATTGACTGGCAGCTGCCACAATTCTGACCATTCCCAAAGCTTGTCCAGAGCTTTGAGTCACGCGCTCCTGTTTTAAGGTTGTCGCTATTTGGTGATACTGGACAACAGCATAATCGGAAACGAATCAAAACGGGAGAGAACCAGTTTTCGGACATTGTGGCACGATTGGCATACATGTAAGACGCTATTCGCTGGATGGCCATTACAGACTGTGGTTTAAATGAACTTAAAATCAGGAAATATGCGCGCGCACAATTTTTGATACCTCAAGAAGCCTGCAGAATGATCTACTGATGTTGAGTAAAAGACAATTAGCAGCACTACCAGCTTAGAACTAATGTAATTCACCAGCGAGAATCGCGATCTATAGCTGCCACATGTTAGTGCTAGAGCAAGGGATTTCTTGTGATTATTCCCGTAATCCCATGACAGCAGTAAAAGTAGCGTTGCATGCAGTATCAGTACAGCCGTTCATTTAAGATATTAAGTACACCTGGTTGTTGATACCGCTGGCCTTCTCAGGCATCCATAATAGTTTTTTGCTTGTGGAAATTCCACCGACCCCATGGAACTGACGTTTATTATGATCATCGCCGGTTACTGGTGACTCAGCTGGCGTGCCTGTTTCATTTATTCTCTTTTCTTTTATATTGCGGCGCAATAGCTGAGGTGTTTTCCACCTGCAGCTAACGTGGATAATAATCATGAATGATGTTTTAATGCTGCAGACTCAGATGAACTTCCTTAGGGTCATCTAAAGGAGGGGAGTTAACTTTTCGAACGTAAAGTGACTACCGTCTTCCAGACTTCCGGAGGACAAAAGCCTACTTATCCCCATAAAGCAAAGCTGTGGTCGGAAACGCCAACTATACCATTTCCCGGCCAAGTTGTCCACTTGGGCAACAGAAATAATCTGAGGGGGCATTCAACATGAGTCTCCTCATTTTTCAGTGGTCAGGCCAGGTGTCAACTCGTCCTATTGCTTTATCATCGCCTAATACTAAGTACGTCCATTCGGCCGTGCATGTGCTCCCCGGTCGCCAAATGGAATACGCGTGCGTTGGTGCAACAACACTGTTCACGACCAACTGGACGAGGCAAGTCATGGACTTTGGTATCCGATGGCAACAACCGGCGTTATGCACAGGAGACACTGATAAGTGTCTGAAACACCTCGCTTGGACCCGATATTTCGATGACGAGAGTACAGACCGTCCTCGTGGTAGTGCGTGCCGAATTTAAGTTTAAAAACCTGTTGGTGCAAACGAAAAACTCCGAGAATGATGGAAAACGCAAAGTTTGGAATAAGAAATCAAGTAGGAATAAAACGGGAGCAGTTGCTGTACCCGTCTCATCCGGTTGCACGAAGACGATTTCTACTCCAAGAACGAAGCGTCACTCAACAAGATGATGAGATTTTGGAGAGATGTGTGCACAAGTCGGTGAATCTACCAGTCAGTTAGATCTGTAGAAGAAAAGCACACTTTGTTTCAAATCACAACCGCGGAATGAATTTCCATAAAAAGAGGGCACCATATTGGTCGGACACATAAGGAAGTTAGAGTATTGGTTACGATTTCAGACGAACTCTCCATTCGTGCTGCAAAATCCGCAACTAAACAACATGAAGCGCCGTGAAGTTGTTCCCTCTTGATAAGTGTCGTGAAATCCTGTGCTATGTTGCAAGGCTAGTGCAATACTGACCCATGGTTGCAAGACCTAGCCCGTTCTAGTTTAAGATGTTCAGAGAGTGAATGTTTCCAGTACAGCATTCTTCGGATTGATCCTAGTGCGCGATGGCAGAATGTCATCAGTCGATTTCCAAGATATAAAGGAACGTATGACCACTTCTACTATGCAACCTTCGGTGACCTGAACATGTGCTTCTCCCCAATGTCCATAGTTGCCTCGTCGTGTCTTTTTTGACAGCGCACGATTTGTCAGATGCGATAGAAAAGTGGCCAACAAGAGAGTAAGAGGTGGTTTCAACGCACTATCGGATATGGACAAGATCCGTAGTCAGTAGCGAACGGATTGCCAGGCTCGCCCCCCCAGTTTAATAGTTGTTTTGCTTGCTATTTATCATTTAATGCGCTAGTCGTTACAAAGTTGCAAGAAAATTTAAATTATACTTTCGAAAGGGAAAAAGAAGCGAATTCATTGTTAAATTATCCATGGATGAGCCCAGTTGCCCAGAACAAAGAAATTTATACCAAATTCGGACGAAGTGATGCGTAGGGACATAAGAGAGAGTACTGTACAGATGTCACGTGGCATATGTCAGTGACTCATTGGAATATGTTTATCGCATTGTACCGGACGCGGACCTCCACTGGACAAGCCTCAAAATGGTCATTGTCGATCCAGTAATACTCGTTCTAAGAAAAAAGCATTTGCGAAAAAGTTATATACGAAACGGTGGAAGGAGACAGTTCTAAACGTGAAGGTGGGGAAAAAGATACAAATAAGCTACGGTTATCAGTGATGAATGAATCTCGACGGTTGCCAAGTGTTTTGATCAAATTGTAATAAATAACAAGTTATGATGGGTTGAAAACAAAATCAGGACGCTTGAACGGAGGTCCAGTAACCTTCAGTTATGCCGAGGTGGCATAATCTCCCAAATTAAGCCAAGGAAACAACAAAAGGTCAGTGGCGTGAATCCAGTGAAATTTCGACGGTTGTATACAACCATAATGCAGGTGCTCTTGGGGTAACAAGACATTTATGGGTTAAATATCATGGGATGGGCCGTGCCTATTGAAAACAAAGCTGAAGGTAGCTAACCATTTCACCGACAAGGACTAGTGAGATTTCTCGAGGAAATTTCCGCAATTTGAGTGCAGTACGTCAGTATTGCGTACCGCCACCACGCTGCAATACAACCACCATCAGTCGCAGGTGGGCTAAGAATAATGTGAAGGCTGCCCGGTCTCTACGCAGGCTCGAAGCCGCGCCCTAGGATTACAAGGCAAGCTTGTGATCCCTGTTACGTGCCGGCAATTTGGATTTCTGATGTTTCTGGGTATAATTAGCGAGTTCATGAAAGTCCAGACTGGATGAAGCACGAGTAACGGGCGTGCTGCGAGATACGATGAATCAAACGTTGGCACGCTGCAAGGGCGATATCACGTGACAAACGATAAGGTGCAGCTGATGGCTGCCCCGTGCAACGCCGATTGGCAGGTATAAAAGTATGGCACGGTGAAGAGGACGTAAGGCTATGCTAAGATGCTCTATGTGCAGTCCCACCTTTGGCGGCCTGAAACACCTCGCTTGGACCCGATATTTCGATGACGAGAGTACAGACCGTCCTCGTGGTAGTGCGTGCGAATTTAAGTTTAAAAACCTGTTGGTGCAAACGAAAAACTCCGAGAATGATGGAAAACGCAAAGTTTGGAATGAGAAATCAAGTAGGAATAAAACGGGAGCAGTTGCTGTACCCGTCTCATCCGGTTGCACGAAGACGATTTCTACTCCAAGAACGAAGCGTCACTCAACAAGATGATGAGATTTTAGAGAGAAGTGTGCACAAGTCGGTGAATCTACCAGTCAGTTAGGTCTGTAGAAGAAAAGCACACTTTGTTTCAAATCACAACCGCGGTATGAATTTCCATAAAAAGAGGGCACCATATTGGTCGGACACATAAGGAAGTTAGAGTATTGGTTACGATTTCAGACGAACTCTCCATTCGTGCTGCAAAATCCGCAACTAAACAACATGAAGCGCCGTGAAGTTGTTCCCTCTTGATCCATTCGCGTCATTTTTCCACAAACGGCTATCAACCATCCTTAGACATGCAAAGGGTTTCCTACGTTAGTACCACGCTCGATATCGCCTCATGGATGGTGGGCGTGAACTCCGCAGACTGTATCCGTTATTACCCGCACGGGAGCATGTGCTGTTCCAACCGTTGGTGAGAACGTAGTAAGCGTTGGGAAGAAAAACATGTATAACTGAAGATTTACATGTGCGCTAAGGTTTTTCAAAGTGGAACATTTTTCAGCTAGTATACCAACGTCAGCGAGAGTTCTACGGTCATTGTAAATTCGAATTGACAACTAGATTTAAATACTGGCGCGATCGATGTAGCCCAGTTCCGTTCAGTTAAACAACTATGGGCCTTGCATTGAATCCGGGTACCACGGCTCACGTTGCCAAGATACCGATGCGGAGGAATGTGGGATATAGAACACGAAAAATGAGGTTTTGAAAAAGTGGGTAAAAAATAATTGGAATCAAATGGTAACAACTGGATGCAAGAAACCGAAGGCAGGAACATCATGGACTCTAGCGACTGATGTGAGCTACCACAAGGTCACCATTCACGGAGACAGCTTCCAAAGGTAGTGGTAGCTCTGCGATCCAGCCCTGTTCTCTACACCATCGTAACATGCATAACGAGGATGAGTCGCGCTATATTGCAGTTAAATATCAGTTATGGCAGTCCAACGTCGTTAACCATGGCTCAGTGGCATAAGTCGTTGGGTCGTAAGAGTGAGGCCATCGGTTCAAATCCGGCAGGATTCGGTCGATGTGCGCTATTGACAACCCACAATAGGAAGTAACGGTCGCCTTCCGTTTTGCTGAATATGTGGTGGCTGTATGGCCTAGGCTAGCTTGGACGAATATTTTCGAAAACACAATGAATCACCCTAATGTCTTAAAATAATCAGTAATCCCCTTAGCAGCTTGTATGCCGCTTCGATTGGTGACGGCTTGCAAAGGGGGTTGTAGCTCCGGGAGTCAGCCGTCCTCTGCACCGGCAGGAACTAGTGAATGTGCGCTACTAGCGAATCTTAATACGAAGAAACTGTCGTCTACCGTTTTCCTGAATGTTAGGTGACTTTAGAGCTGTTTTTCCGCAAAAATAGCCCCGATCAGTATCTCGGTCAGTTTCTTCATGATTTTATGCCACGTCACCGATTAGATATCTCGAGATTTCATCCAACTATCTAGCGCGCGGTATATATCCTACGCTAAATGCTCAACGTAGAGTGCATGAGAGCTAACATGAGCAGTTCAAACTTGGTAGCAGCCAGAAATACATGTCATGTCGATGCAGCTTAAGAATCACTCTCGAGTGCATAATGCATGACGACTCCTTGGAAGCCATGTCATCCCGTAAATCCATCTAGTTTAGTGCCTTAAAATTGTTGTATACTGCTGGAAGAGCATCTAAATGTTAAACGGCAGCGATATGCGACTGGCGTTCTGAGTCAGATGTTGTCCAGTCTCTACGTCTATTGGCCCCTTGTCTCCATTCGTTAGCTCCCGTGATGCCAAGGACATTCGACCAAGTTCTACAGAAACGATGGCGATGAAGTCAGGTCACAACGTAGCAGTTCTGTGTTGGGTGTGGATGATACAAAACCGTGCACGAAATGGAGTTGACGCGTTTTGCGTATCCGCGTGTGTGTGTGTGCGGATCGATGGTGTGGTGATAGTGGTGGTGGTAAGGGCCGCTTTAGTGCATTCGGAAAAAATTGGGTGTATGCAAGCTGGCACAAGGGGGACAAATGTTCTCCGGTTCTGGCATCCAGCCTTAATTATCTGTGTAAAGTTGCGTTTATTCAAGTCGCTATGTCGTGAAGAGCAGCAGCTGTGTCTGAAGCAACATGTTTTACTCCACTAAATTTGCAGGATCGGAGGAGACACATTTGGAAAATTATGCTAACGATGCTTGTAGCGTAATCAAGAGTGCGTTATCATGATGACATTCTAGTGTCGACACTTTTATCACGTAAGACGTACAGAAAAATCCGAATGTTTATAACGACCGAGCACGAGCTAGATCAGTCCAGTTTCCGAAAAAATCATAGTGCTTCTTAAAAAATTGTGGGATCGAAGGACAAAAGAAACAATGGATTCCGTCTGGTCAGGAGCACAAGAAGTAGATCTTAGCATTAGACAAAAGCAGAGAGCTCCGGGACAGTGATTTGTGGTTACAGTGATCTATCGACCAAAGAAACTGGAACGAAGTAGGGGTAGTTCATAAGTTTTGGATCCGGTATAAAAGAGAAAGTCCATGTTATAGCACTTGTTCAAATTCGCAGGTAAAAAAGGAAACAGTTAACGCATTGCACACAACAGTGTCCGAATCAACATACACTTCAAAGCTGCAAACAGTTTCCGCTCCAAAATCGCCTAATCCGTCACCAAAGGTATGGACGGAACACCGTGTAAATGATAAGTCTGTAGATTGTGCACCAGGCCAAGTCGATCAGCTCATTCCCATAACGATTGCATCCAAAGCTAACAAGTTGTATGCTGTCACGGTGTGCATGTACCCCTCACGCGAACTGAATACAACGCGGTCGGTTGACAGAAAAATATGTTTTTTGGTTAGGCAATCCGCGGATTCTCCACATCTGTAGGCAATACCTTCCCAATCGACTTAATTCAGGTAAAAAAGAGACCTATCTAGCGGTCAAATAGGAATTAAAGAAATCGACTACTTTGTGCGTTCATAGGCCTGCATCGATGGTGCAAAATACCTCCAACAAACAGTGGACCCTGTTCGAGGCCGATACCGGGTTGTAAAACAGCCCAGAAACACTTAGACTGCCAGCTTTAAACAGTATAATAACCGATCACGACGTGTAAAAAAGCACAGGCAACACTTCCCACAGACTGGTAATGAAAGGAATTGTGAATTTGAATACTATGCAAATGGACGTAATAAAATGAGTATCAGTGAAACGACAAGGCAACGGTAAATTAGAAGCAGGATTGTGAGAATGAGATGACACCATGCAAAACGATATAACAATTTGTTATGGTTAATGCTTATCGAAAGAAAAAACGCATCGCCAATGCGTCTGAAATGAACTACGAACATCAGTGTGGAATATAACATGAAAAAACTAGTTAACCGGAATACACTCGAAGAAACCCGCTTCAAAGAGTAAACGAAATACGGTAGATACATTGACAATTTCCAAAAGCAAAGCTAAACTGAACAGCCCAAATGGTTTTCGTTTCTTCAGTTGATTGCGGGAAGCATTTTGAGACAGGTCAGTGGACCGACCTCTTTGGTGCTGGCGGTTTTTACCATTGAACGCTAGCTGTACTTAGAACTTTCGTATTCTTGGACGCCCATCTTCCCAAAGTTGACTCATTGGTACGTTGCATAGATGAGTCATGAGTGACGGTTACTTAGCTCCCTGATGCTTAATTTCTCCTCAATATTGATATTTGTTTGATTCACAAATAAAACCATCATTTTATGCTATTCATTCAGCCTGATAAGCTTGCTCATTTGAATCGAATTTCTCAGCACCGTTACGACATTTGCTCGGGAGCATTTAGTGACCATATATATATATATATATATATATATATATATATATATATATATATATATATATATATTCACAAGTCTGTAAACAGACAACTGTGCCATCCGAACTATGGTGGTAGGCGAAGAAGAATATAATGTTCAACGAGGAGAAAGGTTAGAAAAAAATTTTAATTTCACACACGACGTTTTGAGTTGCTTTTTTGTTTTCATGTTTTGTTCAACATTAAAAAGTACAGGATGAAGATATGGAAGAACAGCATTGACGCCATTGACTCCTATTGCGGGCCATATCCTCCAAGACTTCCAACCACTGGGAATCCGCTTCATGTGGTCTCCAGTTTGGGAGACACACGGATCCAACTGACGCTAGACACGAAGTTAGACTCTTCACGCTCCTTTTCCAGGTCATCGGTTGTCCGCCGCGGCACTTCTTCCATTCGCGTCCGGGAAGTGCAAAGGTTGAAAGCGTGAGGTCACATGCAGGAGAAGTAAACGCTGACTACAGGCTGAGGAAGAACTATTAACTCCAAGGAAATTTGAGCATAACGAACAGTTGCTTCTGGACCCACTATGTTGGAGAATGCTTTTTTATGGCCAATGTTTCGGCAAACTTGAGGACTTACGCGTTTGTGTTACGATAGATGACACTAAACGCCGAGTTGGGGTCCACTTGATGACCCGTTTCCATCAGGTGTTCCGCAATCGAAGAGGTAGGTATGTTGTTCGTCGACACAGGTCCTGTTTGCGGCTGCTTTGTCAAGGTAACGATACGCTTCGGATTGTGCTCCCCAATCCGCTTACACAAGCAACGGGCTGTTCTGCCGATGTACCTGCTTCCACAGTTACAAACAAATCCATAGCTACAGTGCGTTGTGGCGAAGACCGGCTTAGTAGGCTTGACTGGAGCTGTGGTAGCTTCCTGCCTGTCCACAGAAGGCAGAATTTAGTTGCACCGAATGCACGCCGTATTGTAACTGCTGTGTGTTGCTTTACCTGCCTAGCCAGACGCAGATAAACAGGCATTTTTAGTACAGTAGGAACGACCGGATGTTCACTTTCCACGGGGCGGCTATGAAACCTAATAAAGGCTTCTGGGTAGCCATTTGCCCGTAGGGCCTGCGTAATGAATTTCAATTCAGCCTCGATGCATTCCGTACTGCATATCCTGCGGGCCTAATTGCACAACGCTCTGACTAGGCATCGCTTTTATTGAACCGGTGCAAAACTTCTGAAGTGTTCATACAAACCGATCCATGCAGCTTTCCGGTAAACGGTGCGCTGTATCGTGCCATCTTCACGCCTCGTCAGTAGTACATCCAGAAAAGGCAGGCGGTTATCATCCTCAACCTCACAGATGAAGGCGGCATTTGGGAGTGCAGCGTTCATAATTCTGAGAAGTGACTGAGCCGCCTCTAAGGATGGTGCGATAACCAATGTGTCGTCCACATACGTCTTGTAAAGCCACATTCGTCCGACGTCTGGCTCACAGCGCGACTCGACCATCGGCTTGAAGATGCTCGCCAGCAGAGGGCAAATGGGGCTCCCCATAGCCACGCCAACAACCTGTCGTTATACCTGTCCCTCGAACCTAAACGATACGTTTTCCTTACAGAGTAACAACAAATCCTTGAGATACTCTACATTCGTCGTCTTCTTGTGCTATTCCAGTTAACACAGGGAACTCAATGCCACAGATTTGTGATGAGAGTGAGTATAGTTATATTTCCCCTTGTTCATCAGCCATATTGAACTTTCCGAGGCTTATGGAAACGCAAGTACTAAGCGGATTGAGGGCGGAAGCACAGAGACGCCTACCAGAAGTTGGACTAAATATGGCCAATCTTCTGGATAGACTAGGAAAAAGGTAAAGCCTAACGAGAATGGTACGTATGTCTTAGTACATTACATCGGAAAAGAGTCAGCGTATAGTGGCAATCGTTTTAGGAACACCGAATGGCTGCACCCGAGAATTACGATGCAGATGGTTACCAAATAGCTTGTGGCCACAGCAGAGTACACATCGGTATGTACAAACGGTTGAGTACTTGAATGACAGCCATGCTACGTCTTGGACATTTGCAAAACAATGCGAACACTGTTCGGAAAGCTGCATGTTTCACAGTGGGCAGCGGGACTTAGTTCAATAGTGTATGATGGGATAAAAAGCATTGGCTTTACAAGACCCATAGGATGGTAAATGCAAAATAAATAAAAATCATTAGATTCCGACATGGAACTGAAATGCCAATAGTCTAAACCTAGTACATCACACCACAATGTGTTGTTTGTCACTCAGATGAATGTCTAACAATTGTTTGAAGGCTGTAATGTTCGGAGCGTTTACCACATGCGTTGGCAAGTCATTCCATTGTGAACAGATTCTAAGAGAGTAAAAATATTTTCTGCAGTCTAATCGGGAGTGTTGGATTATCAGCTTGAGGTTATGACCTCTCGATCGCTTATATGAGGCTAGGGTGAGCAGCGATTTGCACGGGTGATCGCTTTCCGTTAATATCCGGTATGCGAGAATGAGATCTCCGCGTAGTCGTCAGTATTCGGAGGAAAACATTCCGTGTGCTAGTTGCCGTGCCAACGAGGCCGTAAGCAGCGAATATGTGGTTGCGCAACAATCGTTCTATGAGAATCAGCACGCACCTCGGACAGCAGATGACCGGACCGGTCGGCGACACGGAGAGCCTGAAATGAACACCCCATCGCATTCGCACGCTGTGCGATCTCCCCCATCAGTTACACAAACCCGACTGTACATATAGACGGCAACACCTAAGTACACACTATTTTATTTATCATTCCACCTAGTAACCGTACTGATGGCAGTTGCTTCACTATTCCTATATCGGCTTCGTTCAAATATGGATGTCCACAATTTAAGACTGTCATTTATGTTCACGTCTAAATGTTGAAGAAAACATCAACAGTTCGTATTGGGTATTTATTCTTATGCCTGCGAAAGTGGCTGTTAGCCTGACCTCCAAACGAAACTCATACACGTTTATAGTACCATTGATCATGAGGCCTAATGTGCCTCTATCCAGTTTTTGACAGATTACACTAAAATTTGGAAAAACGTATGTGCATATGTTGTATTCCAACTGCCCTGGGACACGGATGACGCCAATCTATGTACATATGTACATCGAATGAATTCGACGAGGATACTCATACCGCTTTTGTACGGTCAACTGAGTGCAGGGAAGCGGCACTGGAGCAAACCGAAAATAACATTATCAGAACATGAAGAAGGTGAGTTTATGACAAACTCATGTTAAATTCAGGTGTTGCGAATCCAATGCAAATTTGACCGATGCGAATTCCGTGGCCTTACCAAAAGGGCGGTTGCACAGGTGCAGTAGAAGGCACTATTACACGCGGAATAGAAGCACGATGCGTACGCTCCCATTCGATTTACTAATACAGCGGCGTATGTGGTACGTTTGCCTGTGTGATGAGTAATCTTGAATTTCAGAAGTAGATGTTGATTAAATTCCCCGGTGTGGCTGAGCTTGATGTGAATGTTGACACGGTACCTACCTGTCTACTACCCACTACCTCGTCCATACTGGCTCCAGGAGACAGTTGGTCGTCGCTGGAGGGGACGGGATGCACCGTCCTCGTGACGGTGCCAGGCTCAAAGATTGCTTCCATCCTCTGTGGAACGGGCTAAAATCTAGCCACCGCCTTGTGTACGTCTGGTGTGCATGATTTCCAATTAGGCCGGAATGCTTCCGTTCTGCTTGTTGAAGGAGTGTGGGCCGGCTCCGTTGATGAAACGTGGCTCCCATCCACATGCCTCCCGGTCTTATTCCTTCGGGTTTACACTGGATATGCGTGTGTGGGTGCAACTGTGGGTGGTGCAGCGCAAGCCATCCATGGTCCCTCTGTAGTGGTTCCGATCCACAAGAAGGGCTCTCGTATTGAATGCACCAACTACTGAGGAATCTCAGTTATCTCTGCTGCGTCCAAGCTTTTTGTGTCTATTCTGCTACGTAGGCTCTCAGTTACCCGCGAGAGTTTGTGTCGTGAGGAACAGGTTGGCTTTCGTTCTGGCCATGCTTGCATTGACCAAATGTTCAGACTGCGTCAAATTCTCGAACATTGTCATATCCACCGAAGACCAACAATGGTGGTGTTTTTGGATATGCGAGCCGCTTTTAATTAAGTAGATAGGTCGTCACTGTGGAACTGTCTGCTAAGGAACGGCGTTGCCTACAAGTCTGTCATACTCCTGAAAGAGCTGTATGGTCACACCTCTGGCAGTTAGCGCTTATGGAAGGTTTTCTTCCTCGTTTCCCCTTACCAGTGGAGTGCGCCAAGGTTGTCCTATCTCGCTGTTCTTGTTCAACTTTGCAATCGAAGATGTCCTACGTCGCGCACTGGAAGGATCCCTGAGGTGCGGCGTTGAGCTTCTACCCGAAGCAGAGTCGTGGACCTGGACTATGTTGATGACATCGCTTTGCTGGGACGACCCGCAAGCTGTTCAAAACATTCTGAACCGCTTAGCGATAGACGCATCTAACTACGGCCTGTATTTTGCTCCATCCAATTGTAAAGCTTTGCTCCAGGATTGGCAGGCTCCTGTGCCTACGCTCACCATTTCGGGTATCAGCCTGGAGTTCCTTAACAGCTTTACTAACCCGGGGATTTACATTACGGCTGGTTGCGGTATTGGAGATGAAATTTCACAACGAATTGCCAAAGCTCGCCTTGCATTTACTAACCTGATACACTTGTGGCATCGTCGCGATGTCAGTCCCAAGCTCAAAGGCCGAGTGTACAATGCCACAGTCCGTCTTGTCCTACTGTGCGGCGGCGAGACCTGGCCTGTTCGATCGGAACATTTGAGACGACTGTCTACTTTTGACAACCGCTGCTTGCGTTCACTTGCTCGCGTACGGTGGCAGCACCATGTGAGCAACGCGGAAGTTAGAAGCAGAATCATGGGAGCGGCTAGTCCTGGTCTCCAGAGCATAATCATCCAGCACCAATTGCGTTAGCTCGGTCACGTACCGCGCATGCCGGCCCACCGCCTTCCACGTCGCGCATTATTTGCACTTCCCGGACGCGAATGGAAGAAGTGCCGCGGCGGACAACCGATGACCTGGAAAAGGAGCGTGAAGAGTCTAACTTCGTGTCTAACGTCAGTTGGATCCGTGGGCCTCCCAAACTGGAGACCACATGAAGCGGATTCCCAGTGGTTGGAAGTCTTGGAGGATATGGCCCGCAATAGGAGTCAATGCTGTTCTACCATATCTTCATCCTGTACTTTTTAATGTTGAACAAAACATGAAAACAAAAAAACAACTCAAAACGTCGTGTGAAATTAAAAAATTTTTTCTAACCTTTCTCCTCGTTGAACATTATATTCTCCTTTGTTTACCACCATAGTTCGGATGGCACAGTTGTCTGTTTACAGACTTGTGAATATATATATATATATATATATATATATATATATATATATATATATATATATATATATATATATGGTCCACTAAATGCTCCCGAACAAATGCCGTAACGGTGCTGAGAAATTCGATTCCAATGAGCAAGCTTATCAGGCTGAACGTATAGCATAAAAAGGTGGTTTTATTTGTGAATCAAACAAATATCAATATCCGGGAAAAATTAAGCATCAGGGAGCTACGTAACCGTCACTCATGACTCATCTATGCCACGTACCAATGAGTCAACTTTGGGAAGATGGGCGTCCAAGAATACGAAAGTTCTAAGCACAGCTAGCGTTCAATGGTAAAAACCGCCAACGTCAAAGAGGTCGGTCCACTGACCTGTCCCAAAATGCTTCCCGCAATCAACCGAAGAAACGAAAACCATTTGGGCTGTTCAGTGTAACTTTGCCATTGGAAATTGCCACCGCCTAGGTTATGAATTTAAGAGAAAAATCTCAGGCGGCATTTGTGAATTCGATCTGGTGCACTGTTCCCGAAAGCCCAAGTGGTCAAAAACGGATAGTATACCAAGACCCGGTGCACAACACACGCCTTTCATGCCCTACAAATTCTGTAGTTCCGTGAGTGCGTGCAGGCCAACAGGTCTTGCGTTTAACACTATGCACGCAGCCAACGATTTTATTGATAGCCAGGGAGTCCTTTAAATGCGCTGAAGTTAACACGCACTGCTTGTCCTAAAAAGAGGACAAAAGCAACGATTAGCGTAGAAGCCAAACCACTTCAGATAAGTGTTCATACCGGTAGAGAAACTATTGGATCAGAAGCGAAACGGCAACGCATTCAATGGTGAAGTTGTCTACAGCTGGTTGGTGACTGATTCTAACCGTCACCAACTTTCTAATCCAAAATTTGAAAACACCTTGGACCAGGAATGGAGTGCTGGGTTACTTTAGGCGATTAGCTCACAATAACCTATAAACCTCGACTTTAAGTTCATGCTTCTGCGTGGGTTTGAGCTCCTCTGTAGTAACCCTGTCCATATACACCAACTTACGCTTGTATGGCAACGAAGCGCTAGTGTATTACTAATTGTGAGAGTTATACTGGAAAATAAAATCTATCTAAATGAGTTCTGTTGAAATTGCTATCAACAGAAAGAGAAGTGATTCTACGCACATATTATCGTGGGCAACAGTAACAGTCTAGACCAGACAGCCAAACATTCCGATGAACGTTTGTTGACACTTCAGTCGCAGAAATCCGATGCCCGGAATTCGACTCGTTTCTATTTCTGCCAAAACGTGGTCATGAACAGTGATTGAAGAATCGCAAACGATATTCTTCTCTGTGCTGGTGTAAAAGACAAAAGTAATATTTCGCGCAGAAAGCCCATTTGGTTATCGAACCCGAGAAGAAACGCAAGCTGAACACTTAGGGCGAACATCTGTTTTCGATTTCTTCCTCATCAGGTCTAGTACAGAAATATAATTATGGTTTATGGGACAGTATAATGACACACTATTGATTACATAAAATTAAACTTAAGCAGTTCACTTGATAACTGTCAGATGATCAGGTGATCAGCGGCAGGTTGGATTGATGGGCGGCAACAAATTCCTCTCGTGTGGTTGATGGCAATGAAAGTTGTAATGCTTGCAAGAACTTCTTCTGGATGCAGAGATTAGACATAAGATTGCTTACTGCTTCAGCAGTAGCAAGCAGTCGTGCTGCTAACTGACGGGTCAAGTGTGACGGTCCTTAAACAGGATTTCGAAGGCATTACTTTGTGAGCAAGAGAAGGTCAAAACAGCATACACGGAAACGCAACTGACCGAATTCTTGAAGTCAATGGTGATTGACGGCTATATGACCAAAGAAAGTATGAAAAGCTCAGACCCATTGGGTCAATTATTCCAAGACTATATGGCCTCCAAAAAATACACAAACCGAACACACTGTTATAATCTTCTCACTAGATGCAACTCCAAAATAACAATTCACTGCTCCACAAAACTTCTTGCCCAACCGAAGGAAAAACAAAATTCCAATGACCCTGACAAATAACGTATTAATCGCAGCCAACAAACACTGTACAACAACTGCGGACCTTGGCTGTATTTATGTCTCTACTGACCTTCGACTTCTAGAATTGGGAGGTCAGCTGCCAAGGTTAGTGGTTCCCCATACCTTTTCCCGAGAGGTCAGGTGGATTTTGATTACGTGTAGAAGAAGAACATTCAGGAATGTTCGAAATCGATGCGATAATCGTTAATAATCCATTAATCGCTAAAATAGGGAATTTCCAAGGCAATTCTTACTTTCTCCCGGACACACACCTTTGAGGCCAATACTAGATATGAGAACCTCGCGTATCACAACATCGCAAAATGGCTAGCATCGATACTGGATCCTGTCGGGTAAAATATAGTCGCACACCATCTGAGCGACAGGTCCCAACTTGTCGAGTGTTAAAAACATAAACATACTGGATTATCGAATGCTCTCCATGGACGTCGTAGCGCTGTTTACCAACGTTCCGCTATTAGAAAATATGTATTTTCTTTGTTTCTACATTGACCGACAAAAGATAAACCTGGAGATCCCAACTAGTCTGGACAAACAGCTCTTGCTGAGATTCACATACAACGTCCAATTCCAGTTTAACAATGAGTTATACAGGCAGATGGATGGACTAACAATGGGATCACCTCTCGGGACGCTGTTGCCAGATGTCGATATGCGGATGCTGGAAAATGAGCCGCTGAAACCGGTCATTTCAAGCTTCAAGTTCTATCGACGTTACGTAGACGACAATACTGCATAGTGGATCGATCGACCAATTTGCAAAATGCCGTAGAAAGTTTCAACAGTGCACATCCCAATGCCTCATTTACAGCTGAAGAAGAAAGCAACAACCGTCTGAACTTTTTGGATGTAAATCTAAAGAGGAGAGCCGACGGATCAATCCAGTTAGGACAGTACAGAAAGCCATATTGGACGGGGCAGTATATACATTTCCAAAGCTTTGTGCCCCTCAGCCGCAAAAGAGCGCTTATCAATACGTTGACCGATCGTGCGCACAAGATCTGTATGGAAGACACGATTGCAGAGGAACTGTAACGAATCAAGTACCCACTACCTGAGAATGATTATCCAAAACGCTTTATTGACACGCATATCCGACCTAAAAACCCGAAGCCAACAGTGTAAACGGCTAAAAAAACTATTGTTCCTTAAGAGCCCCTTTAATCGTGACAAAGCGGCTGATCTACAAAAGAACATTGATGCAATGCTGCAGGAATACCTTCAACGCAGCTGAAGTGACTGTGATCTATACGAACGAATTGTTGGTTGTCTCTAGGTTCAAAGGCAAAGTGCCTAATCGCCTCCATTCTAATGTACTGTACCCATTCACCTGCTCCTGTAGAGCTAGGTATATTGGACACACGACCAGGCACTTAGAAAATCGGATCAAGGAGCACGTACCGAATTCGCTCACTAACCGCAGAGACAGATCTAATTCAAGTGCAATTACTAACCATCTGATTGCCACTGGGCACAACACTGACAAAAGTAGTGCCTTCGAAATCCTGTATAAGCTACCGTCAAACTTAACCCATCAGTTAGCAGCACGACTGCTTGCTACTGCTGAAGCAGTAAGCATAAGACTGATAAAGCCTAATCTCTGCATCCAGAAGAAGTTCATGCAAGCATTGAAACTTCTATGGCCATCAACCACACGAGAGGAATTTGCTGCCGCCCATCAATCCCACCTGCCTGATCATCTGACGCTTATCACGAGAACTGCTTAAGTTTAATTTTATGTAATCAATGGTGTGTCAAAATACTGTCCCATAAACCGTAATTATATTTCTGTACTAGGCCTGATGAGAAAGAAATCGAAAACATATGTTCGCCCTAAGTGTTCTGCTTACGTTTCTTCTCGGGTTCGACAACTAAAGTAATACTAATGGCAATACTTGGTGCCGCAAGAAAACAGGAAAAAATCAAACGATACAAAAGATGAAAAAGCACTGGCTGATCGACTCTAGAGTGCAATAACCGAGCAGTTCGAAACCGAGAGAGATGAGGGAACCCATATCGCTTTCGGAAAAAAGAGTGTGAATTTTTCGGAAATCCGATGCAACACCGCCAATGCACTGAGCCATTAATGGTAACAAGATAGTCGGAAATTATTCCAAAACATTTGATAAATCTACTTATCGTAGATAATACAATTTCGGAATTACTTTCCATGTGGTCTGAACACTTGGGTCTGAAGGACATTATTACAAGCACAAATTAAGCAGCGATAGACCCAAAAAAGTGGTCAATGACTTTAAACGAAATATTGCCCATTTACGTTCCTCGGATTACTGTACATTTTCTTTATCATGAACCGGAATTCACTGTGAAATCTACTACATCTGTACAATTATCTGACGTTAGCTTGGAGTTTGCCAGTGGCCTAAAGCTTCAAGAGGACTCACAACTGTGATGGTGGCTGAAAGCTGAGGCAGAGGAACTCGCCTGCCTCAGTGCGGTCGATTAGGTGATCGATCGAGTGGGCGACTGTTTCTGAATATACAACCAGTTGTACTTTTTGCCTCAGAATTGTGTATAGGATGCTGGTATGTTAAGCTGGTGTGTTTCTCTTGACGCGGCTGGGAGACCCAGGCACAAAACAACAACTACTTGCATTCTCCAGAATGCCACACATTTTCCCAATCTTGAATCTGATTTCAGTAACTGGAAAATTCCCATTTAGTCATCAAGAACAAGGGACCGAAGGCAAACAATTGTTTTCGATGAATTCCTCGTCAGACCTGTACAATCATATGGGTAAAGAGCAACGGAAGTAACAGTTCAAATGAAATTGGATCACGTGCCAACCGGGGGCATAAACCAGCAATAAATCTAAACGATAAGCGCACACTAGGGCAAAGATGTAGTCAAATGATCCCTTCCGGCCTCCGCATCGTCCACTTTTTCTGGCCATGGTAACTTGAGAGCTTCGATCAGTTTCTTTTGTGAACACAAAAGCGGTTGATACAACCGAATACTGATCGCCTCAGCTGCAGCGAGGGTACGGAGGCGCAGGCCTTTCGATTGGAGTGGCGGAACCTTGTAGAGTATTCGAAAGGCGCGGACTGGATCGACTTCGTGCCCACTATCAACTAGATGAGCCATAATAGAGCTAGTTATAGCCCCGGTACCGCCTTGATAGTGGGCACGAAGTCGATCCAGTCCGCGCCTTTCGAATACTCTACAAGGTTCCGCCACTCCAATCGAAAGGCCTGCGCCTCCGTACCCTCGCTGCAGCTGAGGCGATCAGTATTCGGTTGTATCAACCGCTTTTGTGTTCACAAAAGAAACTGATCGAAGCTCTCAAGTTACCATGGCCAGAAAAAGTGGACGATTCGGAGGCCGGAAGGGATCATTTGACTACATCTTTGCCCTAGTGTGCGCTTATCGTTTAGATTTATTGCTGGTTTATGCCCCCGGTTGGCACGTGATCCAATTTCATGTGAACTGTTGCTTCCGTTGCTCTTTACCCATATGATTGTACAGGTCTGACGAGGAATTCATCGAAAACAATTGTTTACCTTCGGTCCCTTGTTCTTGCTGAATCTGATTACCAATTAACTGGTGTTACTCTGTAGTGCATGCAACATACACCTGATATACCGAAGAATTCAGCTGTTCTAGTTCAAAATAATATTGCCGATTATTTCTGTATCTGGGAAAAATATCATCATGCCTCGTAGATTGAACAACCAAGCACCCGTTCGACATCTTTCGGAGCATGCCAACAACCTGACATGTGCTCCCGAAATTTGTGGGGCCCGATGACTGCGACTAGCAAAATTTTTATTTGCCCGCAAATAGACGGCAACACAACTTGCAGTCTTCAATTCACCGTCTCAAGCTACTTGTGGTTCGTGTTCGAAAATTGTGGGAAAGAAGACTCATGCACTTTGGTGCTTCAGCTGCGATGTTTTGTTTCATATGTCGTGCAATCGTTTATCCGTTGGCGTGTTTCGAAAGTCTACCGACATTCAACATCGGTTTTTTTCAAGTTACATGTGGCAAATGTCGCGGTGCAAGACATCAGAATACACAGCGACCGCCAACAACTACGGGAAAATCTCACTTTCAGACAGAAACAAACCGTTCACCACGCGGGGTCAAACGCCCTCGTGAAAGTGCCTCTGTAACCTCGCCTTCTATTGTCACTCCGCGATCTGCACCACCACCAGCGTCTTCGACCCCGGCCGAGCCTCAGGTTTAATGTTTCCCACCGATGGGAGACTCAGACTCGGAACCTACGAAATGCCGCTTCACTGATCGGTCCGTGAATTTCTCAGAGCCTGTCTGTGAACTTCTGAACACCGAGGATCCATGGACCATTCAAAAGCGCAAGGGCCCACGTAATCGAGTTCAGACGTCACCTGCTGATAAACAACAACCCAATCAGTCAAGCGCCTCTAGTTCTACTCCCACAGGTTCATCACTGATTTCGCTGAGGCGTCATAATCTCATGGTCTTCCACGTGCCGGAGTCAAAAGATGAAAGCCCTCAGATACGTTATGATCACGATGTTGAGTTCCTCCAGGGGCTCATCGGTAGACTCTTGGATGTGGGCGAGGACAGTGTGACGATTAAACAAGTAATCCGACTTGGCCAGAAAACTAACCAATCATGTCGACCTCTGAGGATCACCTTTGCAAATCGCAATATGCCGCAGCTCATACTGTCTCGTCTGTCAAGGCTGAAAGGCATAAAAGTTCACATCCGCCGAGACTTGGAACTCGAAGACAGGGATCGTTTGAAGACTGCGGTCATTGAGCTCAAACGCCGTACAGAGGAAGGTGAGACTGAGTTACAAATTGTGAATTTTCGGGTGATCAAGAAGGGTGTACGAACCCGTATCAACCGGTTGCTCAACCTCCAGGCACGTCCCGTAGTGCCTCCCAGGACCTCTGTGTGGCATTCGCCAACGTGTGCAGCATAATGAACAAACGTGACGAACTGTGCCGCTTTGCTGTCTTGGAGCGGCCAGACGTTTTAGGACTTGCAGACTTGGCTGGACTCCGACGTCATACCCCAAGAAGTCGTGTTGTCAGGATACTCTTGTTCCCGATGCGACCGAAAATCAAAGACTCACGGTGGTGTTCTGTTGTACATAAAATCGTCACTATCTGGCAAACTCACCAGCAGCTATCGGAGCAAGGATAGTTTATGCGAGCAATTGTGGTGCATAATCCGCCTCCGACGAACAGAATTAATAGTGGATGTCATCTATTGTAGCCCGTTCAACCGTTGTTGCGATTGGCTACCACATAAACAGAAGCACATGAGGCGCCCTCAGTTCTTACTGATGGGGGATCCAAATTTACCTGATATTTAGGCCAGATGTTCGACTTCTTCCCGATCATGGAAACGTTGAGGCTCAATTCGCTAAAATGACTATCGAAATCGCGGCAACGCAACATGTCATCTAACCGACACGCGTGACTTTGCACTCGGCATCTTGTCTGGACCTAATGTTTACGAGATGCGAGCAGAAGCTGAACAAGATCAGAGTCATCGAACCTTTGGCGAACACTGACCACTGCACCATTATGGCAAGCTTAGAACTGTAGTTACCTAATTACAACCAACGGAAACCGATATTCAACTATTGGAACACGGACTTCAACGGGCTCGTCCAAGCCGCAAGTCAGACTGATTGGACACTACCACAGGATGCGTCGCTTGAGGCCTATTGGTCATTAATGAAGGGGAAGCTTCACTCGCTGTGTACTCGGTTCGTTCCCCTGAAGTATTCAAAAATCGGACCCGTCAAATCGCATTGCTTTGATAAGGAATATAAACAGTTAGCACGACGGCGTCGCAAACTTAGATAGATATATCATCTCGGGTTGTGATGAAGATTACACGATGTATAAGAAACAAGGTAATTTATGTAACGTCGCAAAGAGCAAGAAACGCCGGATGTCCGAAGAAGAGCTAGCATCCTCGGCCACAACTGCACAAAAAAGATGTGCCTACTTGAAACGTCAACTGAAATCTGGGGGCGACCTACCGGTCTTAGAGAGCTTGGACGGACAGACGCTCATTTCAAGCGCGGACGCATTGGCTACGCACTTACCGTATTTTCCAGTAAACCGGCGGCCGTTCCAATACCGGCAAACGTTGCGCCAGTCTTGCTCGACAGTCTACAATGTGATGCAGTCGAAGTGTACCAGGTACTCGTCAACATCGATGGTGCAAATCCGCCAGGACCAGAAGGATTTCAACCACTAATACTCAAATCCCTATCGAATGTCTTCTCACTAGCCATGACAAACCTATTCAATAAATCACTTTCTAAAGGATCTGTCCCCAACGACTGGAAATGATCGAAAGTTAGACCGCCTCCCAAGGGTGGTGATCCGAGTAAAGTAGAGAACAATAGACCGATCTGTTTGACTTCGGTATTATCCAAAGTTCTAGAGAAGGTTGTGAAAAAGTGTCTGCTGCCGTTCTTCGAATCGATGGACGTATAGATGTCAGCGCAACACGGCTTCACAAAAGGGCAATCCTGTATCACCAACGATGTACGCAAACCACCAGTGGGTACGAGCTCTCAATGAACAGAAAAATGTTGACGTGGTGTACATCGACTTTAGTAAGGTGTTTGACAGTGAACCACGAGGTACTCCTTGGTAAACTGAGGACATGCGGAATCGATGGCACGTTACTTCAGTGGTTACACGAGTTTATTGTGGGACGAAGGTTTAGAGTACAGGTCAATGACTACCTGACAGACTGGTTCCCATCGACCAGTGGCGTGCTTCAAGGAACTGTACTTGGGCCAGTATTATTTCTTATTCATATCAACGATCTTCCGCAACAGCTCCAGTCACCATGTGTCCTGTTTGTAGATTATTTGAAAATCTGAAGAATCGTTGAGAACCGGAACGACTGCGCTCGCTGCCAGCATGAGTTAGAGCGACTGTCAATGTGATCCAATGAAACGCAACTCCGTCTTAACGCAAGCAAGTCGGAGTTCATCAGTATCACCGGACGTCCAGCCACACGATAATTCACCTTGGACGGCCAGTTGCTCCACCCTAACACATCTGTCAGAGACTTAGGAGTTCTCTCGCGACATGATATGAGATCACTAGAAAATACAGAAAAATTGTACCGTGCAGGACTTCGTATGCTCCGGATATTAAGACGCAGTTTCTCCACAAGGTCCGAAGAAACCGTCCTTCGTCCATTCACCTCGCTCATTAGACCAATCCTTGAATACGGTGCCCCAGCTTACCATCCGATAACCCAATGGGAAAGTGAAAAACTGGAGAAAATACAGCATATCGCAACTAAAATGATAACAAGTCTACAAAAGCTTCCATATGAAAAACGTTGTGAAAAGCTCGGACTCTACACACTATCCTATCGCCGAGTAAGAATTGATCTTATTATGACCCATCGAGTACTACACTTGAGTCACTTCCCCATACTGCGGCCAATATTTCACCTGCGAGAACCCTGTAACACCCGAGGACATCGTTACAAACTCAGGGTCCCCAGCATGAACAAAGTATCACATCAGCTTTGTATCGAACGAAGAATCGTAAACTTTTGGAATACACTACCAGAAGGATTAATAGAGGCCGATTCTGTGAAGCGTTTTAAAACACGTATCGACGATTATTTCGGAAACCTGGGCTTTTGTGAAACGATGCAAACACAATGCCAAAGGAAGATATGGTGTGCCCGAAAATAATGACACCAATGAAAATTCTTAACCGAACAAGGATAAACGATTAACTGACCAGACACAACCGCTGATGATACACAACTAAATGTTTTTGATTTTTCGTAATTCGATAGAGTTGTACAGAAACCTTTCTACTTGCTTTTAAATACAGTCTTAGTCTCACCTGTCTTAGTTCAAATGTGAAATCACTTTAAAGCATGTTAATTTTTAACACTGCTTGGTTGCAAGTATTTATTTGGGTTTCGCTCTATCGTCTACTAAAAGAGTTGTCAAACACTTGTCAAAAATGAAACAATGGTGTAATACGTGTAAAAAAAACAATGGAATGGAAATTACTGCGAAAAATTTGTGATAAAGTGAATAGCGTTTTGGTGGACCCACCATAGACTTATGTAAAACAGCAGAGATGTTCGCGAATTAAAAATAGAAATCCATAAACTCGTTGGATGATAGCTTGGTAACACACCGTTTTATTGCATTTTTTAACCCCTTGGCTGACAAGATATAAAATGAAATTCAAATGAGACAACGCTTTGTCAAGTAGTTTTTAAATGTCCCTAGATTGGGGGCAGAGACGACATAATTAGAAAGAGCGTTCCAAAGCTGACGCATACGGAGGGTAAAGAAATTTCTGCGGCATTCAGCTGACTATAGTGTATGACCAATTCTAAAGGATGACTTATTAGGTTAGAGGGCGGTAAATGTGGCTTAAGTTCTTCGAAATATCGTAAACTATTATGAGATTCCCTCCTCCCGCAAACGCCGATATCGACTGCTGTATATTCCTAGAGATTTCAGTCTAAGCTTATGGGGTATATGAAAGAGGCCCCTTACTTGGTTGCTCTTCGTTGAGGAGACTCGAGAGCAACGCAATACCCTTTCTGCCACGGCTGCCACCCCTGGACAGCATATTCCACGTGGGGTCGCACGTAGACGTTAAGCATCTGTGGGAAGATTGGGGGTTCAAACCGGCCGCACGCTCTACGAAGAAGGCCGAGGTGTTGATTGCCGAATCTCGGAACCTTTTCTGCTTGATTTGGGCATCCGAGATTTTCCTGCACCAGTACACCCAGGTCACGCTTCCGAGAGGCTTTAAGTAAGGTGTGATCTCCAAGCTTGTAAACGTTCACTGGCTGGTGATGCAGATGGATCACCTTGCACTTAGATACGTTCAACTGAAGCAGGTTCCTCGTTGACCATTCATAAATGCAATCTAGATCATGTGGTAGATCGTGATCATCATTGTCATTAATCGCCTGCCACATCTTGACATCATCAGCGAAAAGCAGAAAATTTGAGGAGATAACGTGCCAGTCCGCTGATATACATTAGGGATAAGCGCGGTCCCTGCACTGAGCCCTGTGGGACAACAAAACTCACCTCATTCGGTTTACATAGTGATCCCCTAACACAGACTTGAAGCTTCCGTTAGTTAAGAAAGTTTCCAATCCAACTCAGAACAGGATCGCCGATTCCGTAGCTGCAGTTTGTGAAACAGGATTCGGTAATCAAGGTGATCAAAAGCTTTGGAGAAGTCCGGATAGATAAGGTCAACTCCGACGCCATCACCAGCCACTTCCGTCTACTAGCCGGTTGGTGGTGCATGACCGGTGTTAATGGAAGCCATGCTGCTCCGGTGTCAAGATGCTGCATTTTTCCAGGTAGTGCATCAGAGCCCCAACGAGGACCATTTCGATCACCTTCGCAAGCACACGGAGGGGTGTCACTAGGTGATAGCTTGCAGGATTTGATCGGATACCGCCTTTAAAAATTGGTGCTATAATGCCAAGCTTCCATAATTGGAACTTGCTGTTCATTGAAGCACCTTTGGAAGAACTGTGACAATGGCTCAGCTAGTTTGGTGGCCGCAGATTTCAGTGCTTTTGGGCGGATGTTGTCTGCTCCCGGAGAGCTATGATCGCGCAGTGAGAGTAACCTTAGCACAATCGCTGAGTAGAAAATTACATAAGTAAACAATGGAGTCGGTAATGTGCTTGATGTTATGGAACGTAGTTTCAAGTTCGAAAATTGGGACGTATGGTAGTCGCAGGGCAATACCTGCTTTGTCGGCGCTTTTTACTCTACCGCCTGGTTTGAAAAGTGGGGGGATGCCATGCTTTACGTTAAGAAGACTGTTGACATGCCTAGACAGTAGTTTGCCAGGAACTTTATGGCTAGGCACCGTTGATAAATAACTTTGTTTTTAGAATTCCCATCGAATTTGGTCCGTTGAGTGACATCTCTAAGGGGCATATCGCTGACTGTCTTCAGCCGAAGCTCAGATAACAGCCTGAAACGAAACATGCACCAGGCTTTTAGCAGCTATGTTACCATAAATCTTGTCAGGAGTAACCAACGTCTGAGTCCTTTCAACTGTCAAGAAATGACTACCATCCGAGTTTTTCCTATCAGCCTTTGGGCGATGAAATGTACAGTGATGCAGTTTGAATTCGGGCCACTAATGGCGTGCATTGCAAAGTAGAGAATGGGTTTATTTATTTATAACATATTCAACATGGGAAATAAGAGTTTCTTGGCACTCGTCTATTAGTGAATTACAATACAAATACACACATCTGCAGGTAGCCCGAAAACCCTTAAGTCGCGTCTACGGAGTACGAACCACCTACGATGGGTAAGTCATGTACTTCGGATATCTGCCAGTTGTTGCATTGTATATTGGTCACCGAAACCGCATACCTACAGCTGATGACATGACGAAAAGGCAGGAGGAAAATTCAAAAAGGGTTAGTATGGATGTCGCCCACTGGATTGTCGACTGAGATAGACCATTTCAGTTGTCAAGTGCCCTATCGAACTTAATTCCGACGAAATCAGTGACGCACAAGTATACGTTTACTTAAGTACTAACTACCTACAATGCAAGAAGTTAAGGTACAGGTGAAGTTATTTATGGTGGCAAATACCATCAACCACATGCATCAGTTCTGACCACAAACCGCTTCATTTACCTCCAAACTCTCTAGTGTGTTGTGCGGCGGGCGGCGCATCTGCAGCTATTTCTGGTGCATACACATATGCGGCTCTGAAGTGTATGTCTGCTGTCGGCACGTTGGAATGGTCTACTGTCAGCACATTATCGGTTGGTATTCTTGGTATCCCCATACTACTGACGCTTAGCGCAGTAGTATCCACTCTTAAACCACCACAATACGACTATTATGTCGACCGACTGCTTAGCTTATAAAAAATAAATAAACCTTTATTCTCGACAATGCGAGGCACATTGTTACAAGCATGACCATGTTAAGCTAACATAGTGCGATCAAAAATATACAAAAATACATGTTTGGCATGACAGTGAATGTGTGTATGGGTGTATATACGTACGCTGAGGCTGAGGTTACATTCTCGATGCTTCTTGACCGCAGTTGGGCTAAACCAACTTACACTTAAACTAGGTCTTTTTAGGCTGGATAAATTTTATTCCACTTTATTTGGTTTGTTCTTTCTACCTGAATAATCTTCTATTAACTGGCCACGTTGCTTACGCTAATTGCGCTTCGGTAACTTCGTTGCCTTTGTAGCATTTTTAAGTAATGCGTGGACATTTCTTACTTATAGCAGATTCGTTGCTAACCAAATTACTTCATATGCAAATTTAGTAAAGAGTCATGCCAGCGTAGCTGTATGCATTATTCCATTTATTTATTTTTTATCTTGTCGTTCCAAGTGATTGCCTGTTACTTGATATCCCCGGTGTGGCTGCGCTTGATGTTCATGTTGACAAGGTGCCTACCTGTCTATTACCCACTACCTCGTCCATACTGGCTCCAGGAGACATTTGGTCGTTGTTGGAGGGGATAGGGTGCACGGTCCTCGTGGCCGTGCTAGGCTCAAAGAGCGGTTCCATGCAATCAGTGTGGAGCGGACTACCGTCCAGCCGCCGCCTTGTGTGCGCTTGATTCCTCGAATACAGCGTGCTTGTGTTTGTCTGTGAAGGAGTGTGGGCCGGCTCCGTTGATGTAATGTGGCTCCCATCCACATGCCTCCCGGTCTTATTCCTTCGGGTTTACACTGGATATGGGGTGTGTGATTGGAGCTGTGGGTGGTGCAGCTCACGCCACCCATGGTCCCTCTGTAGGCGCAGGCGTCCTGGGGCTGGACACAGTGACAGGCAAATCCGACACCGGATGCCGCCAAGCAATTGTGACGAGTTATATTTTGTTTAATTGTACCGTAGGTATGTCTCGGTTTCGTTTCTTGATTGGACAAAGGGAGCTGTTACGTAGCACTCGAGGTTCAAGCGAATCTATCGCTTACATAAATAGCCTATCGCCACAGTAGATTATACAGCCACATTTGCCTACGATTGAGTAATTAGAGGTAGTGCAAGCTACTTTTAGTAAATTTGCTACAACAGTTTGCACACCCTTTCGAAAGCCGATGGTAGAACAGGAAGCAGCGAAATTTACTGAAGAAGTTGGTGATGTGATAGCACCAAAGGGGCCATCAGAGAATGTATGATATTATCGCCTGCTAACGCTTACAGCAAACAGCATCTACAATACACAGTAACCATAAGTCATCAGTGTTTTACGGTATATTTATTTGCGCATCATTCTACCTGGTAACCGTACTGATGGCATTTGCTTTCGTATTTCTATATCTGTCTCTATCTATTGTTGATGCCCATACTTTAGCTAAATTTCAGGCTGCCGTTTAGGTTCACGCCCAAACGCTAACTAACCACTGACAGTCGTATTGGATACTCATAATTGTACGCGCAAATTTACAAAACTAGAGGAATATGGATGTTATTCTTTCATTCAATCCAAACTCATACACGTAGGTAGTGTTACGGTTCATGACGGTTATTGTTTCTCCATCCAGTTTGTGGTAGTCCATACACAAGTGTGAACAATGCCCTTTCGCAACATTGCAGTAGTGCAACTCGAACCAGGGACATTTGGTATGCCAACTGATATGTTGAATGACTAAGTGGAAGCCATTTAGAAACACTTGTAAGTGCCACACTTCAGCCTGACAGACTGATGGCATTTTCACTCGCGTAACATCATTATCTGCCGCCTCGCTATCTAAATGGGACTCCCTCAAATTACAAATCCTGTTAACATCTGTTCGTGTCTCGCTACGTTCCCACTTGACAGGTGGATCTTATTACATTTCTACGCGTGTGACACCCGTGATTTATTGTGGGATGTAATATGAGGTCGATATATCCTATCTCAAGTGTCTCTATACGTCCCCTTGTACTAGTGCCGCCTTCAGCTAAACGCACTGAAATTCAGACAAGTCATCAAGGTTGATTCCGGAACAGCGGCAACACGACGTGACATTCAAATCAAAATGCTTGGGCACAGGTAGCATTCTAGGCTGATGAATTTGTTGAGATATGTTAGCGGTCAGAAAGAATGACCAGCGGGAAATAAATAGATAGTAACCCACGACGCACTGCCTGGTGGTTCTACATCCCAGTTGATTCTCGCTCACCTCAGATAAGAGACGACCGGACCGGTTCTAGTTCTACCTTTCGACACGGATAGCCTGCAGTCGAAATAATCGCACCATCTCCCTGCTAACTTGAAAAGTTGCTTACTCTATCTCCGTCATTTCCTTTGTGTCATCCTTATTCTATATACTGCATGTAAGTCGCGCTTGGGTACAGTTTCATATTAGAATGATTCACTACTGACTTGGTACAATGTAGTATCTTTATTGCACCTGGCTAGAACGGATGAGCCACATCTAACCTACCTTTATTCAACTTACTTAACTCGGTTGTATTTCGCGATCAAGTCACGTGTTGCCCAGTACAATGTTGTACCCCTCATGACAGATGGTATTCCTGATACCTTCTCAAGTAGTGATATACCACCGGGACGGTGAACTACGGCATCTTCCTCTTCGTATTATTATTCGGCCGCGATTCACATCACTATGTAAGCTCTATGGCATTCCTCACCAGACTATGCTATCTACATTCTGCTGCTTGAAATCGATTCGTAGATTACATGACCCTAGCTTGACCAGATGCCCAATGCTAACTAGCACGACGCTTAGAGTGCTGGTGCATCGCAGACTAATGGTTCAGTCCATCAATGAGCTCATTCGTATGTGACGTGCGCGCGGAGTTTCCGAGCGAATTGTGGGCTTGATACGGATCAATGCTAGCGTGGCAAAATTATTTTGTATGTTGCCAGTTCGATGGATATGTTTGAATCAAAAGGTTATCATCGTTTGCCCACTTACATTACGCATAAAGTGCAAAGTTTGACATTTGGAAAACAATGCTAAAACGATTGTCCTCGTGTGACCATATTGGACTATGCATTGGAAGAGAAATTTCCCTGGAAATTCTGTGGCAAGTGAACAATCCACACAAGTAACCGACTCGCGATTATCATATGTCGACAGTCCATATTCCGCTCCGCAAGTTAGTAATGAGAAGGAGCATAGGTATAGTTTCAGTTGTTCATACGACAAACTGAATTTACCAGGACTTATGAAAACGTACGTGCTAAGCGGATAGAAAGCGGAAACGCAGAGACGCCTACCAGAAGTTGAACTGGATATGGCTAATTTTTGGATGGACTAAGTAAAAGGTTAAACTTAACGGGAATGGTACGTCATTGTGTTTTAGTCTATTACATCGGAAAGGAATCAGTGCACAGCGACAATCGTTTCCTGAGCACTGAATGGCTGCACGCGAAACGAGCGATGAAGATCGTTAACAAATAGCTTATGGCCACAGCAAAGTACACAACGGAATGTACAAGCGGTACAGTACTTAGACCTTTGCAAAACAATGCGACCACTGTTTGGAAAGCTGCATGTTTCACAGTGGGCAGCGGGACTTAGTTGATGTAGTACTGTGGTAGTTGTCGTGCCAACGAGGCCGTACGCAGCGAATATGTGGTATTGCCACCTGTCGATGCCTAAGGTTGCGCAACAATCGTTCTTTG
>OX104068.1:86484397-86510463 GCA_944474145.2 Dicrocoelium dendriticum | reverse complement strand
GAACAACATGAGTTGCCCATGTTTTCTACTCAGGGGTGACTTCAATTATCCCCACATTCAATGGCCTGAAATCCAACTCACGCGCGGGTATTCTGAAGTCGAATCAAAGTTTGTTGATTTGTTGCTTGAAACTGGGGCATCGCAAAACATATGCCAACCTACGTGCATGGCGGCGCGTTCGAACCCATCTTGCCTTGATTTGATGGTGACGAATTGCGAACAGCGGTTGCATGACTTACGAATCCAGGAGCCCCTAGCTAAAAGCGACCATTCCGTGCTGATAGCCACTATAGAACTGAACTTGCCGAGTGTATCTCCGGTGTAACCAGCTTACGACTACTGGAAAACAGATTTCGATGGATTAAATCGAGCAACGAGCCAAGTGGATTGGTCTCTACCGCATGTTACATCTGTGGAGAACGGTTGGACAGTAATAAAGGAAGGATTGGCTTCGCTGTTTTCTCAGTTTGTGCCGTTGAAATTTCAGAAAGTCGGGCTAATCAAACCACACTGGTTCGACAAGGAATATGGTAGGCTGGCTCGGTTACGGCTAAGAACGTGGGACACATTTCGCCTCACTGGCTTCGCCACTGCTTACGAAGCATATAAAGGACAACGAAATATTTGCAACAAAGTGAAATTGATAAAGCGCCGGAAGTTCAAAGAAAAGCTTACAACTGACGCAAGGATGGCCCCAAAGAAGATCTTTGCTTACGTGAAGCGCCGTTTGAAGCCAAAAGGTGACGTGTCATGTCTGGAAGACGCGGACGGATACCTCCTAACTTCCAGTTCCGATCGCGCGTCCGCACTGACCGCTCACTTCGCTTCCGTGTTTGTAAACGATGCGGAAATATATACCCATCTCAGCGAGTAACATTCCTGTAGAACTCAACGGTTTGGTTTGTGATGTCCACGAGGTGCGCCTGCTACTTGCGAACCTTGACGGTACCAAGCCTGCAGGGCCTGAAGGACTTCGTCCGCTAATTCTCAAACCACTGGCTGCCATTATCTCGCCTGCTTTTACGGATCAATTCAACAAAACATTGTTTGAGAGCTCATTGCCAAACGACTGGAAGCGCTCGGTGGTGAGGCCGATCCCGAAAGTTGGCGACCCCAGTAAGGTGGATAACTACAGGCTGATTTGTTTTACACCCGTTTTGGCCAAAGTGATCGAGAAGATAGTAAAAAAGCGTTTAATACATCTGTTGCAATCAAAAGAACTTCTGACACTGGCACAACACGGATTCAGGATGGGATATTCTTGTGTTACCAACTTATGTATGACAAGACAGGAATGGTTGCAAGCACTGAACCGGGGAAAGTCCGTCGACGTAATCTACATCGACTTCAGCAAAGCATTCGACAAAGTTAATCACGAAGTGCTTCTAGACAGATTAAGGTCGTGTGGTGTCGGAGGATCGTTACCTCGATGGATCCATGAATTTCTCGTGAGAAGAAAGTGGAGGGTACAGGTGAACGACCGTCTAACCGTTTGGTATCCCTCGACCAGTGGTGTACCTCAAGGTACGGTACTGGGACCCACTCTGTTTCTCCTCCACATCAACAAGCTGCCCCAGCTTCTACGGTCGCCGTGTGCACTGTTTGCGGATGACCTCAAAATTTGGCAAGAAATTAATACTCTCGATGACTGTGACATTCTCCAACAAGACCTCGACCGCCTCGCAGTATGGTCTGCTGAAGTCCATTTACCAGCCAACCCGGCAAAGTCCCTATTCCTGAAACTCGGGAAGGCTGTTCATGACCAAACGTACACCCTAGACGGCCAACCACTGCATCCCACACCTTTCGTGAAAGACCTAGGTGTACTCTCACCCTGCGACTTGAAGTCCGTCGACAACACCAACAGACTGTATCGAAACGGACTGCACATCCTCTGGGCGCTGAAGCGCAGCTTCTGCACTTGGTCTGAGGACGTCGCTACTCGCCTCTTCTTTCCCATTGTCTGACTAATGCTAGAGTACGGCTCGCCTGCATACTGTCCGATCCCTCGCGGTGAAGCGCAAAAGATCGAACGAGTACAACACGTCGCCTCCAAGTTGATCCTCAGCTTGAGAGGCTTATCGTATGAAGACCGGTGCACGAAACTTGGGCTCTACACCTTGTCGTATCGCCGTGTTCGAGTGGATCTTATCATGACCTACCGCATTTTACACCTCGGTCATTTCCTTATGCTGAGGTCGTTATTCCACTTGCGAGCACCATGCACCACACGTGGGCACAGGTACAAACTCGTGGTACCTGACCTGAAGAAAATCAGACACCTCTGTGTTTCCAGCGGAGGGTTGTGCACGGAGCTTCCCATCCGCCACAGGGAACTAATGTTTTTACGGCAGTGTGATTCCGGTGAACACGGTTGTAGTTTGTAGGTGGATTCTCCTGTGTCTTGGAAAATTTGCTATACATTCTCCCACTTCCTTCTTTTTTCCGATACCTAAAGTAGGCTTCCATAAACCAATTTTTATATTCCGTTTCCTTTTTGACAACTTACTGTCATCATCGTGAACGCGGCGGAATCGGACAAGGCTACCTCGGCGGAGCGAATGTTGGATGATCAAATACTGCTCAAACGGAGGATTTCTCCACTGTTTGATGCAGGCGAACAAGGAATAAACATTGTCTCTGCCTTCCACCTCGGTAAGAAGCAGGAATATTCCTCCAAGGTTCGACCCCTCAAGATGGTATGCGGAAACGAAGAAGAGTGCGCGCGCATCCTTCGACGGACTCCACGTCTCAAAGGCGAACCTTTCTACGTGTTACGAGACCTCTCTCCCGAGGACCGAATTAAAATGAAGAAGGCTGTAGAGGAGCTCCGAACGCGCCGGGCGAGTGGTGAAACCAACCTACATATCGTGGATTTTCGCGTATTTCGGAAGAGCACAAGAGTGCGCTGGAGGCCGATTCTCGTCACCCCCAGACAGTAAAGCATAAAAACGGACTATGCGTGTTATCGGCCAATGTACGCAGTCTAAGGAATAAACTGGACGAAATTCAGTTGCTTACTTCGGAGACTCGTCCAGACCTGATGGTCTTCACCGAAACCTGGCTATTCTCAGATATCACGGACTCGGAAGTGTCTATCCCTGGATATCACCACTCCCGGTCCGATCGCCACGGGGTGAGGTCAGGTGGTGGAGTAATTCTCTACTGGAAGACGGATCTCATAGTACATCTAGTTGAAGAAATCAGTAACCAGGATGACGATTTCGAAGCCCTCTGGTGCAGTGTCCTTGACGGCTTTAGATCTCTCTTGGTCGGTGTCGTTTACAGAGCGCCATCGGGTCCCGGAGCGCGCTTGTTGGGCTCGATAAGAATGTATGGTGGGCACAAAGACTTTTTAATCTTGGGGGATTTCAATGCACCGGATATCGATTGGAACCTACTTCTTTGTGATCTCCGATCTGACTCATTCGACGCCACGCTGCTTAAAACCGCTCTCGATTGCTGCCACGTTCAACATTTCTTGACGCCTACTCGTACTTTTGCAGACCAGACCCAAAACATCCTGGATCTCGTGCTCTCCCCGGCAGCTTCGGATGTCACGAACCTAACCGTTCTTCAACCCATAGGCAAGAGCGATCATTGTGTTGTTTCACTCCACTGGACTCGCCGTCTCACGATCCATAGTTACGGTGGTCACCGTCGAAACTTTTGGCGTGCCGACCCACTCCGTCTGAAAACGGCCGCAAGCGCTACGGATTGGGGTAGCCCTGAACACATTCACCTCGATGACGCATGGAATTTGTACTCTCCAAAATGACGTCGTTAATTGAGCAGATCGTTCCTTCCTCCCATCGAAAGCCCTTCGCTAGAGGTCCACCTTGGATAGATCGAGAGTTGAGGTCAAACCTGAATAGAAAGCGCAAACTATGGGACCGCTATAGGCAATCTCATGCAGAACTCGACTGATCACACTACAAGACAGTCAGAAATGTTTGTGTCGCAATGAAGCGCCAGAAACGCCAACGATACCAGCTATCCTTGGCAAAACACTCCAGCATCGCGCCGAACAACCTCGTGGTGTCAGCTGGGTGGTTCGGGTTTAACCCGTTCCAGCAAATAGTTCGGCGACAGTGTTCCAGGACGTGGTGGGTTTCGCCTGGCAAGCGTTCTCCCTATAAAAAGCCACAAATGTCTGCTTAACAACACTGTGACGTGGCGGTCGTGACTCGCCACAAAATATAGCCACTGCCCCGTGGATATCCGGATACTTCTCTCCAACCCACGGACACCGATCTCCTACTCGCATATTGATGACAATAGCAAACATTGAAGATTGGATCAGCACAACTACAAGCACAAAATACACAGCTACATACACATACACACACAATGACATATATACATACATACACCCTACACAAACACAAACTGCTGTGGCAAAATATCGGAAGTTTGCACATTCTTGATTATGCATCGTTACGTCATAATGATCATGCCTGTAAATGTGTGCCTCACCTTGTTGAGCACAAAAGATTTATTTATTTATTTAAAATGCTCTACTCTTATTTGAAAAGAAGCACTAGAGCTGGTAATGGCATCCCTGCTTTGTGTTCCTGTGAACATCAAGCTTTACTTCACGAGGACGCAGAGAAAGCTAGTCACTTGGCTAAGCAATACGCTTCTGTTTACGCGAAAGAAACCCCATTTAGTGACAGAGCCGTATCCACATTTCCATCTTCCTTGGTACAGGTAGATATTAACACTGATTCTGTGATGAAACTTCTTCTTCAGTTAGATCCGTATAGCTCACCCGGACCTGATGGATTGCATCCTCTGTTCCTCAGGACTGTGGCTGAGTACATAGCTTCCCCCATATGTCAAGTCTTTCGTCGCTCACTAGAAGCTGGCCGTCTTCCTTCAGCTTGGAAAGTGGGTATCGTCAAACACATTTACAAAGGAGGAAGTCAACATGATCCGGCCAATTATCGTCCAATCTGTTTGACGTCAGTAGTGTGTAAAGTTATGGAACGAATCCTAAAACAAGCTGTTACTCTTCATCTTGGGGACATAATGTTATTTCTTTTGCCCAGCATGGGTTCAGAAAAGCACGCTCCTGTACCTCGAACCGGCGCGTTGCTAAGGAGACCTGGGCAAGGTCACTAGACTCCGGCAAACGCTTGGACGTTGTGTTGGTTGACTTCAGCAAAGCTTTTGACAAAGTCCCGCATGAACGGCTCCTGTTTAAGCTCCAAGAAATCGGTATTTCTGAGAACCTCCTGCCTTGGATCTCCGACTTCCTAAACGACCGCTCCATTTAAGTGAAGGTGAATGACACATTTTCTGCTGCTGTTCCAAACACTATCAGTAGGTAAACAGCAAAATAAAACATATATCTTTCTTATTGTTGACAAAGAGCGTACTTTGAAAATTCTAGGCCCAAGAATCAGACATTTTGCTCTCCACTTATTCTCTCTTGGCCCCATATACTTAGCTTTATCTGGTATACATGTGCCTTTCGCTATTGGCAACACTAGTAGACAGTCATAATGAAAACCAGATCCTCTTCTTTAACTGCTTTTGCTCGTAAAACACTCTCCTTTCCAGATTTCATTTCACTGGCACGAAAGCCAACCAACGACAGAGAGGCCCCTGTCACACTGGCTGGCTGGAGTACCAGAAACTTTCCACCACCACTTTTCTTATCTTGGCCGCACGTGTATCATTTATCTTTTAGCTGGCTCCAAATCCTACCAGGCGTTATGCGTAATGGCGAGTGCACGGCCGGCTCCCACTGGTTTTTGTTACTATTCTACTCCTGATTTACCTTATCGCTCTTTGCATCGGGTGATAGAACAGCTCTTGCCAGGCAAATCACAAAAGAAATAGTCAGCGTGACATTAGAGTACCAGTTAACATTGCCATCTGGATGAACACCACCGGCACTATCTTCGGAACTTAAGAACGGAGAGAAATAAATCAAAATTCATCAAAGAGGTGCACAATAGTGTGCATCTACACACGAGGTATAACAACAACTCAAGTGTGAGCAAGCTCAACCACCAGAAGTAGAGCTGTTAAAGCCCAACCAATGTAGACCAAAACGGATTTCACGCCCAAATGCAATTAGCGAAATTTTACTAAATTTTCCCATGCTTATTTCTTTATTATTGGTGACAGGCTCCTGTAGCTCACTGATGTTAGTGACAGAGCCTCATGAATATAGAAAATCGGCTCTAAGGGATAAATCTTGTGATGTTTAGCCAAGTAATGTGTCTATTTTGCAGGCCGAAATCTGTCAGCCGATCTGAAAGACCCCCTGGTTTACTCAGGTAGACCTGGCTCATACGGTCTTGTTATAAGCTTTAGTAAAGCTTAGAGGCTTAAAAAATGCTAAACTCTATTTTACTGGTTTTTTATGTGGCTCAGTATCCCCTGAAAACGGTATGCCGTGGCCTTCTAACCGTGAGTTAATTACAGGCTCCCCTGGATTCCCATGTTGATATAATATTCCTTGCTGGATTTCTAGTGTTTTCGCGCAAAACCATCCCTTATTCGCATATATTTATCATGTATGCCTACAAAGTTTACTTTTCGGCCACCTGCGCAGCCCGTAGTTGTCGCAGGGTATTACGGGCTAATTAGAGCATTTCTGGATAGCCATGCCCATCTAGATCATATGCCGCTTCCCTACTTTTTATGTTTTTTTTCTTTTTTCTGCTATCTGCTTGCAAAGCAGAAAGCCATTTTTAGCGAAAAATAAAAATGGCCTTATTCGTAGACCATCATTTAATAGCGAATAACTCGCAAAATACTGCACGTATTGTGTTGCTTTTGATTTCAGCGTATTCAGGCGCTAAAGCTGGTCCAGATCAGTGCAATATTGTGCTACTTTAAGCGGTATTGTAACTGTAGAAGGGCATTTTCTTTTATCTGAGAATAACTCAGGTTGAAATTTCGCGCCGGAGAGCAATATCAGCGGAAGAAAAGTAGGGCTCTATTTTTTTGTTAATTGGTATTTTCTACTGAAGCACGCAGATTTATTTTCTCTCTTAACAAATCGTTTCTCTTTTTGTCCGCATTTATCGAAAAAAAATTTTTAAAACTTTTTGTATGCCTTATAATCCCTTGAGCAGATCGTTCCTTCCTCCCATCGAAAGCCCTTCGCTAGAGGTCCACCTTGGATAGATCGAGAGTTGAGGTCAAACCTGAATAGAAAGCGCAAACTATGGGACCGCTATAGGCAATCTCATGCAGAACTCGACTGATCACACTACAAGACAGTCAGAAATGTTTGTGTCGCAATGAAGCGCCAGAAACGCCAACGATACCAGCTATCCTTGGCAAAACACTCCAACATCGCGCCGAACAACCTCGTGGTGTCAGCTGGGTGGTTCGGGTTTAACCCGTTCCAGCAAATAGTTCGGCGACAGTGTTCCAGGACGTGGTGGGTTTCGCCTGGCAAGCCTTCTCCCTATAAAAAGCCACAAATGTCTGCTTAACAACACTGTGACGTGGCGGTCGTGACTCGCCACAAAATATAGCCACTGCCCCGTGGATATCCGGATACTTCTCTCCAACCCACGGACACCGATCTCCTACTCGCATATTGATGACAATAGCAAACATTGAAGATTGGATCAGCACAACTACAAGCACAAAATACACAGCTACATACACATACACACACAATGACATATATACATACATACACCCTACACAAACACAAACTGCTGTGGCAAAATATCGGAAGTTTGCACATTCTTGATTATGCATCGTTACGTCATAATGATCATGCCTGTAAATGTGTGCCTCACCTTGTTGAGCACAAAAGATTTATTTATTTATTTAAAATGCTCTACTCTTATTTGAAAAGAAGCACTAGAGCTGGTAATGGCATCCCTGCTTTGTGTTCCTGTGAACATCAAGCTTTACTTCACGAGGACGCAGAGAAAGCTAGTCACTTGGCTAAGCAATACGCTTCTGTTTACGCGAAAGAAACCCCATTTAGTGACAGAGCCGTATCCACATTTCCATCTTCCTTGGTACAGGTAGATATTAACACTGATTCTGTGATGAAACTTCTTCTTCAGTTAGATCCGTATAGCTCACCCGGACCTGATGGATTGCATCCTCTGTTCCTCAGGACTGTGGCTGAGTACATAGCTTCCCCCATATGTCAAGTCTTTCGTCGCTCACTAGAAGCTGGCCGTCTTCCTTCAGCTTGGAAAGTGGGTATCGTCAAACACATTTACAAAGGAGGAAGTCAACATGATCCGGCCAATTATCGTCCAATCTGTTTGACGTCAGTAGTGTGTAAAGTTATGGAACGAATCCTAAAACAAGCTGTTACTCTTCATCTTGGGGACATAATGTTATTTCTTTTGCCCAGCATGGGTTCAGAAAAGCACGCTCCTGTACCTCGAACCGGCGCGTTGCTAAGGAGACCTGGGCAAGGTCACTAGACTCCGGCAAACGCTTAGACGTTGTGTTGGTTGACTTCAGCAAAGCTTTTGACAAAGTCCCGCATGAACGGCTCCTGTTTAAGCTCCAAGAAGTCGGTATTTCTGAGAACCTCCTGCCTTGGATCTCCGACTTCCTAAACGACCGCTCCATTTAAGTGAAGGTGAATGACACATTTTCTGCTGCTGTTCCAAACACTATCAGTAGGTAAACAGCAAAATAAAACATATATCTTTCTTATTGTTGACAAAGAGCGTACTTTGAAAATTCTAGGCCCAAGAATCAGACATTTTGCTCTCCACTTATTCTCTCTTGGCCCCATATACTTAGCTTTATCTGGTATACATGTGCCTTTCGCTATTGGCAACACTAGTAGCCAGTCATAATGAAAACCAGATCCTCTTCTTTAACTGCTTTTGCTCGTAAAACACTCTCCTTTCCAGATTTCATTTCACTGGCACGAAAGCCAACCAACGACAGAGAGGCCCCTGTCACACTGGCTGGCTGGAGTACCAGAAACTTTCCACCACCACTTTTCTTATCTTGGCCGCACGTGTATCATTTATCTTTTAGCTGGCTCCAAAGCCTACCATGCGTTATGCGTAATGGTGGGTGCACGACCAGCTCCCACTGGTTTTTGTTACTATTCTACTCCTGATTTACCTTATCGCTCTTTGCATCGGGTGATAGAACAGCTCTTGCCAGGCAACTCACAAAAGAAATAGTCGGCGTGACATTAGAGTACCAGTTAACATTGCCATCTGGATGAACACCGCCGGCACTATCTTCGGAACTTAAGAACGGAGAGAAATAAATCAAAATTCATCAAAGAGGTGCACAATAGTGTGCATCTACACACGAGGTATAACAACAACTCAAGTGTGAGCAAGCTCAACCACCAGAAGTAGAGCTGTTAAAGCCCAACCAATGTAGACCAAAACGGATTTCACGCCCAAATGCAATTAGCGAAATTTTACTAAATTTTCCCATGCTTATTTCTGTATTATTGGTGACAGGCTCCTGTAGCTCACTGATGTTAGTGACAGAGCCTCATGAATATAGAAAATCGGCTCTAAGGGATAAATCTTGTGATGTTTAGCCAAGTAATGTGTCTATTTTGCAGGCCGAAATCTGTCAGCCGATCTGAAAGACCCCCTGGTTTACTCAGGTAGACCTGGCTCATGCGGTCTTGTTATAAGCTTTAGTAAAGCTTAGAGGCTTAAAAATGCTAAACTCTATTTTACTGGTTGTTTATGTGGCTCAGTATCCCCTGAAAACGGTATGCTGTGGCCTTCTAACCGTGAGTTAATTACAGGCTCCCCTGGATTCCCATGTTGATATAATATTCCTTGCTGGATTTCTAGTGTTTTCGCGCAAAACCATCCCTTATTCGCATATATTTATCATGTATGCCTACAAAGTTTACTTTTCGGCCACCTGCGCAGCCCGTAGTTGTCGCAGGGTATTACGGGCTAATTAGAGCATTTCTGGATAGCCATGCCCATCTAGATCATATGCCGCTTCCCTACTTTTTATGTTTTTTTTCTTTTTTCTGCTATCTGCTTGCAAAGCAGAAAGCCATTTTTAGCGAAAAATAAAAATGGCCTTATTCGTAGACCATCATTTAATAGCGAATAACTCGCAAAATACTGCACGTATTGTGTTGCTTTTGATTTCAGCGTATTCAGGCGCTAAAGCTGGTCCAGATCAGTGCAATATTGTGCTACTTTAAGCGGTATTGTAACTGTAGAAGGGCATTTTCTTTTATCTGAGAATAACTCAGGTTGAAATTTCGCGCCGGAGAGCAATATCAGCGGAAGAAAAGTAGGGCTCTATTTTTTTGTTAATTGGTATTTTCTACTGAAGCACGCAGATTTATTTTCTCTCTTAACAAATCGTTTCTCTTTTTGTCCGCATTTATCGAAAAAAAATTTTTAAAACTTTTTGTATGCCTTATAATCCCTTGAGCAGATCGTTCCTTCCTCCCATCGAAAGCCCTTCGCTAGAGGTCCACCTTGGATAGATCGAGAGTTGAGGTCAAACCTGAATAGAAAGCGCAAACTATGGGACCGCTATAGGCAATCTCATGCAGAACTCGACTGATCACACTACAAGACAGTCAGAAATGTTTGTGTCGCAATGAAGCGCCAGAAACGCCAACGATACCAGCTATCCTTGGCAAAACACTCCAACATCGCGCCGAACAACCTCGTGGTGTCAGCTGGGTGGTTCGGGTTTAACCCGTTCCAGCAAATAGTTCGGCGACAGTGTTCCAGGACGTGGTGGGTTTCGCCTGGCAAGCCTTCTCCCTATAAAAAGCCACAAATGTCTGCTTAACAACACTGTGACGTGGCGGTCGTGACTCGCCACAAAATATAGCCACTGCCCCGTGGATATCCGGATACTTCTCTCCAACCCACGGACACCGATCTCCTACTCGCATATTGATGACAATAGCAAACATTGAAGATTGGATCAGCACAACTACAAGCACAAAATACACAGCTACATACACATACACACACAATGACATACATACATACATACACCCTACACAAACACAAACTGCTGTGGCAAAATATCGGAAGTTTGCACATTCTTGATTATGCATCGTTACGTCATAATGATCATGCCTGTAAATGTGTGCCTCACCTTGTTGAGCACAAAAGATTTATTTATTTATTTAAAATGCTCTACTCTTATTTGAAAAGAAGCACTAGAGCTGGTAATGGCATCCCTGCTTTGTGTTCCTGTGAACATCAAGCTTTACTTCACGAGGACGCAGAGAAAGCTAGTCACTTGGCTAAGCAATACGCTTCTGTTTACGCGAAAGAAACCCCATTTAGTGACAGAGCCGTATCCACATTTCCATCTTCCTTGGTACAGGTAGATATTAACACTGATTCTGTGATGAAACTTCTTCTTCAGTTAGATCCGTATAGCTCACCCGGACCTGATGGATTGCATCCTCTGTTCCTCAGGACTGTGGCTGAGTACATAGCTTCCCCCATATGTCAAGTCTTTCGTCGCTCACTAGAAGCTGGCCGTCTTCCTTCAGCTTGGAAAGTGGGTATCGTCAAACACATTTACAAAGGAGGAAGTCAACATGATCCGGCCAATTATCGTCTAAGCTGTTTGACGTCAGTAGTGTGTAAAGTTATGGAACGAATCCTAAAACAAGCTGTTACTCTTCATCTTGGGGACATAATGTTATTTCTTTTGCCCAGCATGGGTACAGAAAAGCACGCTCCTGTACCTCGAACCGGCGCGTTGCTAAGGAGACTTGGGCAAGGTCACTAGACTCCGGCAAACGCTTGGACGTTGTGTTGGTTGACTTCAGCAAAGCTTTTGACAAAGTCCCGCATGAACGGCTCCTGTTTAAGCTCCAAGAAGTCGGTATTTCTGAGAACCTCCTGCCTTGGATCTCCGACTTCCTAAACGACCGCTCCATTTAAGTGAAGGTGAATGACACATTTTCTGCTGCTGTTCTTATGACGAGCGGGGTCCCACAGGGCTCTGTCCTTGGTCCCGTACTTTTCAATATTTTCATCAACGACTTACTATCTACTCTTCAGACGGATTGCCTAACCTACGCTGACGACCTAAAGCTATGGATGGAAGTATCCAATCTTGAAGACGCCGACCGATTACAAACTACGCTCGATCTACTTCATGACTGGTCGATTAAGTGGCAGTTGCCCGTAGATCGTGATAAATGCTCTGTTCACCCCGTTGGCTCATCAAGCCCATTTGGAACTTACCATATTGGTGGTTCCTTGCTCAGAAGCGCGACCCAAGAGAGGGATCTTGGAGTGATAGTGTCATCAGACCTCAAATCTATTCAAGACACCCAGAAGAGGCTCGCCGCGGCCTACAGGATGTTCCATTCTATACGTAGAGGGATTTCTCTCCTGACCCCGGGACTTTTCCGACTCCTGTTTGGCTCGCATGTACGCCCGATTCTCGAATACGGACTACCCGCTGTCTACCCTCTCACCAAATCCGGATGTGATATGATAGAGAAGGTTCAACGGCGTGGATCCAAATCCGTCCCTGATTTGCGAGACCTGTCGTATCCACATCGACTTCAACGACTGAACTTGTTCTCTCTAGGTTACCGCCGTCGCCGAGGAGATTTGAATTTCACCCGACGTATTCTCAGAGGAGAACTGGGTTGCAAGTTACAGGACTTCTTTCAACTTAACACTGAGAATTCGACACGAGGCCACCGCATGAAACTTTTCAAACCGAGGAATCTCCGTGTGCGACTCAAGTTGGCCTTATCAACTCGCGTAGTGAATGATTGGAACCGGTTGCCGGATCCTGTTGTTGATGCTGAGACAGAGGAAGGTTTCAAACAACTGTTAAATTCTCACCTGAGCGCGCTGGAATTCTCCTGCTTCTAAGGCAGCTACAGTGGTCCCCTGCGGAACCTTCTACCGCAATGACCCACGCCATCTCCGCAATGATCGGGAAGTGAAGGAGCTGACAAAGGATCTTTCTTCTGCTCTCTATAATCCAATGATCCAATGATTTCAACTTTTCCACTTTTATTCAACTTCGCAATTAGGCATGGTACAGATCAGTTTTTTGGATTTTTGGAGGTACTGACATCTTTACAAACACGTTGCGCAAGTACCCAATAAAACGCTTACTTTTGAGAACCCAGAAACATGTTGTCCTGATGAACAACAGCCCGCATTCAATATCGCGCCAGTGGCGGATGGAACGGGAAGGGCTAATTTTTGTCATGGCGGGAAAGGGTTTCGCTACCGTTGTGATCGGTAACATCCAATTTTGTTTGAGTGGCTGCAGAGTATATGTTTAGTTTTGGTGGTATTAAGGTGCGGGAAAAATAGAAAATAATGCTATTTGGATTTGTTACGTGAAAACTGTTATGATAAATTAAAGTGATGACTACAGGCGTATTTGAAGTTCACGGCATAATTGAAGGCAGGCAAATGCTAAAAAAGTAGTGTAGCCGGCCTATTTATTGAGCAAATAAGTGTTAATGCAATTGTTTCATGTATGTAAAGTCTATGCTTGCAGTAAGTTACATGCTTGGATAAAGGGTATATATATCTCGTGTCAGATTATTTTATTATTATATTATTGTATTATTATATTATCGCTCTGTGAGTACTACGCGGTAACTCGATTTTTTGGCGTGCCATACTGATCGAGCTTTTCAGCTGAAATAACGTGGAAAACAGTGTTTGAATAAACACTTGAAACGAAATTTGACTATTGTCAAATTTTCTCTGACCCAAGAAATCTGGGATCGATTAAATTGGTACTGGCCCAAGCGTCTTTGACGCATACTGGTAATTTTTCCGGTTGTTCCCAGTTTTAATCCCGTTTTACACCCTGTTTTTGCCTTTTTATTGCGGTCGTTTTCCTATTGTATACGTGTTGTTATTCTAATCTGTTTTCCACATGAACATGGATGTCTCGCTAAACACCGAGACGAATGGACCTATGGGGTCCTCGTTTGATGAGTCTACTGCAGCTTGCGGACAGGTTAACTGTTCAGAGCCAGTAACAGATGCATCTGGTGGTATGCAGTGTGACGTCTGCTGCCGCTGGTATCGCGAAAGCTGTACCGGCCTAAAGCTGACCAGTGCCAAATGCTATCATCAAGCGTCCACTTTCTTTTCAGCTGCGCTGAATGCTGCGCTAAAAGGTCGACGCGCCCGGCTGTCACCGGTGCTAAACTTTCAGCGTTGGCTTCAAGATTGGCAGATGTTGAGTTGGCGATAGCTAAACTCGCCTCTATTGCGTCGCTCGATACGAAAATGGATTTAATTTTAAAATCCCTAAATATTTCGTTTGAAGAGACAGCAATAGCCGGCAACATTGCTGACGATCCATCCACTGGAGTCTGTCACTCGATCATAAAGTCGCACATCCTACCGGCCAATCCAGGTAGCATTGCTGGCGGTCCTCATGATCCGATCAACGTGAAGAAAAATAGGGTGCGAAAATACCAAAAGCCCTCTGCTAAACCCAGCGAACTAGTTGCCACGGCATCGAACGAGATGCCGTCTTTGACAGTCGTAAAGTCGTCTAAAGATTGCACACAAAACCTTCAACAGACGCTGGCTGTCTCGGCCGCCAGTGAACCAGCCTGTTCTGACGAAATGCTGGTAACTGCCCAATGCGATACAAAGTCAACACCCCCTGCTCCAGTGAGCCAAAAGAAGAAGCGGACAACATCTGCTCGTAAAACTTCGAAAAGGCTTGAAGGACCTGGAACCAGTAAGACGCCGGAAATTGAGCGGAAAACCTACGCTACCGTTGCTTCGGCGTCGTTTGGGAAGCCAGTGACAGTCCCACCGCCAGTGGTGAAAACTGCTGGTATAGGTGTCGAATCAAAGGCACGTGGGGTAAACACTCCCCGTCGTGCCGACTCTTTCACGGATAGTAGCGTTATATTCCGTAACGTTACTGAATCTGAGGCTGTTCTCCCAAGGGAACGCATCTTGGATGATATCAAGTGGCTGAAACTGTGTGTCAGCAAGCTGCTTCCACCTGGTTTCCCTGGTGTCACTGTCAGAAAGCTGACCAGATTGGGGAACGTTCCTATCGCTACGCCAAATCCACGACCCCGACTACTTCGCGTAGTCCTTTCTACCCCGGAGGAACGCAAATCGTTACTGCGATTTGCATTCAAACTTAAGGGTAGTGGTGTCAGCGTTCAGCCGGACCTCCCACTGGCAGATAGGTTGAAGTTAAAGGAGGCTATCAAAGACCTCAAAACTAGACGGGCGGCTGGTGAACAAGGCCTCCGTCTGGTGGGTTTTCAGGTGGTCAGCCGGAAATTACTTTCCGCCCTATCAGAACCAATCCTGACGGCGCACGACCCAGGGATGGTCGTGCCGACTTCCTTGAGGTAGTACTTAGCAACGTGCGTAGCCTAAGGAACAAGGTGCACGAGTTGGGTCTACTTGTAGACAAATCTCGTCCCGACATACTTGCTTTCACTGAGACGTGGTTGTCTCCGGATATCACGGACGGTGAGGTATATTTACCTGGCTACGCGCTGCTTAGAACTGATCGCTCCGTTGGTCGCCAAGGCGGAGGCGTTGTACTGTATGTGAGCTGTAACTTAGATGTGTTGAGGATTTGCACATTCCAGTCGTCGGATCAGACTGTTGAAGCCCTATCGGCTGTTTTGTGCACTTCCTCTACCCAGTTTACAGTTATAGTGGTATACAGAAGTCCTGGAAGTTCCTCCAGGGGGATACTTGACTTTATTCGCACTCAGTCTGCGAATAAGTGTTTAGTTCTAGGGAAGTTCAACCTCCCGGAAGTCTCTTGGGCCGATCTTTCTTGCAATTCGGCATTAGGAACATTCGGTGCAGACTTCCTTGAACTGACTCTCCAAGTGCCTTTGCACCAGTTCGTTGACTTTCCCACTAGGTATATGGACAACCAAATGCCATCTACTTTGGATTTGGTTTTCGCTAAGTCCCTGGACTTCGTGACTGACGTTTCACGCGGTGCACCTCTAGGGTCCAGCGATCACGCATGCATATCCTTTCGATGTGCTCTTTCAAGGCACCAAGAGACCGCTGTTGAATTACTTCCGAATATTTGGCGGGCGGACTTTAGTGCAATGCGAACTAAGGCTTCAGTTCTGAACTATGAGGTTTCGATGGCTGACTCTGTCCAGATAGCCTGGGATAAATTTAAGGCATACCTTACGGAGGTTTCCGCACCCTATATTCCACTCATTAGGAAAAGAAGGTTAAGGGCACAGCCTCCATGGTTGGATACCACAAGCAATAACTTACTCTATCTTATGGTTGATGCCCATAAATAGGGCCAAGTGCTCTGTTCTCCGAATCGGAGCTGCAAATCCTCCCACCCGATATGTTCTCGGCGGTGGTGAACTCCCTGTTGTCACTCAGCAGGTTGATTTAGGAGTCGTACACGCATCAGCACTTCATTCTGGAGACAACTGGAAGGAGGCTGCTTGTCGAGGGTTTCGTATGATGTGGTTTATCCGCCGCTCTTTCGTAATCTTAACGGCCAAGTTGTTTGTGAAGCTATTTTCGGCATTCGTCCGACCCTGCCTGGAATATTGTATTCCGGCTTGTCCACCATGTCTTAACCGAGACAAAATGGACTTGGAGAGGGTGTTACGAGTGGGCACTCGGTTAGTGCAGGGTCTACGGGGACAGACGTATCCTGAACGCTCGCTCAGTTTGGGTATGTACTCCATGCACTACCGATGGATAAGGGGGACCTGATTCTCACTTATCGTATTTTGACGGGTAAGATTGGCTCTGACTTGTCAGGGCTTTTTAGTCCCGCTACGTTACCTAGTCTCCGCGGTCACCCACTGAAACTGCTTAAACCACGGTCTGATAGGATTAGGATGGAAACTCGTCTATCGCGCCGAGTTATAGATCGCTGGAATTCTCTTCCAGATCACGTGGTTAGGGAACCTACGGTTAAGGGTTTTGCGCGCCAGCTCTATGCTCTTGGGTGGCAACAGCAAACCTTTCCTTTTTCCTAGCTGACTCACCTTCATTTATCAGTTCTTTTTTTATTGACTCAAATATCTTGGTATTCCACTTGCTTAGCTCTTACCACTTTCTCTTTTGCCTCCTGCGTTTACTTTTTTCTCTTTCCTACTTCACGTAACAGACCCAGCAGGGACTGCTAAGGCAGGATATGTGGGCATTAATTGGTTGGACAGGGTGTGATGCGGTCTTTGATTTAGGTCCATTAGTATTTCAAAGTACGCTAACACCTGGTTCAACGACCCGCCGAAGAAGGAACACTCACAGGATCTATCCTATCGTTCCAGTCCCGCTTGAACTTGAACTTGCTTCGGCGTCGTTTGGGAAGCCAGCGACAGTCCCACCGCCAGTGGTGAAAACTGCTGGTATAGGTGTCGAATCAAAGGCACGTGGGGTAAACACTCCCCGTCGTGCCGACTCTTTCACGGATAGTAGCGTTATATTCCGTAACGTTACTGAATCTGAGGCTGTTCTCCCAAGGGAACGCATCTTGGATGATATCAAGTGGCTGAAACTGTGTGTCAGCAAGCTGCTTCCACCTGGTTTCCCTGGTGTCACTGTCAGAAAGCTGACCAGATTGGGGAACGTTCCTATCGCTACGCCAAATCCACGACCCCGACTACTTCGCGTAGTCTTTTCTACCCCGGAGGAACGCAAATCGTTACTGCGATTTGCATTCAAACTTAAGGGTAGTGGTGTCGGCGTTCAGCAGGACCTCCCACTGGCAGATAGGTTGAAATTAAAGGAGTCTATCAAAGACCTCAAAACTAGACGGGCGGCTGGTGAACAAGGCCTCCGTCTGGTGGGTTTTCAGGTGGTCAGCCGGAAATTACTTTCCGCCCTATCAGAACCAATCCTGACGGCGCACGACCCAGGGATGGTCGTGCCGACTTCCTTGAGGTAGTACTTAGCAACGTGCGTAGCCTAAGGAACAAGGTGCACGAGTTGGGTCTACTTGTAGACAAATCTCGTCCCGACATACTTGCTTTCACTGAGACGTGGTTGCCTCCGGATATCACGGACGGTGAGGTATATTTACCTGGCTACGCGCTGCTTAGAACTGATCGCTCCGTTGGTCGCCAAGGCGGAGGCGTTGTACTGTATGTGAGCTGTAACTTAGATGTGTTGAGGATTTGCACATTCCAGTCGTCGGATCAGACTGTTGAAACCCTATCGGCTGTTTTGTGCACTTCCTCTACCCAGTTTACAGTTATAGTGGTATACAGAAGTCCTGGAAGTTCCTCCAGGGGGATACTTGACTTTATTCGCACTCAGTCTGCGAATAAGTGTTTAGTTCTAGGGAAGTTCAACCTCCCGGAAGTCTCTTGGGCCGATCTTTCTTGCAATTCGGCATTAGGAACATTCGGTGCAGACTTCCTTGAACTGACTCTCCAAGTGCCTTTGCACCAGTTCGTTGACTTTCCCACTAGGTATATGGACAACCAAATGCCATCTACTTTGGATTTGGTTTTCGCTAAGTCCCTGGACTTCGTGACTGACGTTTCACGCGGTGCACCTCTAGGGTCCAGCGATCACGCATGCATATCCTTTCGATGTGCTCTTTCAAGGCACCAAGAGACTGCTGTTGAATTACTTCCGAATATTTGGCGGGCGGACTTTAGTGCAATGCGAACTAAGGCTTCAGTTCTGAACTATGAGGTTTCGATGGCTGACTCTGTCCAGGTAGCCGGGGATAAATTTAAGGCATACCTTACGGAGGTTTCCGCACCGTATATTCCACTCATTAGGAAAAGAAGGTTAAGGGCACAGCCTCCATGGTTGGATACCACAAGCAATAACTTACTCTATCTTATGGTTGATGCCCATAAATAGGGCCAAGTGCTCTGTTCTCCGAATCGGAGCTGCAAATCCTCCCACCCGATATGTTCTCGGCGGTGGTGAACTCCCTGTTGTCACTCAGCAGGTTGATTTAGGAGTCGTACACGCATCAGCACTTCATTCTGGAGACAACTGGAAGGAGGCTGCTTGTCGAGGGTTTCGTATGATGTGGTTTATCCGCCGCTCTTTCGTAATCTTAACGACCAAGTTGTTTGTGAAGCTATTTTCGGCATTCGTCCGACCCTGCCTGGAATATTGTATTCCGGCTTGTCCACCATGTCTTAACCGAGACAAAATGGACTTGGAGAGGGTGTTACGAGTGGGCACTCGGTTAGTGCAGGTCTACGGGGACAGACGTATCCTGAACGCTCGCTCAGTTTGGGCATGTACTCCATGCACTACCGATGGATAAGGGGGACCTGATTCTCACTTATCGTATTTTGACGGGTAAGATTGGCTCTGACTTGTCAGGGCTTTTTAGTCCCGCTACGTTACCTAGTCTCCGCGGTCACCCACTGAAACTGCTTAAACCACGGTCTGATAGGATTAGGATGGAAACTCGTCTATCGCGCCGAGTTATAGATCGCTGGAATTCTCTTCCAGATCACGTGGTTAGGGAACCTACGGTTAAGGGTTTTGCGCGCCAGCTCTATGCTCTTGGGTGGCAACAGCAAACCTTTCCTTTTTCCTAGCTGACTCACCTTCATTTATCAGTTCTTTTTTTATTGACTCAAATATCTTGGTATTCCACTTGCTTAGCTCTTACCACTTTCTCTTTTGCCTCCTGCGTTTACTTTTTTCTCTTTCCTACTTCACGTAACAGACCCAGCAGGGACTGCTAAGGCAGGATATGTGGGCATTAATTGGTTGGACAGGGTGTGATGCGGTCTTTGATTTAGGTCCATTAGTATTTCAAAGTACGCTAACACCTGGTTCAACGACCCGCCGAAGAAGGAACACTCACAGGATCTATCCTATCGTTCCAGTCCCGCTTGAACTTGAACTTGCTTCGGCGTCGTTTGGGAAGCCAGCGACAGTCCCACCGCCAGTGGTGAAAACTGCTGGTATAGGTGTCGAATCAAAGGCACGTGGGGTAAACACTCCCCGTCGTGCCGACTCTTTCACGGATAGTAGCGTTATATTCCGTAACGCACCAACTCAGTCATGATTAAGGTTTAAAAACATATATGTATCACGAGGATACATCGGGTTTAATCGTGTGTAGTTGAAACGGTGTCGGGATTGGTTGATATGTGAGTCTAGTCGACTTGCCATTATGTAGTTTGGGGAGTGACTTTATTCAGTGGCGAGTCACATCCGCCACGTCGCGGTGTCGTTAAACAGATATTTGTGGCTTTTTATAGGGAAAACGCTTGCCAGGCGAAAACCCAACATGTCCTGCAATGCTGCCGTAAAGCATTTTGAACATTAATGTTGAACTGGCAAAGCCGCTTGACGACTGGTTTTACCTTCGACTTTTCGCAGAGTAATGGCTACTAATTTGCTCTGTTAGTTGGACATGTAATTTGATCGGGGTCGCCATGATTTTTGAGGTCGGTGGAGGAGAGGGACATCGCGATTTTTTTCTTTGTATGTCCAGGTGAGCAAAAGTTCAATTTTTTCGCTGTCCAGATTTTTCATATGTATAATGTGTGGGAGTATGAGGATATGTCCAGTTCTCCATACTGGACAAGGGTTATGGTGATTGTAGGTCGGTCCTTTCGGAGTTCTACCATGCTCCATGTAAGTCCTTGTAGGTTGTTAGGTCGCGGACCCCAGAGAAAAGGGAAAGTGAGGGACAACCGAGAGGAGACCGCAAGAACAGGCATGGAGTTGAACATTGTTATTGTGTTATAACATTTGGGGTTGGGACAAAAGCATGTACACTGTGCAACAATAATTATGCTGAAAATGTCTTTTGAGTATCCTATTGAAGCAGTAGCCGTATAGGTGGATTGCTCTCGCCTGCGTAGAGACAAGAGCGTTGCACCAGTAAGAAAAGTACGAAGTATCCGTTTAATATGAGCCGATAATTGCTTGGGGATAGAGCAAAGAGAGTTAGAATATTGGTAGTGATTTTCATGTGTATGAACAGCACGTAGTTAGCGTAATCCGAGAGGGGGCATAATAAGCGAAAATAAATAGGTTGCTGCAAGAGAGTCCTAAAGCTCAATTGGTGGCAGGGCAGCGGAGGGACTAGATGCAGATATTCTAAAGAAATAATGGTTATTGAGATATGGGGTGGCTACTAACAAGCACTGGATCATCGCATATGCATGAGGCCAATGGCCATTAGCTACTTCTGAGGAGAGATGCCGAATTTGCGACGACCAACAGATGGGGCGCTAGGAGTGATTCAATCGCCAGATGCAGCTATTCCAATCAGATGCTTGGTCACCAGTATATGCCTCTAGGGTCGCTGAGTGTATCAACAGGCCAGTGTAGGTAAGTGATAGGTCAATAGACCAGCTGAGCAGTGGCGCAAACAACCTGAGAGAAGGAGCATTGTAAGAGAGAGCGAGCTCCGGATATCCGCAAAGTTAAATGGAAGCTATGGCGACTAGCTGCTGCTTAGCAGAGATAGTGGCTCTAGAAAAGAGTGTATCAGTGGCTAGAGTGGTCGTATACTTAAGACGTTTGACCAATACTGGATACCTACAGTTTCGATGAAGAAATCAACATGCTAGCGAAGCTTTAGGAAACAGACGGCAAAAGAAAAGGACGGTTGGAGAGTCAGGGAGTGGCTACTTGTAAGCCATATGGAGCCAACAGTGACTAGCTGCTGTCAAGAGGTGTTGATGGGAGTAGGACGAACGACACGTAACGGCGCTCTAGGAGAGAGAAGAGTGACCAGCAATAGAGTTTAGACTAAGCCTTCCGTTACTAGTGGATCCTACGGTGGCACATAATAGGTCAACAAACCATCTGATCTGTGACGCAAACAATCCAAGGGAATGAACATTGTAAGAAGGGAGCGACTCCTACAGAGCTCCGGATATCCGCAGAGTTAAATGTTAGCTATGGCGACTAGCTGCTGCTAAGCAGGGATAGTGGCTCTAGAGAAGAATGAATCAGTGGCTGGTGTAGCCATGTCATTAAAACGTTTATCCAATACTGGATACCTACAGTTTCGATGAAGAACACAACATGCTAGCGAAGCTTAAGTGAGACAGACGGCAAAAGAAAATGAAGGTTGGAGAGTCAGTGAGTGGCTACTTGTAAGCTACATGGAGCCAACAATGGCTAGCTGCTGTCAAGCGGAGTTGATGCGAGTAGGACGAACGACACATTACGGCGCGCTAGGAGAGAGATGAGGAGGCGGGAAGAGAATAGTGTGGGAAGGTAAGAAGAAGCGCTTACAAGTGGTCGGGTCCAGTTTTAAAAAACTCTGCTTCAGGACAGTTGATATTCAGTAATTTGGAAACTTGTGTGTCAGAGAGCTATTTCCTAATAGAGAAGCGGAACCGGTTTATATTAATGGATGCCCTTATTGTGAGAGGTAAACTATTCCATACGTGTGCGTATCCGTAGAGGTAGATGTTGGAGCGAATGCTGCTGCGCGTTCTTGGTAGGATAATGGATTGGGGTCTATCACATAGTGGGTACAAAGTGATATATGAGTATGAGACAGGGGTTAGTTGGCTCCTACTGATATTGTTAATGAGCGAGTATAGGAAAGCGAGGTTGGTTTTCACTCAGCGCAGCCATAACGGGTCGAGCTTAAGTGCGTTGCACCGATTACGGTAGCTTAGACTTGAGTGCCCCAGGAAGCATTTTGTGAAGGTACGCTGAACCTTTTCGAGGGCTATTCGGTCGCATTTTCTAAGGTTGGTGAATACTATAGAGCAGTATTCTAGCAGGGGCCGGGCACATGTTTTGTATAGCACAGTTCTAGCTTCCTGTATTGTCATGGTTTTGAGGATGTAACCGATGAGAGAGCGTGCTTTAGCTGCGGAGTAAATTACTTGTTCCGCGAAGTTCAGCGAACAGGAGTAGTGCAAGCATAAGTCACGCACTGTTAGGCAGTTCCCTAATGGCGTGCCTTGCAGCATTAAGGTATTTGGAGGCATGGTGCATCTGTACGTAAGGACATTGCATTTTGATGGTGTAAAAGCCAACTTCCATATGTCGCACCATGTGGTTAGCGCTCTTAAGTCGTATTGTATATGGGAAATGGCGGTGTGGAAGTTTGACGGATGAAATGGGAAGACAATTTTGACGTCGTCCGCAAATAGGTAGGGTGTCCCATGTTTGTAAACCTGGAACACGCCATCGATATAGAGCAGGAAAAGTAGAGGGCCTTGACTTGGGAGTTGCTGTCTGCTCCGAACTGCTTTGATGTCGTATTCACGATGGATGTAGATCGCTCCTTCTCGGTGTCCTCCACATAGCTTCCTTGAGCTCTGGTGCTTGTTTACTGGTGTTTAAGAGGCAAGGTGGAAATAAGGATTGCTTATTAGTGGAAACTTTAATGCCCCTGATATTTACTTGGATCTCCTTCACTGTGATGCTGAACCTGACTCTTTCCATTCCAAGTTTCTGGAAGCTGTTATTAAAAGCAATTTAATTCAACATGTCGCGGCACCTACTCGCATTATCCCTGGTCAGACGCCGCACATACCCGATCTTGTGCTTTCGCCTGCACAGTCGGATGTTTCTGATTTGAACGTTTTACCACCAATCGGGAGGGGTGACCACTGCCTGCATTTCTTTTACTGGACCACACGGTTTAGCATTCAAAACCACTGTCTACCGTCAAAATTTCTGGCGTGCTGATCCAAACCGATCGAAGATGGCCGCTAGCGAGCAGAATTGGAGTCTTCCTCAGCACTTAGACGTCTATAATGCTTGGAGTCTTGTTTATACAGAAACGTGCATGGTTGCTGAAGTTGTTTCCAAAGTTAAGTAAAATCACTTTACTGGAGATCCCCCTGGATTGACAAAGGGTTACGGTAGCTCATGAACCAAAGACACAAACGTTGGAAAACGCCATGGGCTTTTGAGCTTGGAAACTGCTTATATAAATTATAAATTGCTTCGGAACTTATGTACATTGAAAAACCGTACGAAACGGCAGCAATACGAAAGTTATCTAGCCGAACCTTCTACGTCCATACCGAAGCTGCTTTTCTCATTTTGGAAAAGAAGCACAAAAGCCGGAAGTGGAATACCGCCTTTGTACTACTACACTGAAACATCTTGCTCAACGGTGTGGCTGTAATGCAAGTCTTAGCTTACAATTATTCATCGGTCTGTTTAAGAGGTGCAGGCAGTTGGTTGTTATTCGTCCTTGCTCTGTTTTCATCGATATGGACATAAATGTTAGTCTGGTACCCAATATTTTGTACGAGCTGGCTCCAAACTCGTCCTTGGGACCTGACGGATCGCATCCTCATTTCCTCAAGATTGTGACCGCATATATTGCTGTTGCTATCTGGCATGTATTTTGGCGCTCACTTGAGGCCGGGCGTCTTCCGCTTGCCTGGAAAGTAAACATAATCAAGCCCATAAACAAAGGAGGAAATCGACAATATCCTACAAAATACCGGCCTATCTGTCTAACGTCTGTTTTTCGCAAGCTTCTGGAGCCAGATTCTTAACCGTGCTCTCAACCCTGCATTTCCAGAACATCAAGCTCATTTCAGCCGCGCAGCATCAGGTCCGTCCTTCGCCTTCATGCGTCACCAATCTTCTGGTAGATCGAGAAATGTCGGTTAAATCCATGGATGCTGGCAAGCGGCTGGATGTCGCGTTTGTGGATTTCATTAAAGCTTTTGACAAGGTTCCACCAGAAATGCTTTTTAGCAAACTTCATCGTGTTTCTGTTTCAAGAAATATTCTTTCTTGGCTTACTGATTTCCTGCATGGCCGCGCTTTCCGTGTGCAAGGAAGTGAATCCCAATTCTTCCCTGTAAATTTGCCCAACGGTGTTCCGCAGAGCTCTGATCTTGGCCCTGAACTTTCTAGTCTTTATTATTGACTTGGAGTCTGTCCTACAGGCAGATAGTTTGGGCTTGCGCAAATGGTTCTAAAGCTATGGATGGAAGTCTCCTGTGTGGATGAAGCTGAGGTACTACAAACAAGGCTCGATTCGCTGCCTGATTAATCCATCAGGTGCCAATTACCCATAAATCGCGAAATATGTTCCATACTTCCGATCCTTGCTTCCAAATAATTTGTAATTTATCATCTCCTTAGCTTTCTGCTGTCAAAATGATCGTGAGAGGGCTCTTGGCGTCATGCTCCCAGACCTAACATCGCCTGAAGACACCTTGAGAAAAGTACGCTTCGGACAAACGGATTGACTTCCGCCATACGACGATCCTCCCTTTCGTTTGACTCAGGAAAACTTCAGGCTCGTGTTCACTTCACAAGAAACGTCCGATTCTTGAGTACGGACTGCCCGCTGTCTAGCTTCTTCCCAAATTTGAATGCAGCTTGATCGAAAATTTCAGCCGAGAGGATCAAGCCATTCTGGAGTTACGAAATCTACTTTACTCACATGATCTTCAGCGCCTGAACTTGTTCTCCCTAGCTTATCGTCGAGAACGCGGGCATTTGATTTCATACGTGTCGTTAGCGGTCAACTTGGAGCTGAACTGCAGAATTTCTTTCCATTCAATTTCCTTCAGTTCGACTCGGGGACACCACTCTAAATTGTTTAAACATAGGAGACTTCGGGTACATTATGACGTCACTCTGTCTACCAGAGTAGTGAACGAATGGAACAACCCATCTATGTCGTTGCTGCGCAGTCGGAGGAATGTTTCGAACACCCAGTGGATGCTTGCCCGTTGAGCAAACTCAGACCATTCGCTACTTTTGTCAATGTAGCGTTTCTATTAGAACCGACTTTCAATATCAACCTTGGTCCCTGTGACGACGGGAGGCAAACGGAATCAGACAAAGCATTTCCCTACTGTTCCCTACATTCCAACGATTCAATACTTGATTGAGCACGCTCTCCCTCCATCTGCACTGTCTGGCAGGAACAAAACTAGGGCAAATTTACTCCTGATTTGCTTCTGCCTGTAAGCAAACAACTTAACAGACGTGCCAGTCTGCGTACTTATCTGCTCCTTCATCAAGCGCCTTCAAGCGCTACCGAGAGGCTCGCAATGCCTATAGGCGAACAATCTACTAAATGCTCGACTATAGCATGAAGTAGACCTTGCTCGTATAGCCTCATCAAACCCGAAACGCTTCTTCGCGTATGTCAAAATGCGAAGCAACATGAACTCGGGCAGCCCAGTGTTGTTTGGCCCCGACGGCTCT
>OX104068.1:86456309-86483912 GCA_944474145.2 Dicrocoelium dendriticum | reverse complement strand
GAACGATCTGCTCAATTAACGACGTCATTTTGGAGAGTACAAATTCCATGCGTCATCGAGGTGAATGTGTTCAGGGCTACCCCAATCCGTAGCGCTTGCGGCCGTTTTCAGACGGAGTGGGTCGGCACGCCAAAAGTTTCGACGGTGACCACCGTAACTATGGATCGTGAGACGGCGAGTCCAGTGGAGTGAAACAACACAATGATCGCTCTTGCCTATGGGTTGAAGAACGGTTAGGTTCGTGACATCCGAAGCTGCCGGGGAGAGCACGAGATCCAGGATGTTTTGGGTCTGGTCTGCAAAAGTACGAGTAGGCGTCAAGAAATGTTGAACGTGGCAGCAATCGAGAGCGGTTTTAAGCAGCGTGGCGTCGAATGAGTCAGATCGGAGATCACAAAGAAGTAGGTTCCAATCGATATCCGGTGCATTGAAATCCCCCAAGATTAAAAAGTCTTTGTGCCCACCATACATTCTTATCGAGCCCAACAAGCGCGCTCCGGGACCCGATGGCGCTCTGTAAACGACACCGACCAAGAGAGATCTAAAGCCGTCAAGGACACTGCACCAGAGGGCTTCGAAATCGTCATCCTGGTTACTGATTTCTTCAACTAGATGTACTATGAGATCCGTCTTCCAGTAGAGAATTACTCCACCACCTGACCTCACCCCGTGGCGATCGGACCGGGAGTGGTGATATCCAGGGATAGACACTTCCGAGTCCGTGATATCTGAGAATAGCCAGGTTTCGGTGAAGACCATCAGGTCTGGACGAGTCTCCGAAGTAAGCAACTGAATTTCGTCCAGTTTATTCCTTAGACTGCGTACATTGGCCGATAACACGCATAGTCCGTTTTTATGCTTTACTGTCTGGGGGTGACGAGAATCGGCCTCCAGCGCACTCTTGTGCTCTTCCGAAATACGCGAAAATCCACGATATGTAGGTTGGTTTCACCACTCGCCCGGCGCGTTCGGAGCTCCTCTACAGCCTTCTTCATTTTAATTCGGTCCTCGGGAGAGAGGTCTCGTAACACGTAGAAAGGTTCGCCTTTGAGACGTGGAGTCCGTCGAAGGATGCGCGCGCACTCTTCTTCGTTTCCGCATACCATCATGAGGGGTCGAACCTTGGAGGAATATTCCTGCTTCTTACCGAGGTGGAAGGCAGAGACAATGTTTATTCCTTGTTCGCCTGCATCAAACAGTGGAGAAATCCTCCGTTTGAGCAGTATTTGATCATCCAACATTCGCTCCGCCGAGGTAGCCTTGTCCGATTCCGCCGCGTTCACGATGATGACAGTAAGTTGTCAAAAAGGAAACGGAATATAAAAATTGGTTTATGGAAGCCTACTTTAGGTATCGGAAAAAAGAAGGAAGTGGGAGAATGTATAGCAAATTTTCCAAGACACAGGAGAATCCACCTACAACCTACAACCGTGTTCACCGGAATCACACTGCCGAAAAAACATTAGTTCCCTGTGGCGGATCGGAAGCTCCGTGCACAACCCTCCGCTGGAAACACAGAGGTGTCTGATTTTCTTCAGGTCAGGTACCACGAGTTTGTACCTGTGCCCACGTGTGGTGCATGGTGCTCGCAAGTGGAATAACGACCTCAGCATAAGGAAATGACCGAGGTGTAAAATGCGGTAGGTCATGATAAGATCCACTCGAACACGGCGATACGACAAGGTGTAGAGCCCAAGTTTCGTGCACCGGTCTTCATACGATAAGCCTCTCAAGCTGAGGATCAACTTGGAGGCGACGTGTTGTACTCGTTCGATCTTTTGCGCTTCACCGCGAGGGATCGGACAGTATGCAGGCGAGCCGTACTCTAGCATTAGTCAGACAATGGGAAAGAAGAGGCGAGTAGCGACGTCCTCAGACCAAGTGCAGAAGCTGCGCTTCAGCGCCCAGAGGATGTGCAGTCCGTTTCGATACAGTTTGTTGGTGTTGTCGACGGACTTCAAGTCGCAGGGTGAGAGTACACCTAGGTCTTTCACGAAAGGTGTGGGATGCAGTGGTTGGCCGTCTAGGGTGTACGTTTGGTCATGAACAGCCTTCCCGAGTTTCAGGAATAGGGACTTTGCCGGGTTGGCTGGTAAATGGACTTCAGCAGACCATACTGCGAGGCGGTCGAGGTCTTGTTGGAGAATGTCACAGTCATCGAGAGTATTAATTTCTTGCCAAATTTTGAGGTCATCCGCAAACAGTGCACACGGCGACCGTAGAAGCTGGGGCAGCTTGTTGATGTGGAGGAGAAACAGAGTGGGTCCCAGTACCGTACCTTGAGGTACACCACTGGTCGAGGGATACCAAACGGTTAGACGGCCGTTCACCTGTACCCTCCACTTTCTTCTCACGAGAAATTCATGGATCCATCGATGTAACGATCCTCCGACACCACACGACCTTAATCTGTCTAGAAGCACTTCGTGATTAACTTTGTCGAATGCTTTGCTGAAGTCGATGTAGATTACGTCGACGGACTTTCCCCGGTTCAGTGCTTGCAACCATTCCTGTCTTGTCATACATAAGTTGGTAACACAAGAATATCCCATCCTGAATCCGTGTTGTGCCAGTGTCAGAAGTTCTTTTGATTGCAACAGATGTATTAAACGCTTTTTTACTATCTTCTCGATCACTTTGGCCAAAACGGGTGTAAAACAAATCAGCCTGTAGTTATCCACCTTACTGGGGTCGCCAACTTTCGGGATCGGCCTCACCACCGAGCGCTTCCAGTCGTTTGGCAATGAGCTCTCAAACAATGTTTTGTTGAATTGATCCGTAAAAGCAGGCGAGATAATGGCAGCCAGTGATTTGAGAATTAGCGGACGAAGTCCTTCAGGCCCTGCAGGCTTGGTACCGTCAAGGTTCGCAAGTAGCAGGCGCACCTCGTGGACATCACAAACCAAACCGTTGAGTTCTACAGGAATGTTACTCGCTGAGATGGGTATATATTTCCGCATCGTTTACAAACACGGAAGCGAAGTGAGCGGTCAGTGCGGACGCGCGATCGGAACTGGAAGTTAGGAGGTATCCGTCCGCGTCTTCCAGACATGACACGTCACCTTTTGGCTTCAAACGGCGCTTCACGTAAGCAAAGATCTTCTTTGGGGCCATCCTTGCGTCAGTTGTAAGCTTTTCTTTGAACTTCCGGCGCTTTATCAATTTCACTTTGTTGCAAATATTTCGTTGTCCTTTATATGCTTCGTAAGCAGTGGCGAAGCCAGTGAGGCGAAATGTGTCCCACGTTCTTAGCCGTAACCGAGCCAGCCTACCATATTCCTTGTCGAACCAGTGTGGTTTGATTAGCCCGACTTTCTGAAATTTCAACGGCACAAACTGAGAAAACAGCGAAGCCAATCCTTCCTTTATTACTGTCCAACCGTTCTCCACAGATGTAACATGCGGTAGAGACCAATCCACTTGGCTCGTTGCTCGATTTAATCCATCGAAATCTGTTTTCCAGTAGTCGTAAGTTGGTTACACCGGAAATACACTCGGCAAGTTCAGTTCTATAGTGGCTATCAGCACGGAATGGTCGCTTTTAGCTAGGGGCTCCTGGATTCGTAAGTCATGCAACCGCTGTTCGCAATTCGTCACCATCAAATCAAGGCAAGATGGGTTCGAACGCGCCGCCATGCACGTAGGTTGGCATATGTTTTGCGATGCCCCAGTTTCAAGCAACAAATCAACAAACTTTGATTCGACTTCAGAATACCCGCGCGTGAGTTGGATTTCAGGCCATTGAATGTGGGGATAATTGAAGTCACCCCTGAGTAGAAAACATGGGCAACTCATGTTGTTCCGAAGATGCGGTAGCCAATCTAAAGAGCGGCTCAGAGGGCTACGGTAGAATGCACCTACTGTCAGCTTGCCGCGCCTGAGGTCGATCGAGAACCATACAAATAAATAAATAAATAAACTTTTATTCTCGACAATGCGAGGCACACCTATACAGGCATGATCATGTTTAGCTAACATAGTGCGATCAAAATGTACAAAGAGTACATGTTTGGCATAACAGTGAATGTAAGTGCATAGGTGAATATATGTATGCAATTGTCTATGAACGTAGCTTGTATTTTTGAATGTGCCGCAGAATTTTTGACTGCTTGTCATCGGTAGGAATGTGAGAATAAGCGATTGACGTGCGTGGGTTGGATACCATTTTCCGGATGTAAAGGGGCTAGTGACTTTATTTTGTGGCGAGTCACATCCGCCACGTCACAGTGTTGATAAGCAGACATTTGTGGCTTTTTCTAGGGAGAACACTTGCCAGGGGAAGACCCACCGCGTCCTGGAACACTGCAGCCGAACTATTTGCTGGAACGGGTTAAACCCGAACCACCCAGCTGGCACCAAGAGGAGGTTGTTCGGCTAGCCAGCCGGCTAGCCAGTCCATCTCCACTTCGGTACACACTTACAAGCCTCCCACGAAGGGAAGACCGTATATAAAGTAAGACAGCACCACGAGAATTTGATATTCTGTCAGCTGGACTTCCTCAATTTGGTCACCGAGGCCATTGACTCTAATCTAGCAGTTGTAATTCTTTACCTTGATATGCAAAAGGCGTTTGACAGGGTACCACACATGCGCCTGATGCATAAGCTAAAGGCTTATGGGGTAGACGGTCCTCTATTAGACTGGCTGGGTTCCTATTTTATACGACGTACGCAGTCTGTTAAGGTTGAACAAACTATATCCACCCCGACGGCCGTCCCCAGGGGCGTGGTGCAGGGGAGTGTCCTTGGCCCTACCCTATTTTTGATTTATATCAATGACCTCTGCAAGATTTTGCAACACGGCCGCTCCTTTATCTTTGCTGACGATGTGAAAGTTGTCTACGACTTTCCCCGTGGTAATGAATTTTCCGCACTTAATAGTATCCGTGAGGATCTTAAAGCACTTAAAAAGTGGTGCGAACACTGGCAAATGACCTTCTCCGCTCAAAAATCTAACGTCATGACCCGCAGATTCTCTATACCTGCTGGGTCCCTAACAATAAACGGTATCACTATCAAACAGAATATCATAACAACAGATCTGGGCTTGCGCTACTCTATGAGCCTCAAATTTGCAGAGCAAGTGCATTATCAAGTCGCAAGGGTAAGAGGATTATCGTTCCACATACGCCGTTGCATAGAAACCGCCGATGCAAGGCTAGAACCGTATAAGAGTCACGTCAGGCCACATCTAGAATATTACTCTTTTATATGCAGCAATCTAGGTAAGTCGGACCGTGTTCTGCTTGAGAAAGCTCAGCGACGCTTTACGAAGATGTTGACTCCACCGCAGAAAGCGCTGAATTACCGCCAAAGGTGTGAACACCTTAAAATTCAGCCCCTATGGCAAAGGCGCATTATCCTTAACATGTGCTTCTTACACAAGCTAATTCATAGAAAGTTGCACAGTAATATCACTTGTCTTAAACTAAGCAGCGCGTCTGAATCGAGACTCCGAAACAGGGGCCATTCCATTACTTCGCTAAAGGCAAAGAAGAGACTGCGGTCTCGTTTCTTCTTAGTTGTCTACGTGAACATATGGAACCGGTTGCCTCCCAGAATAAGAGAAATCCAAAATTTGCAGGTCTTCAGGAAGGAGATACAAAAATTCCTATGTTTTGGCAATCTACAACGCATCTTCCATATCTGCGATTCGCAAGACCACTTCTTTGAAACTGGCCCTGATATAGCTTGAGGACGCCCAAGATGTAGTGCAAGACATCTAAGCACCTTCAGCTCAAAACTCATCCACATTCATTGTGGTTACCGTTCTAGCACCTAAGAGACTTTAACGGTATCCGTCGCACCCATTTTCCAGGGTTCATGAATAGCAAACTGAATACAAGATGATCTTATTCTTCACCGACCTCTTCCTTTAATCCTTATTTCTTATCTACATCTGCATCCCTTCCCTTCAGACTTTTATCACTTTTCAACTTCTTGAACACTGGATCCGTGGAAAAAGTATTAGGCTTATGACCTCTATGGTATCCCTAGTAAAGGCATGCTACCAGACCTAAGCTTTCCATAGAATGTTGAAAACGTTTTCTGCTGCGGATGCACATAAGCGTAGCCTTAGAATTGTCCAAAATCGTGTAAATGCCGGTTTTAAATGAACCTTTATGTGTCGTCCTAGATGTCGTTTGCCATCGGGCCCTAATTGAAGCTTTTTCATTAAGTCCGAGCACTAGTTACTATACTCAGCAGTTTCCAAACACTATCAGTAGGTACACGGCAAAATAAAAAATATATCTTTCTTATTGTTGACAAAGAGCGCACTTTAAAAGTGCTAGACCCAATAATCAGACATTTTGCTCTCCACTCACTCTCTCTTGACCCCATATACTTAGCCTTATCTGGTATACATGTGCCTTTCGCTATTGGCAACACTAGTAGACAGGCATAATGAAAATCAGATCCTCATCTTTAACTGCTTTTGCTCGTAAAACACTCGCATTTCCAGATTTCATTTCACTGGCACGAAAGCTAACCAACCACAGAGAGGCCCCTGTCACGCTGCGTGGCTGGAGCACCAGAAACTTTCCATCACCAGTTTTTTTATCTTGGCCGTCCGTGTGTCATTTATCTTTTAGCTGGCTCCAAAGCCTACCAGGCGTTATGCGTAATGGCGGGTGAACGACCAACTCCCACTGGTTTTTTTTACTATTCTACTCCTGATTTACCTTATCGCTCTTTGCCTAGGGTGCTAGAACAGCTCTTGCCAGGAAAACCACAAAAGAAATAGTCGGTGTGACATTAGAGTGCCAGTTAACATTGCCATCTGGATGAACACCGCCGGCACTATCTTCGGAACTTAAAAATGGAGAGAAATAAATCGAAATTCATCAAAGAGCTGCACAATAGTGTGCATCTACACATGAGGCATAACAATACCTCAAGTATAAGCAAGCTCAACCACCAGAAGTAGAGTTGTTAAAGCCCAACCAATGTAGACCAAAACGGATTTCACGCCCAAATGCAATTAGCTAAATTTTACTAAATTTTCCCATGCTCATTTCTTTATTATTAGTGACAGGTTCCTATAGCTCACTGATGTTAGAGACAGAGCCTCATTAATATAGAAAATCGGCTCTAAGGGGTAATTCTTGGGATGTTTAGCTAACTAATGTGTGTATTTTGCAGGCCGAAATCTGTCAACGGATCTGAAAGATCCCAGGGTTACTCAGGTAGACCTGGCTCATGCGGCCTTGTTGTAAGCTTTAGAAAAGCTTAAAGGCTTAAAAATGCTAAACTCTATTTTACTGGTTGTTTATGTGGCTCAGTATCCCCTGAAAATGGTATGCTGTGGCCTTCTAACCGTGAGTTAATTACAAGCTCCCCTGAATTCCCACGTGGATATAATATTCCTTGCTGGATTTCTAGCGTTTTCGCGCAAGCTCATCCCTTAATTGCATATATTTTTCATGTATGCCTGCAAAGTTTACTTTTCGGCCACCTGCGCAGTCCGTAGTTGTCGCAGGGTATAACGGGCTAATTAGAGCATTCCTGGATAGCTATGCCTATCTAGAACATACACCGCTTCCCTACTATTTATTTTTTCTTTTATTTTTTCTGCTATCTGCCTGCAAAGCAGAAAGCCATTTTTAGCGAAAAATAAAAATGGCCTTATTCGTAGACCATCGTTTAATTGCGAATAACTCGCAAACTACTGCACGCATGGTGTTGATTTTACGTTCAACGTATTCAGGCGCTAAAGCTGGTCCAGACCAGTGTAATTGTATGCTACTTTAAGCGGTATTCTAACAGTAGAAAGGCTTTATCTTTTATCTGAGAATAACTCAGGTTGAAATTTTGCGCCGGAGAGCAATATCAGCTTAATAAATGTAGAGCTGTATTTTTTTGTTAATTGGTATTTTTCTACTGAAGCACGCAGATTTATTTTCTCTCTTAACAAATTGCTTCTATTTATGTCCGCATTTATCGGAATTGTTTTCAACTTTTCGTATGCCTTATAATCCCTTCACTCATTTCTTCCATGTGCGCAACAACAATTGGGGCAACTGAGTGGCAACTTAATGTGCGATCAATTTAAAGTGAACTGGTGGCGAATTGGATTCTGTTCCAAGGAGAATAGGCACAACTACACCTCCGCGATGTTTTCACAATAAAAGAACAAGGAGCTCGATATCGCTCGAAGGAACCAGAAAAATATCAAGGTGGGCGCCTGCGACCCAGTAGCTGTATACCAACCAGTGCCAATGCATTTGCAATTGCTAACGATGAACATATATTTTGCCAACTTCCATGCAAGAGCATCGGATAAATGTAAGCATTGATCTGAACCCTTTAGGGTGCAGCCTCTAGCAGGTCTAGAAATATACCTATTTATGAGTAGCCACTGAGATCGACTTCCTCTGCAATTACCTCAGAAGTTAGCCAGGTCTCCGCCAGTCCTACGACGTCTGGTCGCTCAGAGACAAAGAAGCGACACAGCTCATCCCGTTTGTTTATAAGGCTACAGATGTTTGTGAATGCAGCACTGAGGTCCTGATAGGCACCGCGGGACGTGCCTGGAGGTCGATCAACCGAACGATACAGGTTCGTGCACCCTTCTTGATCACTCGAAAATTTACCATGTGTAGATCGGTTTTGCCTTCTTCTGTACGGCGTTTAAGCTCAAGGACCGCAGTCTTCAAGTGGGTTCCTCACTTCGGGTTCCAAGTCTCGGCGGATGTGAATCCTGGTGCTTTTAAGCCTGAAGAGACGAGACAGAATGAGTTGTGGCGCGTTGTGGTGAGCAAAGATGATTCTTAAAGGACTACATGGTTGGTTAGTATAGTGACCAAGTCGGACTATTTGTCTAATCGTTACGCTGCCTTCACCCACATCCAACTGTTTATCACGAGCCCCTGAAGGAACTCAACATCGTGATCATAACGTTTCTGAGGGTTATCATCTTTCGACTCTGGTGCATGGAACACCATGAGATTATAACGCCTCAGGGAGATCGGTGACGAACTTGAGGCAGCAGGAGTGGTGGGGCTTGTATTTTTGGACGGTCGTCTATCGGCAGGGGGAGGCAAAAAGTTGTTGCGTGAACTTTTGCGTTTTTGAATGATCCATTCATCTTCAGCGTTCAGAGGTTCACAGGTATGCGCTGAAAGATTAGGGGCTCCGGCTCTGAGTCGTCAATCTCTGGGGAACATTGGTTATGAGAATCGGTAGGGGTAGAAGACGCTGGCGGTGGTGCAGATCGTGGCGTTGCAGGGGAAGGGAAGTTCACAGAGGTACTCTCATGATCGTGTTTGACCCCACGAGCTGAGTGAGGTGGTTTCGTCTGGAAGATGACTTTTCCCGGAGCCGGTGGTGGTCTCCGTGCATTTTGTCGTAGTAAACCGCGGCATTTATCGCACACGACTTGGAAAAATCTATGCCGGATGTCAACAGATTTTCGGAAAACTTCCACGGATAGGCCGATACACGAAATGTGAAACAGAACATCACAGCCGAAAAAACGAAGTGCATGAGCCTTGTGTCCGACAGCATTCGCACATTAGCCACAAGTAGATTGGCACGGTATAACACGTTGGAGCAAATCCAAGATGGCGGGCACAGATGGTAATTTGATTTATCAACGAGTTCTCCGAAATAAGTGAGAGAATGCTCAACAAATTTTCATAACTTGAAGACTACACCAAAAGGAAACTTTTTGGTACACAATCTAAACCTATTCCTCCGGGTCTCAAACAAAGGCTTCTCTTCCTTTCAGCATCGATTAAAGTTCTCATTGGCATAAGAAACAGCCTCATGTACTCGCCTCCGTCTGATACATTATAATATGATTGGACCTCTGCAAATTGCAATTTCATGTCTCTGATTGACTCTTGCCTCTCGGCTCCACTATCATGCAACTTAGCTTGCAATTACATTCCCCTCTCTTGTTTGGTCTCTCTTTTGTTTTATATCGCATTGGTTCAATGGCGGTATAGGTGCCTCTAACGTCAGCGCAACTTATTAGCACTCGTGTGATTCTCTTTGCTACTATGGCACTCATCGTTAAACCCATTGGACTACTCCGGATTCTCAGGCTCCAAATGCCTATTGGTCTCAAGCCAAGGCCTCTCTTCCTCTGAGGATCGGTTGCCATCGATTAAGGTTCTCAATGGTATAAGTAACGGCTTCATGATTCTCGTCTCCGTCCGATTCATTATCTGTACGCTTGGTCCCCCAACCTAAATCGAAAGCTCATGTCCTAGATTAATCTTGCCTCTCGGCTCCACTATCATTCTTGTCAGCTCACAAGTATCGTCTCCCTCTCTGGTTTGGCCTCTCTTTTGGTCCATATCCCATCGGTTCAGTGACGGTACAAGTGCCTCTAACGCCAGCGCAACTTACTAGCCCCCGTTTGATTCTCTTTGCTAATGTGACATTCCTTATTAAACCTACTGGACTTGTCTGGCCTCTTAGGCTCCTAATACCCATCGGTCTCAAAACAAGGCCTCTCTCATTCGAGCATCGGCTGCCGTCGGCAAATGTTCTTATCTGTATAATTAACTGCCTCATGTACTCTCCTCCGTCTGGTACATTACCGGCATGATTTGTCCTTCTACCGAAATTGAAATTTCAGTTCCCTGGCTGGATTTTGCCTCTCGGCTCCACTCTCATGCTTCTCAGCTCACAATTACGTCCCCCACTCTTGTTTGGCCTCTCTTTTTGTCCATATCGCATCGGTTCAATGGTGGTTTAGGTTCCCATAGCGTCAGCACAACATACTAGACCACATTTGATCCACTTTCCTACTGCTCCTCGCAATCTTAAACCCCCTGGACCGCACCGGCCTCCGGCTCCAATTGCCTATAGGTCTTAAACAAAGGCTTCTCTTCCTTTGAGCATCGATTACAGTATTCATTGGCACAAGAGACAGCCTAATGATACTGGCCTCCGTCTGGCTCATTACCTGTATGCTTGGTCCCATGCAAAGTTGTAATTCCAGGTCTCTGACTGACGTTTGCATCTCGGCTCCACCTTCATGAATCTCAGCTCACAATTACGTTCCCTTCTCTTGTTTGGCCTCTCTTTTGGTCCATATCGCATCGGCTCAATGGCGGTATAGGTATCACTAGCGTCAGCGCAACATCCTAGGCTTACTTTTATTCCATTTGCTACTGTGGTACTCTGTTTTACACCTCATCGAATAGTCCGGCCTCTCAGTCCCCAAATGCCCATAGACATCAAACCAAGGCCTCTCTTCATTTGAGGATCCGCTGCCACCGATTAAGGTACTCATTTGTATAATTAACTGCCTCATGTACTCTCCTCCGTCTGGTACATTACCGGCATGATTTGTCCTTCTACCGAAATTGAAATTTCAGTTTCCTGGCTGAATTTTGCCTCTCGGCTCCACTCTCATGCTTCTCAGCTCAAAGTTACGTCCCCCTCTCTTGTTTGGCCTCTTCTTTGGTCCATATCGCATCGGTTCAATGGTGGTTTAGGTTCCCATAGCGTCAGCACAACATACTAGGCCACATTTGATCCACTTTCCTACTGCGCCTCGCACTCTTAAACCTCCCGGACCGCACCGACCACCGGCTCCAAATGCTTTTAGGACTTAAGCAATGGCTTCCCTTCCTTTGAGCATCGATTGCAGTTTTCATTGGCATAAGAAACAGCGTCATGAGACTGGCCCCCGTCTGGCTCATTACCTGTATGCTTGGTCCCCTGCAAAATTGTAATTTCACGTCTTTGATTGAGTTTTGCATCTCGGCTCCACCAGCATGAATCTCAGCTCACAATTACGTTCCCCTCTCTTTTTTGGCCTCTCTTCTGTTTCATATCGCACCGGTTCAATGGTGGTATAGGTGCCTCTAACGTCAACGCAACTTACTAGCACCCGTGTGATTCTCTTTGCTACTATGGCACTCATCGTTAAACCCATTGGACTACTCCGGCCTCTCAGGCTCCAAATGCCTATGGGTCACAAGCCAAGGCCTCTCGTCCTCTGAGGATCGGCTGCCATCGGTTAAATAAATAAATAGGTATATTTCTAGACCTGCCAGATGCTGCACCCTAAAGGGTTCAGATCAATGCTTACATAAATCCGATGCTCTTGCATGGAAGTAGGTAAAATATAAGTATATGTTCATCGTCAGCAATTACAAATGCATTGACATTGTTTGATATAGAGCTACTGGATCACAGGCGCGCACCTTGACATGTTTCTGGTTCCTGCGGGCGATATTGAATTCCTTGTTCTTTTGTGAAAATATCGCGGAGGTGTAGTTGTGCCCTTTCTCCTTGGAACAGAATCCAATTCGCCGAAAGTGCACTTTAAATTGATCGCACATTAATTGGCCACTCAGTTGCCCCAATTGTTGTTGCGCACATGGAAGAAATGAGTGAAGGGATTATAAGGCATACGAAAAGTTGAAAACAATTCCGATAAATGCGGACAAAAATAAAAACGATTTGTTAAGAGAAAAAATAAAGCTGCGTGCATCAGTAGAAAAATACCAATTTATAAAAAATACAGCCTTACTTTTCTTACGCTGATATTGATCTCCGGCGCAAAATTTTAACCTGTTATTCTCAGATAAAAGAAAAAGCCTTTTTACAGTTAGAATGCCGCTAAAAGTGGCATAAAATTACACTGGTCTGGACCAGCTTTAGCGCCTGAATACGATGAACGTAAAATCAACACCATGCGTGCAGTAGCTTGCGAGTTATTCGCAATTAAACGATGGTCTACGAATAAGGCTATTTTTAATTTTCGCTAAAAATGGCTTTCTGCTTTGCAGGCAGATAGCAGAAAAAATAAAAGAAAAAATAAATAGTAGGGAAGCGGTGTATGTTCTAGATAGGCATAGCTATCCAGAAATGCTCTAATTAGCCCGTTATACCCTGCGACAACTACGGACTGCGCAGGTGGCCGAAAAGTAAACTTTGCAGGCATACATGAAAAATATATGCAATTAAGGGATGAGCTTGCGCGAAAACGCTAGAAATCCAGCAAGGAATATTATATCCACGTGGGAATTCAGGGGAGCTTGTAATTAACTCACGGTTAGAAGGCCACAGCATACCATTTTCAGGGGATACTGAGCCACATAAACAACCAGTAAAATAGAGTTTAGCATTTTTAAGCCTTTAAGCTTTTCTAAAGCTTACAACAAGGCCGCATGAGCCAGGTCTACCTGAGTAACCCTGGGATCTTTCAGATCCGTTGACAGATTTCGGCCTGCAAAATACACACATTAGTTAGCTAAACATCCCAAGATTTATCCCTTAGAGCCGATTTTCTATATTAATGAGGCTCTGTCTCTAACGTCTGTGAGCTATAGGAGCCTGCCACCAATAATAAAGAAATGAGCATGGGAAAATTTAGTAAAATTTAGCTAATTGCATTTGGGCGTGAAATCCGTTTTGGTCTACATTGGTTGGGCTTTAACAACTCTACTTCTGGTGGTTGAGCTTGCTTATACTTGAGGTATTGTTATGCCTCATGTGTAGATGCACACTATTGTGCAGCTCTTTGATGAATTTCGATATACTTTTCTCCATTTTTAAGTTCCGATGATAGTGCCGGCGGTGTTCATCCAGTTGGCAATGTTAACTGGCACTCTAATGTCACACCGACTATTTCTTTTGTGATTTTCCTGGCAAGAGCTGTTCTAGCACCCTAGGCAAAGAGCGATAAGGTAAATCAGGAGTAGAATAGTAACAAAAACCAGTGGGAGTTGGTCGTTCACCCGCCATTACGCATAGCGCATGGTAGGCTTTGGAGCCAGCTAAAAGATAAATGACACACGGACGGCCAAGATAAAAAAAACTGGTGATGGAAAGTTTCTGGTGCTCCAGCCACGCAGCGTGACAGGGGCCTCTCTGTGGTTGGTTAGCTTTCGTGCCAGTGAAATGAAATCTGGAAATGCGAGTGTTTTACGAGCAAAAGCAGTTAAAGATGAGGATCTGATTTTCATTATGCCTGTCTACTAGTGTTGCCAATAGCGAAAGGCACATGTATACCAGATAAGGCTAAGTATATGGGGTCAAGAAAGAGTGAGTGGGGAGCAAAATGTCTGATTATTGGGTCTAGCACTTTTAAAGTGCGCTCTTTGTCAACAATAAGAAAGATATATTTTTTATTTTGCGGCTTACCTATTGATAGTGTTTGGAAACTGCTGACTATTTTAATTAGTGTTTATACTTAATGAAAATGTTTCAAGTAGGGCTAGAACCTGGCATTTCACATGAGGCTTAATGTTGTTAAAAATGTTTTTAGTAGACGTGACTCATGGGTCACAAGTATAAGTATTCGCAAGAGACCAAGTGGACTAGGTATTTGGAAAATACTAAGGGGTAAAGATGGAGACGAAGGAACCAAAGCGTAGAAGAGAAGGGAGAAGTGAAGTAAAGTTTGTCCGTTCGGATTGCTTCCCCATTGCTATGCAATGTCCTACCTGGTCAGTGCCTACAGGCTTACGATGCTCCCATTCAATAGTACTAGGCTGCTTTACGTGCTGATCTGTTGAGCAGTAAGAAACTGGGCGTCGAGAAGGAGCTTTCAAAGGGGTTGCCTTTGCGGTAGCGTCTACTATTTCAAGACTTCCCATTTAACTAATTGTCGGTGGGAGCCAGTAAAGCGCTCAGCTACTACTGGGGTAGGCTGAATACCTTTTGTAGTCGGATTAGCAGTCCTAACATCTGTAAGATGCGTGCAAATGATCGGGCCAAGATCTCTCACGTAGTGTGACAGGGACCGCAAAGTATGGGGAGGACCTGTGAGCCCCAGATGCTCCTGTCATGGAGCCTAGTTGAGCGCAATACAAAGTTGCGCTAGAGCTGACCAAAACGTGATCTATGCCCCATCTGGGCCGGTCTCAAATAGGTTGTCATCAGAAACACAGAGGTTGAAAAGGCGTCTTCTGTTATCCAGGCACATAAACCTTCGTACCTCCTGCTTGAAAGCCTGTGGATTGTGAATCCCCCGCAGCTGTGAAGGTAATTTGTTCCAGATATTTACATAAGCGACAAGGAAGAAGCGTGAACGTAGTTTCTTCCTCGCTGGCAGCGGTGCAACTGTGCAGTGCTTGTTTCGGAGGTTGAATGGTTCTCAATGGTATAAGTAACGGCCTCATGATTTTCGTCTCCGTCCGATGCATTATCTGTATGCCTAATCCCAGACATCGCTATATGTTCTTGCTACTGTGGCTCTCACTCCTAAACCTTTTGGACTAGTCCGGCCTCTCAGGCTCCAAATGCCTATGGGTCTCAAACCAAGGCTTCTCTTTCTTTCAACACCGATTAAAGTTCTCATTGGCATAAGAAACAGCCTCATGTACTCGCCTCCGTCTGATACATTATAATATGATTGGACCTCTGCAAATTGCAATTTCATGTCTCTGATTGACTCTTGCCTCTCGGCTCCACTATCATGCAACTTAGCTTACAATTACATTCCCCTCTCTTGTTTGGACTCTCTTTTGTTTTATATCGCATTGGTTCAATGGCGGTATAGGTGCATCTAACGTCAGCGCAACTTATTAGCACCAGTTGGATTCCCTTTGCTACTATGGCACTCATCGTTAAACCCATTGGACTACTCCGGATTCTTAGGCTCCAAATACCTATTGGTCTCTAGCCAAGGCCTCTCTTCCTCTGAGGATCGGTTGCCATCGATTAAGGTTCTCAATGGTATAAGTAACGGCTTCATGATTCTCGTCTCCGTCCGATTCATTATCTGTACGCTTGGTCCCCCAACCTAAATCGAAAGCTCATATCCTAGATTAATCTTGCCTCTCGGCTCCACTATCATTCTTGTCAGCTCACAAGTATCGTCTCCCTCTCTTGTTTGGCGTCTCTTTTGGTCCATATCACATCGGTTCAGTGACGGTACAAGTGCCTCTAACGCCAGCGCAACTTACTAGCCCCCGTTTGTTTCTTTTTGCTAATGTGACACTCATTATTAAACCTACTGGACTTGTCTGGCCTCTTAGGCTCCTAATACCCATCGGTCTCAAAACAAGGCCTTTCTCATTCGAGCATCGGCTGCCGTCGGCAAATGTTCTTATCTGTATAATTAACTGCCTCATGCACTCTCCTCCGTCTGGTACATTACCGGCATGATTTGTCCTTCTACCGAAATTGAAATTTCAGTTCCCTGGCTGGATTTTGCCTCTCGGCTGCACTCTCATGCTTCTCAGCTCACAATTACGTCCCCCTCTCTTGTTCGGCCTCTCTTTTGGTCCATATCGCATCGGCTCAATGGCGGTATAGGTATCACTAGCGTCAGCGCAACATCCTAGGCTTCCTTTAATTCTCTTTGCTACTGTGGTACTCAGTTTTAAACCTGTTCGGCTAGTCTAGCCTCTCAGTCCCCAAATGCCCATAGGCATTAAACCAAGGCCTGTCTTCTTTTGAGTATCGGCTGCCACTGATTAAGGTTCTCATTGGTATAATTGACTGCCTTGTGTGCTCGCCTTTGTTTGGTACATTATCTGCATACTTGGTCGTTCTACGTAAATTGCAATTTTAGGTCACTGGTTGAGGTTTGCCTCTCGGCTCCATTCTCATGCTTCTCAGCTCACAATTACGTTCCCCTCTCTTGTTTTGCCTCACTTTTGGTCTATATCGCAACAGTTTAATGGCGGTATATTTATCACCAGCGTCAGCGCAACATCCCAGTTCTCTTTTGGTTACCTTTCCTTCTGTGTGTCTCAATCCAAAACATTTTGGACAAGCCAATCCTCTGAGGCTCCAAATGCCTATAGGTCTCAAGCCAAGGCCTCTCTTATTTTGAGCACCGGCTGCCTTCGACTCAAGTTCTCATTGGTATAAGTTACAACCTTATCATACTGTTCTTTGTCCGAATCATTATCTCTATGCTTTGTAACGCCTACCGAAATCCGAAATCTGATGGAGGTTGGCTCTCGGCTCCACTAATATGCATCTATGCTCACTTTGACGTCTTCCTCTCTTGTATGACGTCTCTCTTCGTTCATATCGCAACTATTCATTGGTGGTATAGGTACCACTAGCCTCAGCTCATCGGTCACTCCTTTGATTTCAGCCAGCACAACTTTACCACAAATTTTATATTTATACAATAACATAGTCCTGTTCAATTTTGTTGGCAGTTTGCTCGGTCCGTTTTTCCTCTCACCCTTGTTCTACAGGATAACAGTACCTGCACCGAACACCGCTGAAGACGTACCTGCGACGCTCCCATGGGCAAGGATTCAATAAAGAACAAAGAAAAAACCCGCACTCCAATCATGACACACTAAAGAACCTAGGAAACTGATCAATTCAATACAAGTCACCTGAGTCGTCTGATTTCAACAGCTCCAACCACTTGTACTGGACTCCGAAGGAGACTACACAGTCATAGGAAACCAATTGCCGTTACGTGACTGCAAATATCCGCGAGGATAATCGGTCAGATATAATCTTGCCAATGTTATATCAACAGCCGGCAGTGTTCCAGGACGTGGTGGGCCTTCGTCTGGCAAGCGTTTTCCCTACAAATAGCCACAAATGTCTATTTAACAACACTGCGACGTGGCGGATGTGGCTCGCCACTCAATGAAGTCACCGCCCCTAACACATTGGCAAGTTGACCGACACAACATTTACAAGTTCTGTGTATATATCGGCTCTCGCACGAACACGGCTACATATCTGATTAGTGACGTACCACTATTCTTAAGTATTTTTCACCCGTTTCTTCATACTTCACTCATTGACTTACATTGCTTACGGGACCTCATCGGACTAGTTCCTCATCAACATACCATATAAGTGATCTGCTTACTATCTTTACCTCTCGCATTCTGTGTACGTAGACTACATACAACATTTGGGCTCTATGGCCCCACACCACTGTCTCCAACTGTACTACTCCCACTGTTGGTGCTGCTTATTCCGCTATCATGTACAATAATGCAATATGCTGATCATGCCCAAAAGGCGTGTCTCGCTTTGTCGAGAATAAAATATTTATTTATTTATTTAATTCACACAGATGAAACACAAATAACACAATAATCCAGAAGCGGAAGTAGAATCCAGAAGCAACGCTCCAAAATCCGCGGCGTTTGTGGGCACCGGATGAATTACCGACAAGCTTCAATGATCCGGCCAGAAAAAATTCCATTGAGTCCGAAGTGAGTCCTAAAGGACCATGATTCAGACTCGAGCTAACACGCCAAAATGACCGTCTAAGGGACCGTGCTCTACGACGGTCGGTGACAAGCAGGCGACTGGGAGGTTACCGAACCGGACAGCACGGTACTGTGCTCTGGTGAAGGAAAAGCAAGCAATACTTTGGTATATAGGAGCTGTTCATGTGAAGAAAATGACTATGAGTTACAACCCTTGCATGGGTTTATATGAGCATGATGGTAGTTGAATGCACCATAAAGTGCGTTGGCAAGTTCAGTCGCTGTCGTGGCCGTCGACGATACCACTGTTTCTATGCTGTCTTCTTTCAGCTTGTGTACCGCAGTTTTGAGGACATCGAAAGTGACTTGAAGCGCTTCCAAATGCGAAATGCGTCATGTATTTTAACTCAGAAGTCGTGAGATATGAAGCGTATCGGAAGAGAAGCGGTAAAGAGCTGCCTGAGGACAAGCGGTACAGATCCGTACGCTATAGATGCGTTCACCGCCGGCGAAGTGGGTACACATGCAAGCAGTTAGTTGACAAGTTACCATTAAGAAACGCTTACGAACCGTAAGTACAAAAGTAATGTACAGTTAAGTCATCATCATTCAATCAGCAGGCTTAGGCTGGTCTAGAAAAGCACCAGACATCGGCATTTCGATCCTTTGGATCTCATCAGTGGTGCGCCTCCCAGAGGACCCCTGCCGGGTTCTGCCCCCATGGCTTCAGGATGCCAGCAGCTAGCGCCACTTTGCCATGTGTGACAGATGCGGACCTGTGTGGTTGACAGTTGATTATGATATAGCCCGGCTCACCTTCTACTGTCATGCCGGTTAGGAACTGTGCAGAGGACAATGGCGACCTCATAGCTATTACTTTCCGCATTGCGCCTATGTACCACATAGAACTTAGAAGCTATAGGAGCAGATTTTATAGGGCGGATTTCGGTAGGGATCCGCTGGGGAGCGCTACTACTCACTACTACTCATCAGTACAAAAGTAATGACTGTGAGGCGAAGCTTGTCATAAGCCATAACTGCTGGTGCCAGGATATAACATCCTTCAGCGTTGTGCACAGTCATATCTTTCATGCGGGAAAGCCGTTTCTCTATGCGAGCAACAGACGGCTCCCGCGGTATGCGGAAGTGGACATCTATTGTATGATGCAGTCTTGTAAGGACACATGCGATTTCAAATTCAAGGGGAACCGGAACAGTAGAAAAATCACGTGAAGGTTGCACCTTCGAAAACGTCGTTGATCCAACAGGGAGTCCGGTGCACTGATGAGTCAAAGGAGAGCCAAATCAATACACATACTTCACATGGTCAACTAATGCCTACATGCCCTGCACTAGAAGTCCGCACTGTGCCGGCCACGCGAAGAAGAAATGGTAAGGAAACAAGGAAGAAGAGGTTATTGAATTTCGTGTGCAAGCTTTTGTAAGTTAAAATGAGTTAAAGAAGCATAGGTTCTAGTAGGCGAGTAAAAGCCTAAGGCATAAAAGGGAAGACTTTAAAATGCAGACAGAGAGCGTCAAATCGATGCTCGAACTCTTTCACCGTCGGTGCTATCCCGACTTCTGCAGGCGGTGCATTTCAATAAGCTATGACCCTACGCGATTACATACATAGCAACGTGTTTGTTGCGAAACATAATTGCATGTAAACGTTGATCATGCCTGATCTGGTGTGTCTCGGAAATTCAAGAATACACTATTTATTTATTTATTTATTTATTTATTTTAAAGCTACCCAAACCCGGTCAGACGGGGGTTTGTGCAACTTTAATGGGTGGCCAACTACGGTTAGCATTCGAGTTGGGCAAAACAGCCTAGTCAAATCAGGACCAATCTAACCCATCAGTATACGATACGTGAAGAGCATGTCGCTCCAAAACCGCCTGTAGTACATGGAAAACATATCCAACAAACGTAACCTCTCCACGTACGCCAGCTTCTTTAATCCGTAAATCATTTTCGTCCCGGAACGAAGGACCCGTTCAACTACCATCTTATCACGAAACAGGCATGGAGAACAAGCCTGAACGCAGTGTTCCAAGTGCGGCTTTACAAAGTCGGAAATAGTCTAACCAACATTGCGGTGGTTATGATCCCAAATGGCTTGCGCATTATTTGGACAGCGCTCCACAACGGTCGATGATTAGCAGGCGACCGAGAGGTTGCCGTAGCGGACAACATGCCACTGTGCCTTGGTGCCTTGGTGGATCATTCACAGCATGTAGAAACATTAGCAAGCAGCTGTCGTCCAATGTTCACTGAACTGGACAAGCAAAACTCCAAGGTCAGATTGGAGTTAAACTTCACTATCTCGTTGCCGTCAAGAAAATAACGCGTCGGCGGGTCATTCGGACAAACGTGTAAAACTGAACATTGCGCCAAAGTAACGAGCAACTGCCACAAAAGGGGCCAGTCCCTAAGTCTATCCAGTATCCTGTGTAGGATCAGTGGACCACTTGAATCTTCTATTGTGTACCCGAGTTTCAAGTCATCCGCAAACAATGGGGATGACACATCCAACTGATCGGGTAGGCCATTAACTATAAAGTGATGGGGGCAAGGACTGAACCATACGTGACGCCACTGAGAACACATTGGCGGAAGAACTGGCTGGAACCCACACACACATACATTTCCCTCCTTATTAGGAAAGCTGAATACATCCTAAAACTGGTCCAGAAACACCGTAAGACTCTAGCTGGTACAAGTGGCGCGAATGTGGAACGGTGTCAAAAGATTTGGAAAACCCAATGAACAGAAATCCCACTGCCTTCCCGCAACCAACAAATTTGGCCCAGTGTTCGCGAGCCGTTAACAAGTTAACAAGGCAAGGGTAGTCCTTACGCAAGCCGTGCTGAGAGAGCAAGCAACGCGAACGCTCACAAGTGTGCTTCGAGAGCGTCCCTCACGAGCTTTTCCAACAACTTACCAGCATGCTCGTCAAAATGACCGTTCTATAGTTATAAAAGTATTTGTCACCTTTCTTAAAGGTGGGACAAACAATAGCCTCCTTCCAGTCAATGGATAGAGAGCAACTGCTAGAGACTTCGCAAAAGGTTGTGTAATCGGATGGCAAAGTTCATCAGCCAACTCGTACAACAGTTTACGATGAATAGCCTCCATACCAGCAGCTTTACTAGGATTTAACGCCCTCAGAAGCCGGAGCACTTCAGTCTCCGTTATGAAAACGTCCTCCAAAAGAGAGCTCTCGGGAACTTTTGCCTGCAGGTTGATATGCGGTAGCTGCGACTATCGGACGTAAACCCCGGTATACTGTGCTCCTAGCGAACAAGAATTTCCTGATCTGTGACAGCAACAGAGCCGTCGGGGCCAAACAACACTGGGCTGCCCGAGTTCATGTTGCTTCGCATTTTGACATACGCGAAGAAGCGTTTCGGGTTTGATGAGGCTATACGAGCAAGGTCTACTTCATGCTATAGTCGAGCATTTAGTAGATGTCGCCTATAGGCATTTCGAGCCTCTCGGTAGCGCTTGAAGGCGCTTGATGAAGGAGCAGATAAGTACGCAAACTGGCACGTCTGTTAAGTTGTTTGCTTACAGCAGAAGCAAATCAGAGTAAATTTGCCCTAGTTTTGTTCCTGCCAGACAGTGGCAGATGGAGGAGAGCGTGCTCAATCAAGTATTGGATCGTTGGAATGTAGGGAACAGTAGGGAAATGCCTTTGTTGATTCCGTTTGCCTCCCGTTCGTCACAGGGACCAAGGTTGATATTGAAAGTCGGTTCTAATAGAAACGCTACATTGACAAAAGTAGCGAATGGTCTGAGTTTGCTCAACGGGCAAGCATCCACTGGGTGTTCGAAACATTCCTCCGACTGCGCAGCAACGACATAGATGGGTTGTTCCATTCGTTCACTACTCTGGTAGACAGAGTGACGTCATAATGTACCCGAAGTCTCCTATGTTTAAACAATTTAGAGTGGTGTCCCCGAGTCGAACTGAAGGAATTGAATGGAAAGAAATTCTGCAGTTCAGCTCCAAGTTGACCGCTAACGACACGTATGAAATCAAATGCCCGCGTTCTCGACGATAAGCTAGGGAGAACAAGTTCAGGCGCTGAAGATCATGTGAGTAAAGTAGATTTCGTAACTCCAGAATGGCTTGATCCTCTCGGCTGAACTTTTCGATCAAGCTGCATTCAAATTTGGGAAGAAGCTAGACAGCGGGCAGTCCGTACTCAAGAATCGGACGTTCTTGTGAAGTGAACACGAGCCTGAAGTTTTCCTGAGTCAAACGAAAGGAGGATCGTCGTATGGCGGAAGTCAATCCGTTGTCCGAAGCGACTTTTCTCAAGGTGTCTTCAGGCGATGTTAGGTCTGGGAGCATGACGCCAAGAGCCCTCTCACGATCAGTTTGACAGCAGAAAGCTAAGGAGATGATAAATTACAAATTATTTGGAAGCAAGGATCGGAAGTATGGAACATATATCGCGATTTATGGGTAATTGGCACCTGATGGATTAATCAGGCAGCGAATCGAGCCTTGTTTGTAGTACCTCAGCTTCATCCACACAGGAGACTTCCATCCATAGCTTTAAACCATTTGCGCAAGCCAAACAATCTGCCTGTAGGACAGACTCCAAGTCAATAATAAAGACTAGAAAGTTCAGGGCCAAGATCAGAGCTCTGCGGAACACCGTTGGGCAAATTTACAGGGAAGAATTGGGATTCACTTCCTTGCACACGGAAAGCGCGGCCATGCAGGAAATCAGTAAGCCAAGAAAGAATATTTCTTGAAACAGAAACACGATGAAGTTTGCTAAAAAGCATTTCTGGTGGAACCTTGTCAAAAGCTTTAATGAAATCCACAAACGCGACATCCAGCCGCTTGCCAGCATCCATGGATTTAACCGACATTTCTCGATCTACCAGAAGATTGGTGACGCATGAAGGCGAAGGACGGACCTGATGCTGCGCGGCTGAAATGAGCTTGATGTTCTGGAAATGCAGGTTGAGAGCACGGTTAAGAATCTGCTCCAGAAGCTTGCGAAAAACAGACGTTAGACAGATAGGCCGGTATTTTGTAGGATATTGTCGATTTCCTCCTTTGTTTATGGGCTTGATTATGTTTACTTTCCAGGCAAGCGGAAGACGCCCGGCCTCAAGTGAGCGCCAAAATACATGCCAGATAGCAACAGCAATATATGCGGTCACAATCTTGAGGAAATGAGGATGCGATCCGTCAGGTCCCAAGGACGAGTTTGGAGCCAGCTCGTACAAAATATTGGGTACCAGACTAACATTTATGTCCATATCGATGAAAACAGAGCAAGGACGAATAACAACCAACTGCCTGCACCTCTTAAACAGACCGATGAATAATTGTAAGCTAAGACTTGCATTACCAGCCCCACCGTTGAGCAAGATGTTGAGTGTAGTAGTACAAAGGCGGTATTCCACTTCCGGCTTTTGTGCTTCTTTTCCAAAATGAGAAAAGCAGCTTCGGTATGGACGTAGAAGGTTCGGCTAGATAACTTTCGTATTGCTGCCGTTTCGTACGGTTTTTCAATGTACATAAGTTCCGAAGCAATTTATAATTTATATAAGCAGTTTCCAAGCTCAAAAGCCCATGGCGTTTCCAACGTTTGTGTCTTTGGTTCATGAGCTACCGTAACCCTTTGTCAATCCAGGGGGATCTCCAGTAAAGGGATTTTACTTAACTTTGGAAACAACTTCAGCAACCATGCACGTTTCTGTATAAACAAGACTCCAAGCATTATAGACGTCTAAGTGCTGAGGAAGACTCCAATTCTGCTCGCTAGCGGCCATCTTCGATCGGTTTGGATCAGCACGCCAGAAATTTTGACGGTAGACAGTGGTTTTGAATGCTAAACCGTGTGGTCCAGTAAAAGAAATGCAGGCAGTGGTCACCCCTCCCGATTGGTGGTAAAACGTTCAAATCAGAAACATCCGACTGTGCAGGCGAAAGCACAAGATCGGGTATGTGCGGCGTCTGACCAGGGATAATGCGAGTAGGTGCCGCGACATGTTGAATTAAATTGCTTTTAATAACAGCTTCCAGAAACGTGGAATGGAAAGAGTCAGGTTCAGCATCACAGTGAAGGAGATCCAAGTAAATATCAGGGGCATTAAAGTTTCCACTAATAAGCAATCCTTATTTCCACCTTGCCTCTTAAACACCAGTAAACAAGCACCAGAGCTCAAGAAAGCTATGTGGAGGACACCGAGAAGGAGCGATCTACATCCATCGTGAATACGACATCAAAGCAGTTCGGAGCAGACAGCAACTCCCAAGTCAAGGCCCTCTACTTTTCCTGCTCTATATCGATGGCGTGTTCCAGGTTTACAAACATGGGACACCCTACCTATTTGCGGACGACATCAAAATTGTCTTCCCATTTCATCCGTCAAACTTCCACACCGCCATTTCCCATATACAATACGACTTAAGAGCGCTAACCACATGGTGCGACATATGGAAGTTGGCTTTTACACCATCAAAATGCAATGTCCTTACGTACAGATGCACCATGCCTCCAAATACCTTAATGCTGCAAGGCACGCCATTAGGGAACTGCCTAACAGTGCGTGACTTAGGCGTGCACTACTCCTGTTCGCTGAACTTCGCGGAACAAGTAGTTTACTCCGCAGCTAAAGCACGCTCTCTCATCGGATACATCCTCAAAACCATGACAATACAGGAATCTAGCATTGCGCTCTACAAAACATGTGCCCGGCCTCTGCTAGAGTACTGCTCTATGGTATTCACCAACCTTAGAAAATGCGACCGAATAGCCCTCGAAAGGTTCAGCGTACCTTCACAAAACGCCTCCTGGGGCACTCAAGTCTAAGCTACCGTGATCGGTGCAACACACTTAAGCTCGACCCGTTATGGCTGCGCCGATTGAAAACCAACCTCGCTTTCCTATACTCGCTCATTAACAATATCAGTAGGAGCCAACTAACCCCTGTCTCAGACTCATATATCACTTCGTACTCCCTACGCGATAGACCCCACTCCATTATCCTACCAAGAACGCGCAGCAGCATTCGCTCCAACTTCTACCTCTACAGATACGCACACGTATGGAATAGGTTACCTCTCACAATAAGGGCATCTATGAATATAAACCAGTTCCGCTTCTCTATTAGTAATTACTCTCGTCACACAAGTTTCCAAATTACTGAATATCAACTGTCCTGAAGCAGAGTTTTTGAAACTGTACCCGACCACTTATAAGCCTTCTTCTTACCTTCCCACACTATCCTCTTCCCGACACCTCATCTCTCTCCTAGCGCGCCGTTATCCGTCTTTCATCCTCCTCGCGTCAACTCCCCTTGGCAGTAGCTAGTCATTGTTGGCTCCATGTAGCTTGCAAGGAGCCACTCCCTGACTCTCCAACCTTCATTTTCTTCTGCCGTCTGTCTCTCTAAAGCTTCGCTCGCATGTTGATTTCTTCATCGAAACTGTAGGTATCCAGTATTGGTCAAACGTCTTAATGACATGGCTACACCAGCCACTGATTCATTCTTTTCTAGAGCCACTATCTCTGCTTAGCAGCAGCTAGTCGCCATAGCTTCCATTTAACTCTGCGGATATCCGGAGCTCTGTAGGAGTCGCTCCTTTCTTACAATGTTCATTCTCTTGGATTGTTTGCGTCACAGATCAGATGGTTTGTTGACCTATTATGTGCCACCGTAGGATCCACTAGTAACTGAAGGCTTAGTCCAAACTCTATTGCTGGTCACTCTTCTCTCTCCTAGCGCGCCGTTATGTGTCGTTCGTCCTACTCGCATCAACTCCTCTTGACAGCAGCTAGTCATTGTTGGCTCCATGTAGCTTACAAGTAGCCACTCCCTGACTCTCCAACCTTCATTTTCTTCTGCCGTCTGTCTCTCTAAGCTTCGCTCGCATGTTGATTTCTTCATCGAAACTGTAGGTATCCAGTATTGGTCAAACGTCTTAATGATATGGCCACTCCAGCCACTGATACACTCTTTTCTAGAGCCACTATCTCTGCTTAGCAGCAGCTAGTCGCCATAGCTTCCATTTAACTTTGCGGATATCCGGAGCTCGCTCTCTCTTACAACGTTCATTCTCTCAGATTGTTTGCGTCACAGCTCAGCTGGTCTATTGACCTATCACTTACCTACACTGGCCTGTTGATACACTCAGCGACCCTATAGGCATACACTGGTGACCAAGCGTCTGATTGGAATAGCTGCATCTGGCGACTGAATCACTCCTAGCGCCCCATCTGTCGGTCGTCGCAAATTCGGCATCTCTCTTCAGAAGTAGCTAATGGCCATTGGCCCCATGCATATGCGATGATCCAGTGCTTGTTAGTAGCCACCCCGTATCTCAATAACCTTTATTCCTTTAGAATATCTGCATCCAGTCCTTCCGCTGCCCTGCCACCAATTGATCTTTAGGACTCTCTCGCAGCAACCTATTTATTTTCGCTTATTATGCCCCCTCTCGGATTACGCTAACTACGTGCTGTTCATGCACCTGACAATCACTACCAATATTCTAACTCTCTTTGCTCTATCCCCAAGCAATTATCGGCTCATATTAAACGGATACTTCGTACTTTACTTACTGGTGCAACGCTCTTGTCTCTACGCAGGCGATAGCAATCCACCTATACGGCTAATGATTCTATAGGATACTCAAAAGACATTTTCAGCATAATTATTGTTGCACAGTGTACATGCTTTTGTCTCAAGCCCAAATGTTATAACACAAGACATTAACAATATTCAACTCCATGCCTGTTCTTGCGGTCTTCTCTCGGTTGTCCCTCACTTTCCCTTTTCTCTGAGGTCCGGGACATCTTGGAGATCTGGGATTGGACTGAGGAACAGTTTTGGCCCAAGACGGACGTAACAACCCACAAGGACTTACATGGAGCATGGTAGAACTCCGAAAGGACCGACCTACAATCACCATAACCCTTGTCCAGTATGGAGAACTGGACATATCCTCATACTCCCATACATTATACATCTGAAAAATCTGGACAGCGGAAAAATTGAACTTTTGCTCACCTGGACATACAACAAGAAGAAAAATCGCGATGTCCCTCTCCTCCACCGACCTCAAAAATCATGGCGACCCCGATCAAATTACCCGTCCAACTAACAGAGGAAATTAGAAGCCATTACTCTGCGAAAATCCGAAGGTAAAACCAGTCGTCAAGCGGCTTTGCCAGTTCAACATTAATGTTCAAAATGCTTTACGGCAGTGTTGCAGGACGTGGTGGGTTTTCGCCTGGCAAGCGTTCTCCCTATAAAAAGCCACAAATGTCTGTTTAACAACACCGCGACGTGGCGGATGTGACTCGCCACTGAATAAAGTCACTGCCCACAACTACATACTGGCAAGTCGACTAGACTCACATATCAACTCTTCCCGACACCGTTTCAACTACACACGATTGAACCCGATGTATCGTCGTGATACACATCTGTTTTTAAACCTTGATCG
>OX104068.1:86415476-86456215 GCA_944474145.2 Dicrocoelium dendriticum | reverse complement strand
TACAAGTGGCGCGAATGTGGAACGGTGTCAAAAGATTTGGAAAACCCAATGAACAGAAAGCCCACTGCCTTCCCGCAACCAACAAATTTGGCCCAATGTTCGCGAGCCGTTAACAAGTTAACAAGGCAAGGATAGTCCTTACGCAAGCCGTGCTGAGAGAGCAAGCAACGCGAACGCTCACAAGTGTGCTTCGAGAGCGTCCCTCACGAGCTTTTCCAACAACTTACCAGCACGCTCGTCAAAATGACCGTTCTTTAGTTATAAAAGTATTTGTCACCTTTCTTAAAGGTGGGAAAAACAATAACCTCCTTCCAGTCAATGGATAGAGAGCAACTGCTAGAGACATTGCAAAAGGTTGTGTAATCGGATGGCAAAGTTCATCAGCCAACTCGTACAACAGTTTACGATGAATAGCATCCATACCAGCAGCTTTACTAGGATTTAACGCCCACAGAAGCCGGAGCACTTCAGTCTCCGTAATGAAAACGTCCTCCAAAAGAGAGCTCTCGGGAACTTTTGCCTGCAGGTTGATATGCGGTAGCTGTGACTAGCGGACGCAAACCCCGGTATAATGTGCTCCTAGCGAACAAGAATTTTTTGATCTGTGACAGCAACAGAGCCGTCGGGGCCAAACTACACTGGGCTGCCCGAGTTCATATTGCTTCGCATTTTGACATACACGAAGAAGCGTTTCGGGTTTGATGAGGCTATACGAGCAAGGTCTACTTCATGCTATAGTCGAGCATTTAGTAGATGCCGCCTATAGGCATTTCGAGCCTCTCGGTAGCGCTTGAAGGCGCTTGATGAAGAGCAGATAAGTACGCAAACTGGCACGTCTGTTAAGTTGTTTGCTTACAGCAGAAGCAAATCGGAGTAAATTTGCCCTAGTTTTGTTCCTGCCAGACAGTGGCAGATGGAGGAGAGCGTGCTCAATCAAGTATTGGATCGTTGGAATGTAGGGAACAGAAGGGAAATGCCTTTGTTAATTCCGTTTGCCTCCCGTTCGTCACAGGGACCAAGGTTGATATTGAAAGTCGGTTCTAATAGAAACGCTACATTGACAAATTAGCGATTGGTCTGAGTTTGCTCAACGGGAAAGCAACCACTGGGTGTTCGAAACATTCCTCCGACCGCGCAGCAACGACATAGATAGGTTGTTCCATTCGTTCACTACTCTGGTAGACAGAGTGACGTCATAATGTACCCGAAGTCTCCTATGTTTAAACAATTTAGAGTGGTGTCCCCGAGTCGAACTGAAGGAATTGAATGGAAAGAACTTCTGCAGTTCAGCTCCAAGTTGACCGCTAACGACACGTATGAAATCAAATGCCCGCGTTCTCGACGATAAGCTAGGGAGAACAAGTTCAGGCGCTGAAGATCATGTGAGTAAAGTAGATTTCGTAACTCCAGAATGGCTTGATCCTCTCGGCTGAACTTTTCGATCAAGCTGCATTCAAATTTGGGAAGAAGCTAGACAGCGGGCAGTCCGTACTCAAGAATCGGACGTTCTTGTGAAGTGAACACGAGCCTGAAGTTTTCCTGAGTCAAACGAAAGGAGGATCGTCGTATGGCGGAAGTCAATCCGTTGTCCGAAGCGACTTTTCTCAAGGTGTCTTCAGGCGATGTTAGGTCTGGGAGCATGACGCCAAGAGCCCTCTCACGATCAGTTTGACAGCAGAAAGCTAAGGAGATGATAAATTACAAATTATTTGGAAGCAAGGATCGGAAGTATGGAACATATTTCGCGATTTATGGGTAATTGGCACCTGATGGATTAATCAGGCAGCGAATCGAGCCTTGTTTGTAGTACCTCAGCTTCATCCACACAAAAGACTTCCATCCATAGCTTTAAACCATTTGCGCAAGCCAAACAATCTGCCTGTAGGACAGACTCCAAGTCAATAATAAAGACTAGAAAGTTCAGGGCCAAGATCAGAGCTCTGCGGAACACCGTTGGGCAAATTTACAGGGAAGAATTGGGATTCACTTCCTTGCACACGGAAAGCGCGGCCATGCAGGAAATCAGTAAGCCAAGAAAGAATATTTCTTGAAACAGAAACACGATGAAGTTTGCTAAAAAGCATTTCTGGTGGAACCTTGTCAAAAGCTTTAATGAAATCCACAAACGCGACATCCAGCCGCTTGCCAGCATCCATGGATTTAACCGACATTTCTCGATCTACCAGAAGATTGGTGACGCATGAAGGCGAAGGACGGACCTGATGCTGCGCGGCTGAAATGAGCTTGATGTTCTGGAAATGCAGGTTGAGAGCACGGTTAAGAATCTGCTCCAGAAGCTTGCGAAAAACAGACGTTAGACAGGTAGGCCGGTATTTTGTAGGATATTGTCGATTTCCTCCTTTGTTTATGGGCTTGATTATGTTTACTTTCCAGGCAAGCGGAAGACGCCCGGCCTCAAGTGAGCGCCAAAATACATGCCAGATAGCAACAGCAATATATGCGGTCACAATCTTGAGGAAATGAGGATGCGATCCGTCAGGTCCCAAGGACGAGTTTGGGGCCAGCTCGTACAAAATATTGGGTACCAGACTAACATTTATGTCCATATCGATGAAAACAGAGCAAGGACGAATAACAACCAACTGCCTGCACCTCTTAAACAGACCGATGAATAATTGTAAGCTAAGACTTGCATTACCAGCCCCACCGTTGAGCAAGATGTTGAGTGTAGTAGTACAAAGGCGGTATTCCACTTCCGGCTTTTGTGCTTCTTTTCCAAAATGAGAAAAGCAGCTTCGGTATGGACGTAGAAGGTTTGGCTAGATAACTTTCATATTGCTGCCGTTTCGTACGGTTTTTCAATGTACATAAGTTCCGAAGCAATTTATAATTTATATAAGCAGTTTCCAAGCTCAAAAGCCCATGGCGTTTCCAACGTTTGTGTCTTTGGTTCATGAGCTACCGTAACCCTTTGTCAATCCAGGGGGATCTCCAGTAAAGGGATTTTACTTAACTTTGGAAACAACTTCAGCAACCATGCACGTTTCTGTATAAACAAGACTCCAAGCATTATAGACGTCTAAGTGCTGAGGAAGACTCCAATTCTGCTCGCTAGCGGCCATCTTCGATCGGTTTGGATCAGCACGCCAGAAATTTTGACGGTAGACAGTGGTTTTGAATGCTAAACCGTGTGGTCCAGTAAAAGAAATGCAGGCAGTGGTCACCCCTCCCGATTGGTGGTAAAACGTTCAAATCTGAAACATCCGACTGTGCAGGCGAAAGCACAAGATCGGGTATGTGCGGCGTCTGACCAGGGATAATGCGAGTAGGTGCCGCGACATGTTGAATTAAATTGCTTTTAATAACAGCTTCCAGAAACTTGGAATGGAAAGAGTCAGGTTCAGCATCACAGTGAAGGAGATGCAAGTAAATATCAGGGGCATTAAAGTTTCCACTAATAAGCAATCCTTATTTCCACCTTGCCTCTTAAACACCAGTAAACAAGCACCAGAGCTCAAGGAAGCTATGTGGAGGACACCGAGAAGGAGCGATCTACATCCATCGTGAATACGACATCAAAGCAGTTCGGAGCAGACAGCAACTCCCAAGTCAAGGCCCTCTACTTTTCCTGCTCTATATCGCTGGCGTGTTCCAGGTTTACAAACATGGGACACCCTACCTATTTGCGGACGACGTCAAAATTGTCTTCCCATTTCATCCGTCAAACTTCCACACCGCCATTTCCCATATACAATACGACTTAAGAGCGCTAACCACATGGTGCGACATATGGAAGTTGGCTTTTACACCATCAAAATGCAATGTCCTTACGTACAGATGCACCATGCCTCCAAATACCTTAATGCTGCAAGGCACGCCATTAGGGAACTGCCTAACAGTGCGTGACTTATGCGTGCACTACTCCTGTTCGCTGAACTTCGCGGAACAAGTAATTTACTCCGCAGCTAAAGCACGCTCTCTCATCGGTTACATCCTCAAAACCATGACAATACAGGAAGCTAGAACTGTGCTATACAAAACATGTGCCCGGCCCCTGCTAGAATACTGCTCTATAGTATTCACCAACCTTAGAAAATGCGACCGAATAGCCCTCGAAAAGGTTCAGCGTACCTTCACAAAATGCTTCCTGGGGCACTCAAGTCTAAGCTACCGTAATCGGTGCAACGCACTTAAGCTCGACCCGTTATGGCTGCGCTGAGTGAAAACCAACCTCGCTTTCCTATACTCGCTCATTAACAATATCAGTAGGAGCCAACTAACCCCTGTCTCATACTCATATATCACTTTGTACCCACTATGTGATAGACCCCACTCCATTATCCTACCAAGAACGCGCAGCAGCATTCGCTCCAACATCTACCTCTACGGATACGCACACGTATGGAATAGTTTACCTCTCACAATAAGGGCATCCATTAATATAAACCGGTTCCGCTTCTCTATTAGGAAATAGCTCTCTGACACACAAGTTTCCAAATTACTGAATATCAACTGTCCTGAAGCAGAGTTTTTTAAAACTGGACCCGACCACTTGTAAGCGCTTCTTCTTACCTTCCCACACTATTCTCTTCCCGCCTCCTCATCTCTCTCCTAGCGCGCCGTAATGTGTCGTTCGTCCTACTCGCATCAACTCCGCTTGACAGCAGCTAGCCATTGTTGGCTCCATGTAGCTTACAAGTAGCCACTCACTGACTCTCCAACCTTCATTTTCTTTTGCCGTCTGTCTCACTTAAGCTTCGCTAGCATGTTGAGTTCTTCATCGAAACTGTAGGTATCCAGTATTGGACAAACGTTTTAATGACATGGCTACACCAGCCACTGATTCATTCTTCTCTAGAGCCACTATCCCTGCTTAGCAGCAGCTAGTCGCCATAGCTAACATTTAACTCTGCGGATATCCGGAGCTCTGTAGGAGTCGCTCCCTTCTTACAATGTTCATTCCCTTGGATTGTTTGCGTCACAGATCAGATGGTTTGTTGACCTATTATGTGCCACCGTAGGATCCACTAGTAACGGAAGGCTTAGTCTAAACTCTATTGCTGGTCACTCTTCTCTCTCCTAAAGCGCCGTTACGTGTCGTTCGTCCTACTCCCATCAACACCTCTTGACAGCAGCTAGTCACTGTTGGCTCCATATGGCTTACAAGTAGCCACTCCCTGACTCTCCAACCGTCCTTTTCTTTTGCCGTCTGTTTCCTAAAGCTTCGCTAGCATGTTGATTTCTTCATCGAAACTGTAGGTATCCAGTATTGGTCAAACGTCTTAAGTATACGACCACTCTAGCCACTGATACACTCTTTTCTAGAGCCACTATCTCTGCTAAGCAGCAGCTAGTCGCCATAGCTTCCATTTAACTTTGCGGATATCCGGAGCTCGCTCTCTCTTACAATGCTCCTTCTCTCAGGTTGTTTGCGCCACTGCTCAGCTGGTCTATTGACCTATCACTTACCTACACTGGCCTGTTGATACACTCAGCGACCCTAGAGGCATACACTGGTGACCAAGCATCTGATTGGAATAGCTGCATCTGGCGACTGAATCACTCCTAGCGCCCCATCTGTCGGTCGTCGCAAATTCGGCATCTCTCCTCAGAAGTAGCTAATGGCCATTGGCCCCATGCATATGCGATGATCCAGTGCTTGTTAGTAGCCACCCCATATCTCAATAACCTTTATTCCTTTAGAATATCTGCATCTAGTCCTTCCGCTGCCCTGCCACCAATTGATCTTTAGGACTCTCTCGCAGCAACCTATTTATTTTCGCTTATTATGCCCCCTCTCGGATTACGCTAACTACGTGCTGTTCATACACCTGACAATCACTACCAATATTCTAACTCTCTTTGCTCTATCCCCAAGCAATTATCGGCTCATATTAAACGGATACTTCGTACTTTTCTTACTGGTGCAACGCTCTTGTCTCTACGCAGGCGAGAGCAATCCACCTATACGGCTAATGATTCTATAGGATACTCAAAAGACATTTTCAGCATAATTATTGTTGCACAGTGTACATGCTTTTGTCTCAACCCCAAATGTTATAACACAATAACAATATTCAACTCCATGCCTGTTCTTGCGGTCTCCTCTCGGTTGTCCCTCACTTTCCCTTTTCTCTGAGGTCCGGGACATCTTGGAGATCTGGGATTGGACTGAGGAACAGTTTTGGCCCAAGACGGACGTAACAACCCACAAGGACTTACATGGAGCATGGTAGAACTCCGAAAGGACCGACCTACAATCTCCATAACCCTTGTCCAGTATGGAGAACTGGACATATCCTCATACTCCCATACATTATACATCTGAAAAATCTGGACAGCGAAAGGTTGAACTTTTGCTCACCTGGACATACAACAAGAAGAAAAATCGCGATGTCCCTCTCCTCCACCGACCTCAAAAATCATGGCGACCCCGATCAAATTACATGTCCAACTAACAGAGGAAATTAGAAGCCATTACTCTGCGAAAAGTCGAAGGTAAAACCAGTCGTCAAGCGGCTTTGCCAGTTCAACATTAATGTTCAAAATGCTTTACGGCAGTGTTGCAGGACGTGGTGGGTTTTCGCCTGGCAAGCCTTTTCCCTATAAAAAGCCACAAATATCTGTTTTTCGACACCGCGACGTGGCGGATGTGACTCGCCACTGAATAAAGTCACTCCCCAAACTACATACTGGCAAGTCGACTAGACTCACATATCAACCATTCCCGACACCGTTTCAACTACACACGATTAAACCCGATGTATCCTCGTGATACATATATGTTTTTAAACCTTGATCATGCCTGAGTTGGTGCGTCTCTATCAAACTGAGAATAAACTATTTATTTATTTATTTTTTCAGGGACATATGAACAAGTTTCTACTGTCACTGTTACAGTTGCCATAAAATGTTTGTACAGTTGTACACATCTGATCATGCCTCCATGGGCGTGCCTCGCATAGTCGAGAATAAAGTATTTATTTATTTTTTTATTTAACATCAACTGCATGGATCTTTAGATTCTCCTTCCAGTAAAGTAGAACGCCGCCCCCGACCTCAAATCAATGCAATCAGCTCGTAAGAGACTGTAACCAGGAATATGTACTTCGGGATCTGGGGATTTCTGGGGAGAAGCATGCCTCTGTAAGCGCCATAAGGTCCGGGAGGGGTATTGAAGCAAGATGCACAACTTCATCCAATTGGTTACGCAAACTGCGCACGTTCGCAAACAGTACGTGCAATCCAGTTGTTGACCTTAAGATCCGGGAAGGACAAGTGCTGGCTTCCAGCGGGTTCTCTGCATTTCCTGAACCACATGAAAATCCTCAATGCGCAAATCGTTTTCACTGTTCGCAAGGCGAGTTCCTAATTATAGACTGGAATGTTCATTTTAACGCGGTCCTCGGGGGATAGATCATAAAATACATGAAAGGGCTCTCTCTCCAGGCGCGAAGTCGGTCGAAGGATTGGACGGCATTCATCTTCACTCTGGCATACAAACTTAATAGAACGCATCTTGGAAGAAACATCATGCTTTCTGTCAAATCAAAAGGAAGGGACGATATTAATCTTCGATTTCCCCTCATCGAGCCGTTAGGGGACCAATCGTTCTAGAACTAATTGATCATCCAAAGTTCTCTCCGCTGTTGTTGTTTTATCCGACTCCGGGAAGTTCATTATGATGGGACAAGGTTCTCGGTTAAGGAGATTGGCGGTCTTAGATGGTCGGTTTAGAAAGCGGCTTGTCATTAAGCAGTTTCTCCAAATAGTCGACTCTATGGAGTACCGATTTCAGCCCGCGCTTTAGAGATGACGCTTTATCTGCTACAGACTTGGCTTGCGGGAGCAGCGGATGTATTCTCCTTGACGACGATCGCTAACGTCTTGGGCGGAGCATACTGGGCCGGTCAAGAGAGATTCATGAAGCAGAGAGTATGGCAGCAATGTGTTAAAGAACTGACGTGACAAAATCAAAGGGCAAAAAGAAGGGAAATAAATAGGCGAATTTTGTGAAACAGTCGGTTGGAGATCGGAGTGACCACTAGCGGAGCGTAAAAGCAGCTATAGCTGCTGGTTTATAAACCAGGCTGAGCACGCTGGGTGCGGACAAAAGTAAGACAAGGGCCACAACAGATACCTAATAAAGGATGCTGCATATAGCTGAAGACAAACATAAATATTTGTGATACCACAACAAGTGATTTGCAACCAGCCGTCGCAGAAAGAACGTTGAACCACCTCAGAACGGGTGGGGACACCTTTTCCACAACCTGGACACTTAGACACAATAATAACCAAAAGACCAGCAGAAAATTCCGAGTATTTTGCGCACCATAAAGCCCGCCTGCATCACCAGAACACGGACAAAATCTACGTTTGTCAGGACGAACACACACGAGCCACAGTTCAAGTTTGGGTGTGATTGGAACGATGGAGGAATCCCGTGAGTGTTCCTTCTTGAGTAGATCGTTGAGCCAGAATGTCATGAAGTACTCTGTTCTTGATAGATCTAACACGGAACACCCGTATCGCACCTTGGCCAACCAGTTACTGCCCACGTCTCCTGCCCTAGCAGTCCCTGCTGTGGCAGTCACGTGAAATAAGCAAAAGATCCGAATAAAACGCAAAAATACAGAATAAGGAAGTGCGCTTGAAATAAAAATAATATCAATGCATGAAGAAAAGCGGAGAAAATGAATCGAAGTAAGAAGATGCGAGTTATTCAGGAAAAGGGAAAGGTTTCGTGTTGCCACCCAAGAGCGTCAAGTTGCCACTCAAACCCCTTAATCGTAGATTCCTTGATAACAATTTCCGGAAGTATGTTCCATTGCTCGATGACACCGCGGGCCAGCCGGAATTCAAACCTAATCCGATCGGACCGCTCTTTGTCCAGCTTCCTGGAATGATCGCGCAGAACAGACAAGTTAGATGGACCGAATAACAAAGATACATGTTGACCAATCTTCCTGATTAAGCTAAAGTAGGTTATGATTAGGTCTTCCATAAGCATTCAGTAGTGCACTGAACGCATTCCTTAAGTCCCCACAATCCCTCGACTAACCTGGTACCACCTGTAAAATCCATCCTAGCTCCATTTTCTCCCAGACGAGGCAGGGCGGACAAGCTTGGACGAGGTATTACAGATGAGGCCGAACGAAAGCTGAGAACAGTCTCGTAAAGATGCCGTCTGTCAAGACACAGAAAGAACGTTGTATTAACCACAACATGCGGAAACCTCTGCTTGTGGCCTTCTTCCAGTTGTCGCCGGGGTGTAAAGCCGGAGAGTGCACGACGCCTTGTTCAATCTGGCTAGATATACAAGGTAAGTCTTCCCACCGACCAAGTACTTCGCAGGTGGACAACCTCCTCCCATTCGAAGAAGGGAGCCCTTTCCTGATGTATGTGCAGTAACCATAAAGTAAATCAGTCCCAAAGCCTATCCAAAGATCGCTGAATAGCTTCGGAACCCAGAAACAACAACAATGTTCCACAGCTTCAGGTCATCAGCAAATAGCAGAGATGGTACCTCAAGCTCCGCAGGTAGCTCATTCACATATATAGAGAACGGCAGCGGTCCAAGGATCGAGCCCTGCAACACGCCACTGAGGACAGACTGCCTAAACGATGTGCCACGGCCTATCCGTACACACTGTACTCTACCATCCAAGAAGGCAGTCATCCAATGAAGGGCACGGCCAGATACCCAGTAGGTCAGCTTTTGCGGGGGCCACAAACGGGGTACCTTGTCAAATGCCGTGGGAATTTGGACGAAAGGCAAGTCTATTGTGGAGCCGTTATCCACATCGTCCGACCAACTTTCGCGAACCACCAGTTGATTCGTCAGACAGGAAGTCACTTCCGGAATCCGTGTTGTACATTGTCAAGTAGAGTAAATCTACTCAGATGACTAACCAATGGATCTCACCCGTTTTATCCGGGAAAAGGTAAAAACATGAAGGAAAACAATTATTGGAGCAATTAATTGCCTATCTCCGATCGTGCTTTGATTTCGAAGATCCCGGAAACTTCCATTCCTTCACGTGCCCGCCAGCATACGGAGTTTTGGCAGGAAGGCTACTAGTTTTACAATTTGACCCTCGTTGCTAGAAGCCGAATGCCATTGACCCCTTATATAATTTGCGTAGGTCTGGCGTAGTTCATGAGGTCAAAGGATTGTAGAGAACAGAAGGAGAAATCCTTTGTCAGCTCCATCGCTTCCCCATCACTGTGTGGATGCCGTTATTCGATGTTAAGCGGTAATCCACAAGGAAACGTTACAGCTAGTGGAAGTTGTAAGGGTCCATCGCACTCAAAAGATAAGAATCTAACATCCGCTTGAAACATTCCTCAGTCTGGGCATCGACCACCTGCTTCGGTAATCCGTTCTAATTGTTGAGTGCGGGGGTTGATTGCGCCAGAGAAGGATGAACCCGGATTCTTCTGGGGTTAAAGAGTTTCCAGTTGTGGCCACGAGTTGAACCGGTTGCATTGAATTAAAAGCACGCCTGCAGCTCCGCCCACATCCCCGCTTTCAGGATGCGTCTGGTGAAAATCAGGTCACCGCGACGTCGGCGATAATTCATAGAGAAATGGTTCATCCACGGAAGTCTCAGGGTATAAGGCAAGTCCCGTACTTCCAAGATGTATTTCGATCTTCGCCCTTGAACCTTCTCAATGAGGCCACAGGCGAACTGGGTGAGAGGGAAGAGGGCAGGTAGTCCGTATTCGAGAATGGGGCGGACATGGGAAATAAACAACAGTCTGAAGATATCCGGAGTCAAACGTGAGAAGGCCCTTGTTATGGCATGGGACATCTGTTGGCAACAGCAACCCTACGTAAGGTGTCCTGTGTAGTCCGTAGGTTAGATGACCAACACGCCGTCTTTTTCAAGAATTGAAGTTCTGCGCAACGCCCCACCAATGTGGTGCGTCTCGAAAGGCTCAGGAGCACCAATGGGGAGGACCGAGAACTTATCACGGTTTATGGGCAATCGCTATTTGACTGACCACTCGGGTAATGTATCAACTGTTGCCTATATTCGATCCGCAACGTCAAGACAGGATATCTCCATCCACCACTTCAAGTCATCAGCGTAAATCAAGCAACCCAACTGAAGTTCCGCCGGAAGCTCCTTGATGAAGACCTAGAAAAGTTCGGGGTCCAGGGCCGTTGCCTGTGGGACACCGCTAGTCATGAGCACAGGAGCGGAGTAACTCTTGTTCGCGTCGATTCGCATTACTCAGGCATCAAAAGTAAGCGATTTAAGAGAGAACTTCCCAGAAACACCCATTCCTCGTAGTTTATAAAGGAGTCTTTCATGAGAAACCTTGTCAAAGCCCTTGCAGCAGTCGACAGAAATAACATACAGACGTTTTCCAGCGTCTAGTAATTTCGCCCATCTTTCACGAGTTACAAGCAGATTCCAAGAACATCAGCGTGCACGCCGAAAGCCATACTGCGCACAAGCGATGACGTTTAGGTTCTAGAGGTAGAGAAGAAGTGCCCGCTTGAGAACCCTCTACATTACCTTGCATAACGTTGACATTAAGCAGATGGGTCAATGATTAGCAAACTTTTGACGATCCCCGCCTTTGTGTATGGGTTTAACAATCCCCACATTTCAAGCAATCGGGAGCCGTCCAACTTCAAGATAATGGCTAAGTAGCCGGCAAACAGTAGCGGCCATGTAATCGGCCAGTCTTGAGGAACAGCGGATGCACCCCATTAGGACCCGGCGAGGAGCTCGGATCTAATTCACGAATGCCTTTGATAATGGCACCAGCGCTCATTTCTACGTACTCCAACGAAGTAATGTGTCTTGGCACTGCGTCAGTGGGAAACGGCTTCTCTATCGAGTAAACAGATGAATATTGCCTGGCCAGGAGTTTGGCTTTCGCAGCGTCATCGTCAAGTAAACCGACATGCGCCAAGGAATACAGATGAGGAATCCCACTGCCTGCTCTGGTACTTCTCTTCAGATAGGAGAAGATTGTCTTGGGAGTCGTCTCGGATGGCATAGCCAAACCGAGTTCGTACTTAAGCCATTTCTCACGCTTTTGCAAGTTTCAGATATGCCTGGCCACTTTGTATTCCGAATAGTTAGACTCGGATTATGTGAACTTGAAACGGATCCACAGTTTCCGTCTTTTGTTCCTTAGACCCCTCAGTTCTCGATCAATCCATAGAGGACCTATGGCAATAGGTCTTTTGTAGACAGGAATGACCTGCTCAACGAGCGAAATGATTTTGGAGTACAAGAGGTTCGAAGCATCGTCCAGGTCCAGGAGTTCGTTTATACTCCATTCCACAGTATTGGTGTAGTGACCTGGAGATTCCGCTGCATGACTGTAAATTATTATACAATGTATTCAAATTATATCTTTCTTATGTATTAGAAAATTAGCCAATTTGCCTGTTGGAACGTTGTTCCCGTTTGTTGGAAACACGGACAAGATGTCTGCCTTTGGCACGCGACTCGACTGTGAAGGACGCTCCATCAACGTACTGGACGCTAACGACATTCTCCCTAGCTAGCTCTCTTCTGGTGCCCTAATTTTAGTATTAGCTAACTCGCTTCCCGTCCAATAAACTTTTTCCCAGGTTACTTTTGTGTGTTCTGCTTAATGCCTTTGGTTGGTCGTCGAGTCTAGTACCGGATATGTAGCGCACGATCATCGCGCAACACTGGCGGCCGTTTGTAGGTGTCGGGGATCACCATGCCAGAAACTGCAGCGGAGGCGACCTCGGTTGTGGAGAGTAAGACGTCGAGTCCAGAGGAGTGAAACCACACAGTGATTGCTGCTACCAATAGGCGAAATAACGGCTAGGCCGGTGACATCTGATTGTGCCGGTGAGAGTACAAGGTCAAGAATATGGGGTGTTGGTCCTGCAACTATACGAGTAGGCATTGTGACATGGCCTAATTTCATCCGATAACCGTCTCTAAAAGAGCGAACTAAAAGGCGTTAGAAGAGGGGACAAAATGCAGTAGGTCCCAGTCGATACTTGGGGCGTCGAGGTCAACCAGTAATAAGCAGTCCTTGCCTCCACCGTGTATGTTGATCGCGTCCAGCAGGCAAGCTCCAGAACCCAATGGGGTCCTGTAGACAACCCCGACCATGAGAGATCTGAATCCGTCATGAATAAGCTTTGACGGCATTTTGGCTGCCCGGTAGTCGCAGACCTAGCAGGGTACTTTAAAGATAGTGACGTTTGTTGATTGGTCGGAAAGGGAGTGAAACAATTGACCTCTGGACTCCGACCTTCTAACCTGGTGTACCACAAGACGGTGTTTTAGTGTGCTAAAAAGCTATCAACTATTTGCCGCCGATTCGAATGCACAGCAATACGGTAAACCAACGGTTGTAAATTTGATAACTTAATAAAAAAAGAAATTTCCACACCCTAATGTCTAATATTGCACAGTGATGGCATTGTAAAGCTAAAAGTGACAATTAGGTCGTCTGTTTTTATGGATTTAACTAATTGGAAGTCTTGGAAGTCCGTTAAAAACATCGGATTTCTGCAACGTCTACCGTAAAAGTCTACCGTAAAGTCTACCGTAAAACACGAGAGGGAATTTTTGGAAGCCTGGTACTCTACAACGCATGCAATCAATCGACACATCGAACTTGACGCAGTATACGCCACGCTACTGACGAAGGACCGACAACTCGATCGATTGAATCCGGTGGAACGTGTGACTAGACAACCCGAACTGGCGGCAGACTAGCTCGCATGAGCAAGCGGACAAAGGAGTTGAGGTCAAGGTCATCTGCCCATTAAGCAAGCTGAACACGGATCGAAGTCCCAACCAATAGGATTGCTCGGATCCGCGGCCAACCACGACGGTATAAAAACGCACGCACGCCACACTCAGCGCACTCTCACCGAGGCTCTTCTACGCTACTCTACGCTATTGCACGCCACTCCACTACGCACTGACGATGTCACCTCGATTGGTGACGAAACGTTTGCAACAAAATTGCCAAGCTCAGCAAACAGTTCAACAGCCACCGTAAAAGCTTGTTTGTGCCAAGCTTGTTGGCAGGAGCGTCCGTTAATAGTACGTGGTTTATCTTTTATGCGTCTTCTCGGCGTCCTGTCTAGATATGTTTAGACGCAAAACAGAACACAGAGGAGATGTGCAGCAAAACCGACTTGAAATAAATGCAAACTGGGGTCCACTTAATCAGCTGGGCACGCTGTATTGCAAAATTGCCAATATCAACTGGCGTTACTGTGCGTCTACTTATCGATGGGGAAACATCGAAGTGTTCAGTGCATGCAGCTATATTTGCCTTAAATATGCGTACCACTAATGTAATATTGGTAACTAAAGTAGAAATTATTCACTACAGGGTATAAAAGATAAGCATACCGTTTCTGAACTTATTTATTAAACGCTCCTGCCGTCCACTTTTAGTTTCGTCTTGGACTATTTAATTAGTCTCCTTATGTGCCGATATTTTTAGCCTCGGAATTTTAATGTAAAACGCATTATTAACATAATGAAATAAGTAACACTTGGGGTTTGTGAGTCTCATAGCAGTGGATACATCATAGCAGACATAATTAAGTGTTTTCTTTGACAGCGAAGATGTTATAAAACCATAGGAATCTTACGTAGCATTAAGGTATCTATGAATTATCATTTTATCCAAATACATGTACAGCAAGCCCACCCACTGAAGTGTGCTTTTGGCCACTGGCTTAAAAGCAAAAGGAGATGAAGATAAATGTCTTTATAGGTCCATGGATATTGTTAACTAGTTCTAAATAATTGTCGGCGATGTTTAGTGCGTTAAATCCTTCTTTTAAACTGTATTTTCTGTCAGCGCAAGTGACTTTTAGCGCGCCACGGGTGCCGAATAATTCGTCACTGTGGTAGTACGCACTTACCACTCTGTAATCGATTACCGCGTAACGTTGACGGAATATGCATCCCTTCAGCGCGAGCAGCGAAAGCGTGTGGCGTCGTGTGTGTTGCAACTCCCTAAATGACCAGACTTTTGGCCCTCAGCAGTGCAAATGTACACCTTACGGACGACCTTTTGGTCACCCAGTATATCTTCTAACGCCCCTTGAACTTCAGCAACAATAGTTTCATGGTAAAAATACCGTAAACATGAAGCGGAAAGCCACGTATTAATTACAATCACGAAATGCAGTAGCCGCAAACCCAAACCCCAAATTGATTTTGAATTACCAATTCTCGTACAAACGAAGCTTAATTAGGAGGTCGTTCAGCCAACAGTATGCATTATCTGATGCTTCCATAGCATTATCGTGAGTGCGCTACTGTCAGAGCCGTTATACTACAAGCACAACCCTCGGAGTCAAATGCTATTACAACCCACTTGGGTCCTAGTACATCGGCTTCAAATGTGCCACTGATGGAGCCTGTATACAACGAGCACGAGACTTCGAGCCGTATGCCATTACACCCCAACTGGGTCCTATTACGTTGACACCAAATGTGCCACTGATGGAGCCAATATACAACAAACACGAGACTTGGAGCGGAGTGCTATTACAACCCACTTGTGTCCTATTACATCGGCACCAAATGTGCCACTGATGGAGCCTATATATAACGACCACGAGACTTGGAGCGGTGTGCTATTACAACCCACCTGGGTTCTGTAACACTGGCAACAAACGCGCAGCTAGTCCAGTTCATTGTTTAAAATGCTGTAAACCCAAATGAGCGCAGAAACCGATAGAAAAGCGATGCACTTTATTTAACAAAAGGCAACGAGAGAAGGTTCAGCGTTGTGCACTATATTCGTGCCTTGGACGCGCATGTCACATGCAGAGTATCATTACACAAAGTCGTATTCATCGGCTAAAATATAATAGTATTGTGAACATACAGCCTACTGTTGGGTAATTGAATGAGTTTTTATCTGAATTAGCTTTTTCTTTCTGCGTTTTGTTTACTGGGCTGGCATCCATGTCGAAGCTACAATGCAGTGAAAATGGGAGTTTAAATTGCACCGAGCAGCTTATTTTGGCACTCTATTCTGCACAATACCTCTGTTTGAGGGGAACCCCACGGCTCCCTTTTGATAACCTATCGATGGAAGGTAGGGAAATAGATCACCAGTACAAAGTGAACGTGCAATATGGGGTACGGTTTGTTGACTTGTACTCGGATGGGCGGTAATCTCCTCCTGACTGCTTGCGTAGGAAATAGTTATACTAAGCTATCGCTGACCTTCGTAAGTGGGGAAGGTTGATGGGGTGGAGGCAACCGTGAAATCCGGTGAGGGTGAACGGCCAGCAGCGCAATATCGAAGTAAAAATTTGCTTTCTTACCGATAATACCGCATTGCACTGCCATCATGGGCACAGACATGGTTTGTGTAGCGTCGACACAAATTGTACAACGGACTCCTGGTTGCACACGCAAACACTTTCGATGGTAAAGTAACCGATCGTGTGCACAGAGAACTGCGTCAACCAAAACGAGTTTGTTGCATGTGGAACACAAAGCTGTGAGCGCCATAATTTTCGGCCAACGCGGTTGTTTCTTTGTAAGTTGAAAGACTGATGAATCACCAATTACTTCGTTAGTCCTTCGCAATATCTCTTGATACATTTTCGAAAATCCGGATGGATTAAACTCTTCAGCACTTCTCAGAAGATGTACGAGATGTGAAATTTTAGGCGTGGATGGTTGCGTAACGGGGACTTTCAACGTCCGCAACGGCATGGACTCTGTGGGTAGGTTGTAGTCCGCCAGCCGGCGGAGGCAAATAGGTTTTTGGCTTGTAAATGAATGCACATTTCAGAAACGGCTTACAGATCGAGTACGAGTGCTGCTTGTATGCCGTCATTAAATACACACACGGCAGCCACATGGTTTAAGAAAACGGACAACTACATATTCTCAAGAGCAATGGATGATGCAGCGGTTTCCCCGGTGACATCTCAAAGTATGTATGCGTCAGCAGTTTTTATTCACATACCACTCCATCTCCAAGGTCCAAGTACACTGCTTGTACAATGGAATGTGCTAGATAGGGCATAACTAATTGCTCACTTACGTAGTTAAAAGGCAAACTACGCGATGAACGTATGCGCTGCCTTCCAGTAGCTGAAGCCTGTTACAGAAAAACGCGGCATGCATCTGGGACTCTTTCAGGAGAACTTCCGAATGCGCCCAGACTTTGCGAACGGCTGCAAAAAGGCCATCTGATGCATAAGTAACCTTCTTCAATTGCAAGTTGGCATTCACCAATCGGTTTTCGTTGTATTGCCAAAATGCACCGGTCCATCTTGGGCATGTTTCGCCCACGAGCATTTTATGTACAAGCAGTACAACATAAGGTAGCGCCCAAACCGGGGGTTTGTTATTTGAAGGAGCTTCAACTCTTGTTGAAATCTAAAACCAGGATGTTACATATAGAAAGAGATTATACTCAGTCTCCGTGCCAGAAGTTGACGTGCGATGAAACAGATAACGCGACCGGTTAATGTTTGTCTGCAGAATGTGACGAAGATTTATCACATAGAGGCCTTCTGATGGCCTGGCGGTTGTGGAAATAACACAACAAAATGTCGCATTGAAAATCGCGCGCGCCGGACGTATTTGGGCGGCCATTTTGTCCATCATTATTGTGCGGACGGGAATATCACGACCCATGATATCCCGAAACGCTTCGAAAAAAGTAAGCAATGATGCGTAATCTTCCTGACGCAGAAACGCATAAAACATTGGCAGGCCGTACCCCATGCTGTCAGTTATTAAAACTGGTATAGTTTGAAGCTGCAAGCAACAAGGCCGCTATAAATTCTTACTTCATACGGTTAGTACCATGAGTAGCGTCTGCACAAACGACATGCGAAAATCGGCGGAACACTTCTATTTGTTGATGCCGAGCGAATAACACGGGTGTGCACAAGCCTTCCTCAGAAATAATTCGCGCAACTCCGTATTCTACCATAGACTTGATAACCTGATGCAATATTACTGCAGGAAGTAAAAGCTATTAAAATAAGTTTACACTCAACGCCAGGTCTCAGTTTACGACGAACATTGCGGACATTATCGCTGGTAATATGCTTTCCGAATCGAACCTCGAGGAACTGCGTTCCGCTTGTTGGGGTGTTGTAGCGGATAAGGTCCACGGACTGAGTGAACTCAGCGCCCGTCAGACGGCGATTGATGGAGTGGCGCTCAAAAAGAAGGCGATTAACTGTGTGATTGTGAGACAGATAGAACGTTGTGACTTTCAGCTTGCGTCCCGTTCTGGTGAGGGTAACGCGAGCTTGGCAGTTAGTAGCACGTGAGCTGAAAGATTTAGAATAATAGAAGCGCAATCCTACTAAATACATCTCACTCCTGTATTTTTGACTTCTGACGTGCGAAGCGGACACATCGATAAATGACTCTGTCCTACTTCACCCGTGACAGGTTACACTTTCTGCTGCTGTAGCATACGAAATTGACGTAATGATGAAGCATAAATACTAAAAACAAACTATTACACTCGTCACAACGGTCAAAAGAATGCCCAAGGATGATTCTCCGGAAAACAGACTCCTTGGCTTACGGATTCAAAAATACGGTTGGTACCGCATATCTAGTTTCCGACACATTCAAACAATTGCGATATCATATTTGCACAGATGTAAATAAAACTGCAAAGGCAGAAAGATAGACCGGAATAGTACCATAAAATGCCCATAAACTATTTATGGCGCACTAGGTTTTGCGGGGTAACGGTGCGTATCTGGCTTCTGACACAGTTAAACAAACGCAATATCACATTTACACTGAATTAATTAAACCTGCAGAGCCATAAAGACAGCCGGAAATAATGCCATAAAATGACCCGAAACTATTTATTGTGCACTAGGTTTTGCGGGGTAACGGTGCTGTGACTAGATCGCAGCGCATTTTTGGCTACGTTGGCAGCGTTTTTGTTAACATGATTTTCGTGGTCAAGGTCGTTGGAGGTTTATTTTTCTCGACTGAGCTAGAACTTTTGCGGAGAAATCTTTGGGTGTTTAATTCCGCATAGCGAGTAGAATTGAAGATCTAACAATGTCGACGGACACATATTAAAATGTTATAAATTATACTGCTGAAGATTTTCATAACCTGTTTTTTCAGCGATAATCACTGTTGGAAGCATAAATGAACCTGTTTGAAAGTTTAACGCAGTGTCTGAACGTACCATCAAATGAACTGGCTATACGAGATCCGCAGGCTATTTCACTTAATCTTCTTCAAATTCCGCTGGCCATAGAGCGAAGAACTTACGCTACCGTTGCTTCGGCGTCATTCGGGAAGACAGGGACGGTCGCACCGCCAGTGGTGAAAACAGCTGGCATGGGTGTCGACACCAAGGCACGTGGGGTAAACACTCCCCGTCGTGCCGACTCTTTCACGGATAGTAGCGTTATATTCCGTAACTTTACTGAATCTGCTGCCGCGCTCTCAAGGGAACGCATCTTGGATGACATCAAGTGGCTGAAACTGTGTGTCAGCAAGCTGCTTCCACCTGGTTTCCCTGGTGTCACTGTCAGAAAGCTGACCAGATTGGGGAACGTTCCTATCGCTACGCCAAATCCACGACCCCGACTACTTCGCGTAGTCCTTTCTACCCCGGAGGAACGCAAATCGTTACTGCGATTTGCATTCAAACTTAAGGGTAGTGGTGTCAGCGTTCAGCCGGACCTCCCACTGGCAGGTGATGTGACTCACCCAGACAAGTTATTGTATGCTTGCGTTCTTCATGTCTGTTGTACTTTCTTCCTTTAACCTTTTAGTTCTCTTCTGGCGGCCCTCAATATGTCATCAAGTCAGCGCACAGCCACTGCTTGCTAGATGCCCAGCTGTCACTTATCTGTCTGTAACACCTAAGTAATTGTAGTTCAGCATCCTTACCGGCTTTCCCACAGCTCCAGCTAACTTTGAAATATCACATTACCACCGTAGCATAATTTGACTATCTGCGCCTTGCAGTGTCTTAGCCTCTAGGCTCTGAACTATTTAGCAACCATATTGCATACCTGTGCTTCTCCCGTTCACTGTCCTTTTACCATGTAAACTTAGCTCTCTTCTGTCCAGCGACCAACTCTAGTAGTCCACGTGCAACCGCCCCTTTCTAGACATCCATTTATCTATTCATCACTACATCTGAGACACCTACATATATTGCAGTTTAGCTCTCTTACCGGCTAATCCCGGCACAGGCTTCCTTGCTGGATGCACAGCTGTCACCTTCTCTTCTGCGACACATAAATAATTGCAGTTTAGCATTCTCATTGACTTCTCCCGCCTCAGACTTTCTTAGTTAGATAATTTTACATCCCCACATGATTTGAATATCTGCCCGTCGCTGCGACTTCTGTCCTTACGCACTGAACTATCTAAAAGCTGTAATGTATGCCTGCGCACTCCCTGTTCACTGTCCTCCCATCATGAAACCTTTCTTAGCTCGCTTCTCCAAATCAAACATAACTTAGCCTAAGCCACTCTATTTTATGCCGTACATTTATTAATTACTCGCTCCTTGCTTGATGCTCAGCTGTCACTTACTCGACTGTGACAGCTAATTACTTGTAGTTCAGCCCTCTCACCGGTTTCTCACTCCTCAGGCTTCCCTACTTTTATTACCTTAGCACCACGGCATGATTTCATCAACTGCGGTTCGCCGCGTCTTCGCTTTTATGCTCTGAACTATTTATCAACCCTATCGTATGCTTGCGCTTCATCCGTTGGCCGTCCTCTCTCCATTAAACCATTCTGAACTCCGTTTCGTGGGGCAAACATAACTCATGTGGCCTGCGCATAGTTGCTCCATTGCCTCACCCTTCTAAACTCCTTTATCCGTTGCTTGCTTCAACGTCTGTGACACCTGCTCATGTAGGATTCCAGATCTTTCACTGGCTTTTTCCAGCCCAGTCTACCGTTGCACTAAAATCTTAGCACCATAACAGGACTCCGTATCTGCGCGCCACTGACTCATATGCTGCGATGTTCTCAGCAGACTTAATGTATGCATGCACTCCGACTGTTTGATGTCCTTCCATATAAACTTATCAGCTTTCTCTAGCACACCTTCTAACTCTCCAAGTCGGTGCTCAGCGGCTCTTTAGTCCCTCTTTTCTAGACGTCCTCATATCTTTTAGATGTTGTAACGTCTTCGGCTTTTTCACCTGTAAGCGTCCAGCTATTGTACTAGCTTTCCCAGCCTCTTTCCAGTGGTAGCATCCAAGCACCATACCATGAATTGTGAACTTATACACCGCCGCGGTTCAGCATTATATGATATGTCTCTCTCAATCAACTCACTGTACACTTGCATTCTTCCTGTCCACTGTTCTTCTTTATTCGAACTTCTTAACTCTCGTCTGGCGACCAACTTTATTTCATCCGGTCAGTGCACAGCTGCTCCTTGCTAGATGCACAGCTGTCACTCGTCTATGACACCTATTTATAGTAGTTTAGCATTTTCACTGTCGTCTCACGGCTGTCTTCCTAACTTTTATTCCTTTAAATAAATAAATAATATTTTATTCTCGACTATGCGAGGCACGCTCGTGGGGGCATGATCAGATATGTACAACGGTACAAACATTTTAATGCAATTGTAACAGTAACGTAGAAAGTTGTTCATATATCCATGATTGGAACTGTACAATGTTGAAAATGCGAAACAATAAGTTGGTTGTCGTGAGATACGGGACCTCAGCTAATAAGAGATTGAGAATCCTGAATGATCCAATGAAAAGTAATGGAAGAGCCCGCACATAAAGAAGGAAAAGGGCAACGTGTCGTAGGATGTAAAACGACAACAGTATATACAGATGTAGAAGTCCCAGTGTAACGATCCTATGTAGAATTGTGACGCTAGTTGACCTGCCAGTGTAAAGTTATGGGCTGTGACTTTATTCGGTGGCGAGTCACATACGCCACGTTGCAGTGTTGTTAAACGGACATTTGTGGCTTTTTGTAGGGAGAACGCTTGCCAGGCGAAAACCCACCACTTCCTGGAACACTGCCACCAATCCATTGAATTGCAAATTGTAACTGGCTATGTTTCTTGTTGAAAGTCTGTTTGCTCGGTTATTCGCAGTCAGGTAGCGTCCCATTTTTTCCGCTGGTTAATGCAATAACTGGTTGCCTATTGCGTTCCTGGGTCCTGTCCATCGGTAGGTCGGATACTAAACATGCTTATTGAATATGAGGTGTTGATCCTTCGCAGAACCACATGAAGTCTTCTTTGATTATGCATATTTGCCGGGAAGCGAAGAATTCGTGTCCAGCTACCCACACTGGACATCGGTAGTTGGGTGCAAATAGTTAGAGTAGAAGTGAGGCCATGGTCCAGGTAAGTACTTGTTGGTTATTTCGTCCCATCCCAGACGGAGGCAGTTCCTCAGTTCAATCCCGAAGCTCTCCGATGTTCACGACCTCAGAGAAAAGAGAGAGAGGAACAAGCCGAGAGAAGACCGAAAAGGAACAGTCAATGTACCTAGCGTTTGATCAAAATCCTACCTTAAGACATTTATTTGAGACAACTAGTGTACAAGGTGTAACAGATATTGCGCTAAAGATGTTTTTACTTATGCGGAAGGCATGGCCTGATCTTATTATGCCACGATCTTATTGTATGCGCATCGCCGCGTTTTCGCCTAATTTTGCTCTAAGCTATTTAACAGCCTTAACCTATGCCTGGCATTCATCTGTTCGTTGTCCTTTCTTCATGAAGCCTTTGTTTGCTGTCTTCTGTCGTGCAGGCATATCCATGTATTCAGTGCAAGCCGCTGTTTTGCCTTACCATTCTTACTGTTCATTTATCCCTTACCTGCTGTATTGTCGTAGACCTTATTACCTGCAGTCATCCAACTCTCGGGCTAGCATTCTCTGGCACTATCCAGCTTGCTACTATTATCTTAGCTCCCTAGCTGCCGCGGTTAGGTCTCACTGCTCTGCTACTCCAAGCAACCATACTCTATGCTTGCATTTCGGCTATTCCCTGCCCTTCCGTCAATTAATGCTTCTTAGCCTCTTAGTTCTTCCCTCCTCTCACTTCGTCAGCACACAGACGCCCGTTAGCTCACATTTCTAGGTGTTCATTTCTTACCATTTTCTTAGTACCCTAGTATGACTTGTTTCTCTGCGCGACGCTACATATACCTTTGCTCCGGGCGTTCGCTTTCCTTTAACTGATCTATAATACTTCACTTCTATCGATCAATCCTTTTTCACCTAGTAAGCTGGGTCCGTTTTTGCAGCAAAGGTTTCGACACTTACCTTTGTAGTAGGTTAGCTCTCAAAGGCTTTTATATTTCAATGGGCCATAGCACTATACTCCTAGTACCCTCGTGTCGTCTTTCTGTCTTGATCACCCCATAATTTTTACTCAGCCCTTGAGTCCTATCTATCCGCTGACTTACCATCTCTTTCGATGTAGGCTGGCCATCAGCCGTCCATCCACCATTCAAACGCCGCTGGTCTTTGAACTCTGCTTTCTGTCTTTCCACGCAATAGTCGCATCATAGTTAGATGATACAGCGTTTTTGCTTAATGGCGCAACGTTCTGTATTCCTTGCAGATAGTAGCAAACAACTTATAGGGCCACTGCTTTCGAAAAACATTCAAAAGACACTTTCAGCACAATCATTGCTGCACATTGTAAATCATTTGTTTTCACTCTAAATAAATAAATAAATAAACTTTTATTCTCGACGAGGCGAGGCACACCTTTACAGGCATGATCATGTTTAGCTAACATAGTGTGATCAAAAATGTACAAAAGGTACATGTTTGGCATAACAGTGTATGTGAGTGTATGGGTGTATATATGTATGTAATTGTGTACGAATGTAGCCTGTGTCTTTGTATATGCCGCAGCATTTTTGACTGTTTGTTATCCTCAGGAATGTGAGCATAAGCAATTGACGTCCTCGGGTTGGACAGCACTTTCCGGATATCCAGCGTGTATGGGTTTACATACCTATGTAATTGTGTATGAATGTAGCGTGTGTCTTTGAATGTGCCGCAGCATTTTTGACTGTTTGTTATCCTCAGGAATGTGAGCATAAGCGATTGATTTCTGTGGGTTGGGTTATAACATTGGAGTTTAAGAATGTTTGTTTCCACGCTTGTTCGTTGCGGCCTTGGTTGTCTCTCGCCTTCCCTTTTCTCCGAGGTTCGGAACTTTTTGGGGATCTGGGATTCTGCCGAGAAACCGCTTTTGTCCGAGACAGGACAATCAATATGGAGCTATGGAGCACCTTGTAGTACAACAAACGGACACAACTGCACTCATTACCATGACCGTTGTCCAATTATTATAGCTGGACTCGATAACTTCACACTCCTGAAAAGAATACATACTCCTGAATAATCCAGATGCAAGAAACTGACGTTTCGCCCACCTGGATACCCACAAAGAGGATTCTTCGTGAAGCCCCCATCCTCGATTCGCCTCACCCATTCTGGCGGCCTTGCCCAAGATACCTGATCGAATAACAGAGGAAATTGAAGACCATTTGACTGCGGATACCTGAGGGTGAAATCAGTCGCAACCTGGTCTGCCAGTTGTATATTAGTGCACCAACAAATGTCTGTCAGTTTTCCAGGACGTGGTGGATTTTCGCCTGGCAAGCGTTCTCCCTATAAAAACCCACCAATGTCCGCGTTACAGCACTGCGACGTGGCGGATGTGACTCGCCACCAAATAAAGTCACTGCCCAGAACTACCTACTGGTAAGTTGACCAGAATCATTATTCAATATTGCCCTGACGCTTTCATTAATGATTTACACCATGCCCATATGTATCATTTTCATTACACATGTAGTGCCCTGACTGTTTACAATACGCACTCTAGAATTCAACGTTTCGTCATTCGTTGAAGACTCTATCCCTCATAACTACTTACACAATTTCCGCAGCCTGTACAACCTTCGGCTCACTGCCGACTACACTCATAGCAAAGTGTTTGTCGCGAAGCAATATTGCATGTAAATATTGATCACGCCTTACTTGGTTTGTCTCGACAAATTTGAGAATAAATTATTTATTTATCTATTTATTTATTTAGAGGGGCGGCTGGCGAGCAAGGCCTCCGTCTGGTGGGTTTGCAGGTGGTCAGCCGAAAGTTACTTTCCGCCCCATCAGAACCCATCCTGATGGCGCACGAACCAGGGATGATCGTGCCGACCTCCTTGAGGTAGTACGTAGCAACGTGCGTAGCCTAAGGAACAAGGTGCACGAGTTGGGTCTACTTGTAGACAAACCTCGCCCCGACATACTTGCTTCCACTGAAACGTGGTTGGCTCCGGATTTCACAGATGGTATGGTATATTTGCCTGGCTACGCGCTGCTTAGAACTGATCGCTCCGTTGGTCGCCAAGGCGGAGGCGTTGTACTGTATGTGAGCTGTAACTTAGATGTGTTGAGGACCTGCACATTCCAGTCGTCGGATCAGACTGTTGAAGCCCTATCGGCTGTTTTGTGCACTTCCTCTACCCAGTTTACAGTTATGGTGATATACAGCAGTCCTGGAAGTCCTGCCAGGGGGATACTTGACTTTATTCGCACTCAGTCTGCGAATAAGTGTTTAGTTCTAGGGGATTTCAACCTCCCGGAAGTCTGTTGGGCCGATCTTTCTTGCAATTCGGCATTGGGAACATTCGGTGCAGACTTCCTTGAACTGACCCTCCAAGTGCCTTTGGACACGTTTGTTGATTTTCCCACTGGGTATATGGACAACCACATACCATCTACGTTGGATTTGGTTTTCGCTAAGTCCCTGGACTTCGTGACTGACGTTTCACACGGTGCACCTCTAGGGTCCAGCGATCATGCATGCATATCATTTCGATGTGCTCTTTCAAGGCACCAAGGCACCGCTGTTGAATAACTTCCGAATACTTGGCGGGCGGACTATAGTGCAATGCGAACTAAGACTCCGGTTCTGAACTGTAAGATCTCGATGGCTGACTCTGTACAGTTAGCGTGGGATAAATGTAAGACATACCTTACGGAGATTTCCACTCCCTATATTCCACTCATTAGGAAAAGAGAGTTAGAGAGTGGATAGATACCACAAGCAACTACCTACTCAAGAAACGGTCTAGATGTTGACGAACCTACCAAGCAGCTCCATCAGCCAGCACCTATGATATTTATCGAGAGATTAGAAATAACTGTAAGCAACATCTCAGAACTGCTCGTCTCTAATACGAGCAGGGTTTAGCAGACTCGGCCGCAGCTAATGCTAAGAAGTATTTGCTTACGTTAAAAGACGCAGAGTGGCAAAACTGTCTATACCCACTTTGTTGCGAGCAGAAGGGACTCGTGTGCAAACTGACTATGACAAGGCTTGTATACTGAGTGATCAGTATACTGGGGTCTTTGCTCGGGAGACCTCTTTACCGCGGGTTGAATTGGTTGCAAGAATTCCAGAGGATTCTTGAGTAGCTGAATTTAGCATAGCGGAGACTGAGGTCTTTGAAGTACTGCAAGGCGTTAATCCCTCTAAAGCTTCCGGTCCTGATTCAATTCATCCGAAGCTGTTACATGGACTGGCCACTGAACTGCGTGGTCCGCTCCCACGCGTGTTTTTGATATCGCTGAACAGCAGCAGCCTACCTTCCGAATGGAAGGACGCAAGCATCTGTTCGATATTTAATGGCGGTGACAGCGCTCTACCCGCGAACTACCGGCCTGTCAGTTTGCCAAGTGTAGCAGTCAAGTTGTTCGAAAAGCTGGTAAGGGATTCATTGGAGAACCACCTGAATAGATTCAACCTTCTCAGTGTTGCGCAACGTGGATTCCGCAAAGGATTTTCATTTTAGACTAATCTACTTGTAGCTCGTGAAAGCTGGGCTGAGGCGGTAGACAGTGGCCAAGCTGTAGACATGCTATTTGTAGATTTTTCGAAAGCTTTTCACACTGCTCCCCATCATCGGCTCTCACTAAAGTTGAGATCTTACGGGATATCTGGTAGCGCCCTTCAATGGGTGTCTGCCTTCCTTGAGGGGAGAGAACAGTGGGTATGGGTGGGGCGTAGTCTTTCGCTCAGGCAAGCTGTCCTTATTGGCGTTCCGCAGGGCTCGGTATTGAGGCCATTGTTGTTAAATGTCTATGTAAATGATTTTCTGGGATAGCTAGGGGTGTCATCACTAATGTTTGCTGACGACCTTACGCTCTGGAATATTGTGGATATCCCAAAGGGTCCTGAGACAATTCAGCGCCCCTTGGATAGGCTCTAGGAATGGTCTACCTTATGGTTGATTCTTATAACTAGGGCGAAGTGCTCTGTTCCCCGAATCGGAGCTGCTAATCCTCCAACACGATATGTTGTCGGCGGTGGTGCACTCCCTTTTGTCACGCAGCAGGTTGATTTAGGAGTCGTACACGCATCAGCACTTCATTCTGGAGACAACTGGAAGAAGGCTGCTTGTCGAGGGTTTCGTATGATATGGTTTATTCGCCGCTCTTTCGGAATCTTAACGGCCAATTTGCTTGCGTAGCTGTTTTCGGCATTCGTCTGACCCCACCTGAAATATTGTATTCAGGCTTGTCCACCATGTCTTATCCGAGACAAAATGGACTTGGAGAGGGTGTTACGAGTGGGCACTCGGCTAGTGCAGGATCTAGGGAGACAGACGGATCCTGAACGCTTGCTGATTTTGGGGATGTACTCAATGCACAACCGCAGGATAAGAGGGGACCTGATTCTCACTTATGGTATTTTGATTGGTAAGATTGGCCCGGACTTGTCAGGGCTATTTAGTCCCGCTACGTTACCTAATATCCGTCGTCACCCACTGAAACTGCATAAACCACGGTCTAATAGGATTAGGACGGAAACTCGTCTATCTCGCCGAGTTATAGATCGCTTGAATTCGCTTCCAGATCACGTGGTTAGGGAACCTACGGTTAAGGGTTTAGCGCGTCAGCTCCATGCTCTCGGGTGGCAACAGCTAACCTTGCCTTTTTCCTAGCTGACTCAACTTTATTTTTCAGTCCTTTTTTAATGACTTAAATACCTTGGTATTCCACTTGCTTAGCTCATGCTACTTTCTTTTTTGCATTCTGTGTTTACCTTTTTCCCTTCAATAATTCACGTAAATGACCCAGCAGGGACTCCTAAGGTAGGAAACTTGGGCATTAATTGGTTGGACAGGGTGTGATGCGGAATTTGTTTTACGTCCATCAGTATTTCAAAGTTAGCCAACTCCTGGTTCCACGACCCGCCGAAGAAGGTACACTCAAGGGATAATCCTATAGGTTCAGTCCCGCTTGAAATTGAACTTCAAGCTGAATTTCATTATGATGTTGATGCCGAACACACTTTCGGTGCGTGGTTCAAACGCTGGGAGGATATGTTCCGTTCGCATATCAGCCGGCAAGATGATTCATGACAAATGCGTATTTTCCTCCGCAAGCTCGGTATTAATGTACATGCAAGATTCATTGACCACATCCTGCCCAAAGAACCGAAGGACATCACTTTCAACGAAGCAGTGGCGACACCCAAAGAAAGTTTTGCTGTGTTGACATCTTTGTTTAGCGTTCGCTATCAATGTCTAACAATTCCTAAGCGTGATACAGACGATTATGTTGAACTAGCAGACTTGCCTAACCGTGAATGTGAACGTTTCAAGTTACGCTGTTTGCCGGATGATTAGTTTAATTGTCTGATATTTGTTAGTGCTTTACAGTCTCCACGCGACGCGGAAATCCGCACTCGGCTCCTTGCTAATTTGGATCCAGGTCCAAGTTTAAAATTGAAGTCACTTGTAGGCGAATGCAAAACGTTGATTACCTTGAAACACGACACGGTCCCACCACTGTCGATATTGTTCATGCTATGCATAAAAGCAAGAAACGCTGGCTCGAACAAGCCATTCAGCCGAGAGCTGAACAAGCCGCCTACACCTTGTTTGTCACGTGGTGAATGCCAGTTTGCATAATATTGTCACTTCAATCGTCACATTTGTGATAAGTACCATAAACGAAGCCACAAGGTAGACGTTTACCATCAGTCCCGGCCAAGAAATGTGAAGTAGTAGTACCGAAGTAAACAATTCAGGAAATCTGACGCAGAATCACTATCCGTGATGGCCACATTTCACAACGATTTTAGAACGCGCCACTGACCTATCACTGTGCTCATCAACGAAATCTCAACCCGGCTGCACTTTGTCCCAGCATCAGATATAACCATCCTTTCCAAGAACTCTTGGGAGCAGATAAAGTAGCCGAAGATGGTTGATTCCAACAAAGTCGCGCACAACGTATCCGAGGGAGTGCTGAAGTTGGTCGGAGAAATAAATTGCAAAATTACATTCAACGGAGTGGCACAGGCCGGAACTTGCTACTTGTCTTACCGACCAAACTTGAGCGTCGTTGGACTTGATTGGTTGGAAAAATTACAACAGTTTGGTGTTCCACTGAGTCAGATTTGCAATCGAGTCCAAACCGACCCTGTCCATGCACCATTGACGGTAGAAGACATTACATAAAAGCTAAAGCAGAAGTCTGCCGCCTTGATTGAAGATGGCCTGCACCAGTGCCCTAAGCTCAAAGCAAAGTTGTGCCTTCGCGAAGGAACCAAGTTAGTCTTCAGAGCAAAAAACCGCGTACCGCATGCAGCCATAGCAGCAGTTGATCAGGAGCTCGACCGACTGGAACGAGCCGGTTGCATCACAGCCGCGAACTACACTACATGGGCTGCGCCGACTGTTGCTGTGTGAAAGCCGAATGGTAAAGTGCGCGTTTGCGACGATTACTCGGCTGGCTTGTATGTCGCATTGGAAGCCTATCAAAACCCCCTTCCGATACCGACGGATATCTTTGTCAAGCTGAAAGCTGGGAAAGGTTTCTGCAAGCCCGACTTTTCCAATGCCTACCGCCAGATCAAGGTTGATGGGAGCTGGAGAGAATTGTTGATCATCAACACTCATCGTAGCCTGTATCAGTAAAACCACCTCTCTTTTGGAGTGGATACAGCCCCAACCATCTTCCAGCAGCTGCTGGACACCATGCTCGTGGGAGTTACTGGAGCCTCTGAGTACCTGGATGATATCATTTTAATGGGTCGGACGGCAGAAGAACTATTGCAGCGGCTCGCCGAAGTGCCTGAACGCATCCAGTCATATAGTTTTCGTGCCCATAAAAGCATGTGCACATTGTTTATACCAACCACCAAGTTTCTCGGCTTCATGTTATCAAAAGTCGGTTGTCGACCTGCTCCAGAAAATATCTGAGTTATTCAAAAGATGTCCACACCTGCGGACCCGCAATCGCTGCGTTCATTCTTTGGCCATTTCAGTCAATGCAGTGCCTTTTGCCCGAACTGCTTCGCCCTCCCGCCCCGCTGCGTAAGTCGCTGAGAAAGTGCCAAACCTGAAAATGGACTTCAAAATTCCAGTCTGCGTTCGAGCGGGCCACTTCGTTGCTGGCTTCAGACCCACTAATAACTCAGTTCAATCCCTCCCGAAAAGGTTTCCTTGCCACATACGAGTCGAGTCTAGGGATCGGTGCCGTGGTATCCCATACCTTCCCAGATGGATCTCATCAGATGAACGCACATACCGCCAGGAGGCTGCCGAAAGTCGAAAGAAACTACCGTCAGATCAAGAAGGAGGCATTGGCTATAGTGTTTGTTGCGAAGAAATTCCACAAGATGCTCTATGGTCGCCGCCTCAACCACTTGACGGATCACAAGCCGCTGGTTGTCATTTTCGGCTCGAAGAAGAGAACTCCTACCCATACAGCTAATCGACAACGAGGCTGGGCACCCGCCTTGTTAGTCTATGATTTGAAAGCCATACATTTCATACTGCCGTAGTCAGCAGGCTTCTACATACAACCTCTGCGGCTGATTTTATTATAAATGAAGGTTGATGATGTACAGAACATCCGGAGATTTTAACGGTCTTTCGTTGCATCAAACTCTGGTTTTGGCTCCTGTGCTCAAGGATTACAACATGGCGACATCCCGTCCAAATTGTATATTGACTCAACATTTGTGTCTAACATTTACGTAACCCAGCGACATCATATTCCTTGGTCAGGCATTTAACTGACAAAATGCTCAATCGTATGGACTACAACCTTACCGTTATACCAGCAATTAGAGCAAAATGATTTACTTTTCCAGAGTTGCTATGCTAGTATGAATACTTTATCCCGGCTTTACAGCTGTGTCTCGGTGTACCTAGAATAAAGCATTCAGTTATTTGTTTCGATAGCTTGTGCGTCTTATTATCATATACTCCGTATTTAGCATCGTAAGCGATCTCGAGCTGCCTGACACTGACACGATACCTAATCCCAGATGTCCAAACTCAGGTTGTTTGATAACGGTCTCCTCGGCTCCCTTCAAAACCACAACATTATAGCAACGAATCGGTGTGCAAACGCACCAAAATAGCCAAGATAACCTCCCTTTGTTTGAAAGACAAACCACGCCCCCAGACCACCCGCATTAGGCCGAAGTCTAGTAAAGCGACAGTCACGGTTGATTAGCCACATCGTAAGAATTACCTCTTCTTAACCCCTAGCTCAACAACAAGTAATTGGATTACACCCAAACCCGCTACACTGCCTGCTGATCTGCAACGCCACGCTTGTAAAGCCCAAAGCGATACGTCGACCGAACTATGCAGAATAATGTAAGCAAGACAAATAGGCCGAAATCCAGTTAGCCTCCACACCCTCGTTACGAAGCGAAGTAGGTCACAGCTGCGGCCAGGATTGAGCGGCCGCAACGTAGGAACTACCTATGTAGAACCCCAAGCCCCGCGACGCGTAACCAGTCCCGTAAACACTTCACTCCTCTACCGGACGAACTGCAGTGCTGCACGGTCGAAGCAAAATAAGTTATGTCGTACAGAGGAACCATACAAATATTGCCATCGCAAATCAGGAGGGCAAAACTAGACTTTCACCCACACGATATGAAGCGAAATCTCCCACAGCGGCAACCAATATTGAGCAGCCGCAACGTAGGTATTATCTACTCAGAACCCCAAGTCCCACTATGCGTCTCCAGACAGCGCGCAAAATCCGATACACTGTTGAGCAAACAGCAACATCACCTGGGCGAAACCCACCTGGGCGCAACGAACTGATGAATTCCGCATTTACCTCTCTCCCCATTCTCCATTTCATCAAGCTAGTCATCACTTCGTCAGCAGCACACCATAATGCCACGAATCATGACGACAGCTATTGCGGTCCCATTTTTATGAAACACCGCAAGTTTCGGACATTCTATCTTAGCTCACATGGGTCAACCAGCTGCTCTCTACCAACTGCTTCGACTCTCAGACATAACACAACTGATTGCAACCAAACTATCTCAGGCACTCGGACTGCTCCTCTAAACGGCAACCGCATGACCGACTACGGGCTAGATCTCTCAGCTTCTATACCTCATCAGTTACCACCACATCCTACCCCTCGGGTTCGATGTCCTATACTACCCCACCTCTCCCAGTACTTTCCACCAACCTACCCAGCATGCATCAACACGCATGCATGCAAACAAGCCCCTCACCTCATTCTGGATCGCCTGTGCTGCTGCTAGACGGTTCACCCGATTTCAGTAATCCAGCCAATAACTATCTACCAAGCGCTGCCCCATCGCTCCCTACGACATCCCACTTCGACGAACCTAGTAAGCTGGGGATCCACAATATGCTTCTTATCAAAGCCAGGTCTATTAATCAATAAGAGTCACCCGCTGGGTCCGGTTGTTACTATGTCCAAAGCACAACTGGTTCTAATCACAGAGATACGGCACTCTGCCAGTTCGTGTGACTCACCCATCCAAATACCTGGATAAACCTCATTCCGCAGTGGACGCGATATGCGATGAGGCGGAGGATGCCTCATGTACATCAGCGAAGACTTCCGTGCATCCTCCTTCTAAGTCAAATCTTTGGGAAACCCTTAAGACTGTATATGGATTCAGGCTGATGGCGAGCACCTAGCCCTCCTCATTGACTGGGGCTACATCCGACCACATATTTCAACAAGGGAACGAAAAAATTTGCTCGAGCTCTTCACCGAAGTTTCGCTGTTACTTGCGCTCCTTAAGGTAATCGGCGGTAGCTGTAATATATCACACATTGAGTGGTCTACCCAGCCCTTACCTCCCAAATATAGAGCGTTTGTCGACCTTATCTTCGCATACGACTGGACTTAAGCTGTTAACGTACCTACCAGGAAAACTAATGCCATTGACTTAATATGCACGAGGGACATCAACTAATCACAAGTTTGTGTGCCTGACAATCTTCTTTTTAGTGATCATAAGGTAGTGAAGTTAACATTCAGACTGCCAATTACCAAGCATTACAACCTCTCTCCCAGCGCTTTCTGCCAGTCTCTCCAACGCGTTGTTTGGGAAAGCTTCTTCACTCGTCTACGATCTCTTAACTGGAATGTCCTCTTTCTGGCAACAGACGCAGATATGTTGCCCCAAGAGATATGAAACCAACTTATGTTCTGTCTTGACGTGGTCACCCCTAAGCAGAACATGAGGAAACCTCAAAACCGAAGGGTGCAGCTGATCCACATATAGCCCTAAACAAACTGAGAAAAATGCCCTTTAGCTAAAACAAGACAAAGGATTTCCACATAGTAATGCGCATGAACGACACACTAACAAGGTGGAGAAACCTGCCAGCCACGTCTGCCACATCAGCGGAACACGTTGCACTCAGCAGTAACAACGAAGTTAAAGTACTCACCTAATTGACGAAACGCAGAGCAAACAACAGAGCTCCAACAATTGTCTCATTACCACTTGCTAATAGTAATCTCATGATGGACCCCGCCCAACTTGGTGATTATATCAACAAGCACTTTTGCAACTCGTGGTCACCGATTCGAGGACCTCGCCTAAAACACCACTGCTCACGGATGATAGACTGCCCAGCATCAAATTCAATCTACGCGCAATCATGTGAGATATTCGTACACACCTAATGTCCCAATACCCCGTTCCTGATGACGTTCCATCAGTAGAGCTGATATTAGGAGTTCCAGACATTCCAGTTATCCTTGATCTATTTACATTCTTCATGACAACTTATACCTTCCTTGCTGCTTGGAAGCATGTTGTAGTCCTAGCACGACATAAACGAGGACCCCGTCTTGACATAGACAAGTAGCAGCCACACACCAATCACACCAAGGGTAATGGAGAGATTGGTAAAATCAGAAATTCTTAACTTTCAGTTGCTTCATAATCTCATTACTAGGTCTCAACACGGATTCCTGTCCGCGAAATCTTGCCAGGCCAGTATGTTTGCGTTTGTAAACAACGTCACTGCCTCGATAAATTTAGGGCATAAAATGGTTGTCATCGTCCTCGAGAAAAAAGAAGAATTCGACCGCGTCCGACACCTGAAACTACTGATCAAACTCACCTCTTTTGGCATGGCCGGGAAGTTGCTCCCCTGGTTTGCATCCTATTTGTCAAATCGAACACAATCGGTGTGCCTGGGCGGCGCCAGGTCTTCCAGAAAAGCGGCCACCAGCGGGGTATTTCAAGGAACCGTCCTGAGCTACATGCTCTGCTTACTCTGCGTCAATGACATATTCCAACTCTTCCGCTGGGGAACGCCATACCTATTCCCGGACGACCTCAAAGTCGTATTTTTCTTCGTCTTCGATAATTTGAGAGATAATATATCCACAATACAAGGAGACCTTATGGCGCAAGAAAACTGGTGCGCAACATGGAATCTCGAATGTTCCTCAGGACAAAGCAGCGTTCTCTCTTATGGATGCACAGTGCCACCGAATAACCTTACTCTCAGTGGCGCACTTCTTACCGTCAGCCACTTTGTGCGTGATCTGGTGGGTACAATACTGTAGTACCTTCAACGTTGCCGAACAAATAAGCTATAGTGCAGCTAAGGCTAGGTTGTTAATAGGCTATATCTTCAAATCCATGCCGCTTTTGGAATCTCGACAAACACTGTATAAAACGTGCGCTAGGCCTATTCTTAAATACTACTCTGTAGTCCTTACGAACCCACGCAAGTTTAACAGGATCGCACTGGAGAACGTACAGCTTTCCTTCACCCAGCGTCTACTGGGCACAAACACGCTAAACTACCGTAGTCGATGCAAACAACAGGGACTTGACCTGTTGTGGCTACGGAGGTTAAAGACAAGCCTTATGTTTCTATACATGCTTAAACAGAAGCCGGAAATGAACCTGACACCACACTTCCGGACGGAAGGTGAGACCCGATATCACCTGCGCAACGCGACATATTCATTCAGTCTGCCGGCTGCTTGTTTCGCTATACGCTAAAACTTCTTCCTTTATACACACGCGGACACTTGGAACAAGTTACCTTCGCAAATCCGATCATCTATGACCAGTACACACTTCAACAATGCCATAAGGAGAATCCTCGACGCAACCACCGTCTTCGAACTCATCATCGTCATCATACGCGTGAGCTAGAGGTGGGGAACACCTCAGCTACTGTGCCGCAATACACAGAAAAAAGGAGAAAAAGCAACTGGTGCAAGCCAGCTGAGCTACCGGTAACGGATGGGCAGCGTTCCGGTAAGCTACCAGCCGGCTATTGTGCATCAAAAAAGAAATACTTTGCGAAATTATCTAAACCTAAATAATGAGACCGTGGTTGGAGGGGAGGCTAAGAGGGACGGGGTGGGACAAAGTAACTCACACCACGAACGACACTGACGTCGGCTCCTAGCCATATTAACAAGTATGTCCAGCCAAAAGTGTTCACCGTTTTTGGCCCGGAGCTGGGGTCCAAAAACATCTTCGAACTATTAAGCCTCAAAGTGTAGGAAGACGAGCTAGGGGAGGTAGGACCAAACGACTCTAGCAAATAAGCCTACATCCCCTCTTTTATGCTTTATTTCCAACAGTCTCCTACTTCATGTTAACCTCGCATTACAGCTGTTTCTGATACCTTATCATTCGCACGTCTGCTCTCTTTTGGCCTTCCTATCCCTACGTAAACGAGACTGCTTTAGGACTTCCATTCGTTGGATCCAGATATTTCACTCACTGTTCTTTCTAGAACGTTGAGGTTTACACCCTCAGCCTCGCCATTGCTTATTCTATTCCACCCTTATGCATAACCCCACTCTGTGTATATGGTATTTGGCACATATCCCGGTCCTTAGTGCGACGCTTCAATAGTGGCCTAAGTACCCACAGCTTCAGTGCAAAATCCCAAGCATCGCTAGATGCGCTTTGTTACTGTGCCTCTCATGCTTAAACCTTTTGGACGATTCCAGTCTCCAAGGCTCCAGATGTCTATAGGTCTCAAACCAAGGCCTCCCTTCTTTTGAGCATCGGCTGCCATCGACTAAGGTTCCCACGGGTATAAGTAACAGACACATGATACTCGTCTTCGTCTTGTTCATTGTCTGTATGCATACTCTTCAATACCGAAGCTGAAGTTTCCGGGCTCTGTTTAAGTTCTGCCGCTCGGCTCCACAACCATGCTTTTTAACTCAAGGTAATGTCCTCCTCTCTCATTCGGCGTCTCTTACATTCCACATACTAACAGCCTCAAGATACTGGTCTCCGTCTGATTCATCGTCTGTATGCTTGGACCCCTACCGAAATTGAAATTTCCGGTCTCTTAACGACTTTTGCCTTTCGGCTTCTCTAGCACGCTTCTCAGCTTACATTGGTCTCTCTCTTGTTTGGCTACCATTTTGGTCCAAATAAATAAATAATTAAATAGTTTATTCTCAACTATGCGAGGCACGCTAATTAAGGCAAGATCAGGTACTACAGCTGTACAGGCATGTTATGGCAAGTATAGTGACAGTAGAAAATTGTTCATATGTCCATGCTTGGAACGGTGCAATGGTGAAGGTGCGAAACGAGTTGGTTGTAGTGCCATCGGGACCCATTTGTTTGGACATAATCGCTCTGCCATATATTGCAGTTGTACCACGAAAAATAATAAAATTGAGAATTCTGTATGATCCATTGGAAGCTAATTGAAGAGCACGCCAAAACGCTGACGCTAATTTATCTGCCAGTGTGAAGTTATGGGCTGTAACTTTATTCGGTGGCGAGTCACATTCGCCAAGTTGCAATGTTGTTAAACGGACATTTGTAGCTTTTTATAGGGAGAAAGCTTGCCAAGCAAAACCCCACCACGTCCTGAAACATTGCCGCCGATTCATTGAATGGCAAGTTGTAACTGGCTGTTTCTTGTTGAACGTTTGTTTGCTCCGTTATTTGCAGTCAAGTTGCTTCCCCTTTTTCTGCTGGCTGATGCATTAGGCGAGTGGCCATTGCGTGCTGGGTCCAGTCCTGTGCCAGGTCGGTAGGTCGGGAATTAAACGTTCTTTCTCGATATGATGTGTTGATGAACTGCAGAACCAAGTGAAGTCACTGAAGGATATACATTGAAATATGTTGAAGTCTTGAAGGTTAGGATGTTTTGAAGAAGTAATCGCAGATCCCCGGGGTATTTAGTGAAGTTGATTAGAAATATAGAAAAACCACGGCCGTTTGAGCGGTCAAAGCGGCTTGAAGAGCTCAGCATGAGCGATTTCTCAGGCTTTGTATTGGCAGCAGAATTTGCCTTCCGAAGTCGAAAGTCCTCCAAGCAAGAGATATGTGGAAGAGTTTGTGTTAGGCAAATCGAACCCAATGGTTCAAACCTCGGAAGAATTGTATCAGTGCAAGATATCGAATGATTTATCCGGTTAGTAAGTTGTGAAAGGGTTGATAATCTTGCGTTCATGTCTAGATAAAGGAACTGTGCCTTGTATTGTTGTCGCAATGATGGACAATTCCTTTGGTGCGTGTCGCCGTAGCTGTGACAAACTCGGGAAAAAAGGAAATGAACAGTGACAGCCACACAGACGGAAGAAAGAAATGCATCAGGAATGCAGTCAATTAATTGCGGCGATGCCTGAACTATTGTACCACTATACATGTAATTGTTATTTAAATACCGCATATACACGTGTATCATAAGTGGCAAAATACGACGAGAATCGAGCAGAACACGGATCAGTAAAGAATGAAGGATCGAACATGAAGCAGGAGTGTTTGGGGGTCCTAAAATAGGCACATGCTCATTCGGTAGGAACAAGAGAGAGGAGGACGAGGTGTGCAGATTATGAGAAGGAATATCACTCAGAAGAAGCGACAGAGACGTATTTCCTTAATCCTAAATTGGTAGGCATGCAAGAAGTCAGGGAGGACAAACACATGCAAGTAAGCGTCGGATGAAGAAGGAATGCAACAGAAAGCACAGGAAGGTAAGCAGAGAGTCGGTAAAAGAGGTTCTATTGAGGAGAAGTGAAAAAGCTGCCGACGTTCATCTGGTGATGATTCATCTTTGTTCGCAAAAGAACGACGAATAATGCCCAGTAAAGTAACTTGGGTAAGGGTGGCGGAGCGTTGCGCCGGAATAGGTAGTTAGTATGGCGGGCAAAGCATAAAGGATCAGGGGCAAAAAGTGTTAGGACTACAGAGCATAAATCCTTTATGTCTCGGATGTCTGGAAGCAATCAGAAAAGAGACCGGGCAGACGAGGATAGATTAGAGCCAAATCTGAAAACTTCTTCAAGCAATTGAGAAAGGAATGTAAAGAGGGCGCGAAAAGTAAAGAATGAAGTCTGAAAGGAAAAGTAACTATTGGGGAGAAGTGGAAAAGCGTACAATGGTCTCGAGGTATTGTGAACAGACCGTTGGATCTATCGATGACTCATTGATAAGGTCACAGCAGTTAGAAAGGAGACCATTGGGACGGACCTAAAATGTCGGCTCATAGAGAGAAGGCAATGTTATTATTGCCAGAATGTTAACAGTCGGCAGAAATGGACATGTTAAGCTGGTAAGGGGAATAGAATAACTAAGATAAATCGCGACCAGTAATGTTCATTAGAAGAGGGTCACAGAGCGGTACGTCGTCAGAGCATAGATCATTGAAATCTTAGACTTTCGAGAGGGTTGGGAAAGCAAAAGAACGTTTAGATGAGACACGATAAGTCAGCAAGATGAAGCTAGACCGTCAAATTAAAGTGGGGATAACAGCAGTGAATGTCACGAGAAAAAAATTTGCGGGACTACAGAGGCTATATAAAATCCCGTTAGCATGTCAAACGAAGCGCTCAGGCTGAGGGACAGGGTGTGTTGTGACTGCACCGCCTAGAACACGTGCGTCTCGGATTTCTGGAAACAGTCAGAAAGTAGGAGGCTGGCCAGTCGAGGCTAGAGTAGAGCCAGGCCCGAAGATTTATCCGTCCAAAGGATAAAGGAAGGCAGACAGCGGGCGAAAATGAAAGAACATATCGGGAAATGGACACTTAAGGGGAAGTGGAAGAGCCTACAATGATCTCGAGGTGTTGCGGTCAGACCTTTAGACCTGTCGATAGTTCAAAAGTATGGGCTCAATATTCGGAAAGCAGGAGACCATGGATATGAGAGGATATTGGCTCATGGAGAGAAAGCCGTATTATGAATATCAGAAAGTTAACAAAGTGTCAACAGGATAGAAGTGTTAAGGATAAAGGCGGATATACTAGTGATGAATCATGAGCAGCAGTGCTCGGGAGGCGGGGGAGACAGAGCATTGCGTCTGCAGAGACTAGATCATTTAGATCTCAGAAGTCCGAGAGAGGTCGGAAGGCAGGAGGCCGTACAGCTAGAACCAGATAAGTCGGACTAGAGGGTGAAAAGGGGCTCTATGGGTGAGAAGAGAAAGAAAAAGAAAGGCAACGATATGCTCCAGGTGCTGTGCGCAGACAGTTGGATCGACAGGTAATTGATCATTTGGATCACAGCAGTCGGAAGGTACGCCATCGTTGAGACGAGCCCAGAATGTCAGCTCATAGGGTGAAAATCGTATTAGTAAATTAAAATCTAAATGCTAACAGAGAGCATCAACAGAAATGGACACGTTAATGAAAAATGGGGACATGATAATAAGGTTCAATCATGACCAGCGATGGTCTTGCGGTGAGGGTAACAGACTTTCGTCGGCAGAGTCTAGATCATTAGATCACAGAAGTCCGAGAGATGTCAGAAGACAGGAGAGCATACAGTCAGAACCGGGTAAGTGAGCAAGCTGAAGCTAGGCCTCCAAAGTAAGGTGGGAATAAAGTAATGAGTGTCATCAGAAAAGCAGTTTGGGAAGCAGGTTGTTATATGAAAAGGCAGTTGCATGTCGAGAGATGGTCTCAGGATAAAGGGGACCGGGTACCAGGACAGCAAAGACTAGATCGTTAACGTTTCGAATGTATGGAAGTAGTCAGCAAGCAGGAGGCTGGTCAGACGCCGCTAGAGTAGTGCCAGACCCGAAGAGGTGCCTGGCCAGTGGAAAGCAGTATGCAAACAGAATGAGAAAGGGAAAAGGTTATATTGGTGAGTGGCAGAGTAAACGATATTCCCGACGTGGAATGAACAGGGTCACGGAAGTCGGAAGGTAGGTCGTTCAGACCAGACCAAAACGTCGGCTCGTAAGGAGAAAGGCGTAACAATAAGCTATGAATTTTCTCAGAGAGAATCGGCAGAAAAGGAAACGTTAAGGATGAGAGGGGACTTGATAATAAGAATGAGTCACGACCAGCGACGTTCCTGAGGTGAAGGTAACAAAGCTTCGCGTCGGCAGTGACTAGAACAGTTAGATCGCAGAAGTCCGAGAGAGGTAAGAAATCAGGAGACCATTCTGCCTATCCCTGATCAATCGGATCACAGCAGTCAAAAGCAAAGAGACCACTGAGAAGGAATTAGAATATCAGCTCAAA
>OX104068.1:86187037-86415378 GCA_944474145.2 Dicrocoelium dendriticum | reverse complement strand
AGGGACAACTCTCATGAATAGTCTCTATCAGGGATTCTTGTACTTTTAATTTATCCAATACCGCACACTTAAGACCCAGAAGGTCTCAGACGGATCAGTCGCACGCATCGTGCATGTACTAACATTAGAATTCTGAACGCAAGACGTACTTAACCATTACTGAGTAGCTTCGGACGTGCTTCGACCCTCTCACTGACACGTTGATCCAAAGGCTGAATGGATAAATTGGTATCCACAACCCTCCGGCTTCTCTCTTTCTGTGGTCACTTCGTCTATGTTTAAAAATTCTAACAGAGAATACGGCCTAGCCTACTGACTGGCAGGTTCACAAACCTGTAGTTATTCCTCATACAGGATATTGCAGAGCAATGACTTAGCCAACCGTGCAGGAGAATTTCAATCCCTACATCTTATCTATATCTACATCTTCATTCCTTGTCTTCAGCTTTACAGTTATCACCTTTAACTTCTTGACCACTGGGTACGTGCAAACATTTTTAGGCTTATGACCTTTAAGGTACTCCTAGTAAACGCATCCAACCAGACCTAAACCTTGCATAAGATGTTGAAAGTGTTTGTTGCGGCTGTTGCACCTAAGCTTAGAATTAGAATTGTTCAAAACCGTCTAAATGACTACTTAAATGAACCTATACGTGCCTTCGTAGATGTCGCTTGCTAGCTGGCCATTATTGATGCTTTTTCATTAAGCCTGAGCACTAGATACTCTACTCCGCAGCTTCCAACCACTATCAGTATGTAACCAGAAAAGCAATATAAATATAAATATATATCATATTGGTGACAGAGAGCACTTTACAAGTTTTAGGTCCAAGATTCAGACCTTTTGCTCTCCACTTCTCCTCTCTTGGCCCCATATACCTAGATTAATCTGGTATATATATGCCTTTCACTACTGGCAACACTAGTATACAGGCATGATGAAAACCAGATCCTCTTAAATAAATAAATCAATAAATAGATTATTCTCGAATTTGTCGAGACACACCAAGTAAGGCATGATCAATAGTAAAACATTCGCATTTCCAGATTGCATTTCACTGGCACGAAAGCTAATCAATGACAGGGAGGCCCCTGTCACACTGGCTGGCTGGAGCACCAGCAACTTTCCATCACCCCTTTTCATATCTTGGCCGCCCGTGTGTTATTTATCTTTTAGCTGGCTCCAAAGCCTACCATGCGTAATGCGTAATGGTAGGTGAACGACCAGCTCCTACTGGTTTTTGTTACTTTTCCCCTCCTGATTTACCTTCTCACTCTTTGCTTAAGATGCTAGAACAGCTCTTGCCAGTAAAACCACAAAAGAAATAGCCGGTATGACAGTGGAGTACTATTTAACATTGTCGCCTGGATGAACACCGCCGGCACTTGCTTCGGAACATAAAATTTGAGAAATAACTCGAAATTCATCAAAGAGCTGCGCAATAGTGGGTATTAACACCAGAGGCATAATAATCCCTCCTGTTCGAGCAAGCTCAATCACCAGAAGTAGCGCTGGTAATGACCAACAATGCAGACCAAACCGGATTTCAAGCCCAAAAGCAATTTGCCAAATTTTACTAAATTTCTCCATACCCATTTCTTTATTATTAGTGACAGGCTCCTCTGGCTCACTGATGTTAGAGACATAGCCTCATGAATATAGAAAATCGGGTCTAAGGGATAATACTTGCGATGTTTAGCTAAGAAATGTGTGCATTATCCGGGCCAAAATGTGTCAACGGATCCGAAAGGTCTCCTAGGGTACTCAGGTAGACCCGTCTCAGGCGGACTTGATATAAGCTTCAGAAACACTTAGAGGCTTAAAAAATACTAAACTCAATATTCCTGGTTGTTTTCGTGGGTCAGGATCCCCTGAGAATGGTATGCTGAGGCATTCTAACCGTGGGTTAATTATATGCCCACTTACGTTCCCATATAGACATAATATTCCTTACTGGATTTCTAGCGTTTTCGAGCAAGATTATCGCTTATCTGCTTATATTTGCCATGCATGCCTGCAAAGTGTACTTTTTGGCCACCTACGCCGTCCCAAGTTGTTGCAGGGAATTACGGGATAATTATAGCATTGCTGGATAGCTATTCCTATTTAGAACATATACTGCTTCTCTACTTTTTACATTATCTTTTTCGTGCTATTTGCTTGCAAAGCAGAAAGCCATTTTTAACGAAAAATGATAATGGCCTTATTCGTAGACCACCCTTTAATTTCAAATAACTCGCAAATTACTGCACGTATTGCATTATTTTTACTTTCAGCGTATTCAGCGGTTAAAACTTGTCTAGACCGGTATATTTTTGTGCTACTTTACGCAGTATTCCAGACTTAGAAAAGGTTTTTCTTTTATTTTGCGATTCACAGGTTGAAATTTCGCGTTATAAATCAATATCAGCGCAAGAAAAGCTTTGCTGCATTTTTTGTTAATTTGTATGTCTCGCAAAAAATCCTTTTTTTCTTCCGCATTTATTGATATTATTTTTTAACTTTCGTTTCCCTTATAATTCCGCCACTCTCATTTCTTCCATGTGCGAACCAACAATTGTGACGACTGAGCGAGCCAACCAATATCCAATGAATGTAAAGGGAACTTGTGCTGAATTGGATCCTGTTCCAAGGAAAAAAGGCACAGCTACACATCTGCGCAGCTTTCGCAACAAAAGAACAAGGACCTCGATATCGCCAGAAGGAACCGGAAAAGTTTCAAGGTGGGCGCATATTAACCAGCAGATGTACACCAAGCAATGCTAATGCATTGGTAATTGCCGACGAGGAACATATACTTTGCCTGCTTCCATGCAAGAGCATCGGCTTAATGCAAAGCTTGATCAGAACCCTTAAGGGTGCAGCCTCTAGCCGGTCTAGAAATATACCTATTTATTTATCTATTTATTTATATAACATTACCTGCACGGAACACCGCTGAGGACATAACTGCGACGCTCCCATGGACACTAAATCATTACAGAACAAAAAATCACCTACAATTCGCAATCCTGGCCCAATAAAAAATACCCAGAAAACTAATCAAATCAATACAAGTCATTTGAGTCGTCCGGCTTTAACAGTCCTTACCACTAAGTTCGACTCCGAGGAGATTACACAACCATGGGGAACAAATTGGCGAAACGTGACCGCGAATATCCGCGAATAAATATGCAAGCACATCCATGTATTCATGGCAAGCCACTGTTTTGCCTCAAATTTCTAGAGGTTCATTTATCCCTTCCTCCCCGTATTGTCTTAGGCTTTATTACCCGCAATCCCCCAGCTCTCAAGCTGGCATTCCCTGGCTCTATCCAGCTTGGTACTATTATCTTAGTGCCCTAGCTGATGCGGTTAGGCCTCATGTTCAGATATCCTCAACTATTCGCTGCCTTTCCGTCAATTAACTATTCGTTGCTTTTTAGTTCATCACTCCACTAATCTGGTCAGCACACAGACGCCCGTCAGCTTCTCATTTATAGGTGTACATTTCTCACTTACTCGCTTCTATATTTGCGACACTTACCCACGTATGAGTCCAACAGACTCACTGGCTTTGCCTAGATCAGCATACCCTAATACTACTTTCTTAGCATCCTATAATAACTCCTTTCTCTGCGCGACGCTACGTATACATTTGTTCCTTAAATTCGCTTAACTTGTACCGCTCTTTATTACTTCACTTCTACCAATCAATCATTTCTCACCTAGTGTTCTGTGTCCGCTTTTGCAGCAAAGGTTTCGACACTTACTTATGTAGGAGGTAAGCTCTCTCACATGCTTTTCCCATCTCAATCGGCCATATCACTATACCCTTAATACCCACGTGTCGTCTTTCTGGCTTGATCCCTCGACGGATATTATCCAGCCTTTGAGTCCTATCTATGCGCTGAGTTACAAACGATTGACCTTTGAGTCTCTTTCGTCGCAAGCCATTTATACCTTCGCTTACTTATTCTGCGCTCCGTATCGAAGTAGGTTGTCTACCAGCTGTTCGTCCACCATACAAACGCTGCTGGTCTTTGAATTCTGCTTTCTGTCTACCCACGCAATAGTTGCATAACAGCAAACCGATACTGCGCTTTTGCTCAACGGCGCAACGCTCTGTATTTAACTTAGACGGTTGTAACCAACCTATACGGCCACTGCTTTCGTAGAACATTCAAATGACACCTTCAACACAACCATTGTTGCTCATTGTACATCATTCGTCTCTACTAAATGTTATATTTTAGGAATTTAACTATGTTTGTTTCTACGCCTGCTATTTGCGGCCTTGTTTGTCTCTCACCATCCCTTTTCTTCGAGGTCCGGAACTTCTTGGGGCTCTGGGATTGGACCGAGAAGTTTTTGCTCTGGACAGGACATAACCCTCAAGGACCTACAAAAGACATGACTGTACAACAAATGGATACAAATGCACTCACTACAATGACCTTTGTAAAGTAAGGATAGCTGGACGCGAATCCTTCACACTCCTGAAAATTATACATGAACCTGAAAAATCCAGACGCAAGATACTGACGTTTTGCTCACCTGGACATATAAAGATGACTAAGGTATCACCCTCTATGGGCCTCAGCCATTATGGCCGCCCCCATCAAAGATATCCGATCAGCTAACATAGGAAATTGTAAGTCAATTGACTGCGGCTAACCGAGGGTGAAATCAGTCGGCGAGCTGCTCTGTCAGTTTTACATTAGTGTACTAACGGATTTCTGACAGTGTTCCAGGAAGTGGTGGGTTTACGCCAGGCAAGCATACTCCCTATAAAAGGCCACAAATGTCCGCTTAAAAGCACTGCGACGTTGCGGATGTGACTCGCCACTGAATAAAGTCATTACCCACAGCTACGTAATGGCAAGTCGACTAGAATCATATTTTAATATTTTCCTGACACGTTCAAGAGTAAAATACTCGCTGCCTACATGTATGTTTTCACTTCACATGTAACGCCCAGACAGTTTACACTATACACGCTGGAAAACATCATGTCGTCATGCATTGATAATTTGATTCCTCATGATTAATTTTACAATTACCAAAGCTTGTACTACTTTCGGCTTACTGCCGATTATATACACGGCAACCTTTTGGTTGAGAAACAGAATTAAACTTAAAAGTTGATCGTGCCTGGTTTGGTTTGTCTCGACATCTTCGAGAATATACCATTTCTTTAGTTATTTGTGTTTTCACAGTCATAACACCAGTCGGCAGTGTTCCAGGGCTTGGTGAGTCTTCGTCTGGCAAGCGTTTTCCCTACAAAAGGCCAGTGTTGGGATGAGCAAAGCTATAAAAAGCCACAAGTCTGTTTAACAACACTGCGAAGTCGCGGAGGTGCGTCGCCACTCAATAAAGTCACCGAGCCTAACACACATTGGCAAGTTGACCGATATCACATTTACATATTCTGTGCATATATCAGCTCTCGCACGAACACGCCTACACATTTGCTTAGTGACATGCCACTATCCTTAGATATCTTTCCAGCTTTTTCCTCATTCTTCACTCACCTGACCCGCACTGTGCACACAACCTCAACGGACTAGTTCTTCATCAACCTGCTCCACATTAGTGATTTCATGCTTGTCTCTACACCGCGCATTCTGTGGACGTAGACTTCGTACAACCTTTGGGGCGTACGGACCCACACTATCGTCTCCAACTGTAATACTCTCGTTCCTGTTGATGCCAATTTTGCTATCATGTACACCATTGCAATATGCTGATCATCTCCAAAGGTGGTGAATCGCTTTGTCGAGAATAAAATATTTATTTATTTAGTTAAACTTTGGAGCCGTGTGCCAGTCGCTTGCAGACCCAGTCAATAGCCAGAACATTCTCACAGTGGTCAACGCCACAGTAAATGGCCCTGCGTCCCTCATGAGCAGAACGAAAAGTACCATAACAGCCTGGATGTTGCAACAAATATTTAGCAGGTACGCTGTTCTTAAACATTGGTGATGGAAAATTGGGCACAGCTTACTTTGGCCACCTTCCTGGAGTTCTGCCGTCGCTGCGCCATCGAACACTTGCGGTCTTCACCATTCCACCCACAACCTAATGGCCAAGCGAAAAGATTTTGGCTACATTCAAACGCGCTCTTCTCAAGTCAAGTAGGGAGGAAGTCAGAGTGAATGTGCTCGTCCGCTGCCTCTTTCTGTACGGATCTACACCAATCCACAAATGCCGGGTGGAATATTACCAGCGGAGGCAGTGACATAGAGCAATCTTCGCAGGCCCTTTAATGCAGTTTGGCCAGCCTCCGAATCCCCATCCGGTAAAAGGAACCTTAAGGAGGAACGTGACCAAGCGGCGGTGTCGTGCAAACCAACATACATTTCAACCGGGCCAGCCAGTAATTTTATGTGATTACCGGGACGGATATGCTATTTGGACGCCAGGCACGATGCAGGGCAAAGGGATGGTGTGTTATACACGACGAGCTGCTTAAAAAGCAGGTATGGTTAAGCCGTGCAAGCTAACTGTGACCAACGCTGTGTCAGCCAAAGAAACATAAATTGCAGAGCTTCCGTTTGACCTATTGACGGACGGCTTCAACTTGCCTAATGAGCCCTGGTATGGCCCTGATTGCAGAAGATTGCAGACCGCAGAACACCGAAATGGAATCCAGAACATTACAGCAAACCAGATGGAGCAATGGGCGTAGAACACCTTCCAGGAACCTTTAGGTCAATCACGGTCCATATTCATGAACAGCTGTGGCATTTGCAGGAGGGGTGGTATCCGGATCCAGGTAAATACATGAAGGGAAACCTATCAGTTTAGCAATTAAGCTAGTCACTTTGATGTGCATTGCTTTCGAATATTCCGGAACCTTCCCTTCCTTCAGTGGGTGCTCGCACACAAAGTTTTGGCGCTGATGTGTGTCAACCTTACCAGTGGTTGTGCGTTTTATACAAGCCAGAGGTCATTTTGTCACATTTACACTTAGCCTATTCCTACATCCATTTGGCGGTTGTTTTAAAAACATTTTTCGCTACCAAGGACTTTGGACATGCTGTACTTCGGCTAGGCTAGAAGGCTTGCAAAGAATTTTGAGCGTATGTTTCGAAATAGCGAGAAAAGTTGAAGAACTAACAACGATCAAGCACGTTTCTCCTTTAAGTGCATCCGTAAAATTTTGCGTAGCTGTGCAGGAATTAAAACGTAGCCTAGAGAAACATTGTCTGTTGCTGTTTTCCGAATTTTTTGAGCTTAAGTAACTGTCCCTAAGCTCTTTACTACAGGATAGTGCGTTGTCTGTATTGCACACGCTTCTGCGTTTCACCATTATGGAATCAGCAATATTTTATTAAGTCACATTGCTGGGGCAACTTTGCTTACTGACATACGAAGCGGGACGCTTAGCAAGCAGAAGCTGGGTTCGTACATGGCTCCTGTACTGTCTTGTAAGACTAATTATCTCCTCTACCGCGTTCCGAAATTAAGGCCAGTGGAGTCTCAGACCGTGAAAACCAAGGCAGCAAAGTCGCCTCGCGTCATTTTGGAAAGTGGCGAGATTCAAACGGTCTGGGACATGTTTAAATCAAAGTAAGGGTCAACAATGGTAGACAAACTTCTGGAGAAACTTGTTAGAACTTCAATTTTTCTTGCTATTCCGAATTAAACACCAGTAAGTTTTCGGCAACTATGCTAGCCCAGCCGAAGCAATAGAAAATGTCCAACGCCCGTGACCACGAGCAACGTGTTAACAAAGCGCCGCCAACCTAGACAAAAACGCCGCCAAAACGCTGTACAACGACGTCAGACCTAAGCCAAATTTATAGGGGGCTTATTGATCTTCAGCTGCTAGAAAACGAAGCTCAACTCGTAAAGTTAATAGCCTCCCTGCTAAGGCTCCTAATGCTGACGAGCAAGTGAAGGAAGGGGAATTTCTGGAAACTTTGAAATCAACGCCTGATCGATAATGAATAATTGCTAATTTAATGGTGTCTCTTTATGTTTTACCTTTCCTCTGATATCTTTGCTCCTGTGACAGCTACCGTGGTGTATGATGTTAGGCTGGGATTGTTTGGAAGCCTACGTGAATAATTTTCACAACTATTGGTACATCGCCTTGGCTGTAGTGTTCTGAATTCAAATTCCGTGCTCTGCGGTCTGTTATCCTTCATCTGAATACAGTATTCTTCTACGGGCTCCTTAGGCAGGTTGAAACTGTCTGACAACAGGTCCAAACTAAGGTTGGGGGATACTGTAGCGCGTCGCTGACACATAGTTGATTGCAGTTAGTTTGCATGGCATACGCATGCCTGCGTTCCAAACAGCACGTCTAAAGGACGCTCCCGCGCTTGCGTGTCCAACCCCATGGTTACACGCAAGTACTGGCTGACTCGGTTTTTAACGAAGCCGCTTAGCACCATACCGCCGAGTAAAGTCTCACTCTATCTTGAGCTTGCTTTCACCAGCAGTGGACTCTGAGAACTTCCAAACTGCATCCAATGACATGCGAACGTTTCTGTTCATCATTGCCTCTGCTAGTGAAATTTCGCCCTGTGTTTGTGGATGTGGTGTAGAGCGGTACAGAAAGTGGAAGCGGTCAAACGCCTCCTCTATGTCCCTCTACTCCCTGGTTTGAGAAGAGCGCGTTTGTATATATCCACAAATCTCTCCGCTTGCCCTTTCGATTGTGGGCGGATTAGTGGAGACCACACGGGTGCGACAGCGCAGCGACGGCATTACTCCACGAAGGTGGACGAGGTAAACTGCGCCTTAATTTTCATCACCAATGTTTCATGGCAGCCGTACCTGCTAAAGATTTGTCTCAACCTCCAGGCTGTTACGGTAGTTTTCGTTCTGCTCATGAGGGACACTTCGGGCCACTTGCTGTAAGCGTCGACCACTGTGAAAATGTTCGGTCCATTGTTTAGGCCTGCAAACGAACTACACACGGCTCCAAGGTTTGTTTTTGGTTTAGGCCTGGAGTGGAGTACGATATTTGTAGGCGTTCTTGAAGCGGTAGCGCAGTTGCTACAACTTCTAGCTAGATGCTCCAGCTGTCTGCCTATAAACGGCCAATGCGCACCTTCGAACAAGCGCTTTCATTCGCTTGAGCTCTGGATATCCTGAGTGAAACTGCCGCAGAAACCATGCTTGCAACGCCTGCGGGATGACTAAGCTCTCTGATGACATGACGCAGTCGTTAACAATGGAGAGCGAAGGTCTTCGCGAATAGCACTGCCGCATTTTGACAGATGGACACGAACGTGGTCAGCTGGTTCTGCGGAAGTGTGTTATGTCCGTCATGGTTGGGTTTCGAAGCGTATCGGCCCCCAAAGCATCGGCAATAACTGGCAGTCAATGTACAGCATCCCTCACCAGGAATTTGACATCAGCTTAAACATAAGCTGAGGCTGTGTTGTGTCCTAGTGTTCTTGCTGGTGGGAAGAAATGGGGCGTGGCAAAGCCCCTGCCTAACCAATAAAATCCGTTGTCTGATAAATAAATAAATGATATATTCTCAATAAACTGAGACACAGCTGTGAAGGCACGATCAAGTATTTATACTAGCATAGCAACTCTGGAATAGTAAATCATTTTGCTCTGATTGCTGGTATAACGGAAAGGTTGTAGTCCATACGATTGAGTATTTTGTCAGTTAAATGCCTGACCAAGGAATATGATGTCGCTGCGTGACGTAAATATTAGACATAAATGTTGAGTCAATATCCAATTTGGACGGGATATCGCCGTGTTGTAATATTTAAGCACAGGAGCCAAAACCAGAGTTTGATGCCACAAAAGACCGTTAAAATCTCCGGATGTTCTGTACACTATCAACCTTCATTTATAATAAAATCAGCCGCAGAGGTTGTATGTAGAAGCCTGCTGACTACGGTAGTATGAACTGCAAGGCTTTAAATCAAAGACTAACAAGGCGGGTGCCCAGCCTCGTTGTCGATTAGCTGTATGGGTAGGAGTTCTCTTCTTCGAGCCGAAAATGACAACCAGCGGCTTGTGATCCGTCAAGTGGTTGAGGCGGCGGCCATAGAACATCTTGTGGAATTTCTTCGCAACAAACACTATAGCCAATGCCTCCTTCTTGATCTGACGGTAGTTTCTTTCGACTTTCGGCAGCCTCCTGGCGGTATGTGCGTTCATCTGATGAGATCCATCTGGGAAGGTATGGGATACCACGGCACCGATCCCTAGACTCGACTCGTATGTGGCAAGGAAACCTTTTCGGGAGGGATTGAACTGAGTTAGTAGTAGGTCTGAAGCCAGCAACGAGGTGACCCGCTCGAACGCAGACTGGAATTTTGAAGTCCATTTTCAGGTTTGGCACTTTCTCAGCGACTTACGCAGCGGGGCGGGAGGGCGAAGCAGTTCGGGCAAAAGGCGCTGCATTGACTGAAATGGCCAAAGAATGAACGCAGCGATTGCGGGTCCGCAGGTGTGGACATCTTTTGAATAACTCAGATATTTTCTGGAGCAGGTCGACAACCGACTTTTGATAACATGAAGCCGAGAAACTTGGTGGTTGGTATAAACAATGTGCACATGCTTTTATGGACACGAAAACTATATGACTGGATGCGTTCAGGCACTTCGGCGAGCCGCTGCAATAGTTCTTCTGCCGTCCGACCCATTAAAATGATATCATCCAGGTACTCAGCGGCTCCAGTAACTCCCACGAGCATGGTGTCCAGCAGCTGCTGGAAGATGGTTGGGGCTGTATCCACTCCAAAAGAGAGGTGGTTTTACTGATATAAGCCACGATGAGTGTTGATGATCAGCAATTCTCTCCAGCTTCCATCAACCTTGATCTGGCGGTAGGCATTGGAAAAGTCGGGCTTGCAGAAACCTTTCCCAGCATTCAGCTTGACAAAGATATCCGTCGGTATCGGAAGGGGGTTTTGATGGGCTTCCAATGCGACATACAAGCCAGCCGAGAAATCGTCGCAAACGCGCACTTTACCATTCGGCTTTCACACAGCAACAGTCGGCGCAGCCCATGTAGTGTAGTTCGCGGGTGTGGTGCAACCGGCTCGTACTAGTCCGTAGAGCTCCTGATCAACTGCTGCTATGGCTGCATGCGGTACGCGGTTTTTGCTCTGAAGACTGGCTTGGTTCCTTCGCGAAGGCACAACTTTGCTTTGAGCTTAGGGCACTGGTGCAGGCCATATTCAATCAAGGCGGCAAACGTCTGCTTCAGGTTTCTTGTTTTTTCCTTTATCCCCAACGTTGCAGGGACTGCGTCGGCTTGGACTCGATTGCATATCTGACTCAGTGGAACATCAAACTGTTGTAATTTTTACAACCAATCAAGTCCAACGACGCTCAAGTTTGGTCGGTGAGACAAGTAGCAAGTTCCGGCCTGTGCAACTCCGTTGAATGTAATTTTGCAATTTATTTCTCCGACCAACTTCAGCACTCCCTCGGATACGTTGTGCGCGACTTTGTTGGAATCAACCATCTTCGGCTACTTTATCTGCTCCCAAGAGTTCTTGGAAAGGATGGTTATATCTGATGCTGGGACAAAGTGCAGCCGGGTTGAGATTTCGTTGATGAGCACAGTGATAGATCAGTGGCGCGTTCTAAAATCGTTGTGAAATGTGGCCATCACGGATAGTGATTCTGCGTCAGATTTCCTGAATTGTTTACTTCGGTACTACTACTTCACGTTTCTTGGCCGGGACTGATGGCAAACGTCTACCTTGTGGCTCCGTTTATGGTACTTATCACAAATGTGACGATTGAAGGGACAATATTATGCAAAATGGCATTCACCACGTGAAAACTAAGGTTTAGGCGGCTTGGTCGGCTTTCTGTTTAACAGCTTGTTCGAGCCAGCGTTTCTTGCTTTTATGCATAGCATGAACAGTATCGGCTGTGATAGGACCAATCTGCTCAATCATAGTCGTGTCGTGTTTCAATGTTATCAGCCGTTTGCATTAACCTACAAGAGACTTTAAGGTTAAATCTGGACCTTGATCCAACTTGGCAAGGAGCCGGGTGCGGATTTCTGCGTCGTGTAGAGACTGTAAAGCACTGACAAATATGAGACTCTTAAACTAGTCATCCGGCAAACAGCGTAACTTGAAACTTTCACATTCACGGTTAGTCATGTCCGCTAGTTCACCATACTCGTCTGTATCACGCTTAAGAATTGTTAGACATTGATAGCGAATGCTAAACGAAGATGTCAACACATCAAAACTTTCTTTGAGTGTTGCCACTGCTTCGTTGATAGTGATGTACTTCGGTTCTTTGGGCAGGATGCGGTCAATGAATCTTGTATGTACATTAGTACCGAGCTTTCGGAGGAAAAGACGCATTTGCCATGAATCATCTTGCCGGCTGATATACGACCGAAACATATCCTCCCAGCGTTTGAACCACGCACCGAAAGTGCATTCTAGATCAGCATCATATTGAAATTTAGATTTTGTTCGTACGAAGATCAACTGAAGCAGCCAGAGTGTCTCGTATAGTCGGTCCATTTGATAGTTAGTTCAAGTATTGCGTTAAACTTTCAAACAGGTTCATTTGTACTTCTAACAGTGATTATTGCTGAGGAAACAGCTTATGAAAATCTTCAGCGATATAATTTGGAACATTTTCATGCGTGTCCGTCGACCTTGTTAGATCTTCAATTTTTCTCGCTATTCGGAATTAAACACCCAAACCTTTCGCAAAATTCTAGCTTATTCGAAGAAGAAGTAAAACTTCAACGACCTTGACCGCTTCAAAGCAAAGTTATTTACCTTTGAAACAAAAGCGAATATTGGGCCTATTTTTATCAAGGATGATCTAATGCCGCTGCAAAGAGCTCTTCTGCCGGATACTAATGCCAAAGCCAGACAACAGCCACTTGGTTCCTGGACGATAGTCAGAGCTATCTCTTGCTCTACAAAAAGCATTAACGTGGAACTGGACCTAACGCCCCTGCGCCACTCGTCCTCGACAGCCTTACATACCGACTCAAGCCCCACAGCTCCAACAGATAAAAAGTCAACCAACATTTCGGACTCGTCCCACGTAACGACACAAGAAGCTGAGTCAATGAATACTTGAGTGCATAAAGCCTCCAAAACGTGTGACACAGATCCCGAACCGATCAATGTAGACTTCCCGCTGATCAACTCCCTTCCCCCTCGTGCGAAGCTGAAACCACCATCGCAACACGACAGACTACCAACAAAGGTCAACATCCGAAATACGGCACGCCTAGTATTACGAAACACTCCCCGCTAATGCATCACCATAACAATGATAGTCCCACCCAAGCAATGTCCTCATGGCACAAGCGGATAGCTGCTAAGCACCAACCAAAGTCTGTACCAATGGGTCGCGTGAGGTCCAAATCGTTCCGACTACAAACGTCGCCCTCCGCGCAGGTTTTGACCCAACCTGCTCAATCATTGCGCAAGCCGTACCTACTCGAGGCGCCTAACAATGCTACCAAGCCCCTTAACTATAGCCAGCGCCGCGGTTCGCACAAACTGTGGTCGTTTTACCAGTCACCACAGCGAAGTGGACATATGAGCAGCCCGCGCAGCATCAATGCAGTGCTTCCCATAATAATTTACAAGGCTAGCTGTCCGGCTGATACGCTATCATCCAGTCGACTCTACAAAAAGCGCTATGCTCGCAAAACGTCAAATGCACAACCCCGTTATCCATCCCCACAACCCTTCGAAACACTGGGGAAAAAAGCACCCTCCCAAGGACAAGGCCCTTCTGAAAATCGCTGCCGCTCCATTAACAATACCCCGCGCTCTCTGACCATACGCTCTCCTGAAAGAAAAATATATCCGGCTTACAAGTACTACAACCGGGCCATGCCATCCACGGCCAGTTTTCATGGGATGCAGCAGGACACCACCCACCGCGCCCATTCCGTCAAGAGTTCTCGCCAGCTCTCTGTTACCACGGACAACTCATACGCTCACTGCAACCAACCCCTACGGTTGGTTTCAGACATCCGGATAGCTTCTACAATCAACAATCAAATCAAAGCCTTATTAGCGGCCGACTACCATCAGCTACCTACTCAAGCACTTCCTGATCACATTCCTGTGACACCCACTCCACTTTTTCTTACCACTTCCATGTACTCTGCGCCAGTTGCACTCTATGGGCAACTTACTTCTCACATAATCTAACTCCTCTAACTCTCCTTGTGTTAAAGGTTTCAGCTTGCTGCTTAGCACCACGCGATCTATTACACACAAGACGCACCTCGTTGTCCCATTTATTCTACTCTCATATCCACAGCTGGTTCTTATCGCAGAAACGTGGCAGCCCTCAAACGACTCTGACAGCCTACTACGCATCCTGGGCTACAACATATTCCGTAACGGACGAGACAACCAACGGTACGGCGGTTGTCTTACCTTTGTCCGTGACGACTTTGGTACACCCGATTTCGAACTGTTATCTGTAGGTGACCATGAAGACTCCATCCTGATCCCGACGACAGGAGGTCAGCTTGACCTCCTTATCCATTGCGTATATAATTATCCATACACATCTAGCAAAAAGATTAATGGACTCATTTAACTCTTCACTGAAATCTTTCTAATGCTCCCATGTCACGAGATAGTAGGTGGCGATTTCATTATGCCACTTTCCCCTGGAACGACCAGGTTGCCTCACTCAGATGCAGAAGGTTAGTTGACACCGTGCACGCAAATACCTGGACCCAACAAGTGCACGATCACACCAGGCTTTCTAACGCCCTAGACATAATCTTTACACACGTTGCCCCTGATGCAGTCGCTGGCATACTAGCTAATATACATGGCTGCGACCACAAGGTGGTCAAAGTCATATTTACACCTTCTACTCCACCCAGCGCCACTTTCTCCTCTGTCAAACCGTTTTGGATGTTCAACCACATTAACTGGGAGAGCTCTGAGATATTAGTGCGACCTGCGGACCGGGACAATCTTTTTAGCCACTGATGCAGACGCAGTCGCACACGTCCCGTATCGAAAGTACTTTATCTGCCTAGATGTAATCGCCCCACTCGCTTGCAGAAGCCGCTTAAAGCTGACAGCGAAAGCAGCCAATGCCTATGGTATACTTAAGAAGTGCAAAATATGCGCCATCGATACTGCAAAACTAAGGAACTCCACATCCCTGTTCGCATGAACTAAATCCTAACCAACTGGAAAACTGCGTAGGAAGCAGCAAAGATTGCTGAAAAAGATGCTATACTTAACTCTAACGATAAAACCAAATCACTCAGTCAACTACTCCGAAAAAGATGCACGCAAAAATCTACTCCTTTTACCTTACTGAGACCCTGACACGTCCGTTATTAGCAATCCATCACAAATATGTGAGACCCACAATGGATACTGCTGCAATTCTTTCACTGACGCTAATGGAACCACACCAGCTATGCCATCTATCTGCACTACTGACTTACTCGACACTATCAAGTTTGACCTACGTTCTATAATTTCAGTAATCAGCCCAGTCAAATGGTCATTCCGTCCTGGTCCCGATGCTTTCCCCTCTACGCTGCTGAGGTTGGGTGGCCAGGACATTCCAGTTCTACTTCTCAACCTATTCACGCTTTCCATGACAAACGGGGTTTATCCAACCACATGAAAATATGCCACCGTCATCCAGAAACACAAAAAGGGCAGTCAGCAGAACATGGAGTACTCGCCCCATCAGCTGCACGCCTATAGCTTCAAGAGTAATGGAACGAATAGTCAAAGAAACCATGCTCGCCCTCCTGCTTAACCGTAACCTCGTCAATCGACAACAACATGGATTTCTGCCGGTTAAATCCTGTCAGACCTGCCAAATTGAGTTTCGCAACTACGTAACTCAACAGATTGCTAACAACCAAGCACAAGCCATCATCTCCCTTGACATGATGAAAGCATTTGACAGGCTCCAAATGCCTATAGGTCTCAAGCCAAGGCCACTCTTCCTCTGAGGATCGGCTGCCATCGATTAAGGTTCTAAATGGTACAAGTAACGGCCTCAAGATTCTCGTCTCCGTCCGATGCATTATCTGTACGCTTGGTCACCCTAACTAAATCGAAAGATCATGACCTAGATTAATCTTGCCTCTCGGATCCACTATCCTTCTTCTCAGCTCACAAGTATCGTCTCCAGCTCTTGTTTGGCCTCTCTTTTGGTCCATATCGCATCGGTTCAGTGACAGTATAGGTACCTCTAACGCCAGCGCAACTTACTAGCCCCCGTTTGATTATCTTTGCTACTGTGACACTCATTCTTAAACCTACTGGACTTGTCCAGCCTCTCAGGTTCCTAGTACCCATCGGTCTCAAAACAAGGCCTCTCTAATTCGAGCATCGGCTGCCGTCGGCAAATTTTTCATTTGTATAATTAACTGCCTCATGTACTCGCCTCCGTCTGGTACATTACCTGCATGATTTGTCCTTCTACCGAAATAGAAATTTCAGGTCCCTGGTAGAATTTTGCCTCTCGGCTCCACTCGCATGCTTCTCAGCTCACAATTACGTACCCTCTCTTGTTTGGCCTCTCTTCTGATCCATATCGCAACTGTTCAATGGTGGTTTAGGTTCCCAAAGCGTCAGCACAACATACTAGGCCACATTTGATTCGCTTTCCTACTGCGCCACGCAATCCTAAACCTCCTGGACCGCCCCGGCCTCTGGCTCCAAATGCCTATAGGTCTTAAACAATGGCTTCTCTTCCTTTGTGCATCGATTAAAGTTCTCATTGGCATAAGAAACAGCCACATGATACTGGCCTCCGTCTGGTTCATTACCTGTATGCTTGGTCCCCTGCAAAAGTGCAATTTCAGGTCTCTGATTGACTTTTGCATCTCGGCTCCACCAACATGAATCTCAGGTCACAGTTACGTTCCCCTCTCTTGTTTGGCCTCTCTTTTGTTCCATATCGCATTGGTCCAATGGCGGTATAAGTATCACTAGCGTCAGCGCAACATCCTAGGCTTACTTTAATTCTCTTTGCTACTGTGGTAATCAATTTTAAACCTCTTCGACTAGTCCGCCTTCTCAGTCCTCAAATGCCCGTAGTCATCAAACAAGGGCCTCTCTTCTTTTGAGGATCGGCTGCCACCGATTAAGGTTCTCATTAGTATAATTAACTGCCTTGTTTGCTCGCCTCCGTTTGATACATTATCTGCATACTTGGTCGTTCTACGGAAAATGCAATCTCAGGTTCCTAGTTGCGGTTTTCCACTCGTCTCGATTCTCATGCTTCTCAGCACACAATTACGTCCCCCTCTTTTGTTTTGCCTCACTTTTGGTCTATATCGCAAAAGTTCAATGGCGGTATAATTATCACCAGCGTCAGCGCAACATCCCAGTTCTCTTTTGGTTACCTTTCCTTCTGTGTGTCTCATTCCAAAACAATTTGGCCAAGTCAGTCCTCTGAGGGTCCAAATGCCTATAGGTCTCAAGCCAAGGCCTCTCCTATTTTGAGCACTGGCTGCGATCGACTAAGGTTCATATTGGTATAAGGTACAACCTTAGGATTTCTTTCTTTGTCTGAATCATTATCTCCATGATTGCTAACGCCTACCGAAATCCGAATTTCCGTTCTCTGATTGTGTTTTGCCTCTCGGCTCCACTACCATGCATCTCTGCTCACATTAACGTCTTCCTCAATAGTTTGGCGTCTCTCTCCGTTCATATCGCAACTATGCATTGGCGGAATAGGTACAACTAGCCTCAGCTCCTCGGTCACTCCATTGATTTCAACCAGCACAACGTTACCACACATTTTATATTTATACAATAACATAGTCCTGTTCAATTTTGTTGGCAGTTTGCTCGGTCCGTTTTTCCTCTCACCCTTGTTCTACAGGATAACAGTATTTGCACGGAACACCGCTGAAGACGTACCTGCGACGCTCTCATGGTCACGGATTCAATAAAGAACAAAGAAAAACCCGTACTTCGTAATCATGACAAATTAAAGAACCTAGCAAACTGATCAATTCAATACAAGCCACCTGTAGTCCGACTTCAACAGCTCCAACCACTTGCACTGGACTCCGAAGGCGACTACACAGCCATAGGAAACGAATTGGCGTTACGTGACTGCGAATATCCGCTAGGGTAATCGGTCAGATACAATCTTGCTAATGTTATATCAAAAGCCGGCAGTGTTCCAGGACGTGGTGGGTCTTCGTCTGGCAAGCGTTTTCCCTACAAACAGCCACAAATGTCTGTTTAACAAGACTGCGATGTGGCGGATGAAACTCGCCACTCAATAAAGTCACCGCACCTAAAACCCATTGGCAAGTTGGCCGGTATTACATTTACAAGTTCTGTGCATATACCTGTTCTCGTAGGAACACGCCTACATATCTGATTAGTGACAGGTCAATATTCTAAGTATTTTTCATCCGTTTCCACATACTTCACTCACTGGCCTACGTTGCTTATGGAACCTCATCGGACTAGTTCCTCATCAACATACCACATAAGTAATCTGATTACTATCTTTACCTCTCGCATTCTGTGTACACAGACTTCATACAACCTTTGGGCTCTATGGGCCCACACTACTGTCTCCAACTTTACTAATCCCACTGTTGGTGCTGCTTATTCCGCTATCAGGTACAATAATGCAATTTGCTGATCATGCCCAAAAGGCGTGTCTCGCTTTGTCGAGAAGAAAATATTTATTTATTTATTTACATACAGAAGGCTTGATGTAGCTGGAATCATACGTTCTCTTCGGCAAACTACACACTTGGTTCTCATCATATCGTACAGCTCGCTCACAGCCAGTAATGATTGGGATCATTATGTTACTTCCAAAACCAGTCAACAACGGCGTAATTCAAGAGCGCAATTAGGCCCTCCACTATTCCTGCTCTAAATCAATGACATGTTTCAGGTTTGCCAACATGGAAAACCCTGCCTCTTTGCCGACGACATCAAATTGACTTCCCATTTCATCCGTGAAAATTTCACGCCGCGCTCTCCCATATACAATACGACTTAGAAGCACTAGATGCATGGTGCGACACATGGAAGTTAGCATTTAAACCAGCAAAATGTAAAGTCCCTACATACAGATGCACCGGGACACCCAACAACTAAATGCTACAAGGCACGCCAATAAGGAACTGCCTAACATTGCGGGACTTTGGAGTGCACTACTCCTGTTCGCGTAACTTCGCGAAACAAGTAGTTTATTCCGCAGCTCATACACGCCCTCTTATTGGATACATCCTCAAAACCATAACAATACAAGCACCTAGAACTGCGCACTACAAAACAAATGCCCGGCCTCCGCTAGAGTACTGCTCCATAGTATTCACCAACTTAATAAAATGCGACAGAATAGCCCTCTTATAGGTTCAGCATACATTCACAAAACGCCACCTAAGGCACTCAAGTCTCCGCTACCGTGATCGATGCAACACACTTAAGCTCGACCGGTTATGGCTGCGGTGACTGAAAATCAATCTCGCGTTCCTATATTCGCTTATTACCAATCCAAATATGAGCCCACGAACCCCTGTCTCAGACTCATATAACATTTCGTACCCCGTGATAAACCCCACTCCATTGTGCTACCAAGAGCGCGCAGTAATATTCGCCCCAACTTCTACCTCAATAGATAAATAACTAAATAAACATTTTATTCTCGACCATGCGAGACACGCCCATGGAGGCATGATCAGGTGTGGGCAACTGTACAGACATATTATAAATAAATAAATAAATAGTGTATTCTCAGTTTCATAGAGACACACCAACACAGACATGATCAAGGTTTAAAAACCGATTGTATCACGATGATACATCGGGTTCAATCGTGTGTAGTTGAAACTGTGTCGGGAAGAGTTGATGTGTGAGCCTAGTCGACTTGTCAGTATGTTTGGAATAGGTTACCTCTCACACTAAGGGCACCTATGAATATAAATCAGTGCCGCTTTTTTATTAGCAAATGCCACTCTGTCACAAGTTTCAAAACTACTGAATGTCAACTGGCCAGAAGACGTTTTTGAAACTGCAAGCGACCACTTATAATCGCCTTTGATTACCTTCTCACACTATCTCCATCCCGACTCTTAATATTCCTACTCGCCTGCTTCCCCGAAAACCTCATGTCTTACAGCACCTGGGCATCAGCAACCGGATACCGAATGCCTCTGCATTCCCTCAAACCTCCCACATCTGGCTGGCTCGAGACATCCGCCTGTGGCTAATCCTATCAACTTAATTGGCTACTGCCTAGATAGTGAATCCGGCATGCGTAGGACCACATGTAGCAGTTGGGGTTGCCCAAATATATCCTTATCGCCACGCTGACACAGCTCTCTCTTATACTTGTTACCCGATGAATCACGACAACATTGCGTACTCTCTTTTAATCGCGCTTCCATTTACCGAATACCCTCTGCTTCTCTTGCTTGTTTGGCTCTGTCTTTCAGCGCTCATTACGGAATGCCTTTAACACTTACCTTCGCTGACATGTTGACGCATTCTGTGACTCTGTAGCTATAGACTAGTGACCAAGTGTCTTACTGGAATGGCTACTTCTGGTCACTGATAGCTTTTCCTAGCGCTACCACCAGCCGATCGTCTTAAATTGGGTCTCTGTTTAGAAGCAGCTCGTGATGGTACACTCCAAACACCTCTCCGCATATCCGGAGCTCACTAAGCGCCACGCTCTTTTATCTCCAACCTTCATTCTTTGGAACGGTCTGCGTCAACTACGTTTGCTTTTTGTTGATATATTCTATGACACCTTAGGTATCTACTAACTGCCAGAATGCTTCACAATGCCATTGCATATCCGTCGATACTCGCTCGCACCTAGTCCAATTTTCAGTTCTTCGTATTACACACCTCACCAAGTTTCAGCTGCAGCGAGTCATTATAGGTAGCATACTTTTGAGCTAGGAGCAACTCCTTATCTCTCCAACACTTACTCTCTTGGATTGCTTCCATCACATGCCTTCGCTGGAAGTTTGACTGCTGCTGTCACTATAACTGTCCACTAATAAGTAGAAGGCTCAATGCGAATTCAGTGGCTGTCCACTGGTTCTGTCTCTTACCATCATTATCCTTCGTTCCTCTTATCTTCAACAAGTTTTTGCGGTGACTCGTAGTAGGATCCATACATCTTTGCGTGTATTCGGCACTACTAAATAAATAAATAAATAAATATTTTATTCTTGACAAAGCGAGACACGCCTTTTGGGCATAATCAGCATATTGCAATATTGTACATGATAGCAGAAAGAGCAGCACCAACAGTGGGATTAGTACAGTTGGAGACAGTAGTGTGGGCCCATAGAGCCCAAAGGTTGTATGAAGTCTGTGTACACAGAAAGCGAGAGGTAGAGAGAATAAGCAGATCACTATTATGGTTTGTTGATGAGGAACTAGTCCGATGAGGTCCCGTACGCAGCGTGGGTCAGGTGAGTGAAGTATGTGGAAACGGGTGAAAAATACTTAGAATATTGACCTGTCACTAATCAGATATGTAGGCGTGTTCCTACGAGAACAGGTATATGCACAGAACTTGTAAATGTAATACCGGCCAACTTGCCAATGGGTTTTAGGTGCGGTGACTTTATTGAGTGGCGGGTCACATCCGCCACGTCGCAGTGTTGTTAAACAGACATTTGTGGCTCTTTGTAGGGAAAAAGCTTGCCAGACGAAGAACCACCACGTCCTGGAACACTGCCGGCTGGTGATATAACATTGACGAGCTTGCATCTGACCGGTTACCCTCGCTGATATTTGCAGTCACGTAACGCCAAATAATTTCCCATGGCCGTGTAGTCGCTTTCGGAGTCGAGCGTAATTGGCTGGATCAGTGGAAGTCGGATGACTCAGGTGGCTTGTATTGAGTTGATCAGTTTTTTAGGTTCTATAGTGTGCCATGATTACAATGTGCGGGTTTTTCTGTTATTTATTGAATCCGCGACCATGGGAGTGTGGCAGGTATGTCCTCAGCGTTATTCCGTGCAGGTATTGTTATCTTGTAGAACATGGGAGAGAAGAAAAACGGACCGAGCAAACTGCCAACAAAATTGAACAGGAATATATTATTGTACAAATGTAAAATTTGTGGTAACGTTGTGCTGGTTGAAAGCAATGGAGTGACCGTTTGTGTTATACTTCACATCCGTAGTATTGCGTTCAAGCACGAGACCCGATATTTTCGGAATAACTAAATAAATAAATAAACTTTTATTCTCGACAAGGCGAGGCACACCTTTACAGGCATGCTCATGTTTAGCTAACCTAGTGTGATCAAAAATGTACAAAAAGTACGCGTTTAGCTTAACAGTGAATGTACTTGGATGGGTGTAGATACGTATGTAATTTTGTGTGACTGTAGCTTGTGTCTTTGAATATGCCGCAGCATTTTTGACTTTTTGTTATCCTCAGGAATGTGAGCATAAGCGATTGACTTCTGTGGGTTGGATAGCACTTTCCGGATATCCACGGGCCAGTGACTTTATTTAGTGTCGAGTCACATCCGCCGCTTCGCAGTGTTGTTAAACAGACATTTGTGGCTTTTTATAGGGAGAACGCTTGCCAGGCGAAAATCCACCACGTCCTGGAACACTGCCGCCGAACTATTTGCTGGAACTGGTTAAACCCGAACCACCCAGCTGGCATCACGAGGAGGTTGTTCGGCTAACCAGCCGTTGTTCGGCTAACCAGCCCATGTAGTGGAAGATGCTGGCCGAAGTGGCCTAGCGTAAGAAAATGTTGTCCTGTTTGGAAACCGTGAGTATCAGGCGTTGTTAACCGGTAAACAAGAGCCAGTGAAGTTATTGTGCCAGGTTTGAGGCCATGAAAAATAATAACGCAACATAACCAGAATCGGATGCTAGACAGCTGGGTGAACGAGTGAGACGAAGTGTCAAATCTGTGACGAGAATGGGATTAATATACTACAACTGTAGCGACAGTACGGTTACAATGCTAGCCATAAAGGAAACTGGAATAGCGGGAAAAGATAGAAACTTCTACATTGCAGCAAACAGGTCAAATATACGACAAGAAATAAATAAATAAATAAATAAACTTTTATTCTCGACCATGCGAGACACACCATTACAGGCATGATCAGGTTTAGCTAACAGTGTGATCAATAACGTACAAAAGTACATGTGTGGCATAACAATATATGTAAGTGTATGGGTGTGTATGCGTATGTAATTGTGTATGAATGTAGCTTGTGTCTTTGAATGTGCCGCCTGGGAGTCTGTTTAGTGATGTGGACGAAACTTCTTGCTGACAGGCTTTTAACTTTATTAATAGGAGAGAGAGGGGCTTGAATACTACAGGTTTAGTTAGAAAATGGTTGTAGTGCTAGCTTTGAAGGGGACCTGGAATATCAGTATTTTGAGCAGCAACCGCAAATGATGCTAGGTGTGCCACTCCGCTGTGGCATCCACGGTGGAACGTTAAGATCAAATAGACCGCCAGTTATAACTCAATAAATGGTGAGCTGCTGGCAGCCTGCTTAGTTAGTATACAGCAGCGGCACACTTTATTAGGCTCAGCATAGTTTGATAGGTGTACGGTGTGGAATAGAAGAGAGAGAACAGACAGCAATAATTGCGACAGCTGTAGGAAGAAAACGGCAGTGGTGCTGGCTCCGGAAGTGGCTTAGAGGAAGGGAATAATACAGACAGCACCGCCAAATGCTACATTTTCACCGCAAGATTTGTGATGACCGAATGAGGTGCCGAAAAGTTATACAATAGAGTATGGTTAAACATAGGAGTGGATGAAACCCAACGAAGTTCAAGTGCTCAGCATCTGGCGCTGGTGGAATAAGAAAGCCATCAGTCCAATAGACGGGGATGTGAAAACTACAAATAGTATGGCGGCAGATGCGCTGAGCCTAGTGGTACCTGTACCGCCAATGAATAGTTGCGATATAGACGAAGCCAGAGGCCAAAAAAGAGAGGGAGACGTTAATGTGAGCTGAGGTGCATGATAGTGGAGCCGAGAGGCAAAACACAATCAGAGACCGGAAATTTCGATTTCGGTAGGCGTTGCCAAGCATAGAGATAATGATTCAGACAAAGCAGAGAAGCATATGGTTGTACATTATACCAATATGAACCTTAGTCGATGCTCAAAATAAGAGAGGCCGTGGTCTGAGACCTATTGGCATTTGGAACCTATGAGGCCTGACTTGTCTAAAAGGTTTTGGAATGAGAGGCGCAGTAGGAAAGATAATCAAAAGAGGTCTGGGATGTTGCGCTGAGACTGGTAGTACCTATACCGCCATTGAACCTATGCGATATGGACCAAAAGGAAGGCCAAACAAGAGAAGGCGACGTAATTGTGTGCTGAGAAACATGATAGTGGAGCTAAGAGGCAACACTCAACCAGGGACCTGAAATTGCAATTTCGGTAGAAGGATCAAGCATACAGATAATGTATCAGAAGGAGGCGAGCACCTGAGGCAGTTAATTATACCAATAAGAACATTTGTCGATAGCAACCGAGGTTCAAAAGAAGAAACGCCTTGGTTTGAGACCTATAGGCATTTGGAGCCTCAGAGGCCGGACTAGTCCAACAGGTTTGGGAATGAGAGCCCCAGTAGCGAGAACAGCGACGCCTAGGATTAGGCATACAGATAATGAATCGGACGAAGACGATAGTCGTGAGGCAGTTGTTTATACCATTGAGAACCTTATTCAATGGCAGCTTATCCTCAAAAAAAGAGAGGCCTTGGTTTGAGCCCTATTGGGCTTTTGGGGCCTGAGAAGCCGGACTAGTCGAAAAGTTTTAAGAATGAGTGTTACAATAGCAAAGATAAGTAGACGAAGCCTAGGATGTTGCGCTGACGCTAGTGGTACCTGTACCGCCATTGAACCGATGCGCTATGGACCAAAGAGAGGCCAACAAGAGAGGGGAACGTAATTGTGAGCTGAGATGCATGATAGTGGAGCCGAGAGGCAAAACTAATCAAGGACCGAAACTTTCGTTTTCGGTAGCGGGACATAGCATACAGATAAAGTATCAGACGGAGACGTGTACATTGAGGTTGTTACTTTTACCATTGAGTACCTTAGTTGATGGCAGCCGATGTTCAAATGGAAAGGGGCCTTGACTTGAGGCCTATGGGCATTTAGGGTCTGAGAAGTCGGATGGTCGAATAGGTTTAAGAATGAGTGCCTCAGTAGCAAAGAGAAACATAGGAGACCTAGGATGTTGCGCTGACGCTAGTGGTACCTATAGTACCATTGAACCCATGCCATATGGACCAAAGAGAGGCCAAACAAGAGAGGGGAACGTAATTGTTATCTGAGATGCATGATAGTGGAGCCAAGAGCCATAACTCAATCAGAGACCTGAAATTGCAATTTTGCAGGGGACCAAGCATACAGATAATGTATCAGACGGAAAGGAGTATCATGAGGCTGTTACTTATACCAATGAGAACCTTTATTTATTTATTTGTTGGATGCTCAAATGGAGAGAAGCTCTTATTTGAGATCCATAGGCATATGCAGCCTGAGGCCGGTGTGGTCCACTAGGTTTAAGTATGCGTGCCACAGCAGTAAAGAGAATCTAACGAGGCCTAGGGTATTGTGCTGACTTTAGTGGTACTTATACCACCATTGGGCAGTTGCGATGTGGACCTAAAGAGAGGCCAAGCAAGAGAGGGAGGCGTTGATGTGAGCTGAGGAGCAAGGTAGTGGAGCCGAAATGTAAAACAATCAGAGGTCAGAGCTTTCGATTTCGGTAGGGGGAACAAACATACAGGTATTGTATCAGACGGAAACGAGTATCATGAGGCTTTTACTTATACCAATGAGAACTTCAGAGGATGGCGACCGATGCTCAATAGAAGAAAGGCATTGGTTTGAGACCTCTGAGGATTTGGAGCCTGAGAGGCAGGACTAGTCCAAAAGGTATAAGAATGAGAGGCAAAGTAGGAAAGAGAATGTAGCGAGGCTTAGGATTTGTCACAGGCGTTATGTGTACTTAGGCCACTATTGAGGAGTTGCGACAAGGACCAGAAGAAGTGCCGAATACTATATACACAGAGTCGGGTTAAGCATAAGGGAGGAGTAGAGTAGGCGAATATGAGGCTAATGATGTAAACCTCAACGTTCTAGAAGAAACAGTAAGTGAAATATTTGGATCAAGTGATGGAAGTCTTGAGTCAGTCTCGTCTAGGTAGGAATAGGAAGGACAAAAGAGAGCAGACGTGCGAATAAATGTCAGGAACAGCCGTGATGCGAGGTTAAAAGGAAGTAGGAAACTGTTGGAAATAAAGCAATAAAAGGGATGTTGGCTAATTTGGTCCTGGCTCACGTAGCTCGTCTTCCGTCATTATGAGGCTTAATAGTTCGGAAACTGTGTTTACGTCGAGGAATCTCCGTATAGCATCGTTGAAGTGTGTACTGGTCATAGATGATCGGATTTGCAGAGGTAATTTGTTCCAGGTGTCCGCGTATCTATAAAGGAAGAGGTGATGGCGTATGTCACAACGAGCAGCCGTCAGACTGAATGAATAGGTCGCGTTGCGCAGATGATATCGGGTTTCCGCTTCCTTTCAGAAGTGTCGTGTCAGATTCATTTCAGGCTTTTGTTTAACTTGTATAGAAACGAAGGTTTATCTTCAGCCTCCGTAGCCACAGCGGGTCCAGTCCCAGTTGGTTGCATCGAATACGATAGTTCAGCATGTTGGAGCCCAATAGAAGTTTGGTGAAAGAAAGCTGTATGTTCTCGAGTGCAATCCTGTCAAAACTGCGTGCGTTCTTAAGGACTATAGCGAAGTATTCGAGAACAAGCCTAGCGCACGTTTTATACAGTGTCAATCGAAATTCCAAAAGCGACATGGATTTGAAGATATAGCCTATTAACGACCTAGCTTTAGCTGCACTATAGCTTACCTGTTCCGCAAAGTTAAAGGTATTGGAGTATTGAACCCCCAAATCACGAACAAAGTGGCTAACGGTAAGAGGAGCGCCATTGAGAGTAAGGATATTCGGTGGCACGGTGCATTTGTAAGAGAGAATGTTGCTTTTTCCTGGGGAAATTTTAGATTACATACTGGGCACCAGTTTTCTAGCGCCTTAAGGTCCCTTGTATTGTGGATAGATTATCTTTCATATTATCGGAGACGAAGGTAAATACGACTTTGATTTCATCTGCAAATAGGTATGGCGTTCCCCAGCAGAAGACGTGGAAGATGTCATTGACGTCAAAATTCTTAATCATATGGCTTCACCAGCCACTGATACATCCTTTCTAGTGCCACCATCTCTGCTTATAGCAGCTAGTCACCATAGCCTCAATTCAACTAGGTTGATACCCGGAGCTCTCTAGGAGCTGCTCATTTCTTACAATGTTCATTCTCTTGGAATGTATGCGTCACAGCTCAGCTGTTTGTTGACCTATCCTGTGCCACCGTAGGATCCACTAGTAACTGAAGCCTTAATCCGAATTCTATGGCTGGCCACTTATCTCAATCCTAGCGCGCCGTTATGCGCCGTTCTTCTTAGTCGCGTCACTCTTCTTGACAGTAGCTAGTCATTGCTGGCCCCATGTAACCTGCAAAGAGTCACAACTTGACACTTCAGCCTTCATTTTCCTCTGACGTCTGTCTCCTTATTCGGCGCTCGTCTGTTGACATATTCACTGAAACTGTAGGCATCCAGTAGTGGTCAAACTTCGTAATCATATGGCTACAGCAGCCTCGGATACATACTTTTCTAGAGCCACTAACTAGCTAGTCGCCATAGCTTCCATTTACTTTGCGGATACCCGGAGCTCGCTCAGTTCTTACCATGTTCATCTCTTTGATTGTTTGCGTCACAGCTCAGCTGTTTGTTGACTTATTCTGTGCCACCGTAGGATCCGCTAGTAGCTGAAGTCTTATTCCGAACTCTATTGCTGGCCATTCATCTCTCCTAGCGCGCCGTTATCCGTCGTCTGTCTTACCCGCGTCTACTTGACATGTGGTTAAAAGTCTTAATTATATGGTTGAATCAACCACTGATACATCCTTTCCTTTAGCCACTATCTCTGTTTTGCGGCAGCTGTTCGCTGTAGGCTCTATTCAACTTTGAGAATACCCCTTAGCTCGCTAGGCGTCAGTCCTTCGGTAGAATGTTTACTCTCCTGGTATAGTTTTTTCACAGCTCAGCTGGTTTGCTCTCCGATCCTTTGACACGGTAGTTATTCATTAGCACCTTGAATGATTAACCCAACAGGCACCTTGGGCCACTGAAACCCGGTCCATTATCGATATCTCCTGATCTTCTCACCTTCAACACTTAGTCTTCCTTTGATATCCATTTAATCCTAGCCTGCTTCTAATATGTTCAGCCTCCTATCTGCATATACTTATGTACATTGTGGTTATGGTGTCTTAGGTAATCCTTATCCTGTGGAGCGTATACAAATACGGCCACATCGTCACTGTCTTTTGGTTTCCGATAACAACCAATCATGACTACACACCCACTTTCTAGTCTCAGGTAGAATTCGAACATTGTCAGCTTACACCTCATGAATATCTTACCGGAATCCTGCTCTTCATCCCTATGCACATGAAAGTATGCTACCCATCAGGCCATGCCTTCCGCATAAGTAAAAACATCTTTAGCGCAATATCTGTTACACCTTGTACACTAGTTGTCTCAAATAAATATCTAAAGGTAGGATTTTGATCAAACGCTAGGTACATTGACTGTCCCTTTTCGGTCTTCTCTCGGCTTGTTCCTCTCTCTTTTTCTCTGAGGTCGTGAACATCGGAGAGCTTCGGGATTGAACTGAGGAACTGCCTCCGTCTGGGATGGGACGAAATAACCAACAAGTACTTACCTGGACCATGGCCTCACTTCCACTCTAACTATTTGCACCCAACTACCGATGTCCAGTGAGGGTAGCTGGACACGAATTCTTCGCTCCCCGGCAAATATACATAATCAGAGAAGAATGCATGTGGTTCTGCGAAGGAGCAACACATCATATTCAATAAGAATGTTTAGTACCCGAACTACCAATAGACAGGACCCAGGAACGCAATAGGCAACCAGTTATTGCATCAACCAGCGGAAAAAATGGGACGCAACCTGACTGCGAATAACCGAGCAAACAGACTTTCAACAAGAAACATAGCCAGTTACAATTGCCATTCAATAGATTGGTGGCAGTGTTCCAGGACGTGGTGGGTTTTCGCCTGGCAAGCGTTCTCCCTACAAAAAGCCACAAATGTCCGTTTAACAACACTGCAACGTAGCGTATGTGACTCGCCACCGAATAAAGTCACAGCCCATAACTTTACACTGGCAGGTCAACTAGCGTCACAATTCTACATAGGATCGTTACACTGGGACTTCTACATCTGTATATACTGTTGTCGTTTTACATCCTACGACACGTTGCCCTTTTCCTTCTTTATGTGCGGGCTCTTCCATTACTTTTCATTGGATCATTCAGGATTCTCAATCTCTTATTAGCTGAGGTCCCGTATCTCACGACAACCAACTTATTGTTTCGCATTTTCAACATTGTACAGTTCCAATCATGGATATATGAACAATTTTCTACGTTATTGTTACAATTGCATTAAAATGTTTGTACCGTTGTACATATCTGATCATGCCCCCACGAGCGTGCCTCGCATAGTCGAGAATAAAATATTTATTTATTTATTTATAGAGTAAGAAGAGCATGGGGCCCAGGACACTTCCTTGAAAGACTCCGCTTGTGACCGCTTTTTTGAAGACGGCTTGCAGCCCAGGCTCACCGATTGTGTTCCCTGTTGCTTCATCCTGTAATCTATTAGAACGTCTGAAGTCAAACCTTCGCTGCCTTGCTGGTCTATTTAGTGACACCGTAGGAAGCCACTAGTGACCAAAGTGATTAATGGAACGGTCACATATGGCCACCGAAAGATTTTCATAACGACATTATCTGTCGAGCTCCTTAACCGCAGCACTTCTGTTTAGCAGCTCCAAGCATCTCTGCGCTTATCCGGTGCTTCCTAAGAGCCACCTACTTTTATCGCCAACCTCATCCTTTGGGACCGTCTGCGTCACACACAGTTGGTGTTTGTTGACGTATTCTGGGACATTGTGGGTATACACTAGCAACCAAAAGTTTCATCCAAATGCTACTGCTGTTTACCGGTACTCTCACTCCTATTGCCCTTACCTTTTCTTCGTAGTACCTCTGGCAACTCTGTTTAGCAGCAGCCATTCTTCGCGGGCTCCAACCATCTCTGCGCTTATCCGGTGCTTCCTACGAGCCACTATTTTATTCCCCACTGTGACTGCGCGCGACACATACATTTGCTGTCTTTTGACTTATCATGGGACACTTTACGTAGCCACTAGCAAATAGAAGGCTTCAACCCAATGCCATTGCTAGTCGCCGATACTCTCTCTCGCTCAGTACCGTTAACAGTTCTTCCCCTTAGCTACGTCAACACTTTTCAGCTGCAGCGAGTCATTGTAGTTGGCATACCTATTTGCGTTAGGAGCCACTCCTTATCTCTCCAACTCGTGCTGTCTTGAATGGCTTGCATCACGTACCTTCGCTGGTTTGTTGCCTCATGCTGTTACTATAGATATGCTCTGGTTATTAGAAGCCTTAATCCGCGTGCGTATGCTGGTCACTGATACGCTCTCTCCTAGAGCCACTATCTGTCGCTCTTTTTATCATCCTCAACCCTTTGCAGCGACACGTCGTATGCTCCATGCTCCTTCTACGCAGACCTTGCGCTTGATAGGATACACTGCTTCTCTCCATCATACGTTCTCTTGAAACGTCTGTATCACTTACCTTCGCTGGCTGGTTGGTGCATTCTGTGACCCTGAAGGCATAAATAGTGACCAGGCTTCCTTTAGGAAGGGATACATCTGGCCACTGGTAGTCTTTCCCAAAACCACCATCTGTCGGTCATCTTAAATTCCGCACCTCTGCTTAGAACTAGCTGGTGATCCAAGGCTCCGTGCATATGCGATTATCCAGTGGTTGTTAGGAGCCACTCCGTATCTCAATAACCTTTATTCCTTTAGAATATATGCATCCAATATTTCCGCTGCCTTCGACTATTGACATTTAGGTCTCTCTCGCGGCAGCCTATTTATTTTTAAATGGCTTACTCTGCGCTTCCTATCGTATTAGGCTAGCTATCTGCTGTCATTACCCCTTGTAATCACCACCAGTTTCTAAAGCTCTTTGCTACCGCCCCACGCAATTTTTGCCTTCTACTAAACTGATAGTTCATGGATTACTTACGGGTACAACGCGCTTTTCTCTACGCAGACGTTAGCAATCTACCTATAGGACTATTGATTCTATAGGACATTCAAAAGGCACGTTCAGGATAAACATTTTTGCACAGTGTACATGATTTTGTATAAACTCCAAATGTTGTAAGAAGAATTTACCAAGGTTTAACACTACGCCTGTCTTTGCGGTCTTCTCTCTGTGGTCTCACACTTTATCTTTTCTCCGTGGTCCGGACCTTCTTTTAGATCTGGGATTGGACTAAGTAACAGTTTTCGCCCAAGACAGGCGTAACAACCGGCAAGGACTCACATGGAGCATGGTGGCACACCAAAGAGACTCAATCTCAATCGTCACAACCGTTGTCCAGCATGGAAATTCGGACACTTCCTCACACCCTGCGAATCACACATCTGAAAAATCCAGACAGCAAAAAATTTGAACTTTCGCTCACCTGGACAATCAACAACCCAACTATTAGCGTTGTGCTCATCCTCAACCGGCCTCAACAATTATGGCGGCCTTGATCAAACTATCTGTCCAGCCAACAGAGGAAATCGGAAGCAATCTGACTGCGAATAACCGCATATGAAATTAGTCGTCTAGCTGCTTTGCCAGTTACAAGTTGGTGTTCAAAATGCTTTACGGCATTACTACAGGACGTATTGGGTTACCGCCTGGCAAACTTTCTCCCTGTAAAAGGTCCCAACTGTCCGTTTAAAAAGCTTCAACGTGGCGGACGTGACTGGCCACTGAATAGAGTCACTGCCCACAAGTACATACTGGCAAGTCGACTAGACTCATATCAACTTTTTCCGACACGTGCAAGTACATGTTACTCTCCGTTTACGTGTACCGTTTCATTGAAGTTATAGTGCCTTGACTGTTTCAAGTACACACGATTGAACCCGAAGTACCGTTTCGATACACAACCGCCTATTAAACCCTGATTATGCCTGATTTGGTGTGTCTGTATAAATTTAAGAATAACCTATTTATTTATTTATGTGTTTTGTGGTTTTGCCCTGCAAAAACGATAATGTTACCACACCCTCAGGTGGTGAAAGTATTTGCCACTATCCGCAGCGCGAGACGGCCCATCAACAGAAAGTACGTTTTTAGGCTGGTGACAACATCTGAGAAAACTAGAAGCGTCTGCGAAGCCAAAGAGACAGGGCGGCCCGCAGCACCCCGGATAGCTTATCTGATTGTGTGGTAATTCCTGTGGTGTCCAGAAGCTGAGCACTCGTAAACTCGTCCAGCAGTGCGACGCTACTAGATATGCTGTCCGTAGGAGTTTCAAGGAAATGTTTGTCCGAAAGTTTAACGTCCGTCAAGTGCAGGTTTTAAATTTAGGTGCTTCGGAGAAGCGGCTTCAGCGTTGCCGCAGGTTTTAAGTGCCATGGACGTCTATGCAATTCTTGTTACCGATGAGGCTGCCTTGCGTTTGCATGATGCGGAGCAACAGGTTTGTGCAACATATAATCTACGCCGAGGAAGCCCTTCACTTATCCAACGTGGCGCAAAACCCGTGGTATGCGCTCTGGTAACTGGCCAAAGAATCATGGGACCATTTTGTTTACCGGTAATGTAACCGGTAGTTTGTTGTTGAGCAGTACTATTGCCGAACGCTTTCTAGCATATTCGAAAAAGGAATTACTGAAAAATTGTGCCATTCCGGAACTAGAAGCCGCCTGGTTATTAAGTACCGTTTGGTTGCAACCAAAGGACGCACCTGATCACTATGCACGAACTGCGGGAATTTTACTTAAGCAGACTTTCCCTGCCATTGGATCGGGCGGAGAGGACATATGGGTTGGTCTGCTCGGTCAATAGATTTGAACCCATTGGATTTCTCCTTCTTGGGTTACTTGAAACAACTGGTTTACAAAAGGAAGTCAAAGTCTTAAGGAATTAAAGTAGAGCATTTTGCACCAATGAGGTCAGCTCCCAGTTGGCACGTTGGCGTAAGTGCTAGTAAAAAACATCATGCAAACGCTGCGATGTATGCAAATTTCTAACGGGCACTACGAAATTCGCTGACAAAGCTGAGCATCACACTGATCATTTGTAAATATATGTATTATGCAATGAGGTATCGACTGAATTAGTGCATTGGATAAGGCTCTCTTTTTCTTAGGAGCGTTTGTTGATGGTTTCGCCCAGCTTTTCGCGTGCGCGTGTAGTTTTATATATAGCTCGGGATATTTATTCCGCAGTAGGTCGCCCCCGAGTTGAAACTTGCCCTTACGGATCAGTTTCTCCATTATACCAAATTCAGGTAGTAGACTATTAGTCAAAGCTCCGTTCGCACATATAGTGAACACTTCCAAAGTTCCCCACAGAAGTTGAGGAGACAAGCGGTTGGTTAACAACAACAGGGTAGGCTTCACAAACGGCTATGCCTCAGTGACACCGTAGGCAATTGTAGTCACGGCTGGCAATGGAGGACGGAGCCTGGTGTGTGTGACGACTAACCATAACAAGCCGGAAGTTTGATTGCAAGACGTCCGGCTATAACTACATAAGTTACTTACGTAGAATTGGGATGGAGAAAGACAGTAACTTTAGTTGCAAATGGCAAATGTCATATGAACGCACGGACCGGTTTGTTCCATGCGTAACCACTCATCTCTGTGAAGACACCACAACCTTACGACTAGTTGTGATTCGCCGCAGCGAGTACATGTTATTTGCGGCTTCATAGCACCTGCTCACAGCTACCCTGTGATGGGTTTGAATACACTGCACAGCAAACTAACACCCATTTTTCCTGGAGAGAGAGATAAACGATAGTTGTGCTTGCCTCACCTGCCCTGCGTTTCCGCATGCAGTGTCCGACGCCTGCGTATATTTAACGGGTTAACCAAACGGGCAACTGGCCAGACACACTACCTATTTCCGTCAAATCAGTATAGTTCAAATTTTTTATTTATCATGCCCTTGTCAATGTCCTTATCCAATGGCTGTCCAAACACAAACCACGGCAGACCGTAGTATATAATGGTTTGCTACGGAACCCTGTTAGGGTGCCATTTCTTTGTCAAGCTGTCCTGTGCTTGTTCTACATGACAACTATAACGGGTATGTGACGCGAACGCAAAAATATTGCCGGAAGACTACGATGAAACCCTGAATAGAGAAATTGTTATTTCTAGCAGAGTGTAAGGGACAAGCATATTTGAATGGCCTTGAGCCAACGCGTATCCAGCCAGTCAAATAACAAAAACATTGGACACGATGACGGTACCTTTAACGACCAATCAGGAAACAATAATAATACAAACTTCAATAGTAGCGCTTCCACCCAGCGCAATCAAAAGAAGTACAATTCGGTCCGAGACCAACAAGAAAGGGTTTCAGATCGTCAATGCGATACAGAATATAGAACACTGGTTATATAGGAAAAGTACAGTTCATGCGATTGGTCAAACAAGACCAGATGAAGGCCGGATGCGTGAAATGAGAGTGTGGAGGATGCTAAGTACATTGCTCGTAATTGGTGCGAGAAAGCATGCCAACGCTTGTAGCTAAAGTACGTGCAAAGCTGCCTAAGGTGAAGGTCGTGCTGATACCGCGACGATAAGCGAGATGACGGTCGCGCTGATAACGCGAAGATAATTCGGGTGAAAGTTGCGGTAATAATGGCGAAGATACTTGGGATGATATTGCGCTCGGAACAGTCTACACTCGATGGTTAACGGGTGGCTGAGTTGAACGCAAAGCATCGAGAATTCTTCTACAAAGGGTATAAAGTGCACTCTGACCCGACTCTATAATAAAGTAAGAACGGCACTCGCTTAGAACAGATAGCTTACTGCCAAGATTACATGCTTCTGATCGGCCAAATGATACACACGTCCATAATGCTTACTGACGTGCTGCACCATTTCTTCACAGTGCTACTGCGTCACAAATGCCTGTGTTTCACACACCACGTGCTCCAAAATGTGCATTCGCCACGCGCTTTTGTTCATAACGCCTTCATAGTTCCAGGAACATCGCTGTGTCCCGTCCTCCCAATACCTGTTTCACTCATGTTTTAGTATAATCCAGACGCCCTCAATGAGATTGAGAGCTGCAGAGTATGGCGAAAGGCGGAAAGCGTTTTCCGCCAGATAAACCTGCTTCTGGTGCGCGTGACAGGGCGCGCTGTCACAAATGAAGACATCTTCCCACAAGCCTAGTTCCATTAGTATCAAGCACTTGTTGCAACCACTGAGCGTACCGTTGCTTTTTGTAACTTCCCTCCGAAACGAATATGCTATCAAGCCGTTGTCTGTCATTGCGCTGACCAGATGACCAAGGCAAGTTAACCGAGATGGGCAAACCATAGCCAGCTTTGTATTAAGAGCCTACATTCCTCTCAACCAGGTCATCGCTTGTCCTCCTGTTCTCTTCTCCATCCATACCCCCGGCGCGCAAACAAAGCTTGTCGCGGGAGTCGTTGAGCTGGCATGTGTAACATGTGGCCGAGCCATAAATAAATAAAATAATTAATAGTTTTTTCTCAAAGTTATAGGTACACCAAATCAGGCATGATCAAGGTTTACAGGCAATTGTGTATCACAGCGATGCTTTGGATTAAACCGTACGTGCTGCCACATGGCCTGATGTATGCAACTCGGGTATTGTAGAAAATAGTGCAAAGGATACGACTCCACCACTGTCTTGTTACAACCCTACTACAGAATTTGACAACCCGATGACGGGACGAGGCGCATACAACTCGTACAGTTTCCTGCTCTCTAATGAACCATCGATTAGCAATATAACGCACTTTCTAAGCCCCTTCATCCTCCTGACAGGCCCGCATATGGCGTTGATACCAGAAACATGGCACTCGGTCGACGCTTTTGAAGCACCGCTCAACATGCCGGGATACACCACTTTCTGTAATGGACGTGCGAGTAAACGTGGTGGCAAATGCCTCATATACGACAAGAAGGAGTTTTGCGCCTCATCTTTTACACTGTATCTCTTGGCAACTCTAAAGACTCAGTCTGGATTCAGGCCGTTGAAAGTCATCTGGACCTCTTGATAGGCTGTTTATACAACCCACCGCACTCTACTTGCGCTAGCGTTAACAAATTGGTCAGACGCTTTCATGAAAGCTCATTCCTTGCAGCACTCTATAAGAACATTGCTGGAGACTTGCCCATGCCTCATGGTTCGTGGCTCAGATAATCAGTCCCCCCTAAGTACAGGGCCCTTGTTGACACTATTTCCACTCGTGAATGGACACAGCATGTGAATGTACCGACTAAACAATCGAACACACTGGATCTTATATTCACTAACGGTATCTCGCACGCATGCGCCGGAGTGTTAGACAACATACCGGGCAGCGATCACAAGGTGGTGAAGCTGTCCTTCGCGCTCCCTAAATCCTCCCAACATGCTGTCACATAATATGAGGTATTTCGGCCACTCCAGCGTATCGGCCTGGGACGACTTCTTCCTGCCCGACCATACAGATACTGCAACCAACATGATTTACAACCATTTCACTAACTGCTTAGACGTTCTTACTCCAAAACAGAGAATGATCAGACAGCGTCAACCGCTTGATGACTCCTCCACACGCAAACTGACTAGTAGACTCAGGAAAATGCGCTCCCGCTACATCAAGACCAAAAGCTTTCATCTACTCACCCGTATGAAAGAATTACTAGCCGACTGGAGAAATTCACCAAGTAATGTGCATACGTTAGTAGAGCATGCAGAGCTTTGTACTGAAAACAAGGTTAATTCTCTTATTCGACCAATGGAGCAGCGGGGTGGCAGCAAAATATCCCGATTACTACCCTTGTGCTTCCTGGTATAAGTAAAATCACTGGTGTGGTTGATCTCTGCGAACTCCTTTTCATACAATGCTGTAACTCCTTTACTAGCAATGGCATGGCACTGCGAAATACGATCCCCACGTTTGCTGAAGAGCAAATTCATACTATTGACTTTGACTTATGCAATATCAAGCGAGCACTTTGTTCGTTGAAACTGTCACGCTACCCAGGTCCTGACGGCGTACCTTGTTCCATTTTAATACTCGAAGGCCCGGACGTTCCAGTCCTTCTCCTTAATGTCTTCACATTCTCAAAGAAGCGTAGTCACTACCCGTCTAATTGGAAGCAAGCACTCGTCCTACCACGACACAAACGAGGCTGTCGCCAAATATTGACAATTATCTTCTTATTAGTCACACATCTATTGCGTCTCAACTGACGGAAAGAATAATAAAGGACGAGACGCTTTGCTTTCAGTTGCAATGCAACCTTATCAATAGGTCCCAGCACAGGTTCCTGCCGACTAAATCCTGTTAAACCTACCAGTTTGAACTCTTAAACCACGTAACACACTCCATCGACCAAGGTCAGGCACTGGTCATTATCGTTCTGGACATGAAAATAGCGTTTGATCGGGTAACGCACAATGGTTTAATGACAGTGATCTTGACCTTGACGCGGTAACCTGAAATCTGACATTCCTTACTAACGAGCTTTTTAGATAAAATCCGGTGAAAACAGATTTTGAACAAACTCTAACGGAAGCACTTGACTTTTGTCAAATGGTTCAAAGAAGTGAAACACAACAGAAAATCCCCAGAGCTGTGATCAGGAGAAGACGCCGGATTGGCGCTCAGAAGGATAACAGCACTACCAGTAACTGTCTTGCGCCCACTGGAGTCTCAGCCCTGACACCCCCGTTAGTCAGATATAACACAAATAACAACGTGACAACCGGTAACTCTGCGGCTCCTACACCAGGAAAATTAGCTAATTGCTTTGTGCTTCTTTCCGACCCACGGATGGATGAACTACATGACGCTAAAAGGTCAGTAACGTCAGTAAAATCGTTACCACCTAAGTGTCCGTCGCCTTTGCTTTCAGACTGTAGGCCAGCACCACAAGACCAGCTGACAGACGAGCTTCTTAAAGTCTAAAACATCGAAAATGAGCTAAACTCGGTGAAATCAGAATTGCAAAATGTCAATCAATTGTTAATAAAAATTCTACCACTGGCGCAGCTATCGGATCTACAGAAACCAGACAAAATGGAAAATCTTAACGCAGCGGGTGAATTGCTCAACAAGCTCGCCAAGGAAGTCAAAGAACGAGTCATCCGTGCACGAAATGTAATAATATTTAATGTGCCAGATCGCATACCACTTGTGAAAGTGACACGCTCACTTCTAATGTATGTAAAATGGACCGGGTTTGCTGCTCATGCGGCCGCCTTCGGAAAACAAAAAATAACCGACCATACCCACTTGTCCTCAAGTTCAGCAGCCAAAAGCACGCCAAAAGCTTTCTAGACTACAAGTTCATCATAAGAAAGCAAGCGAATCTCGGACCCATATTGATTAAACATTACATGACGCCAATGCAAAGGGCGCTCATGTCAAATGTACGAACCCCTAATAGGCAGAGTCTGCACAATTTCATAAATATGCTCCTGAACCCTCTCCAACAGCCCCTCATAAGATACGCTACTGAATGGTCTCCAGTAACCAATGGCACGACCTTTGCCAATTCAATTGTCAATACGCCACCAATACCGGGCATGCAGTTAACTGATATGCATTTGAACGCAACTCCCACGGCAAGTTCATCAATGGCCTACAACGTTGACATGGACATGTCACAACGACAATTAAATCCTATCGTATTGGAGGTACCGGCAGTTGAAGGACAGCCAAAGGTACGGCCACTTTGAATGCAATCATGGACAGAACAGACTGCAGCGAGAAGCCCAACAGCGTGTCTGATGTACGTGACACGTACACTGAGCTCGTTAGCTTGTGCTTCTTATCATCATATACACCGTTTTCCAGCATCGTAAACGATCTTGCGCAGCCTGATACTGACAAGGCACCTAAGCCCAGCTGCCCAAACCCAGGTTGTTTTATAACTGTGTCTCCTCAGCTCTCTTCCAAACCACAATATTATAACAATGAGTCGATGCCTAAACGCGCCAAAACGGCCAAGATAGCACCCACTTGTTTTAAATACAAACCACGCTTAACGCCAAAGCCTAGTAAAGCGACAGTCAAGGTTGATCAGCCACAACGTAAGAATTATCTCCTTGTAACCCCTAGCTCAACAACGAGTAATTGGATTTAACCCAAACCCTCTACACTGCCAGCCGATCTGCATCGTTACTGTGTCAAAGCCCAAAGCGATACGCAGACAGAACTAAGCATGAAAATATAGGCAACACAAATCGTCCGAACACCAGTTGGCCTCAACACCCCCGTTACGAAGCAAAATCTACTACATCTACAGTCAGGACTGAGCGGTCACAAAGTAGGAACTACTTACTTAGAACCCCAAGCCTCGCGACGTACAACCAGACCCCGCATACACTTCGCTCCTCTACCGGCCGAACTGCAATGCTGCGCGGGCAAAGCCCAATAAGGTATGTCGTCCAGACCAACCATACAAATCTAGCCAACATCACTCATCAGGGCAAAACTAGGCCTTCACCCCCACGACATGAAGCAAAATCTCCTACAGCGGCAACCGGTATTGAGCGGCCGCAACGTAAGAATTACTTACTCAGAACACCAAGCCCCGCCGTGCGTCTCCAGACCCCGCGCAAAACCCAACACACTGTTGACCAAGCAGCAAAATCACCGGGGCAAAACCCACATGAGCATAACGAACCGATGAATTCTGCACATGCCCCGATCCCCATCCACCCATCCCATCACGCCAGTCAACACTCCTTCAACAGCACACCATAATGCCACATATCATGACGACACCTTCCGCGGTCCCTTTTTTGTGGGACGCCACAAGTTGCGGGCCTCCTCTCCTAGCTCGCGATGGTCATGCGGTGGCTCTCTACCACCTGACTCGATTCCTAGACATGGCACAACTGATTCTAGCCAACATATCTCAGGCATTCAGATGGTTCCGCTAAAAGCCAACCTCATAACCGACTTCGGGCTAGATTTCTCGGCTCGTATGCATCAGCAGTTACCTACACATCCGTCCCTCCTCGGCTTCGATGCTCCATGCTACTCCCAACCTCTCTCATTAATTTCCACCGACCTACCCGGCATACACCTCCACGCATGCATGCAAACAAGCCCCTCACCTCATTCTGGATCGCCTGTGATGCTGCTAGACGGTTCACTCAATTTCAGCAATCCAACCAATAAATATCCACTAAGAGATGCCCCAACACGCCCTACTACATCCCATTTCGACGAATCTAGTAAGCTGGGGATCCACAATATGCTTCTCATCAACGCCAGGTCTATTAACCAAAAGAATCACCTTCTGGGTCCGATTATTACTATGTCCAAAGCACAACTGGTTCTAATCACCGAGACATGGCACTCAGCCAGTTCGTCTGACTCACCCATCCAAATACCTGGCTAATCTTCATTCTGCAGTGGACACGAAAAGCGACGAGGCGGAGGATGCCTCATCTACGTCAGCGAAGACATTCATGCATCCTCCTTCCAAGTAATATCTTTGGGTAACCCGGAAGACTCCATATGGATTCAAGCAGATGGCGAACATCTAGATCTCCTCATTGGTTGCATCTATATCCGACCACATATCTCAACAGCTGAAATCAAAAAATTGGTCGAGCTCTTCATCGAAGTCTCGCTGTTACCTGCACGCCCTCTCACTGGCTTCTCCCGGCTCAGTCTTCTTTAGTCTTATTCCTTTAGCACCACGGTAGGATCCTATTATATGCGCATTGCTACGTCTTCGCCTAATTTTGCTATAAACTATTTAAGAGCCTTAACGTATGCCTGTGATTCATCCGTTCGTTGTGCTTTCTTCATGAAGCCTTTCTTTTCTCTCTTCTCCCTTGCATGCATATCCATATATTCAGCGCAAACCGCTGTTCTGCTTCATCCTTCTTACTGTCCATTTATAACTTACTTGATGTATTGTCTTAGACCTTATTACCTGCAATCAACTAACTCTCGGGATAGCATTCTCTGGCACTATCCAACTTGGTACTATTCTCTTAGCACCTTAGCTGCTGCAGGTAAGCCTTACTGCTCTGATACTCTAAGCAACCTTACGCTACGCTTGCATTTCGGCCATCCCTGCCCTTCCGTCAATTAATGTTTCTTAGCCTCTTAGTTCTTCCCTCCTCTCACTTCGTCAGCACACAGACGCCCGTTAGCTTCACATTTCTAGGTGTTCATTTCTCATCATTTTCTTAGCACCATAGTATGACTTGTTTCTCTGCGCGACGCTACATATACATTTGTGCTGCACGTTCACTTTCCTTTAACTGATCTATAATACTTCTCTTCTATCGATCTATCCTTTCTCACCTAGTAATTTGGGTCCGTTCTTGCAGCAAAGGTGGCAACACTTACTTTTGTAGGGGGTTAGCTCTCATAGGCTTTTTATATTTCAATAGGCCATAGCACTAAACTCCTAGCACCCTCGTGTCGTAATTCTGTCTTGATCACCCGATAATTTTTACTCAGCGCTTGAGTCCTATCTATCCGCTGACTTACCACCAACTGACCGATGAATGTCTTTCGATGTAGGCTGGCCACCAACCGCCTATCCACCATTCAAACGCCGCTGGTCCTTGAACTCTGCTTTCTGTCTTTCCGCGCAATAGTCGCATCAGAGTAAACTGATACAGCTTTTCTGCTTAATGGCGCAACGCTCTGTATTGCATATTGATAGTAGCAACCAACTTATAGGGCCATTTTCTTCGAAAAACATTCAAAACACTCCTTCAGCACAATCATTGCTGCAATTGTACATCATTTGTCTCCACTCTAAATGTTATAACATAGGAGTTTAACAATGCTTGTATCCACGCCTGTTCGTTGTGGCCTTGGTTGTCCCTCACTTTCCCTTTTCTCCGAGGTCAGGAACATCTTGGGGATCTGGGATTGGACCGAGAAACCGCTTTTGTCCGGGACAGTACAACCAATAAGGACCTATGAAGCACATGGCTGTACAACAAACGGATCCAACAGCACTCAATACCATGACCGTTGTCCAGTGATGATAGCTGGATTCGAGAACTTCACACTCCTGAAAAAAATACATACTCCTGAAAAATCCAGACGCATGAAACTGACGTTTCGCCCACCTGAATACCCACAAAGACGATTCTCCGCCAAGCCCCCATCCTCGATTCGCCTCAGCTATTATGGCGGCCCAAGATACCTGATCGAATAACAGAGGAAATTGAAGGTCACTTGACTGCGGATATCTGAGTGTGAAATCAGTCGACAACTTCGCCTGCCAGTTGTATATTAGTGCACCGACAAATTTCTGACAGTGTTCCAGGACGTGGTGGATTTTCGCCTGGCAAGCGTTCTCCCTATAAAAACCCACCAATGTCCGTATAACAACACTGCGACGTGGCGGATGTGACTCGCCACTGAATAAAGTCACTGCCCAGAACAACCTATTGGCAAGTCGACCAGAATCATTATTCATTATTGCCATGACCCTTTCAATAATAAGTTACACCATTCCTATATGTATCGCCCTCATTACACATGTAATGCCCTGACTGTTTACACTACGCACTCTAGAATTCAACGTTTCGTCATTCATTGAAGACTCTATCCCTCATGACTACTCACACAATTTCCGCAGCCTGTACAATATTCGGCTTACTGCCGACTACACTCATAGCAACGTGTTTGTTGCGAAGCAATATTACATGTAAATATTGAGCATGCCTTGCTTGGTGTGTCTCGACAAATTCGAGAATAAACTATTTATTTATATTTATTTATTTATAATCGGCGGTGACTTTAATATGCCGCACTTTAGTGTGGTCTACCCAGTCCTCACCTCCTAAATATAGAGCGTTTGTCGACCTTATCTTCGCGTACGACTGGACCCAACATGTTAACGTACCTACCAGGATTTCTGCTATCCTGGACTTAAAATTCACGACAGGCATCAACCAAGCACAGGTTTGTGTGCTTGACAACCTTCTTGGTAGTGATCGTAAGGCAGTGAAGTTAACATTCAGACTGCCCACTACTAAGCAATACAACCTCTCCCCCAGCGAATCCTTCCGTCTGCTACAACGCGTTGATTGGCAAAGCTTCTCCACTCTCCTACGATCTCATAACTGGGATGCATTCTTTCTGGCGACAGATAAAGATACGGCGACCCAAGAGATATACAACCACATTATGTTCTGTCGTGACGTGGTCACCCCTAAGCAGAACATGAGGAAACCTACGAAACCGAAGGGTATAGCTGATCCACATAGAGTCCTTAATAAACTGAGAAAATGCACTCCAGCTAAAACAAGACAAAGGATTTCCACATAATAATGCGCACGAACGACACACTAACAAGATGGAGAAACCTGCAAGCCACGTCTACCACATCAACGGAACACGCTGCACTCAGCAGTAACAACAAGGTTAAAGCACTCCCCCAACTGATGAAACGGAGAGCAACCAACAGAGCTCCAACAATTGCCTCATTATCACTTCGTAATGGCAGTCTCATGACGGACCCCGCCCAATTCTGATTATATCAACAAGCACTTTGCAACTCTTCTTCGGTCCATGATTCGGCAACTTCGCTTACAACAAACCTGCTCATTGACGATAGACTGACCACCATCGAATTTAACCTACGCGCAATCATGCGAGATATTCGTACACTCAAAATGTCCCAATACCCCGGTCCCGATGGCGTTCCATCCGTAGTGCTGATACTAGGAGGTCCAGACATTGCAGTTCTCCTCCTTAACCTATTTCCACTATCCATGACAACCCATAACTTACCCGCTGCTTGAAAGCATGTTGTAGTCCTACCACGACTTAAACGAGGATCCCGTCTTGACATTGACAATTATCGGCCTATCAGCCACACCTCCATTGCATCAAGAGTTATGGAGACACTGATGAAAGCAGAAATTCTTAACTTTCTTTTGCCTCGTAAGCTCATTAATAGGTCTCCACACGGGTTCTTGCCCTCGAAATCCTGACAGACTTGTATGTTTGAGTTTCTAAACAACGTCACTGACGCGATAAATATAGGGCATAAAGTGGCCATCAGCTTCCTCGACATGAAAAAAGCATTCCACCACGTCCCACACCTGAAACTACTGATCAAACTCGCCTCTTTTGGCGTCGCCGGGAAGCTGCTCTCCTGGTTTGCATCCTACTTGTAAAATCGAACACAATCGGTGAGCCTGGGCGGCACGCAGTCTTCAAAGAAAGCTGTCACCAGCGGAGTCTTTCAAGGAAGTGTCCTGGGCCCCATGCTCTTCACACTCTACGTCAACGACATCTTCCACGTCTTCTGCTGGTGAACGCCATACCTATTTACAGATGAAATCAAAGTCGTATTTACCTTCGTCTCCGATAATATGAAAGATAATCTATCCACAATACAAAGAGACCTTAAGGCGCTAGAAAACTGGTGCGCAATATGGAATCTCGAATTTTCCCCAGGAAAAAGCAACATTCTCTGTTAAAAATGCACCGTGCCACCGAATATCCTTACTCTCAATGGCGCTCCTCTTACCGTTAGCCACTTTGTTTGTGATTTGGGGGTTCAATACTCCAATACCTTTAACTTTGCGGAACAGGTAAGCTATAGTGCAGCTAAAGCCAGGTCGTTAATAGGCTATATCTTCAAATCCATGTCGCTTTTGGAATTTCGATTGACACTGTATAAAACGTGCGCTAGGCCTATTCTCGAATACTGCTCCATAGTCCTTACGAACTCACGCAAGTGCGACAGAATTGCACTCCAGAACGTACAGCTTTCCTTTACAAAACTTCTATTGGGCTCCAACATGCTGGACTATCGTATTCGATGCAACCAACTGGGACTGGACCCGCTGTGGCTACGGAGGCTGAAGATAAACCTTCGTTTCTATGCAGACTTAAACAGAAGCCGGAAACGAACCTGACACGACACTTCCGGACGGAAGGAGATATCCGGTATCATCTGCGCAACGCGACCTATTCATTCAGTCTGCCGGCTGCTCGTTGTGGCATACGACATAACTTCTTCCTTTATAGATACGCGGACACCTGGAACAAATTACCTCTGCAAATCCGATCATCTATGACCAGTACACACTTCAACGATGCTATACGGAGATTCCTCGACGTAAACACAGTTTCCGAACTATTAAGCCTCAAAATGGCGGAAGACGAGCTACGTGAGCCAGGACCAAATTAGCCAACATCCCTTTTATTGCTTTATTTCCAACCGTTTCCTACTTCCTTTTAACCTCGCAGCACGGCTGTTTCTGACACCTTATTCGCACGTCTGTTCTCGTTTGTCCTTCCTATTCCTACCTAGACGAGACTGACTCAAGACTTCCATCACTTGATCCAAATATTTCACTTACTGTTTCTTCTAGAACGTTGAGATTTACATCATTACCCGCATCTTTGCTAACTCTACTCCTCCCTTATGCTTAACCCGACTCTGTGTATATAGTATTCGGCACTTCTTCTGGTCCTTGTCGCAACTCCTCAATAGTAGCCTTAGTACACATAACGCCTGTGACAAACCCTAAGCCCCGCTAGATTCGCTTTCCTACTATCATGCTTCTCAGCTCACTTCAACTCATCCCTCTCTTGATTGGCCTCTCTCTTGTTCCATATCGCAACTGTTCAATGATGGCATAGGAACCACTAGCGTCAGAGCAAAATCCTAGGCCTATTTGATTCTCTTTGCTACTGTGGCACTACTTCTTAAAACGTTTCGGCTAGTCCGGGCTCTCAGGCCCCAAATGCCTGTAGGCTTCATACCAAGGCCTCTTTTCATTTCAACATAGGCTGCCATCATCGAAGGTTCTCATATGTAAAAGTAACGAACTCATGATACTCGTCTTCGTCTGATACATTATCTGCATGCATGTTCCCCTACCGAAAACGAGAGTACCGGTCCTTAATTAGTTTCCACTCGGCTCCACTCTCATGTTTCTCAGCTAACAATTACGTACCCTCTCTCGTTTGGCCTCTCTTCTGATCCATATCGCAACTGTTCAATGGTGGTTTAGGTTCCCATACCGTCAGCGCAGCATACTGGGCCACATTTGATCCAATTTCCCACTGCGCCTCGCACTCTTAAATCTCCTGACCACACCGGCCTCTGGCTCCAAATGCCTATAGGTCTTAAACAATGGCTTCTCTTCCTTTGTGCAGCGATTAAAGTTCTCATTGGCATAAGAAACAGTCTCATGATACTGTTCTCCGTCTGGTTCATTACCTGTATGCTTGGTCCTCTTCAAAATTGCAATTTCAGGTCTCTGATGGACTTTTGCCTCTCGGCTCCACCATCATGAATCTTAGGTCACAATTACGTTCTCCTCTCTTTTTGACCTCTCTTTTGGTCCATATCGCATCCGTTCATTGGCGGTATAGGTATCACTAGCGTCAGCGCAACATCCTAGGCCTCCTTTGATTCTCTTTGCTACTGGGGTACTCGTTCTTAAACCTTTTCGACTAGTCCGGCCTCTCGGGCCCCAAACGCCTATAGGCATCAAACCAAGGCCTCTCTTTTTTGAGGATCGGCTGCCGCCGATTAAATACTCAATGGTATAATTAACGGCCTCATGATTCTCGTCTCCGTCCGATTCATTATCTGTATGCCTAATCCCAGGCGTCGCTACATATTCTTTCAACTGTGGCTCTCATTCCTAAACCGTTCGACTAGTCCGGCCTCTCTGGCTCCAAATGACTATAAGTCTCAAACTAAGGCTTCTCTTCCTTTGAGCATCGATTAAAGATCTCATTGGCGTAAGAAACAGTCTCATGATACTGGCCTCCGTCTGGTACATCATATGTACGCTTGGTCCTCTGCAAAATCGCAATTTCAGGTCTCTGATTGAGTTCTGCCTCTCGGCTCCACCATCATGAATCTTAGGTCACAATTACGTTCTCCTCTCTTTTTGACCTCTCTTTTGGTCCATATCGCATCCGTTCAATGGCGGTATAGGTGCCTCTAACGTCAGCGCAACTTACTAGCACCCGTTTGATTCTCTTTACTACTATGGCACTCATCGTTAAACCTATTGGACTACTCCGGCCTCTCAGGCTCCCAATGCCTATAGGTCTCAAGCCAAGGCCAATCTTCCTCTGAGGATCGGCTGCCATCGATTAAGATTCTCAATCGTATGAGTAACGGCCCCATTATTCTCGTCTTCGTCCGATTCAATATCTGTACGATTGGTCCCCCTACCGAAATCGAAAGATCACGTCTTTGATTAATTTTGCCTCTCGGCTCAATTATCATTCTTCTCAGCTCACAAGTATCATCTCCCTCTCTTGTTTGGCCTCTCTTTTGGTCCATATCGCATCGGTTCAATGACGGTATAGGTACCTCTAACACCGGCGCAACTTACTACCTTCCGTATGATTATCTTTCCTACTGTGACACTCATTCTTAAACCTACTGGTATTATCCGGCCTCTCAGGCTCCTAATACCCATCGGACTCAAAACAGGGCCTTATTCATTTGAGCATCGGCTGCCAACGACAAAGGTTCTCATTGGTATAATTAAATGCCTCATGTACTCGCCTCCGTCTGCTACATTATCTGCATGTTTTGTCCTTCTATCGAAATCGAGATTTTAGGTCCCTGGTTGAGTTTTGCCTCTCGGCTCCACTCGCATGATTCTCAGCTAACAATTACGTACCCTCTCTTGTTTGGCCTCTCTTCTGATCCATATCGCAACTGTTCAATGGTGGTTTAGGTTCCCATACCGTCAGCGCAGCATACTGGGCCACATTTGATCCAATTTCCCACTGCGCCTCGCACTCTTAAATCTCCTGACCACACCGGCCTCTGGCTCCAAATGCCTATAGGTCTTAAACAATGGCTTCTCTTCCTTTGTGCAGCGATTAAAGTTCTCATTGGCATAAGAAACAGTCTCATGATACTGTTCTCCGTCTGGTTCATTACCTGTATGCTTGGTCCTCTTCAAAATTGCAATTTCAGGTCTCTGATGGACTTTTGCCTCTCGGCTCCACCATCATGAATCTTAGGTCACAATTACGTTCTCCTCTCTTTTTGACCTCTCTTTTGGTCCATATCGCATCCGTTCATTGGCGGTATAGGTATCACTAGCGTCAGCGCAACATCCTAGGCCTCCTTTGATTCTCTTTGCTGCTGTGGTACTCGTTCTTAAACCTTTTCGACTAGTCCGGCCTCTCGGGACCCAAACGCCTATAGGCAACAAACCAAGGCCTCTCTTATTTGAGGATCGGCTGCCATCGACTAAATTTCTTACTGGGATAATTAACCGCTTTATGTGGTTGCCTCCGTCTGATTTATCATCTGCATGCTAGGTCCTTCTACGGAAATTGCACTTTTAGGTCCATGGTTGAGTTTTGCCTCTCGGCTTGTAGCGCCCAAATAGTTAACTCTTATCTTTCATGTACAATTTACTTGTTGACCGATTGTACATTACTCCTTCTTGTTTTAATCTTACAACCGGCTCGACACACAACTGCCTTGTAAGTCCCCGCGCTCACATGTACGCTCTTGCCTCGCTTCATCCGTCCGCTTCATATTGTAACCCATCGAATACAGTCCGCTGTGTCCGATTCCAATTGCCTTCTGATATCCGCTAATAGTTCCGCGCATTGTCTCAAACTAGTATTAACTATTCCTACAAAGTGGTGGCCCCGATTCTCAGGCGCGAATTCAACTTTTTTGCTCGTTTGTATGTTTTGGTGAGTTTGTTCCTTTTTCTCGATTATATACCTATATTCATTAGTTTCTTGCGTAACGTTAGTACTTTTATCGTATTTTTTCATTCTTTATCTTTCGACTTACATTTCGAGAGTGGTATCTGAGTCGTTTCACAGCGTTACTATGCTTACTTTGGCTGTTCCAAGTTTAATAGAACACAGTCCAGAAGTTTGGTTCAAGATATTCGAGATCGAACTAGAAAATAAGGGCAAAACGGCGGACCGTCCAAGGTACAATCAGCTCGTCCCACGCCTTCCTCCGTCGGTAGTGACGCTGATTGAGGACATTCTACTCTGCCCATCGAATGAGGCAAAGTATGAAACGATGAAGCAAGCGATTTTGAAAGAGTTACGGCCCAGCGCACTAGCTCGATTTGCGCAGCTCAATGGTCTCAAGCTTGGAGATCGCAAGCCGTCGGCATTGCTCCGCGAACTTCAGCCACCGCTGGTCTTTATTCGTGAGCGAAGAAGGGATAAAGGAGCTGTGGTTTGCACGTCTCCCAGAGCCATTGCCGGTAATGCTGTCCATGTTTATAGGTGCACCCCTGAAAGACTTAGCTACTAAGGCAGACGCTGCGTTCGAACGTTTTCCGCAGCAGACGACCAGTAACTCCGGTGACGTATTCTCACCGATGAAAACCGAATCTCATGTTTGTTCCCAGTCGCTAGACCGATCTGACTCTAAAGACGAGGAATTTGCGCTACTTCGCAGCAGGATAGCAGCAATGAAGGCTTCAAAGCAGCGTGTGCCACGGTCAAATGCTGACCACGTTTTGTCTGCTGTTCATTGCGACTCGTCTGTGCCTGCACCGAGTACGTCACGTTCGGCATGAAAGCGCAACATTTTCCCTACAAGTTATCAATCAGATAATGTCAAACACGTCGAAGAAGTATGTTGGTATCACCGCCAATACGGTGGAAGAGCTAGACATTGTCGGGCTCTGTGCAGTAGGGACGACCCAGGGAAAACGAATAGCCCCCATACTAGCACTACAAACGTATCATTCAATAATTAAGCAAACCGAATGTTGTACGTTAAGGATCGACGTTCTTCCATCACCTTCCTCATCGACACGAGAGCGGAAGTCAGCGTCATCCCAGCGACAGCTAGCGACAAGCACTCGGAGCCTAAGTACAATTTGCGTGCGGCCAACGGTTCTCCGATAGCTTCTTTCGGTCAGCGCATGATGAACCTGGACCTCAATCTTCGCCGAGATTTTCAGTGGGTCTTCATGGTTGCGTCTGTACAATTCGCAATTATCGGTATCGACTTCCTCCGACATTTTGGGTTGCTTGTTGATGCTGGTCACCCCAAACTTTTAGACGACCGTACTAAACTAGGTGTTGATGGTGTCCTTTCAGATGCCCCGGTAATCAGCCCTGTATTTTGGATCGCAGACGCACCGTCCGACTACTTGAGCCTCCTCTCCGAACACCCGCGACTGGTTCGACCGGCTGCAGAGCTTCCACCAGTCACGACAGAAGTCGCTCATCACATATTTACGCGCAGTCAATCAGTTAACGCACGACCAAGACGGCTTGCTCCAGGCAAACTACGGGCAGCACGAGCCGAATTTGACTACTCGCTTTAACTTGGTATCGTCAGACCGTCCAACAGCCCATGGGCGTCGCCTCTGCACATGGTCCCGAAGAGGGTCATGGGGGACTGGTGTCCTTGCGGCAACTACCGATCCTTGTATACGGTGACCACGCCTAATCGCTATCCGATCCCACACATAGTGGATCTCACCGCCAGTCTGGCAGGTAAAAGTATCTTCTGAAAAATGGACTTGGTACGCGCATAAAACTAAATTCCAGTAGCCGAAGCGGACATCGCTAAAACTGCCGTGACGACTCCATTTGGTTTGTTCGAGTTTCTGCGCATGCCATTTGGCCTAAAGAACGCCGCGCAAACTTTTCAGCGTTTCATCGACCAAGTTTGTCGTGGTTTAGACTTCGCTTACGCGTATCTTGACGACATTATAATCGCAAGCTCTTCACGAGAAGAGCACATACGCCACGTACGAACACTTTTTGATCGTTTGTCTCAACACGGGGTGACGATCAACACAGAAAAGTTTTCCTTTTGTGTCGTTTCAGTCAATTTCCTTGGCCATCGTATCTCTTCTGCAGGCTTCGTGCCACTGCAGGATAAAATTTAAGCCATCAGCAACCACCCCGAGCCTCATTCTTTCAAACAGCTCAGGCGGTTTGATGGCCTTGTTAACTTTTACTGACGATTTATACCCAACTGCGTCTCGCTGTTGCAACCCTTCACGGATCTTCTCCCGGGGAAACTCGAGAAGTTATATTTCCCTGCCGCAGCACGCACTGCCTTTTAAGTCGCTGCAAGAGGCTATCGCCAACATAGCTTCTATAGCGCAGCACGATCCGGCTGCCCCACTGTCCCCCAGTACGGACGCCTCGGACGTCGCAGTCGGCGCTGTTTTGCAGCAACGAGTATCCGACACGTGGCAGCCCTTAGCATTTTTCTCCAAACGCCTACAACCTACCGAATCTCGCTACAGCACGTTCGGTAGAGAACTACTAGCAGTGTATCTACGATAGTTCACTTTCGACAAGTCTTAGAAGGCCGCTCCTTTGCAGTCTTCACCGACCACAACCCCCTGACTTACGTGTTCTTCTCGACTACCGACCGATACTCTCCTAGAGAGTCGCGCCACCTTGACTATATCGCCCCGTTTACGACCGATATACGGCATGTCTCAGGTGTGCACAACGCCGTCGCTAATGCACTTTCTCGCATCCAAGCTATCTCCGCTGACGACGGCACTGCTATCGACTTGGCAGCCATGGCCACAGCACAACTCAGCGATCCTGAGCTTGATCTACTACGCAGATCTCCCTCATTGGACATACGACCCGTTCCGCTGACATCAGCAGACGGCACTATACTCTGCGATTTATCTCTGGGCAAGCCGCGCCCAGTCGTCCCACGCGAGTTTCGGCAGACCGTGTTCGACGCGTTGCACGGCTTGTCCCATCCAGGCGTTCGTGCATCGGTTAAACTCGTAACCGCACGATTCGTTTGGCGCAATGTTAATCGGGACATCCGTACTTGGGCAGCTGCTTGCCTTCCGTGCCAACGCGCGAAGGTGCACAAGCACACGAGGAGCCCATTAGGCACGTTTCCGAAGCCAGGCGCACGTTTTCATCACGTGCACTTCGGCCTCGCAAGTCCTCTGCCGCCTTCCAAAGGCTCTGTATATCTAGTGACCTGCATCGATCGATTTACTAGATGGCCTGAGGCCGTCCCCATCCCAAATTGCTCCTCGGAAACGGTAGCGAAAGCTTTTATGGAGCGCTGGGTAGCTCATTACGGTTGTCCCGCCATCGTGACCACCGATCGAGGGTCACATTTCTCGTCGACATTTGCCATGTTGCTTATGGATTTAGGATGTCGCCACGTCCAGACGACAGCGTATCGTCCGGCCGCTAAGGGCATGGTGGAGCGTTTTCACCGCCAGTTGAAGGCAGCGCTACGTGCGCACGCAGATCCTTCATGGTCTGAAACGCTTCCCCTTGTTCTTCTAGGCTCAAGAAATACGGTTAAAACTGATTTCGACGCAACACCAGCGCAGCTAGTCTACGGTTGCGCGCTGCGGTTACCCGGACTGCTGGTAGCACCAGCCCCATATACTTCCACTTTTGACTACGGAAGTTACACTGACCGATTGGCTCACCAGATGCTTGAGCTACGTCCACCCGCTCCTCGATCTCAGAAGACACCAGTGTACGTGCCCGAGAAGCTGTCTACGTCTTCACACGTCCTTCTTCGCGCAGACGGTGTTCGACAGCCTCTTCAGTCGCCGTACATAGGACCCTTCAAGATGCTGCATCGTGCGAATAAGGCGTACACTACTGACCGCGGCGGTCGACACGAAGTCGTCACCATCGACCGTCTAAAACCCGCCTTTATTGAAGTAACTACCTCGCCTACTTCGTCTAGTAGTGCCTCTTGCGACGTCACAACTCACCGCACCAGCTTTCCGCATGCTATTGAAGTAAAACAGACCACGATCACGGTCTACAAGCTTCAGCCGTCCCGACCTCTCCTGAACCTAGTCCGACGCCTCCCACGACCAATGGCCGTGGTCGGGAGGTGCGTAAGCCCATCCGTTTCTCCGCCTATGTACAGTGTAAATATTTCTAGCTTTGTAGATATTGTATATATTTGCCAGATTTTTGGTCTATTAAGGTTTTGAAAACAAACAAAAATATAAAAAACCTCCGAAAACCTTAATCGAAAAATATTCAAAAACCAGAAAAATATTTAAACACGCAGATCATTCGTTTGTTCTTTGTGGCCTTTACTGCGCGTGTTTTCCTATTTTCTCGTCTCTACATGCCCCAACCCTCCCCTTCGATCGACTGGCCCACACGAGGAATGTTTTCGAGGACCCTGACACGACACTGGTCGTTTCTCCGCGGGACTAGTGTCGTTTCTTTGCGGGACGAATGTCGCTTCTTCGCGGGACGAGGGTCGTTTCTCCGTTGGACCATGGTCATTTCTACGTGGGACGAGGGTCATTTTGGCGTCGGCCGGGGTGCGGCGGGGGGCAGACCACTCCCAAGCGCACCGTTTGGCAGCAGCAGAGTTTGAGGTCCTGTCGGCCTTTTCTGGGCTAGCCAGTTTTTGGTAGTCCGACAAGCCCGCTCCAACGGCCCGCCGAAATGCACCCTGCCATGCATACAATAAATAACAAATCATAAACGGCACAGCGGACTCCGACTTCCGACGATCCCCCATTTACACGAACCCTCCCTCATTTTTCCTTGGCACGATTTTACTTTACGAACCTCGTTTCAACATTCCTTTTCGATTTCGAAGGCTTTCTATGTTCAGCCTTCTAGGGGGAGCTCTGTAGCGCCCAAAAAGATAGCGCTTATCTTTCATGTACAATTTACTTGTTGACCGATTGTACATTACTCCTTCTTGTTTTAATCTTACAACCGGCTCGACACACAACTGCCTTGTAAGTCCCCGCGCTCACGTGTACGCTCTTGCCTCGCTACATCCGTCCGCTTCATATTGTAGCCCATCGAATACAGTCCGCTGTGTCCGATTCCAATTGCCTTCTGATACCCGCGCTTAGTTCCTCGCATCGTCTCGGACTAGTATGAACTAGTCCTACAGGCTCCATTCTCATGCTTCTCAGCACATAATTACGTCTCTCTCTTGTTTTGACTCTCTTTTGGTCTAAATCGCATCAGTTCAATGGCGGTATAGGTAGCACTAGCGTCAGCGCAACATCCCAGATCCGTTTTGGTTAGCTTTCCTTCTGTGCCTCTCATTCCAAAACATTTTGGACAAGTCAGTCCTCTCAGGCTCCAAATGCCTACAGTCTTAAATCTGTGCCGCTCTTATTTCGAGCACCGGCTGCCATCGACTTAAGTTCTCATTAGTAAAAGTTACAACCTTATGATATTCTTCGTTGTCTGAATCATTATCTCTATGCTTGGTAACACCTGCCAAACTTCAAATTTCCGGTCTCTGATTGAGTTTGGCTCTCGGCTCCACTATCATGCATCTCAGCTCGCATTGACGTCCCCCTCTATTGTTTGGCTTCTCCCCGTTCAACTCTCAACTATTCAATGGTGGTATGGGTATAACTAGCCTCAGCTCATCGGCTGCCATGCAATTTTAATTCTTGCATCCCGTCTATTGGACTGATGGCTTTCTTACTCCACCAGCGCCAAATGCTGAGCCCTTGAACATTTGGTCTCATCCACTCCTATGTTTAACCATAATCTATTGTATAACTTTTCGGCACCTCCTCTCGTCATCGCATATCTTGGGAAGAAACTTGGCAATTGGCGGTGCTGTGCGTATTATTTCCTTACCCTTGGTCAATTCCGGAGCCGGCACCACTGTCGTTTTCTCTCTACAGATGTCGCAAGTATTGCTGTCTGTTTTCTCTTGTATTCTATGAAACTGAGAATAAATTATTTATTTATTTATTTACACTGTGCACCTACCAGACTATGCTGAGCCTAATAAAACGTGCCGCTCCTGTATTCTAACCAATCAGGTTGCCAGCAACTCCCCAATTAGTGAGGCATAACTAGCAGTCTATTTGACTTCAACGTTCCACCGTGGATGTCCACATCAGAGTGGCACACGTAGCATCTTTTGCGGCTACTGCTCACAATACTGATATTCTAGATCCCCTTCAGCGCTGGCCCTACAACCATTTTCTAACTAAACCTATAGTAGTCTAGCCCTTCTCTCTCCTATTATTCAAGTCGAAGGCCTGTCAGCAAGCAGTTTCTTCCACATTACTATCCCGATTCCTAGTATTATTTAAGTTGAAGGCCTGTCAGCAAGCATTTTCTTCCACATAACTAACCTGACTTCCAGTACACTCTTTTCTGTCGTATATTTGACCTGTTTGCTGCACTGTAGAAGTCCCTATCTTTTTCCGCTATTCGAGGTCCCTTTAGGGCTAGCTTTGCAACCGCAGTGTCGCTACGGTTGTAGTATATGAAGCCCATTCTCGTCACAAATTTGACACTCCATCTCACCCTTCCACCCAGCTGTCTAGCATCCGATTGTTAAGCATGTTGCGTTATTATTTTCATGGCCTCAAACCTGACGTAATAACTTCACTGGCTCTCGTACATGTTCGAACGACAAGCTCTAGTACTGTCAACAGATCGCTCAACTTATATCTTACGCGCTTATTAAACCACACTCTGTGTTCTGCTGATTCCCTCAACTAATTTAACGGTTAACAACGCCTGATACTCACGGTTCCAAAACAGGACAACTTTTTCGTACGCTAGGCCACTGCGGCCAGCATCTTCCTCTCACATTCAGCAAATATCAGGTCTCGTGCTACAACGCAAAACTACGGATACGGATATGATGTACAACATATACGGTCACTCCATTGCTTTCAACCAGCACAACTTTACCACAAATTTTATATTTATACAATAACATAGTCCTGTTCAATTTGGTTAGCAGTTTGCTCGGTCCGTTTTTCTGCTCTCCTTGTTCTACAGAATAGCATTACCTGCACGGAACACCGCTGAAGACGTACCTGCGACGCTCCCATGGGCACGGATTCAATGAAGAACAAAGAAAAAACCCGCACTCCAATCATGACACACTAAAGAACCTAGAAAACTGATCAATTCAATACAAGTCACCAGAGTCGTCCGACTTCAACAGCTCCAGCCACTTGCACTGGACTCCGAAGGCGACTACACAGCCATAGGAAACAAATTGGCGTTACGTGACTGCGAATATCCGCAAGGGTAATCGGTCAGATATAATCTTGCTATGTTATGTCAAAAGCCGGCAGTGTTCCAGGACGTGGTGGGTCTTCTTCTGGCAAGCGTTTTCCCTACAAAGAGCCACAAATGTCTGTTTAACAACACGGCGACGTGGCGGATGCGACTCGCCACTCAATAAAGTCACCGCACCCAAAACCCATTTGCAAGTTGACCGACACAACATTTACAAGTTCTGTGCATATATCTGCTCTCGCACGAACACGTCTACATATCTGATTAGTGACATGCTACTATTCTTAAGTATTTTTCACCCGTTTCCTAATACTTCACTCAATGACCTACATTGCTTACGGGACCTCATCGGACTAGTTCCTCATCAACATACCATATAAGTTATATGAATACTAGCTTTGCCTCTCACATTCTGTGTACATGTACTACATACAACCTTTGGGCTCTATGGGCCACACTACTGTCTCTAACTTTACTACTCCGACTGTTGGTGCTGCTTATTCTGCTATCATGTACAATAATGCATTATGCTGATCATGCCCAAAAGGCGTGTCTCGCTTTGTCGAGAATAAAATATTTATTTTTTTATTATACGGTGTCTCCAGTCACCTCCTTTTTTGGTTTTCTTCTTACCTTCCAAACCGAAAGCTGTTAGTGCAACTGCGCGACATCACAACCAACAAGGCAGCCGTAACCAGCGGAGTATTCCAAGGCAGCGTCCTGGGTCCTCTGCCGTTTTTACTGTGCATTAATTATGTATTCCAGGTCTTCAAACAGGGCACGCAGTACCCTTTTGCCGATGACATAAAATTTATTTTCTCACTTGATCCTATCTCTCTATGTAATAGCCTCATGAGCATTCAAAGCGATCGCGATGCTCTTGAAACATAGTGGGATCTATGGAAACTAGAGTTCTCACCAAGGAAATGTAACGTCCTTTCCTACTGGTGCTCCATACCCCCAAACTAGTAACTCTTAACGGTATTCCGCTTGATAACAGCTTCACTGTGCGCAACCTCGGTGTACACTATTCTAGCTCATTGAATTTTGCGGAACAAGCGAGCTCTAACTCTGCTAAAGCCAGTTCTATCATTGGCTATATACTGAAGTCAGTGTGCTTGTCAAAGTCCCGACTCATGTTCTATAAATTGCGCGCCCGGCCTATAATGGAGCACTGCCCGATGGTTGTTCCTACCTCACGTACAAGTGACAGGATGGTTATTGAGCAAGTCCAGCGTTCGTTCACTAAGCATCTTTTAGGAGCATTTGCGATTAACTATCAAGGCCGCTGCAAGCAGCTTGGAGTGGAACCGCTATGGCTGCGAAGACTTAAAACCAAACTTGTTTTCCTATATAACCTAAGCAAAACCTCGGACTCAAGTGCCGCTGGTTTCTTCAGCCGCTTTACAATGCACTATATCCTCTACGTCAAAAGGCAAACTCATTCCCACTACCCTACACACCCAGTTCCATACGTTATAACTTCTTCCTCTATAGATATGTTCACGTATGGAATAAGCTACCGGAAGCCGTCAGAGCATCTGATAGTATCACACAATTCTCCACTGTCATAAATAGACTATTAAGCGGCCCCAAAGTAGCAGAGATCCTGGGCGTCGGCATCCCCGAGGACGAGCTCTGGGAGAACGGCCCTGATCATATATAGACATTCATACAAATTCTTCAGCCAGCACTAATAAATCTCTCTGCATCCTGAAACTGTCCGCTCCTTATCGCGCTCTTTGCCTTCATTTCTCTTGCAATCGGACGGCAAACCCAGTTCCCTGCATGACTACGTCTCACTTGATCAGTCGCTGACTGCATCAATGACTACCGAGTTGCAAACGGTCTGGGATCTGCCGTCAATGTTAAGTCTACTACACTTTGACCGTCTGCTGGAATCGCTTACACTTTATTACTGTAGTTTATTCTTGTCCATTTCTGCTGCCCCAACCTATTTTCTTCCCACCATATCTATATGCTTCAAATTCAACGCATCGACTAAGTCTTATCTGAGCGGCCTCCTGCTCTACGGGCACTGTGAATTCAATGGCCAATACTAGGAACACCGAACACTCTATACCCCTTAACACAACTGCCTCAATGTGTTTCCCACACCTCATCAAGAAACAACTTCCTATCTCAACCTTACTGCTCTCCTAATCCCTCTCTTTGCTCTTGAGGCGTGAGCACAGTTGGCTTCTCCAAACCTCAGCAGTAAACCTTTTCCATTTCGATCCTGGAATTTGCTGCTGCGTTCTCTATTTCCAATCCTTCTTCAATTGGTACGCCAACCCTCAATGCCTTGCAATAACCTAGTTCCATCTGACCAGTCTGCTTCTCTTTGACTTTTCCAGACTACCGGGATGTTTACGTTCCAGGCTGTGTAACCAAGGCAACGCCTTCCTCATCAAGACAGCCTGCTGGATTGTCCACCATTTATTACTGTAGGCACAACCATCTTTAACCTGTCCACATCACAACCCACTCCACTCATAAAGCGCCGACCGATCCTGTCTTGGCTGATCGGCTTCCTGCTCTCCTAATTTCCTCAGGCTGCGCTAACATTACTGACCATCGTTTAGATGACTGAGCGCCGTCTGTATTCAATCATTCCTCTATCGGACGGTCAACTCTCAGCCCCTGCCATTATTTACCCTTAAATCTTTAGCCAAATACTCTGGGACTACAAACACGCAACCGATGTGATGGCGCCCTAGGCTCCGTCGATCCACAGCAGGGTCTCCCGCAACTTCATAGACTGCTGTAAGTGTTCGCCTCATATTAATATAACCACTTCTAGCTCTAACCAGTCTAGTCCTACTGACTCCACTTATCTTCCCAAATGAACTATACTACTCAGGCACATGGCGCCGACTACTCCAGTCTCATCCGATCGGTCTCCTTCTCCCCGACTTCTGGGACGTTGCCGTCTATTGATCGGCTAGATGTTCGCTACCGCGTCTGACCGAAGGCAGTCGACCTGGGCGTCTTCCATCTTCGCTGGCCAGGGAAGCTGGAGAGCCTGGACCAGCTTCTTCTGTGAGTATAAGGACGGCTGGAACAATCGAATGCATATTGCTTCAGCTGTCGCAAGCATACGAAGGCGGTAACCTTTCGTTCGGTGTGGTGGAACCTTGTAAACTATTCGGAAAGCGCGTTTCCAATCCACTTCATGGCCGATGTCCACAATGTGGGCCAGAATAGCGCTACTGATGATTCCGATGCCTCCTTGACGAAGCCAGCGAGGGCAATGTTCGTTCACGCGTTTCGATAACTGCCGCGCCGTTCGACCAATATACGTCGCGCCACAGGCGCACACGAATTGATAAATCACCATTGATGTGGTCAGCATCGGCATCTTGTCCTTGTTTTGTGAACGAAAGAGTGGTTCCGTTGAGAAAACGCACTTCAACGAGGCTGCTGGAAAGGTCGACTTTACCGCGGCCGAAAGGCTTCTGGTTAGACGCTCGGTAGCCGCGTCCCCTTTAAATGGTAAGCGAATAAATAACTCTTTCTTTGGCGCTGTTAACACTGCCACTGGTTTCGGTTTTTCTAGGAGGTGCCTTAGGATAAATCTATCGGGATAACCGTTTTCACGTAGAGTGTTCTGTATGAACATTAACTCCGCGTCTAGGGTGTCTTCCGTACAGATTCGACGTGCTCTTGACGTAAGACAGTGAACCAAGTTGCGTTTGTATCTCATGGGGACAAAACTGTAAAAATTCGTGTACTGACCTATCCACGTTGGTTTTCTGTAGACCTGACGCTGGATGGATCCATCTGGTCTCCTTGTTAACAAGACATCGAGATATGGTAGCCGGTTATCGCTTTCCTTCTCGTAAGTAAACTGCACTGCTGCATGCACCTGGTTGAAGTGGTCAAGAATTTCCTCCAGATTAACATGTTTATCCACCACAACAAATATATCATCCATGTATCGATGATAGCGGTCAAAAAGGTCTATCGCCGCCCGCATTTTGTTCCTCTCCAGCTTTGCCATGAAGATATCCGCTAATAGCGGTCCGAGAGGGGATCCCATGGCCACGCCGTCCTTCTGTCGGTAGTATTTCCCGTTAAATAGAAACTGAACATTCCAGGTGCAGCGTAACAGTAGGCTCTTAAGCTCACGCGTAGGTATACACATTTTTATTCCTGACTCGGCTATATAGTCGCAAATGTAATCGATCGTCTCAAGCAATGGGACGTTTGTAAAAAGTGAGACGACATCGAAAGATAACATTAATTTCTCATTAATGTTATCATCTTTGATGCTTTCGACGAAATGGATGCTGTCTTCGTGACAGCATCCATTTCGTCGAAAGCATCAAAGATGATAACATTAATGAGAAATTAATGTTATCTTTCGATGTCGTCTCACTTTTTACAAACGTCCCATTGCTTGAGACGATCGATTACATTTGCGACTATATAGCCGAGTCAGGAATAAAAATGTGTATACCTACGCGTGAGCTTAAGAGCCTACTGTTACGCTGCACCTGGAATGTTCAGTTTCTATTTAACGGGAAATACTACCGACAGAAGGACGGCGTGGCCATGGGATCCCCTCTCGGACCGCTATTAGCGGATATCTTCATGGCAAAGCTGGAGAGGAACAAAATGCGGGCGGCGATAGACCTTTTTGACCGCTATCATCGATACATGGATGATATATTTGTTGTGGTGGATAAACATGTTAATCTGGAGGAAATTCTTGACCACTTCAACCAGGTGCATGCAGCAGTGCAGTTTACTTACGAGAAGGAAAGCGATAACCGGCTACCATATCTCGATGTCTTGTTAACAAGGAGACCAGATGGATCCATCCAGCGTCAGGTCTACAGAAAACCAACGTGGATAGGTCAGTACACGAAATTTTACAGTTTTGTCCCCATGAGATACAAACGCAACTTGGTTCACTGTCTTACGTCAAGAGCACGTCGAATCTGTACGGAAGACACCCTAGACGCGGAGTTAATGTTCATACAGAACACTCTACGTGAAAACGGTTATCCCGATAGATTTATCCTAAGGCACCTCCTAGAAAAACCGAAACCAGTGGCAGTGTTAACAGCGCCAAAGAAAGAGTTATTTATTCGCTTACCATTTAAAGGGGACGCGGCTACCGAGCGTCTAACCAGAAGCCTTTCGGCCGCGGTAAAGTCGACCTTTCCAGCAGCCTCGTTGAAGTGCGTTTTCTCAACGGAACCACTCTTTCGTTCACAAAACAAGGACAAGATGCCGATGCTGACCACATCAATGGTGATTTATCAATTCGTGTGCGCCTGTGGCGCGACGTATATTGGTCGAACGGCGCGGCAGTTATCGAAACGCGTGAACGAACATTGCCCTCGCTGGCTTCGTCAAGGAGGCATCGGAATCATCAGTAGCGCTATTCTGGCCCACATTGTGGACACCGGCCATGAAGTGGATTGGAAACGCGCTTTCCGAATAGTTTACAAGGTTCCACCACACCGAACGAAAGGTTACCGCCTTCGTATGCTTGCGACAGCTGAAGCAATATGCATTCGATTGTTCCAGCCGTCCTTATGCTCACAGAAGAAGCTGGTCCAGGCTCTCCAGCTTCCCTGGCCAGCGAAGATGGAAGACGCCCAGGTCGACTGCCTTCGGTCAGACGCGGTAGCGAACATCTAGCCCCTCTAAGATCTAATTCGTTTTTTCCACTCTGACATTGACCTTCACGTGATCAATTCGTTTTGAACTAACTGGGTCGATTTCTCATTCTAGCCTCTATATGATTGTAATGGTCTGACGATGAATCATTGAAAGCATTTGCTCACCGGATGGTCTTTTGTTCTAGAGACTTAAATGGGAATTTTCAAGTTACTTAAATAATCCTGTCTCGTCTGATGGGTCTCCTGCTCGCCTACTTCTCTCTGGCTGCAGTGACATCAATAGCCATCGTTCAGAGAACCAAGCGCCGTCCGCATGCAATCCTTCTTCCATCGGATAGCCGACTCTTTGTGCTATACCCCAATTTAGCCTTATCTGATCAGCGAAATGCTCTGGAACTACTGCCAGGCTACCGGAACGTTGACGGCCTAGGCTTGGTCGATCCAAAGCATATCTACTTCACCCTGGTAGCCTGCTGTAGTTGTTCGCCTTATGTTAATATAACCACTTCTAGCTCTAACCAGTCCAGTCCTACTGACTCCACTTATCTTCCCAAATGAACTATACTACTCAGGCACATGGCGCCGACTAATCCAGTCACGTCCGATCGGTCTCCTTCTCCCCGACTTCTGGGACGTTGCCGTCTATTGATCGGAACACTGAACGCTCTGACACCATTACCTCGAAAACTACGTTGACTGTCGCATTTCTTATACCTAAATTTTTACTCTCCATTCTGGCCTCCCCTTATCGCGCTCTGTCTTTATTTCATTTTCAGCCGAAGAGCGAGCTCTCAGTGCCCTGCCCTATTCTCCGCTTTGACTGCTCCTTGACTAACGAAATGCAGTTTTATGCTCTGCATCACCAACTCGTAACTTCTGTCACGTTGCGTGCCTGCCTGAATTGCATGCATTATATGCACATTCCCTCTTCCATCCCAAAACTGTCCATCTCTGCTGACACTTTATTTGTCTTCCCACCTTAACTTTACGACTTACTCTCAATATGGTGAATAATCCATTTTCGTCTGATCGGTCTTTTGCTTTCCACATTCTCTCAGACTGCTGTGACGTCACCGACATTCGTTGGGAAGACTGAACGCTGTGTCCCCAATACCTCGTGAGCCACATGGACATTTCCACACCTAATAAGTAAACCTATTTTTATCCGGACCGTCTCCTCTCCTTATGGCGCTTCCTGATTTTACTTCTTCGTTAATCGGACTGCCAACGCTTAGTGTTCTACAGTTATCTAAACTCATCTGAACGCTCTGCTCCTTTAACCTTTTCCATACTTGCAACCTTTAAACGGCATAGGCATTGTAGCCTCAAAGCTTTGTCTCGCTTATGTGTACAGGTCGCTATACTTGTTTAGCCTTTATTAAAATAAGCACGTCCTTCAGTAGCCGGTACACTCAATCTTTCTTTAATCGGTGGTTTAACGCTCAGTGCCCTGCTCTAATTTTCATCACTTGCTCATTCAAAATCTCTGGAACTACTACCAGGCCTGGGGAGGTGTTGACCAGTCCAGTCTCGTCTGTACGGTTGCCGGCTCCCTGAGTTCTCTTTGACTACCGGGATATTACCTGTGATTGCTCAGAACTGAACGGTTTATACTCACTCGCACAAGAGCGTCGTTGGCTTCTTCCCAATTTAGCAGTAAACAGTCTTTATCCTGACGGTCTTCTCCTCCCTGCGCTCTTTGTTTTCAATCGGGCAGGCAAAGCTCAGTGCTCTTCCTTAAGGTAGCTTCACCTGACTAGTCTGCTTCAGTGTAACCTCTTCCATACCACCGTGAGGTTAAGGTTCTAGACTATGCAGTCCCAAAGCAGCATTTATTACTTCAATAATCTGCTGAACGTGCTAATCCAATGTCGAAACAGCCTCTGCTCTCTCTTTCCTACCCCTTACTGTTTATCTTCTCTATTTTTCTCCATTTTATCTGTCCTACTCAATCTCAATGCACCGACTAATCAGGAGTCGTGATATCTATCCCCTAACTTCGTGAAGCTTGCTGGACCTAATCATCCCAGTATAATATAGCCTCTTTGCTATTTAACCCGTCAATCTACGCTGTCCTCCACAGTTGTAATCACCACAATTGTAAGACCCAAGCTCCGTGTGACGACTAAACTCGAACCATTGCTAAGTGCTTCTGGACAATTATTTCCATTATTATGCTCACATTACCTCCCTTCAAATGCCTCTGCTATTTACCTTAGGTTCGCATTTGCCTATTAGTGTGAACGTACGTTGGACAACGACTTCTAACGCAAGACAGTTTTGGCCTTCTGTGACCAGGTTCTCCAGATTCTGACTGCGATTAGACTATGGAATTAAGAGCTCTTTAGGGTAATTTCTCTCACTAACTATTCTTTGCCCTACTGTCCGCATTCCTCCGCTTCTAACTGCTTCTTTGAATTTGCTTTTCCATTAGGAACGTTGCTTTACCTATGTTGCTCCCGCATTCGCTCTCAACCTAGTTGCCCGTTGTTTCACCTAAGATGCCTCTGGCATCCGGACTGCTGGTAGTATCAACGGTTTACCTGTTTCTCTCCAACAATCGTATTGTTCGCTCAACCTTTGTTAACACGCTTTGTTATATTGGTCTCTAGACCCTGCGCGTGCAGAAACTTCTTCCTATCTAGTAGTTGTAGACTGAGGCACACCAGCGAGGTAATGTAAAGAACTTGCTCGCAAATCATGTATATTAAACATAATTACGGAAGTTTTAACCTATCATGGGCACATCTACCCGCCACCCGTCTGTGTTGGTGCCTCTTGATTCATTGCTGTCGCATTGTTTGGCATTCACTTGTCCGTCACCCGATTTTTCCCGCGATGTCCACAGATACATCCGCCAAAACAAGTTTTATCCACTGGGACTGGTCGACCCAACCTAAATAGCCAGCTGTTTTAATCGCTTGATCCTTTCTCCGGGAGACGAAGCACCCACACATGGTTCCAAATGGAGCTTGTTTCGCCATCCTAGAGACGTTACCTTCACGGGGTCAAAACAAATGGGTTTAGCTCGCCTAGTACACACAGTAGAACAATTTACTCATCTGGAATAACATATTTACATGGATCTCATATTCCACAACCGAAGACAAACAATTCGGGCGTGATTACCTTCACCGTCTCAAACATTCCGATTCTCCAGTCCCCTGGAGCTGTTTTGATGTCACTTCACGGACAACCTTGAGCTCGCATAAGTAGCTTTTCCGATAACCTACATTGGAGATTCCAGTTGTCCATGGAGGCCATTACACTTGCTTACGTTTTAAAGACTTCCGAATCCACTTTGCGGAGTGGCATTTTCGACTTATGAACGTATTCAGCCACAAGAAACAACTGCATTCTCCGTCCCCATGACAAGTCCAGCGTGGATAGCTGGACAAGGTTTGCGAGCCGGACAAGCATATAATAGAAAAAGCCGGCCTCTATTAACAATGTGTTTACTCACCTGCATCATTTATCCTTCGATGCTGCGACGCCTTTATATTACTGCCTGTCTTCAACGACTACTGCCGGAGCATTACTAAGCCATACGGCCACCCAAGGAGGAATTTCGGCCGTCAACCGACTGCGAACATTTGAGTGTAAAATCTGACTTTACGACGCCTAGCCGACTGGCATTACTGTTCAACGGAAGCTACGCAGCGTTCTAGGACGTGGTGGGTTTCGCCTGGCGAACGTTCTCCTTATAAAAAGCCCCAAATGTCCGCTTAACAACTTAGCAACGTTGAGGATTTGACTCGCCACAAGGTAACGTCACAGCTAAACATTTCACACTGACGCAGTTCTCAGCCTTCTACATCCAACCTGTGCAACTGATTTACTATAAAGAATGCTTTGATGAAGCACAGATCCTCCTGACTTCGTAATGGGCATTGATTGCACCAAAACCTTGTTGGAGCTCCTGTGCTCATGGATCACTACATAGCGAAATTACCCACAACTTGTATCCTGACGCGATAATCCCGACCGATTTTTGCGCGCCACAGCGCTATCATGTTCCTTGCTCTGACTATTACCTGACAATATGCTCACTCGTATGAACCACATCTTTTCGTTCATAACTTTCATTAAAACGAGATGTTCTAACATTCCAAAGCAGCTATGCTTGTATGCATAGTTGAGTACGCCTTTACAGGTGTGTCTCGTTTTGCCGAGAATCTACCATTTATTTATTTATTTACTTTTACAAACGGTGCAGGCACTATAAGGGCAGTATAAAGGTACATGTAGGGGGCTGCGGCGTAGTCGCAGCACCGTTATCCAGCAAAACCAAGTGAGAAATAAAAGTTTTTGGTCTTTTGACATGATTCCCGGCTATATTTCTGCCTATGCAGTTTTATACAATTCCGTGCAAATGTGGTATTGCTACTGTCTAAGTGGGTTGGAAACTAGGTACGCAGTAGAAATTATTTTTGAATCCGTACGCCATGGAGTCTGATTTCCGGCGAAGCTTCCTTGGGCGTTCCTTTGACTGTTTTGATTAGTTAAATAGTTTGTTTTCAGACTTTATGCTTCTTCTTTACGTCAATTTCTTGTGCTACAGCAAAAGATAGTTTAACGTGTCGTTGATGAAGCATTAAAGGTTCATTTATCGATGTGTCCGCTATTCATGTCGGAAGTGAATACGTACAGGAATGAGACGTGTTTAGTAGGCTTATTCTTCTATTATACTAAATCTTTCCGTTCGAGTGATATTAACTGCAAAGCTCGTGAACCTGATCAGAACTGGACGCAAGCTGAACGTCACAAACTTCGACCTGTCTCACAATTACCCGTTTAACCGCTTTTTTGAGCAACCCCATCAAATTCCGTCTGAAGGACTATGAATTCAGGCAGTCAGTGCACCTTTTCCGCTACTACACACGAAGAAGCGATATCAAGCAGTTCGTCAAGGATCGATCCGGATAGCATATTATTAGCGATGATGTCCGCAATATTCGTCATAAATGACGACCTGGCGTAGAATGCAAGCTTATTTTGCAAGCTTTTACCACCCGCAGTAACAGTGCATCTGGTTACTTAGTCAATAAAGGAAGACGGAGTTGCGCGAATTATTTCAGAGGAAAGCCTGAGCACACACGTGTTATTTGCTCGGCGGAAACCAAATAACTGTTCCTCCGATTCTCGCATGTCGTTTGTGTAGACGCTACTTATGGTACTAACTGGTTGAAGTAAGAATAGAAAGCTGCCTTATCTGTTGCTTGCATCTTCAAACCATACCAGTTTTTAATAACTGAAGGGATGGGTTACGGTCGGCCAAGATTTTGCACCTTTCGGCGTCGGGAATATTACGCAGCTCTGCTTACGTTATTCGAATCGTTTCGGGATATTATGGGTCATGAATTTCCTGTCAGCAATATAAGGATGGACAAAATGGCTGCTCAAATACAGCAGCTCGCGGGGTTTTTCAATGCGACCTTTTGTTGCGTTACTTTCACATCCGCCAGGCCATCAGAAAGCATTAAGTGAGAAATCTTTGTTACCTTCTTTACGCAAACAAAACCGTTAGCGTTATCTGTTTCATTACATGGCAACTTCAGACACGGAGACTGAATACCATCTCTGTTGGTATGTGTTATTCCTGTTTTAGATTTCAACATGATCTAAAGCTTTTTCAACAAACAGGCCCACGGTTTGTGCGCTACCTTACGTTGTACTGGTTTTACATAAAACGCTCGTAGGCAAAACACGCCCAAGCTGGACTGGTGCAGTTTGGCAATACAGCGAAGAACCGAGTTGAGAATGCCAACTTGCGGATGAAGAAAGCTACACATGCATCAGATGGCCCTGTTGCAGCCGTTCGCAAATTCTGGGAGCATTCGGAAGTACGCCTGAATAGGTCCCAAATGTCTTCGGCGTTTTTCTGTAACAGGCGTCAGCTACTAGAAGGCAGCGCATACGTTCATCGCGCTGTTTGCCTTTTAACTACGTAAGCAAACCATTAGTGATGCACTATCTAGCACATCTTATTTTACAGGCAGTTTACTTGGACCTTGGAGATGGATTGGTATGTGAATAAAAACTGCTGACGCATACATACTTTGAGATGTCACCGGGGAAACCGCTTCATCATCCATTGCTCATGAGAACACGTATTTGTCCATTTTCTTAAACCATGTGGCTGCCTTGTGTACATTTAATGACGGCATACAAGCAGCATGCTTACCCGACAAGTAAGGCGTTGATGCTATGTACATCAATTTACAGGCCAAATACCTATTTGCAATCGCTGGCTGGCAAACTACAACCTACCCGCATCGTCCAAGCAGCTACCAACGTTAAAACTTCCCGTTACGAAACGAACAACATCTAAAATCGAACATTTCGTACATCGTCTGAGAAGTGCTGAAGAGGTTAATCCATCCGGACTTTCGGAACTGTGTCAAGAGTCGCTGAGAAGGACCAACGATTACTTGGTGCCTCATCAGACTTTCAACGTGCATGGAAACAACAACGTTTGCCAAAAATTATGGCGTCGGCACGTAGGTGTTTTACATACATAAAGTCTGTTGGAGCTGACGCAGTTCGCTGTGCACACAATCGGTTACTTGACCTCTGAAAGTGTCTGCCTGTGCAATCAGAAACCGCTGTACAATTTGTGTCAAGGCTTCACAAACTTATCTGTACCCAGGATGGCAGTGACTAGCTGTACTACCGGTAAAAAGCAAATTTTCCTTCGATGTTTAGCGGTTGGCGGTTCACCTTCACCGGATTTCACAGTTGCCTCTACCCCATCAACCTGCCCCGCTTACGGAGGTAAGCGACAGCGCAGTATAACAATTTCCTGCGCAGGCAGTCAGGATGAGATTAACGCCTTTTCAAATAAAAGTCAACAAACCGTACCACATCATATTGCACATGTACTTGGTACTGATGACCTTTTCCTTAGCTTTCATCGATAGGCTGGCGGAGGGGACCGTCGAGTTCACCTGCAGCGAGAGGTATTGTGCAGAATGCGGTGCCAACTAAGCTATGCTGTGCAATTTAACCTCCCATTTTTACTTTATTGAAGCGTTCGCATGAATGCTACCCCAGTAAAGCGCCCGCTGAGAAGGAAGAAAGATGTTCAGATAAAAGCATATTCAATTGCCTGACAGTAGGCCATACGTCCGCAATACTATTATATTTTAGCTGATGAATAGAACTTCGTGTAGTGTTACCCTGCATGGGACATGCGCTTCCAAGGCACGGATATAATGAATAACGATGAACCTTGTATCGCTGCTTTCTGTTAAATAGAAGGCACAGTTGTTATCGCGGTTGCTGCGCTCCTTCGGGCTTAAGGCTTGGTTAACAATTAACCAGGCTAGCGGCAGGCTTGTTCCTAATGTAATAGGACCCAGGTGGGTTGTAATAGCACACGGCTCCAATGCTGTGGCTCGTAGTATAAAGGCTCCATCAGTGGCACATATGGTGCAAATGTAATAGGACCCTGGTGGGCTGTAATAGCACACGGCTCCAAGGCTCCTGCCCGTTGTACAAAGGCACCCTCGGTGGCATATATAGTGCCAATGTAATAGGACCCAGTTGGGTTGTAATATTACCCGGCTTCAAGGCTGGTGCTCGTTGTATATCGGCTCCAGCAGTGGCGGAACTAATGCCGATGTAATCAGACCCAATTGCGTTGTAATAGCATTTGACTCCGAGCATTGTGCACTTAGTACAGAGGCTGCGGTGGTGGCACACTCACGATATACGGTTAGGCGGCAACAGCTATAACATACTGCTTGACTAAAAGTCATCCAGGTTTACTTACGTTTGGTCGCGTTTCGGATATTCAAAAGCATTCAAGGTTGAGCCTTACGCCTTCTGCATTGCGTAATTACATTTCGTAGGTTGTTTCCCGCGTCAGGTTTACGATCTTTTAACGGTGAAAATTTCACTTCGGAATTTTAGGGGGCGTTGCAACGTAGTTTCAGCGATCAAAAGGTCGTCCATAAGTAGTACTTTTAGGCTGCTAGTGGCCAAAGATTTGGTCGTTTAGAGTTACAACCCTCACACTACGACATACGTTCTCGCTGCTCGCGCGGACGAGATCCACATTCCGTCAAAGTCACACGGAACTCGATTACAGACTCATTAATACGTACTGCCACAGTGACAACTTATTCGTCACACATGGTGCTCTAAAGATCACGTGCTGAAAGTAAGTACGGTAATAAAGCAAGCTTTTTATGCAATAAACGGCACCGATAAGGTGTTTGACAATAAGCTAGCAAAATCCATGGACACATAAAGCCATTTACCTTCATCCACTTTGGCTTCTCCGCGAGTGGGCAAAAGTACGCTTTAATGGGATGGCTCGTAGTCCATATGTTTGGATAGAATGATAATCCATAGGTACCATAAATCTGCATACGTTTGCTATGATTTTACAAAGCTTCACAGTTAAAGAAAGCACTTAAATATGGTTGCAATGATGCACCAACTGCTATGAAACCCATAAACCCCGTGTTTGTTTTCATCATATTAATAATGCGTCCCACATTAAAATTTCCATGCGCTCCTGTCGGCAAAATGGGAGACAAATTAAATAGTTCAGGAGGAGATAATCAGTGGACGACAGGTATTTTTAATAAATGGGCTCAGAAACAATATTTTATATTTTATACCTTGTGGTAGCTAATTTCTACTTTAGTTACTAATATTGCATTAGTGGTACTCATGTTCAAGGCAAATATAAGTGCATTAATTGTACGCGTGGAGGTTTAACCACCGATAGGTAAACGCATAGTAACGCGAGTTGAGTGTTGGCACTTTTGCAACCAAGCGTGCACAGCTGTTCGAGCGGGCACACGTTTGCATGCATTACAAAACCGTTTTGCTGCACCTTTTGTCTGTGATCTGTTTCGCGTCTAACAACATCCAGACAGGACGCCGATAAGACGCTTAAAAGAGGACTCAAGGACTCTTATCGGACGCTCGAGCCGACGAGATTCTCAAAAGAGATAGCTTTTAGGCTTTAAATTGCGGAAATCAAATATCTTAACCGGACTTTTAAGACTGCGAAGTAGTTACATAGAGCATCGATGAAAACCGGCGGCATAAAGTTGACTTTTAGTATTACGATGCGCGCACTATGCCATATTGGACCTACAGGAATTGATTTTTTGTAAGCTATTTACCAACTATGCAGCATTTCGTTAACCGTATTTACGTGCATTCAAATCGACGGCAAGCGGTTGACAGGCATTCAGCACAATAAAACACGATTTTAAAGGTTCACCAGACTAGAATGACAGAGTCTAGTGGTCACTTGTTTCACATCAGTTCAACCAATCAGCAAACGTCGCCATCACTAGAGTACCCTGCTAGGTCTGCTACTACTGGGCAGCTGTAGACGGAGAGTATCATATACTTGCACGTGTCGGAAAATGTTGAAATATGAGTCTAGTCGACTTGCCAGTAGGTAGTTGTATGCAGTGACTTTATTCAGTGGCGTGTCACATCCGCCACTTTGTAATGTTTTAACGAGACATTTGTAACGTTTTATAGGGAGAATGCTTGCCAGTCGAAACCCACCACGTCCTGCAACCATGCCGTAAAGCCTTTTGAACATTAATGTAGAACTGGCAAAGCCGCTTGACGACTGATGTCATATACGTTTATTCGCAATCAAATGGCTTCCGATTTCCTCTGTTGGTTGGACAGATAGTTTGAGCAGGGCCGCCATAATGGTTGAGGCCGGTTAAGGATAGGTGCCGCACGTGTGTGTCCAAGTGAGCAGCTTCAAACGATCTGCCCTCTGGATTTTTCAGACGTATGATTCGCTGGAGTGTGAAAAGGTGTCCAGCTTTCCATACTAAACAACGGTTGTGGCGATAGCTTTTGAGTCCCTTTGGTGTAAAAACACGCACCAGGTAGGTCCTTACCGGCCATTAAGTCCGCCTTAGGCAAAACTGTTCCTCAGTCCAATCTCAGATCTCCAAGAAGTTCCGAACCACGGGAAAAAATAAAGGGAGAGACAACAGAGAGGAGACCGCAAGGATAGGTGTTGAGTTAAACATTGGTAAAGTCTTTTGTTACAATATTTGGAATTTATACAAAATCGTGTACACTGTGCAACAATGATTAACCTGAACGCGCCTTTCAAATGTCCTATAGAATCAATAGTCCTATAGGTAGATTGCTAACGTCTGCGTAGAGAAAAGCCCGTTGTTCCAGTAAGTAATCTACGAACTATAACGCAAAAATTGCGTGGGGCGGTAGCAAAGAGCCTTAGAAACTGGCGGTAATTGCAAGGCGCATGAACAGCAGTAGCTAGCCTAATAGATAGGGAGCGCAGCATTAGAAAGCTAATAATGTATAGGTTGCCGCGAGAGACATCTATATGTCAATTGGCGGTAAGGCAGCGGAAAGATTGGATGCATTTATTTTAAAGGAATAAAGGATATTGAGCTACTGAGTGACTCCTAACAAGCGCTGGATAATCGCATATGCAAGGAACCCAGAACCACTAGCTATTTCTAAGCAGAGGTTCGGAATTTAAGATGACCGACAGATGGTGGCGTTGGGAAAGACTATCATTGACCAGATGTATCCCTTCCTAAAGGAAGCTTGGTCACTATTGTATGCCTGCAGGGTCACAGAATGCATCAACAAGCCAGCGAAGGTAAGTGATACAGACGTTCCAAGAGAATGCATGATGGAGAGAAGCAGTGTATCCTATCAAGCGCATGGTCTGCGCAGAAGGAGCATGGAGCATACGACGAGTCGCTGCAAAGTAGTGAGGAAGATAAGAAGAACGATAGGTAATGGCTCTAGGAGTAAGATTACCAGCGGCCAGCAATGGCGTTTGGCTGAAGCCTTCTACTTACTAGCGGCTAACTACCGTCTCAAAATAAGCCAAACAACCGCAAAGGTATGTGATGCAGACAGTCCCAAAGAATAAAGCTTGGAGGTATAAGAGAGTAATTCTTTACATGCTCCGGATATGCGCAAGCATGCTTCGAGCCCACGACCGCTAGTTGCTGCTAAACAGAGGTGCTGTGGTTAAGAAGCTTGACAGATAATGGCGCTATGAAAAACTTTCGGTGGCCAGATGTACCCAATCCATTAAGCAGTTTGGTCACTAGTGGATGCCTACAGTGTCGCAGAATGCATCAACCAGGCAGCGAAGGTAAAGTATACAGACCTTTTAAACGATTACGTTATGGAGCAAAAAGGCGTGTCTTCTAGTAGCTCGGGATATGCGCAAAGCTATATGGAGCCTACAACGAATTGTTGCGGCCAACATGATAAAGATAAGCGACGCAAAAATAATGGTGCTACGAAAGGGAACCAGTGGACAGCAACTGAATTCGCGTTAAGCATTCTAGTTATTAGTGGATACTTATGGTTACAGCATTAGGTAACCAACCAGCAAAGGTATGTGATGCGAACAACTCACGAGAATAAAAGTTGGAGAGATAAGGAGCGCCTCCTAGCACAAAGGAGTGTACTACGCGCAATGACTCGCTGCAGCTGAAGAGTGGTGACGTACGTAAGTCGAAGAACTGATAGTGACGCTAAGAGTGAGAGCAGCAGTGAGCAGCAATGGCATTTGGGTGAAGCCTTCTAGTTTCTAGTGGATATCTACACTGTCCCAGAATATGTCAACAAACATCAAAGGTATGTGACGCCAACGTTCCTAAAGAATGCGGGCTGGAGAAATCATAGAGTGGCTCAGCAAACTCTGGATAATCGCAGATGCATGGTGCTTATGACCACTATCTGCTTCTAAACAGAAGCCGGATTTAAGAAGATCGACAAATGGGCGCGTTAAAAAAGTCTATCGGTGGCGCAATGTAGCCATTCCAATGAGAAGCTTGGTTACTAGAGGATCCCTGGTGAAGGGCTGGTTCTTGAACTGACGGTGATGAGCGGTATGTTTCCCCTTCTTGTACCGTAAACAAGCCACCGAACACGCTCATTGCTTACGCGGTGTCCCCACCAGATGTGAGACAAATTGCAATGCACCGACAGTCGAACGTACCTAGTCTCTTTATGTCCGCCGATCTAAAGGGCTGATGCACATGCAGTTAGTAATGGTAGGGTTTTTTGCCCTTATTGAATAACGGAGGGTAGCAAAGAAAGAAACGATTGCTTCCTGCAGGGAGACGTCGGCAATTGCGTTAGACAGGGCAACGTTATACTGGAGTGCTTATTCCCGGGCTCACGGTCTGTGAGCCGAAGACCGCATGTGGCGGTAATTTGGTCACGGGAACTCACTTGTGCCGCACGAAAGGATTCAAAATGCAGTGGTATCCATTTGTCACTAAGGGATAGACTGCTGCGCACTGGTTTGTAGGCTGTCGGTAGTCGTAATGCATATAAATATCCGGTTGCTGCGTCATGTTCATGAGTTTGCACAGCCGCAATGGGTTAAATGACTTAGTAGGTTCCATCCTATAACGACAAGTGCGAGGACGACAAAGAAACATGGTAACAGTAAGTATAATAGCAGTGGTGGATGGAAATTGTGCCAGACGTTGGTAAACCGGATGCAATAAGGATGACCGACGTTTGAACCATCCATAAATATGCACGAATAGGTCAGTGCGCGTTTACACAGCCCGGAACCCCCCAAGGGTGAACAATGAGAAATGGCTTCGCCATCCCCATAGGACGCCAGATCGACAGCACAACACCAATTTGCAAAGGTTAGAAAAAGAAAGCTTTAGGTAGTATAAACATGTAATTTTATTGAAAAATAAATGTTACTTGCAGACCTTGGGTGTGTAAAATACTCGGTGGTGCATAGGTGCATGGTATTCTGCGTTAGCCTGCAAGCGACAGAAAGGTCAGAGCAGTCATTCATGCAAAGGGAAAATGCGCGCTTCCTAAACGTTACATGTTAACAAATAAAAAGCACACTGACCTGACGCGCGATGACGTATATATCGGGATACACATTCTACCTAGATGCAGACCAGGATTCGCGGATCACTCATAAACGCAACATAGATGACCGAGAGTATTAAAAGCTCTTCTTACAAGCCGATAAAAATAATGGATACGCAACGGAGCGCATAGCGGTTGCCAAGGTCACGTGGAAACAGCCCAGAATTCGGGAAGCGCTCATTTACGCATCGAAGGCACGCAGGAGTATTAAAGCTAACTATGAAGAGAGTATAGCAACTGTAGGTGCACTGGAGCACACAGCAGCTAATATCCTCCCTACCAACCGGTAATACGGACTGCAGGCTTGACTACCCAGCCTAGTTTGTGGGAAAATAGAGCCCCACAGAATTTGTGAGGGGGTATCAAAGTTTCCGGTGTTGCAGGGGGCAATTGTGCCCGCAGCGTCTACTCAACTTGCGTATGTAGTTAATGCAATCTTGGAGGCTTCGGGGAGACCTAATCCTTACATCCGCACTTTAACAGGAAAGATGGGAGCTGACTTGAGCCAGGTACTAAGCCCCGGTACGTTGCCTTGGCCTCGCGGTCATTCCATAAAGCTACACAAGCCGCGTTCCGACGGGACCAGGGCGGAAAAGCGGTTATAACGTAGAGATATTAAGCGGTGAAACTCGCTTTCAGAAAGGGTAATCAGTAAGCCTAGTGTTAGGGGTTTCGTGTCCGTTAGACGCTCTTGAGTGACAACACAAAAGCTCTCCCATCTTTTGTTCCTATATGTTTTCCAACTTGGAGTCCATGTGTTGTCGTTCTCCACAGCCTTTTATGTTATCCTTCATTTGAATGACTTTGCTTCTTCTATATCTTCCATTTTTCTATACATAAATATATAAATAGTTTATTCTCGTCATCTCGATGCACCATCTAGAGCGTGAGCTTGGTAATACAGACATGCATGATAGGCCATTGCACAAAGTAGCGTCCTTTGACAAATAGTATGGGAATGCATGTGTCTGTTGACATTTAAAATTATATCTATAGCTGTATTTGGAAGTAGCCATGTTATGGGATTAGGTAAATGTGCCACTATTTGTGTTGTTGTTCGTTGGGTTCGCCATCATATGGGAGATCAATGGATAGCTTCAAATCGGATGGCGGTCGGGATGTGTGAATGTCCTCCGGAAAAGGGAATTGGCGGACTTTGTTTAGTGGTGACTCACATCCGCTACGGCACAGTATTGTTAAACGGATATCTGTAGCTTTTTATATAAGGAACGCTTGCCGGGCAAAATTCCACCACATCCTGGAACACTGCCGCCGAATTATTTGCTAGAACGCGATCTACCCTAACCAACCAGCTGGCACCACGGGGAAGTGGTTCGGCTAGCCCAGGGTGTTGTTCGGGTGTTTCGCCTTAGATTCATCAAAAGCTCGTACCACCTTATGGTTTCCTGGCTAAACGATTTGCTCAAGCAAGCACTCAAGTGGGTCTTCTATCGTTCCAGTCCTATATGAATGTGAAACACCCACCGGACTTCTTTAAAGTTGATCCGCTTGATACTGTTTTCGAGTGCAAACTGACATAGCATGTCTGCACATCAAAACGCATGGCCCCGAGTCCTACACCAAACAACCTCCACCGGCTTCTGCCCTCGGCCAAAGCCCATGTCTCAGATCTATCAATCCTCCAACCTTTTTCGGAAGTGTGATCACTTTAACCTCCCCTTCATGTGGACACGACGCCTCACAATCCACTATCTGGGGACACTGTGGCACAATATTCCTCGGTCTACTCAGCGAAACCACCGCTGCCCAACACGTGGTTGCCTGCGCACTACTCCTCTATGGACCAAGTTGAAATCAACCCCAGGTAATCACAAACTACTCCTAGAACTAGACCCGAAATCTTCCCTAGACCCTAGTTGACACGATATCAGCTTCATCAACGCGGTAGCTGAGTACGTCGCCAGCTTTCAATGTGCAGTATTTCGCCAATCCCCGGAGGTCGGCTGCGTACTCAAAGGCTGGAAAGCAGGTACTGTCCTGACCAACTACAAGGAAAACCAACAAGATCTGGTGAACTGCCGTGCAACATGCCTGACAGCGGTCAGGTTCAAAAACCTGGAACGGATAGCGTGTACCTAAACATCATCTCAACTGCTCAGCATCATTCCCAGAGAGCAAGCGCATGCCTGTATAAGTTACTACTCCCCAGGGAAACATGCGCAAAAGCCATAGGTGTCCAAACGGGTTTGACGTAATATGCACACGTACGACTGCTACATAAACTCCAGAAAATAGGCGTTCCAGGAAATACTCTCTCCTGAATTGCCGAGTTCTGAAGAGCTGGGACAGTGCGCGTTCAAGTTAACCGAACCGTCTCTGCTCCTGCGCCAATGGCTACTAACGTTCCCCAAGGATCAGTGTGTGGACCAGAACTCTTGAAGGTGTATATTAACGAGGTGCCGACTGCTCTTTAAGCCGATTGCTTCGCGTGCGGCTATGAACGAGAGCTGTAGTCAACAGTATCCAGCATTAAGCGTGTGGACAGATTACAAGTGGTTCTAGACCAGCTACACGAATGGTCCATCAAGTGGGAATTTCCAGTAAACCGAAATAACTTCGCGCCTCTTCCTAACGAGTAGCACTGAACTGTACAATGCATAAAAGCTTGGTTGGTTGCTCCTAAAGCATACTGTTCAGGAGAGAGCTCTTGGGGTTCTCGTGGCTTGTGACCATAGAACGTCGAAGGACAAGTTGAATAATATGGTCACTGGAAGGAGATTGGGTGCGACATAAGATCATTTGCTTCAACGCATCCTGAGAATCCTTGAACTTTATTCATTTCGCACATCCGTGAAGTCTTAGAATATGGCAGACCTAATGTCCAACCACTTTTAAAGCCTGAATCCTTTGTGCTGGAAAAGGTTTAGCAATGTGCATCGCAAGCTGTTCTGGGCTTCGTGATCTCCCGTATCCCATTTAATTTAAGCAGATAGTTTGTTCTCCCTGGAGCGTAGCCGTCCCCGGGGTGACCTCCGCTTTACTAGGCGCATCCTGTGAGTAGAAATCTGAAGTGAAAAACAACAATGCTTCCGGATAAACAAGGACTGCACACACGAAGTCACACATGAAAATCATTTAAGCAAACATGATACAGAACTCGCTTGGACGGCACCCAATCCACCAGTGTGGAAAATGATTGAAACGGCCTACGGCAAGAAGTTGCAGAAGCCACGCCAGAGAACAGTTTCAAGCTGTTGCTAGACAGTGTTTAGTGCTGCGCCTTACATTAGGCGTTTCGCTCTCACTACATTTGATTGGAAGGCATGAGAGGCCTTACGGTTACCAACAGGTTAACCTGGTTTTCTTTCATTTGATTGAAGTCCGGTAAGCACTGAAAGAAAGCCACCGGCAAGTGTTCCGGAATTCAGTAGATGCTCCGTTGGGAATAATTATCCTAAAAGGGTTCATCAGCCTGTTTCCCGCCTTCTTTAGGCCCCTCCTAGAATATTGCTAAAACCTGGTCAACTGTGCTTGCTTCTCGATACCATGTCGAAGGAGCAGGTTTATATCACGGACGGATTAACAGTTCTAGGGATGCGTCACTTTTATATCCCAATACTACAGCTTCAGCTTCAGCTTCGTCTGTTTTCGCCGCACGACAGGCAGAGTAGAGTCCCCTTCATTATGACTTATGATAATGTGAAACGGAACAACGCCCCTTATTACCCTAGGCTTTTAGAGCCTCGGGCACTGAACACTCTCCTTGTTCGTTTGTTAAAAGTGGACGAACCGCCTATACTTGGAATGTAGGAACATACTACGTGCGCCATACTCTCACACTACAGCTCTTGAGAGGTGCTAAATTCACCTGAAACACAACCTGCCCATGATCCCTGCGTTAGTAGTCTCCGCCGTGCAAGTCACTGCACCAAGGAAGACGTATTAAATGAAGACATAGAGGATTGAAAGTCATTTAACTGAACGATAACATAAAGGCTGTGAAGAACGACAACACATGGACTCCAAGTTGGAAAAATATAGGGACAAAAGATGGGAGAGGTTTTGTGTTGTCACTCAAGAGCGTCTAACGGACACGAAACCCCTAACACTAGGCTTACTGATTACCCTTTCTGAAAGCGAGTTTCACCGCTTAATATCTCTACGTTATAACCGCTTTTCCGCCCTGGTCCCGTCGGAACGCGGCTTGTGTAGCTTTATGGAATGACCGCGAGGCCAAGGCAACGTACCGGGGCTTAGTACCTGGCTCAAGTCAGCTCCCATCTTTCCTGTTAAAGTGCGGATGTAAGGATTAGGTCTCCTCGAAGCCTCCAAGATTGCATTAACTACATACGCAAGTTGAGTAGACGCTGCGGGCACAATTGCCCCCTGCAACACCGGAAACTTTGATACCTCCTCACAAATTCTGTGGAGCTCCATTCCCCTGAACTAGGCAGGGTGGGCAAGCCTGGGGCCCGCATTCCCGGTGCGGCCGAACGAAAACTGAGAATAAATTCCCATATATCTCGGCATTTAATATCCTGTAATATGGGCAAATTGACCACAACATTCGTATAACCATACTCGCGGCCTACTTCCACTTGTCATTAGAATACAAAGACAGGGAATTTATGAAGTCTGGTTCTACCGGGTTTGAGACAAGCGGGAGTTCGTCCTCACGGAGCACTTTCTTTGAAAATGGAAAGTCGCGCATATAAAAGGACGGCACACTTAACCTGTTTCTTAGCAATTAGCCGCCAGGTAGACAAGTTCCATAGTCTACCCATGGAATGTTGCTTGGCCTCGTGTGCACGAGGGATGTTTATAACTTTCCATAGCTTATGGGCATCAGCCAACAATGGGGATAATAGCACCAGCTAGCCACGGTGATAATTTTACGCAGAGGTAGAACAGCTACAGCCCAAGTAGCGAGTCCTGTGGGACACCGCTAAAAATCTGTTGCCTAAGGGATAAGATGCCACCCACACTTACACACTGCTCTCTTTCCTGCAAGACTACAGATATCCAGTAAAGGTCACGGCTAAATAAGCCGTAGGAACTCAGCTTCTGTGATAATCAGAAGTAGAGTAACTTACCAACAGCTTTAGATGTTGAGGAAAATCTTATCCACTAAATAGCAATATTCCAAGCCTCGGTCTAAGCTTCGCGAGCAAACAGTAATTTCGTCTGACATAGAAACCCTCCGGAATCCGCGATGTGCAGTACTGGTTAGGGTAAATAATCTGAGGTGACTTTACAAGGGATTTCTCACCCGCTTGCTAAGCAGTTTGATTACGACGCTAGTCCGCCTGAATGGTTTATAATTGGCTAACTGATACCTGTCTCTATTTTTATAGCTAGAACTGCTGACAGCCTCCATCCGTCCGGAAGGCAATAGACAGCTCTCGGGTGATGTTCTAAACACGGTTGCCAGTGACACACTTAGTTCAACTGCCAACTCATGCAAAAGCTTCGGGTGCATTGGATCCGGCCCAGCTACTTTAGTAAGGTACAGCTCTTGTAGCAGTCTAAGGACGCGTTTCCAACACAGTATATTCAGTTAAATAAAGAGACTCTGACTCTGGGGACAAATTCAACGCTAGTCAACGCGGCCTGACGTACAGAAGCCCCCATTTACTGCTCAACAACTACACGATGCATTGTCATACTCGGCATACACGTGAATTCCATGTGCCCGAATCAAAGTTGGAATTGCCGAATTTGAAGCACAGCGTCTCTCAATATAAGCGAAGAACTTCTTCAGATTTTCCGAAGCTCCGTCGGTCAATGACTTTTTGTGCTGTACGTGAAATCATCTACAAAGTCTAGTGACTTGGCAAAACTGCATCAAAAATCGACGGTAGTTGGGCATTTATGTACCTAGCGGGAAGGTCCTTGAACTGGTGCAACGGTTCGTGTAGCGTAATTTCAAGAAGATCTGCATTAAAAGTACATGGAGTCGTTGCAAAAGGACCTGCCCTGCAAAGTTCCGGTGGATAGAACCCCAGTATCCAGCAGCAGTTTTCGGCTTGAGATCGGATAAAGTCAAGCGCTTCTTTTGACGCACACTCAATGCTTCTATACACAATTACAACCAAGTTGTCGCTAAAGTCCTAATAAGCACCGACAAAGCATGGACCGTTGCACCTGTGGACTGAAAAACGCAGGAATGCAAAGTATAAGGTCCACAGCTAACTCCAAGTACAACGCCCCGCCTTGTCGGTCCACGACCCGATCGCATCCAAGTACTGCGCCGCCAGACAGATGTACTTCACTGTCCTTGATGTTCTGAGGCAGGAAAGTTTCGGTGAATGCGAGTATATCGGGATGGGAGCCATCTACAAGCAGACCTACCGCACACCACTTATTCTTTAGGCTGCACATTTTGCTTAGCACTAGCTCTAGGTACTCACGATGTCCAGCCATGGGTCGTGTGATACCAGTACTGGCACTAGTAGGTCGGAAAACGAGCGCCGGCTGATCACCCGAAATCACACCCTGCCGGAGAATTTGTGCAACTGCCACTTCGCTGGTTTTGAGGTTATAATTACCATTTGTGGCTTTAGCCTCTCCGCTAGGGTAAGGTCTTGCTAAACGCTAATATAAGTGCGCTTCAACATTCATCCGCTTCACCAATTTGGACAATGAAACATGATTTATAACGGATAAAATAGCATGTGCTTGACAAGTCGCGTAGGATGGATGGAAAAAGCTTAAAATTTGGAGGCTCATCGAATAAGTACATTGTTATTTCAAGCGTCCACTGTGTTAACTGCACTACTGCACAATAATGGTTTTACGAACGAACGGGATGTGTGCACGCACCATCTCATAGAGAGCTGTTACAGCTCAGTAAGTGCTTGAGAAATAAAATGAAACGACAACGATCATTCGTGTGTTTCTTCCTTTGACAGATGTAAAATGTTAATCCAGGTTAGCTACATCCAGCCTAGTCAAATGAACACTACTACATGTATCCTCCCCGCCACTTTGCGGAGAGGGCTGTTAAGCACACGGTTAGGTTTGCGTTGTTTCGTCCCCCAAGTGAAACGGACTATATCACTTACTGCGTTTGAAAGCTTTTTATCAAGGCGTTTCTTGAAACGCAATGTAGTGGCAGGGAAAACTTGAGTCGGAATGGCATTCCATGCATGGGACACGCAGTGGAAACATTTCTACGACCGTCAAGTCGATTGTAGTGGGTATGCAGTTGGAGCTGATGACCCCACAGGTTGATGTTTCGACTCAGCTACAACAGGTTGCGACATGGGTGGGTTTGGTTCGTCAATATTAATTAAACCAGGATTAGGTCTCATCACCGACGTCGATATTCACCACTGTAAATCTCAGGGACTACAGTCCGTGTTGCTAGGAAGGATGAAAGAATCCGCTAATGGGTTTGGTCGTTCTACGATGCATTCTGTCTGTCTTTCTACTGTCTTTCTGTTTGGCTGCCTCTTGTCCGTTGCTAGTTTTCTCCCGAGATTTCCACAGACACATCCGCCGAACAAAAAGGTTTATCTACTGGGATTGGTCGATGCACCCTCAATAGCCAGCTGGTTTACATGCTTGATCTTTTCTCCGGGAGATGAAGAACCCACACATCGTTCCAAATGGAGCTCTTTCCGCCATTCTGGAGAAGCTACCACCACGGGGTCTAAACAAATGGGTTTAGCTCGCCTCGTACTCACAGTAGCACAATTTACTCACCTAGAATAATGTATTTACATGGATCCACTGTTCCACAACCGAAGACAGACAAATCTGGCGTGATTACCTTCACTGCCTCAAACATTCCGATTCTCCAGTCACCTGGAGCTTTTCTGATGTCATTTCACGGATAGCATTGCGCGCGTATAAGCGGCTTTTCCGAGGATCTTTCATGGAGTTCTCACTTGGCCATGGACACAATTACACTAACATTTGAAGGAATTACTAGTCCAATTTGAGGAGAATAGCATCTTTTCCTGCTATGGACATATTCAGACACAAGAAACAACTGCACTCACCGTCCCCATGACAAGTCCAGCATGGATAGCTGGACACGGGTTGCGAGCCGGACAATATAATAGAAAAGCCGGCCTCTATTAACAATGTGTTTACTCACCTGCATCAATATCATTCGACTCTGCGACTCTTACATCATTGACCGGCCTCAACGACTACTGCCGGATCATTACTAAGCCATTCGGCCAACGAAGGAAAAATTTTGGCTTTCAACCGACTGCGATTAATAGAGTGCAAAATCGGTCTATATGATGCATAGCCGACTAGCACTACAGTTCAACGGAAGCTACGACAGTGTTCCAGGACGTGGTGGGTTTTCGCCTAGCAAGCGTTCTCCCTATAAAAAACCACAAATGTCCGCTTAACAACACTGCAACGTGGCGGATGTGACTCGCCACAAAATAAAGTCACAGCTATACATTTCACACTGACGCAGTCCTCAGCCTCCTACATCCAACCTGTGCAACTGATTTTACTATGAAGAATGCTTTAGTGGATTACAGATCATCCCGGCTTCGTAATGGTCATTGATTGCACTAAACCTTGTTTGGGCTCCTGTGCTCATGGAACACTACATGGCAAATTTACCCCCCACTTTTATCTTGACGCAACAGTTTTTGCGTGCCACAGCGCCATCATTGCCCTTGATCTGACTATTACACATCATATTCAATACACATCATATTCAATAAGAATGTTTAGTACCGGGCCAACCAATGGACAGGACCCAGGAACGCAATAGGCAACCAGTTATTGCATCAACCAGCAGAAAAAAATGGGACGCTACCTGACTGCGAATAACCGAGCAAACAGACTTTCAACAAGAAACATAGCCAGTTACAATTGCCATTCAATGGATTGGTGGCAGTGTTCCAGGACGTGGTGGGTTTTCGCCTGGCAAGCGTTCTCCCTACAAAAAGCCACAAATGTCCGTTTAACAACACTGCAACGTGGCGTATGTGACTCGCCACCGAATAAAGTCACAGCCCATAACTTTACACTGGCAGGTCAACTAGCGTCACAATTCTACATAGGATCGTTACACTGGGACTTCTACATCTGTATATACTGTTGTCGTTTTACATCCTACGACACGTTGCCCTTTTCCTTCTTTGTGTGCGGGCTCTTCCATTACCTTTCATTGGATCATTCAGGATTCTCAATCTCTTATTAGCTGAGGTCCCGTATCTCACGACAACCAACTTATTGTTTCGCATTTTCAACATTGTACAGTTCCAATCATGGATATATGAACAATTTTCTACGTTACTGTTACAATTGCATTAAAATGTTTGTACCGTTGTACATATCTGATCATGCCCCCACGAGCGTGCCTCGCATAGTCGAGAATAAAATATTTATTTATTTATTTATATGCTCGCTCAGGTGGACTACATCTTTTCGTTTATTCCTTTCATTGAAACGAAATGTTTTAATATTCCAAAGAAGCTATGCTTGTATGCATATTTGATCATGCCTTTAGAGATGTGTCTCGTTTTACAGAGAATATACCATTTATTTATTTATTTATTTAAGTGCATCGACGTCGCGCCTTCGCCAGAGACACCAGGGCCGGATCGCCTATTTCAAGTGAGGCCTCACGTGTGTCTTTAGCCGGTGCGAAAGACTGTTGGCTCAAAGTTACAGAAAACCCTCCGTAAGAGTCCAAAATGTTGACTGGCTCTATTTGATGCTTTTCCAGGCTTCTCGAGCAACCACGGTCGTCTTGCTCGTTCACCCGGGGTCGTTTTCTTTGGAAGCACGTTGTAACTGCTGGTCCCCAAATCGATAGTCATAGATAAGCTGATGGTTTATGCGTACGAATTTGCACTTTGTCATGTTGAACTTTATCCCGTTGTTGGCTGACCATGCATAAGCCCTGTTGATCCTGCTTCGCCATGCCTTGTTTTCATCCGATTTCCTGACATACTGCAAATAGTAAGAAACTCAGCTGCAGTACAGTACCAAAATCGTTAATATATGTGTGGAATAAACCTGGCCCAAGTAGCGATCCTTGAGGCACATCACACTGGAGGTCTATGGGGTCGGAAATGGAGCTGTGGACGCTTACATGCAGCTGACATTGAGCGGGGACGTTGCCGCTCCAACAGAGTATAGGTACACCGATTCCATAGCTTCGAAGCTTGTGAATAAGAATGCGGTGGTCTAAACGCTTAAACACTTTCGAGAAGTCCAGGTAGATAACGGCGACTCCCACTCTGGCATTAATTAACTCTGTCTAGCTTTCTCGGGATAGCAGCAATTTTGTAGTCCAGGATAGATATCCGCGGAATCCATGATGCTGTAACTATAGGATGTTGTTGCTCTCAAAATATCCCAGGAGCAACTTTGCAATTATATGTTCCATTCTTTGAATAAAACTGGGAGAAGGTTGATTGGACGGTAGGTTGAGGGCACCGAACGCTTACCGCTTTTGTAAATAGGAGTGACTAGTCTATGTTTCAACACTGTCGGAAGCTGCGTCTCGCCGAGACAACCTTGAAAGAACTAAGCTAATGGTTCGTCAAGGGTCATGGGCGCTGTCTTCAAGGCCTCCGGTTTGCTGTCGCCCATCCCGGGTGAGCTGTGCACGCGCAATGACATCAGCGTTTTCATTACATTGGCCGCCGTGAACGATACGTAGTTTAAACCTGGTGTCGATAAAAATGCGGTGTAGAAAGAGGATGAAATGATGGTTCACTCTGTAAAATATGGGTGAAGTGTTGGCGAAGCACGTTAGCTGCATATTTTGCGATTTGCGCCAGGCAATATGTTGCACTTAAAACCGGGGTCCCGCGCTGCAATCTACGGAGCTTGTTGACTTGTCTATACAGCAACTTTGTATTTGTACTGAATTTGACGCCAATTTTCGTTGGTGCTGAAGTGTGTCATCGTGGAGCAGCTTGACGCAGTGGCTCCGTCGCGTGGTGTGAACTCACTAGATTAGGTTATTTGGACTGGCATCGTGAGCGTGCCAGGCTGATTCACTTAAGCCCATGCATTTTCTAGTACGACATCTCAGGAAAGCATTCACTTGCTTCGGGCGAAGGACTAGGCTTGCTGACGCATTTGTCGATAGCTCAGTGAATTGGGTGACGAAGAACGTCCAGGCCACCTTGAGCAGCTTCTCGGCTAGGAAGGACCAGTCGATTTCTTGAACAAAGTCGGACAGTTTATCGCAATGTGTAACGACATAGTTTTCCAGGTTGTTCTCACTACTGTACTCGGAGTAACAGATGTAACCATGTAACGGTATCACCGCTACTGCTAAACGGTGCTTCTATTGGCACGGTGTCCACCAATAGTTTCTCTTTGGAGAGCACGAGGTCCAAAACAAAGCGTGGCATCCTTTCGGAGCCGCGTGGGGACCTGGTTGTACAGAGGTACATTGGCGGCCATTTCATGCAAATCCGCCTTGAACGTGCAGGTCGGATGGATAATAAAGGAGCACACCTACCTCTGCTAGGCCGATCATTTCGTATGGAAGTCATACCGGGTAGTGCAATCTCAGCACCCGTGATCACCGTGTTAAGGCATGTTTCGGTGCACATACCTATGTTCGAAGGCGTGGAGACTTGGGGCATACTAAGTTCGGTTAGCTCGCTGAAAAGTCCCTATGCCTTGGTATACAAGCAGGTGAGGGCATCGGTCGTCAGACGCGTGTTTGTGCTTGCTGGTTACCGGTGAGGGTCTATGCCGACACTTGCAAGGTCTGCTGCATGTGGTTTCTTTGTCGGACCGATGACGCCGGCCCTAAGGCCAGTTAAGTTTGTTGTGTATAGCTCTCAGAGCTAACAAAAGGGCGACCAATAGGTCCTCCTGCAGCTGGCCGTGTGTTTTGGCATTGTTTCTGTTCTGAGCTACACTGTGGCAGAAACGTATTGGTAAGTTGCTTGCTCAGTGTTGCCTTCTCTATCTGTGACCTGGTGCCTATTGCTTTAACACGTATTTCTGATGACAGAATTTAACGCTATTTTTGCTACATTCTGAGCACATGTTCTACCATCAGCTCGGAGTGCAAGAATGCTTTCATCACCCCGGGGCCACACCCTATGTGGTTAGGTGATGGCAGTAACTTTGATGTCGAATTAACGACAGCCTTTTGGAGTGAGAGTGCTTCACGAATAAAGCTCCATGTATCCCAGTCATGTCCTTTGACCTCTAGCTCGCTTAGTGCCTGGAGCTCGGAACACCTTGTTGTAAACGAAAGTCATCCGGATTTGGTTCGCGTTTCTGGCGTTTGCTCCAAGGAACACGTGGAAATATTCGAACAATGCACGTGGTGGTACGGAGTAGAGTGGCTGACAAGAGAATTGCCCCTGCATCAGTAGGTGACTGAAGTGTTACCTGGAGTAACCGCGTTTCGCCAGGGTGTACGGAGTTAGGTGGCAGACGAGACGCATCACATTGACTGGTTTAGGTTGAACCCCTAGTAGTTGACACGAGGAGTCCCACTGCTTTTGTCGTCTAGGATCTTTTATGGAGTTCGCCCCGGGTTCAGTCACCTTAGAGCATATAATGGTTAGATAATTATAGCAGCGTTTCATATCTTCCTTTTTGGATGGTTTAGTGGCTGCTTTTTTCGGTTGGACAATGGTGGGGTCTTATGTCCCTTGGCGGTATCGGTAGTATTAACTCGCTTGGCAGCGACAAGGGTTTAATGGGAAGTGCTTCCATGACATGGATCGCAACAACTGACGCACAGGTTGTCGACCCTCTAACACTGGTTAGTGTGGCGGGGTATTCTGTTGAGGAATGTGTGTCGAAAGCATCTCTGTGAGGAGACGCTAGTGTTGCAGTGGCGAACCCTGGCTAACGCTTACACTGTGCTGTATTGGAGCATGACGTGCAGCATCGAGTTTGAGGCGCTGATCTGTCGAGTACATGTGGGACAGTTTTCACGGCACCTGCCTGCTTTAAAACACTTGGCAGCCTATCGTACTTCTGCGCCAACGCAGGTATACATCTGACGAGTGGAAGAGACCTGTACAAAGTGCAGAATCAGAGAGAAACGTTCGTACTATTAAGCTTTTTTATCTGGCTGAGAATAAGGCGAGCGCATCGAATGGAAGCATTCTCGGCAGTTTCTGCATTCTATACCAAATCGTACAAGTTTTACATAGCTGTCTACGCCACAACTAACGCTTATTTCGGAAGCTTTGGACTTAGCTTTCCGTTAGCTAATAGTACGTGACATTGTGACTGTCAGATTTGCGGAAGACGTTCGGTGCAACCTCTACAATAATAGGCAGCCTCCAAAAGCCATTGGTCAAGCTGCTGGTCTTGCAGACACCTGCTCGCTTGCTGTGGAACAAGTGCAATATGGCAAACACAATCGTCTGTTAGGACAAACAGTGAGATCTCCGACAGTAGCCAGAGCATGTGTACCAAATGCGTACAGCTGGAAAAGGCATCAAAATCAACTTATTGGTGCGAAATTTACACGAGGCAAACACGCATAATCTAGTATGTCCAAAGCAAAAGGAAAACCCAGCAAAGTAAAGCAAAATTTGCTAGGCGTCTGTGGGTACAGCCAAGGTGATTCGGCCACTACAGTTGTTCCCACGGATGCTGTGCTTGGAACTAGTGCGCGCATGGTTTTCGCCGCATCCAAATAACTCTGCGTCGTCTCATTTGACGACAAGGCGTAAAAGCATAACATACCTACCGCGTGCCGTCAACAGACACGCAATGCCATGGAATGTAGCCGCCGTAGTTAATCTAAGGCATAGAATTCTCCAGCATAACTTTGCAGTAACTTGATACCAACTAAGGAAAGCACGCGGGCATGAAGAATAGGAGTCGCACCTCCAGCTGCACACGCGCAACCGTAAAGGTACCTTCGCTTTCTAACAAAGTGCTTACATGCTCTACCTCACTAACTGGCTCGACCTGACTCCCATGGCCCACATGCTATGGATCACGCCTGGTAATACGCACGCCGTATTCCGTTAACCCGAAATTTCTGATTTCACGTGTCTGACGAAACGACTTCAACCTTAATGACGCCACATCCTGTACCGCATTAAGCCTTCGATTAACCGGATAAACGCAAGGCTTTCCCTACTGAAACACCTGCGTAGGCCTCAAGCAGGTCAATTTCATAATACTTGCCTTTCAGCCCCACGAAAAATCGGGCCATGCGCGTTAAACCTCCCTACATGCCTCGTAACCATCAGTTGTCATGCAACGATAAGTGACGGTAGCATTCTGCGTGGAGGAGGTCACGCAAAGTGCGAAAAGGTACTAGCTAAATAACTCATAACACAATGCACTTACACTGTCCTCATTCCCTAACTATAACGTTTATTAATATAACCTTTAACTAACTCTTACCCTATGTATGACTAAACGAAGAGCGGTCTCGCGTTTGAATCCGGATACCTTCCGACTCTTTTTTACTTCCAATGTCCGCCATATTCTCGAATACGGATTACCTGCCATCTTCCCTATCACCAACTTCGAATGTGATCTCATTGGAACTGTCCACCGGAGGGGATCAACATACATCTTGGAGGTACGGGACATGCCTTATCACTTGAGACTTCAACTGATGAACATATTCTCCCTTGGTGGTCGCCGACGTCGCGGTGAGCTGATTTTCGCTAGGTGCATCCGGAGAGGTGGGATGGTGACGGAGCTGCAGGCGTACTTGAAATTCAAAGCAAACAGTTCAACTTGAAGCCATAACTAAAAACTATTTAAACACAGATGGCTCCGAATTCATCCTGCTCTCGTTGTATCAGCTCGCGTTGTCAAAGATTGGGACGACTTACCAAAGCCTGTGGTCAATGCCTAGACTGAGGAATGTTTCAGGCGAATCTTAGATTCTTTTCTTTTGAAAACGATGCGCCCTTGCAGCTTCCACTGTAGCTGTCACCGTCCCTTGTGGCTTACCGCTTAACATCGGATCGCGACCTCCACACAGCGATGTGGAAGCGGTGGATCTGACAAAGGATTTCTCCCTCTGCTCTCTACAATCCTATGCTTCTATGATCGTATCCAACACATAAACTACGAGTGCATGTTTACACTGACTGTACCAGGCAACCGTCAGAGACAATACTTTACTCGCTTATCATTAGCAGGTCAGATTCAGATTTCAGATTCAGATGGACTGGAACGATAAGAAAATCCCTTGAGTGTTCCCTCTTGAGCAAATCGTGAGCCAGGAAATGATAGGGTGCTAGTTCTTGATAGATCTAAAACGAAACACCCGAAACACACTCTGATCAATCAATTGCTGCCCACGTTCCCTACACTAGCAGTCCGCGCTGTGTAGGTTACGTGAAATAAGAAAGAAGTAGAAAAAATGAAGATAAAGGGGAATGAAAGTAATTTAAATGATGGATAACACCAAAGAGTGAAGAGAATGACAGAAAAGGAACTGAAAGTTTGAAGATGGATATGGTCAGGAGAGGGGAAATATTTCGCGTTGTTACCCAAGAACGTCTAACTGACGCTCGAAACTCTTAACCGTAGGTTCACTAACTACACTTTCTGGAAGCGAGTTCCAGCGCTCGATAACTCTACGCGATTACCGAGTTTCCGCCCTGATCCGGTCAGAACGCATCTTGTGTAGCTTCATGAAATGACCGCGAAAAAAGGTACCCGAGCCTGGCTAAATAGCCAGCTCAAGTCCGGTCCAACCTTCCCTGTTAAAATGCGGTAAGTAAGGATTAGGTCTCCTCGAAGACGTCGGTAGTGCATAGAATACATACCCAAGCTAAGTAGACGCTCGGGGTACGTTTGCCACCGTAACCCCTAGACCAACTTGGTGCCTACTCTCAAAACCCTCTCAAGCTCCATTTTGTCCCAAACAAGGCAGGGCGGGCAAGCCTGGACGCAGTATTCCAGATGGGGCCGGACGAAAGCTGAGAACAGCTTCACAAATACGTCGGTAGTTAAGACCCCGAAAGAACGGTGTAATAACCACAACATTCTGAAACCCCTACTTGCGGCCTTCTTTCAGTTATCACCAGAATGTAAAGACGAGGAATGAACGTCACCTAGGTCTATCTGGTTGGAGACAAGGGGGAGTTCGACCACACCGAGTACGTAGCTCGAAGGCGGGAAAGTTGCTCCTATACGAAGGACGGAACACTTGGCCTGATTTATGGGCAATAGCCACAAAATAGACCAGTCCCAGAGTCCGTCCAGTGCATGCTGTAGGGCCTCAGAACCCCCAGGAACATTTACAACACTCCAGAGCTTAAGGTAGTCAGCAAACAATAAGGATGATACCCCAAGCTCTCCAGGGAAATCGTTTAGCTAGATGGAGAACAGCATCGGTCCAAGGACCGAGCCCTGTGGGACGCCGCTAAGCACCGCTTGCTTAAAGGATACGCCGCGACCCACACGTACACACAGCTCTCTTCCTTGCAAGAACGCAGATACCCAGTGAAGGGCGCGGCCAGATACGCCGGAGGACCTCAGCTTTTGTGATAGCCTCAAGTGAGGTACCTTATCAAATGCTTTCGAGAAGGCTGCGAAAAGAACATCCACTACGTGGCCATTGTCCACTGCCTCCGCCCAAGCTTCACGAGCAACCAACAAATTCGTCAAACATGAAAACCACTTCCAGAATCCATGTTGTGCACTACTGAGTAGATTAAATATATTCAGGTGACATTGCGACGAATATCCCACCAGCTTTTCAAGCAATTTGACCACGACGCTAGTCAGACTAACTGGCCTATAATTGGCTGACAGACTCCTGTCGCCCTTTTTGAAGATAGGACAGATGACAGCCTACTTCCATTGGGAAGGTAATGAACAGCTGTCAAGTGATTTCTGAAACACCATCGTCAGCGGTCCACTCAGTTCCATCGCCAACTCATGCAGAAGTTTCGGGTGAATTGAATCAGGTCCAGCTGCTTTGGAAGGGTTCAGTTCTTGTAGCAGTTTAAGGACTTGCGTTTCCACCAAAGTAAACTCAACCAAATAAGAACCCTCAGGTACTCTGGGGACAGGTTCAAGGCTAGTCAACGCGGCCTCACGTACAAAAGCCCCTGCATACTGCTCCCTAAGTACACGAGCCTTATTTGAGTCGGCATACGCACGAGTTTCACGACCCGCAGCAAACTTGGGATTACCGAAGTTGAACCACAGCGTCTCTTAACATATGCGAAGAACTTCTTCGGCTTTTCCGAAGCTTCATCAGCCAATTCCTTTTCTCATACCAGCCGTGCTTACCTTAAGTGTTGCTTACACCAATTTCCAGCCTTGCGGTATCTATCATAGGTGCTAGTTGATGGAGCCGCACGGTAGGTCCTCCAGCACCTAGAACGCTTCTGGAGCAGGTACTTGCCAATGGTACCTATCCACGGCGGCAGCGCTCGTGTCTCCTTTCTCCTCGCAATCGGGATGAAGGGAGTAGACACTTCCGTGAGATAAGACTTAAATTTATCGCAGGCCGCCTGAACCGTATCAGCCACCGAGATTTCGCAACGCATCCGTGGAGCCTTGATACGCATTGCCTGATAGTTAGCACGCCATATGTTTGGAAATGGCTCAGCAAAGCTCTGGTGACGTCTGGTCAGAGTACACCTGAACGATAAACATGATCACTAGCACCTAAGGGAGAGCAAACACCAGGTCCAAAATAGACGGAAGTAGAGCGTCCGTGTACCTAGTGGGAAGGTCCACAAACTGATACAACGGTACTTGTAGCGTAAGCACAAGTAGATCTGCCCCGAAATTGCCTTCTGCCGAGTTGCAAGAAAGATCTGCCCAGCAAACTTCTGGTAGGTTGAAATCCCCCAGTATCAAACACCTGTTTGCGGATTGGGAGCGAATAAAGTCAAGCACCTCTTTGGACGCACTTCCAGGGCTTCTATACACAAGTACGACTGTAAGTTGAGCTGAGGAAGTGTAAATCACTACCGACAAAGCTTCGACAATTTTATCTGCCGACTGAAACATGTAGGTGCGTGAAACGTCAAGTTCACACCTAACCTAAATAGCAACGCCCCCGACTTGTCGATCAACGAAGCGATCACATCTAAATAGTACGTAACCAGACAGATGTACTTCACCGTCCGTGATGTCCCGAGACAGCCATTTTTCAGTGAATGCGAGTATATCCGGATGAGACCCATCTACAAGCAGACGGCTTGCAGTCGCCTGTTTTCACTTTACCGTCACAAGAAGGATAACGCTCGTTAGACACAAGTTTTTATCGATCTTTGTACCGAACCTAATCTATACTTGGTTCCTGACCTTGTATGTGACCTTGACCTTCCCGTAACTCGGATGGATGAAGGCGTTGTTTGCAGTCGCTTTTCGTTCCTGTGCGCACTCTTTCCTCATGCCGTCCTTTCTGTTTTATGAATTCAAGTTTTTCAAAAGCACGTGAGTACGCTGCATGATATTTGAAGTGTTTAATGTTGTTTTATTATCTCATTTTTTTCTACGAGGCTGGATATTTGTCATTTTTGGTCGCATATACTATCAAGTCGGAGTACTGAAAGCCCTGTTCGCTTACTGGCACCTAAGTCGGGACGCTTTATGCGACGGCCTGTCTCGTCCGCTTATTCTCTTTGTCTTGTCCCTAGGCATGGAAAACCTGAATGCTTTTCGCTGCTTTCCTATGCCGATCCTTTTTATCGGTCGTATTTGTTGCTTTATTGCTTTCTTTTGTCATTAGCTGGTTATCGTATCACCGCCAATGCCATGGCAAAGTTCATCTCTTACTGGTACCATGCACACCCTACCAGCACTTTTCGATACATAAGTTTCTGATTGTCTTAATGAAATCGTCAGTATTTGTCAGCACGTGGTTGTTTTCTCCTCGCATCTGAAATCGTAAATTTCTTATTGAATTTTTTGACCACGACTATGTATTTGTGTGTGTGAAATCACGTATAAAACACTCGCAGCTATTGTCTGTTACTATTCACTTGACTTGCTTCTACCCTGTGCCTTGCGGGCGTTTTAAGACTTCAGTAGTATAACCATCTGTAAATCCGAAAAATCGCATCACTGAACGTATTAGTGCCCTGTATCACATTGAGACGGGGTGTAGATAGCGATTCCAGAATGCAGATCGAGATGCAAAGAGCTTTTATTTCGTGCAGTGATAGGTTCCCTGTTTTCCTAGCTATAATAACGATCTTTGACACTGCTGGCTAAAGAAAGCGGAACAGTGCAGCACAAGAGCAATCGCCTGTTGAAACCCCAACAAGCGCCAAGCAAAAGCGGTGCTCGACTTAAGCGATCGAACTCGACATATGGTTCAACAACATGCACCGATCGCCCAAGTGTATACTGAAAGGGTGCTTTCAGTTGGAATTTTACGGGCAAACCGGGGGAATCTAGACTACTACAGTATCCTTCCTTAGAAGTTACTGTGTAAGCAGTCCTTCGATCTACGTGTCATCATCTGTCCGTGATGAGTTAACCGTCTGCTAGCCAACGTGGCAAAACTTGATACAGCTGCCTTGGGAGAACCATGCAATCGGATCTTAGCGGGCTCCCACTCTTGTCCTCCCTATCGTGTCGAAAGGGAAAACTGTTTGTGGTGGGTAGTGTACATAAAGGTCCGGGTCGCTGACTGAACCAGTTCGTTGTACTTCGAGCGGAATCCAGCGAAATGTGTAACTAAGGAACAACCACCTGACGGAATATATATGGGCAGCAAAGTGGAAATGAACGTAAAAACATAGCTTTACCCAAAAGGGTGTGATACGAAAAGCGTACAAGGCCGTTTTTTGCGTTTTCAAAATGTGTTGCTGTTTGTTTGGTAGTTTCAATACGTTTTAGGCTTTTGTGTTTTGGAAGCTTTTGTGGGAACATAAAAACGGAACATTAGATAGTAACACGTATACTGTACAGGGAATAGCAAACGCATACAAAGTCTGATAAAGGAACTGGAAATTCCAGTTTCATACCACGTCGATTGCCAGTAGCTCGAGTGGGGTTGAGGTCGGTTAAGGCTGTACGCTCCGCTGGAGCGGAGTGGCTGATCTGTTACAGTGCTGGCTGTGATGGCGTAGGCTGAGGTGCCCGTTGCACCGAAGTGTCAGGGTTGTCAAGAAATGCTGGTTTGAGTCAGTCAGTATTGTTTGTTTTGGTTTTATCATCGTAATCAATGGTAAAGTTCTTGTCGGTTCTGCGTGTGACACGGTATGGGCCAGAATAAGTAGGTTGGAGTAGCCGGCGTACGTTGTCGATGCGAATGAACACGTGAGTTCCAGTGGCAAGGCGTTCGTCCTCTGTTCTCTAGATTGCACAGGCTAAAATTGTCGCATGAAATGAACTAAGCGAGCTGCGTGGTCGCCATAGTCGAAAATTGTTGGCGTTCTTGGTGTGACCTTCACCAGGCGAGCGTTGTGTGCAGCCAAAGAGTATCGAAGTTGATGTGGCATGTAAGTCTACTTTACTCTTGTTCCGTATGTCGAAGTATACTAACAGGTCTTCAGATTCACCTGGAACTGGATCGATAGGCAAATCCCTTGAATGTTCTTTTTTGAGCGGTTCGTCGAGCCAGACAATAATAAGGTGTTCCGAGGTCTTGGTGTACAAAGAACGAAACACCCGAACCATACCCTGATCAACCAATCACTGCCCACATTTCCTGCACCAGCAGTACCCGCTGTCTGTCGAATGAAGTAAGAAAGAGGAAAGCAGAACACAGAAGCAAAGGTGGAGATTCTTAACTGAAGGATAATACTAAAGGATAATACTAATACTAAAGAGAGAGAAACATAGAATATGAAGTCAAAGTTGGAAGATGGAATGGTCAAAAGAAGGGAAAGATTTCGTGTTGCCGCCCAAGAGCGTCTGCCACTCAAGGCCCTTAACCGTATGTTCACTGACTACACTTTCTGGTAGAGTTCCAGCACTCGGTAACTCTACGCGATTACCGAGTTTCCGCCCTAACCCGTTCGGAATGCGGCTTGTGTATTTTCATGGGATGACTACGAAGACAGCAATCTAACCGGGCCAAATAGCCAACTCAACGGCGCTCCAACTTTCCAGACTAATATGCGGTAAGTAAGGATTACGTCACCACGAAGCTTTCGGTGGCGCATTGAATACATACCCAAGCTAAGTTGACGCTCAGGGTACATTTGCCTCCGTAACCCCTCGACCAACTTGGTACCGATTCGCAAACCCTCTCGAGCTCCATTTTGTCCCGAACGAGGAAAGGGGGCAAGTCTGGACGCAGTATTCCAGATGGGGCCGTACGAAAGATGAGGGCAGCTTCACAAAGATGTCGGCAGTTAAGACCCCGAAAGAACGGCGTATTAACCACGACATTCAGTAATCCCCACTTTCGGCTTTTTCCATTTGCAAATCGCATGCAAATATGATGGATAGACGACGTCTAGATCTACTTGGTTGGTGGCAATGGAGCGTTCCACCCCACCGAACACGTACCTTGCAGGCAGGACAGTTGTATTTATAAGAAGAACGGAACACTGCCTGATTTTGGACAGTAGCCACCAAGTAGACTAGTCACAGAGCGTGTCCAGGCATTCTAAATGGACTCAGAACCCTATAAGGACATCTAAAACATTCCACAGCTTTAGATCGTCAGAAGGTACTAGTGAGGATGCCACAAGCTCTCCAGGGAAGTCGTTTACGTGGATAGAGAACAGCATCGGTCCAAGGACACAACCCCGTGGGACACCGCTAAAGGCCGTTTGCCTAAAGGACGAACTATGACTCACGCGTGCACATTGTTTTCTTCCCTGTAAGAATGCATACGCCCAGTGAAGGGCGCTTCCAGATGCACCGTAGGAGCTCTGCTTTTGTGATGGCCGCATGTGGGGTACCATGTTAAATGCTTTTGAGAAGTTGACGAAAACACGTCCACTACGTGGCGATTGTTCGCTACCTCAGCGCAAGCTTCACGAGCAATCAGCAACCTCTTTAGACACTATTGAGTAGCTTACATCTACTCAGGTGACCTTCCAACGAATCTCTCACCCGCTTCTTACGCAGTTTGATTACGACGCTAGTCCGCCTAAATGATTTATAATTGGCTAACTGACACCTGTCTCTATTTTTATAGCTAGAACTGCTGACAGCCTCCATCCGTCCGGAAGGCAATAGACAGCTCTCGGGTGATGTTCTAAACACGGTTGCCAGTGACACACTTAGTTCAACTGCCAACTCATGCAAAAGCTTCGGGTGCATTGGATCCGGCCCAGCTACTTTAGTAAGGTACAGCTCTTGTAGCAGCCTAAGGACGCGTTTCCAACACAGTATATTCAGTTAAATAAAGAGACTCTGACTCTGGGGACAAATTCAACGCTAGTCAACGCGGCCTGACGTACAGAAGCCCCTATATACTGCTCAACAACTACATGATGCCTTGTCATACTCGGCATACACGTGAATTCCATGTGCCCGAATCAAAGTTGGAATTGCCGAATTTGAAGCACAGCGTCTCTCAATATAAGCGAAGAACTTCTTCAGATTTTCCGAAGCTCCAACAGTCAATTGCTCTTCGTGCAACGGCCGAGCTTTCCTCCAGTGTTTACATCTATTTCTGGCCTCGCAGTACCTATCATAGTTGCTAGTTGACGGAGCGTCTCGGTAAGTCCTCCAGCACCTAGAACACTTCTGGAGAAGGTACTTGCCAATAGTATCTATCCACGGGGGTCGTGCTCTTGTACCTTTTCTCCTCGCAAGCGGGATGTAGGGAGCAGACACTGCCGTGCGGTAAGACAAATTTACCCGTCTACCTGTACCATATCGGCCACGGAGATTTCGCAATGCAAACCAGAAGCCTTGGTACACATTGCCTGAAAGTCCGCACGCCATATTTTGGGATATGGCTCAGCGATGCCCTGGGGACATGTGGGCAGAGCACAGATGAAGGATAAACAGACATGATCACTGACTCTAAGTCTAGTGACTTGGGAAAGTCTAGGTCTTTGTGCCTAGTGGGGAGCTCTGCGAAGTGATGCAACGGTACTTGCAGCGCAAGCTCTAGAAGATCTGCACCGAAAGTGCCTGCCGCCGAGTTGCAAGGAAGATCTGGCAAACAAACGTCCTGTAGCTTGAAATCATCCAGTATCACAGTTCACAGCTAACATAAAGCACGACGCCCCCACGTTTTTCGGCCAACGGAGCGATCTCATCTAAATTGTGCCTTTCCAGACAGTGAATGCTAGTATATCGGGATGGAACCCATCTACAAACAGACTCATCTAGTACATCTTATTTCTTAGACTGCGCACATTGCTGAGCATTATCTGAAGATATTCGCAATGTCCGGACCTGGATTGTGAGCTACCAGAATGGGCACTGGCAGGGCGACTAAAGACTGCGGCTGACCACCTAACAACCCACCAACCGACGACCCTGTTTACCGGCAGCGCGCCTGATATTGAGATCCTTCATGACCTCTTTTAGCTTCAGGCTATTCGCTAGCGGGAGGTTTGGATGAACACCAACATTAGTACCCTTCACTTTGAAAGCAAACCGCAACAGCGCCTTTCGTTGCTCCGGTGTGGATAGGACCACACGAAGTAAGTGTGGTCGAGGGTTTCGCGCGCTAACTGGGCCGTTACCCAGTCTAGTCAGTTTCCTGACAGTAACGGCTGGAAACCCAGGCGGAAGCAACTTCATTATGCATATTTTAAACCATTGAGTGTCTTCCAACATGTGTTCAGCGGGAAAGGTGGCATTGGATTCTACTGCGTTACTAAATATCATGCTGCTATCCACGAAAGAATTACTTTTTCTGGGTGTATTTATCTCATGTTTTTTGAATTTACATAAATAGCAGTTGGTTTGAACGCAGGCAATCAGACGACGCTGAAGCCACTGCAGCGTACGTCTTGTGCCCTGGTTTTTTTCGAGTCATCATTCTTGAACCCTATCCAAACTGACCTGAAAATTATGGGCAGTTCTGTCCCGCTTTTTACTGTGTTCAACGGGCAAAGCGGCCCGTGATTCAACCTCCTTGAACTTTACCTTGAGATGACGGTGTGGTTTTTGTAGTAGTCACCTGCTCAACACGCGATGACCATATCTAGTTTTTCACCCTTTGGCTCCATAGCGTTAGAGGAAGCCTTGGTAGCGGACTTATGCGATTTTCAGCGGGTTTATTGGTCAGGAATTCGGCATCTTTCTGAGTAGAGTCAGCAATACTGGCAGCATTCTTTTCATCAGTCAGATCTGCCTCAACGAGTGCTTTTGACACGATGGTAGTATCACCGGGTTGACCAACATAGCTGATCTGCCCGTTTGGCTTCATCAGGCTGACATCACTGGAGAACGCAAATGCCTCTACCAACCAGTCTATCTTACGATTATGATTGGTGGCCACAGTGGTGACCGTTTTGACTGCATTTAAACTTTGTAGTTTAAAATCAAGGGCTTCGGCGTCTCTACAGAGAATATTCTAATGGTTTTCTCGGCTTCCAAGACAACTGATGCATATAAAAAGCCCACTGTCGCTGCTAGATCGCACGGCGTATAGTTTAACAGTCAGATCTGTGCACTGCTGGTGATGCCAACAGTTGCAGTCATCGCACTGCATGTTTCCAGAATCCTCAGTCACCGGCAAAGCACAGCTTCCGCTCCTGCAAGCGGCATTAGCCTCTAAATCCACCTGGGTGCATAACGAGACAGCTAGAATCATAACACTTATACGCAGTAAAACGACGAACAACAAAGGTTAAATGGGTGAAAAACGATTTAATACTCGAAAAAATTAAAAACGTTACCGTCAAGCGTCAAAAAATGCTTGATACAGTACCACTATAATCGATCCAAGTTGCCTTGAATCAGCGATAATTTGATCGTAGCGAAATTTCGTTTCAAGTCTATATTCAAATACCGTATTCCACAATATTTCAGCTAAAAATTGCACGGTTAGTATGGAACACAAAGCGTTCGAGTTATCGCTATTGGTCAATTTTACTACAGGATATGCTTTAAGTTACCTGTGGAACCTTTCTACCATCCAGTTAGCTGCAAGGTGGTATGCAGTGGTTCGGTTGTGCCGGCAGCCAAGTACGTCGAGGAGTATGCTGGAGGGTCCATCAAAGTCTAATCGTCGGTCTATACTGACTACGGCCGAACAATCACAACGCGCTATCCTGCGTTCTAGGAAAGTGTGTGCAGCTGTCTCAGATGAGCAGTCGGGCATCGTAATCGCTTTTGGCGAACGTGTAAACTTGTCGACACAGGTAAAAAGGAACACGTACCCTTTGCATGGAAGCAAATATTCAACCAGATGGATGTATACATGCTCAAAACGTGAGTCAGGAGCGGAAAAGACGACGAGTTGCCTTTGGTGTATCCGTAAACCATGACATGCGCGAACTCAAATGTCAACGTCTCGCTTGACGTTGGGCCAGACGAACCGTTCTGTTATTAGCTTTTGGAGAAGCACGTATGCCGGGATGAGACAGATTCTGTCATGCTAAAGACTAGACAGCACATAGTTGCAAGAACTCCGAGGTGGGGAGAGGTTTGTGAGATGTCACAAAGGATAGTCCCTTCAGGTGAAGTCAGTGGAACTTCGCGCAGTTTTAATGTGGTGCTCCTTGGAAGCTTGTCTATGTCGTGATCGGGTTGTTGGGTTGCAGCCATGGCGGCTAGATCGATGTTGGTTCCCGGTGATAAGCCGGTCTGGTACATTCGTGAAAGAGCGTCCGCGACGGGAGTAAGAGCACCTGAGATTTGCCGCATATCTGTGGTAAACTGAGTGACGTCATCCAGATGTCTAGTCTCGCACAGAGAATACTCTTCTTTTTCGCACTTGATTGCTTCTATCACTAGCTTGTGGTCAGTGAACATTGAAATGTCGACTTCCGAAATAGGGATGAAAATGTCTGATGCCTAGGTAGATCACAAGTAGTTGCTTACCGAAGATGCTGTAACGCGATTCAGTGGGATGCAAACGTTTCAAAAAGAAACTTAGAAGTATCCATTGATGGTCGATGAGTTGTTCCAGAATTGGTAAACTTTGGCACAGACCTCGAAAGCCTTGTACGGACGATCTTAAGTTTAACAGAAATTTGATGGTAAGCACTCTTTAAGTCTTAAGTACTAAATGTTTCAAAGTAACAATCTTCTGGACTATTTTCTGGACATGGCGCTGCTAGCTAAACGTGTAACGCATCGGCGTAATGTAGTGGCAATGACAAATATGTAGAGAGTAGTAATATCACTGGACGCATGCTACCTTTTCCTACTCACCGTGTACTGAGGTGCAGGTCATTTCTCTTTGGATGTTAGCGTAAGAGTAGAGTAGGAAAATTGTTCAGTCCTCAACAGGAAATGAATTCTGTGCCCTCTACATTGAATGCCGTTGGTCCGTCTCGCTTTCTGAGCTTTGTTCCATGCTATCCACCCTCTGTTTTCCTAGAAAGCTTGGGCATTACGACTCGTGACCGTCACCAGTACCGCGTTTGCAGTTTTCTAGTCTGACAGCCTGTATGACCTGTGATACTGAGTTATTTGTGGAACAACGGTGGTTATGATGCGGAGTTTTTTGTTTGCTGTAGTCTTATCTTGGCACAGTAGTAATCTACTTGGGACTACATTGGTAGGTTGTTGTCGGTTCCCTACTCATAGATATTCGCCTAATGCACATATGTTTTACGCTAGGTTCCCTTCATCCGCTCTTCATTTTTTACTAACAGTTGTTTTGCTTATTGGTACCGAAGCGTCAATACAGCGTGCTTGTTTGCTGCTTTTGGGGCTCATATTTTGTCAGCGATACAGTACACTGTCATCGGCAACTTCTTGGATTTAAGTTCAAAATTAGAGAATTCTTCCATTATAAAGATTGGCGGTATGTACTTTTTCGTTGACACGTATCATTTAGGTTGAAAAAGTTGTTCGCTTCATCACCACTGTTTCGGTACACATAAGTTCAAGGCTTCCGTGGAACTAGGTTTCCTACAACACTGGGGATCCTAGTAGCGAGTAATCAACACGGTTGCTTATACTTTTAGGTGGCCGCATTTCTACCGGAAGTTGGCGGACACTGATCCAACTTTTTCTTCTGAATTTAAGCCTCATCCTCATGCGACACATTTTTGTAGTTACAAAGCTTGTTTCGTCGCAACGACACTAGACCTAAACGTGGTGCGACCGCTTATGTACCTCTTCGACCCATTGACCCCTACTGGGTAGTGCATCCACGGTTAAAGTTCAGATAAACTTTGTCTGGCCCTCCAGGCTTACGTCTGGAAGTGCGATAGCGTCCATTTCTGTAAAACTAAATCATTGCCACCTCCCTGCTACCTTGCGGACAGACTTTTGAGCCAGAAGCTTTGGATGAGGATCCTAATCGTCCTTCTTTCCAGGTCTTGGTGCTCTGCCATTATCTCATCCCACGTACAACCATGCCTTTCCCCAAACTTCAACTACGTCCTGTATCGGCTGTCGCTCAGCTTATCAAGGACCGCCTTATCTTCTGCATACAACTGGGCGGATAAACGAAAACATGCTAATGCTGGCGTCTCCTTTCTGTTTTCTACCTGCTTCTCCTAACCGCTTCTCGACTGTCATTACTAACCTTCGTTCCATAATTTCCAGCTTATTTGTCAGCAGCCGCAATGTCACTAGAGTCGAGCCATCTCCAGTTAGCTTCCTTCACCACCAACTGAACGCTTATCGGCAGCAGCCTTTTGTAAGTCCACTGTTTTGTTTCACTCGGCTTTCAATGTTCGCACTAAGACAAATCGATCAACTGGCTGCACTCGCACGCATCTTGGCCACACTTGGTATTGATTTACGTTGCGTGTCCGAAACTAGGATCAAGGATACTGTTGTGATGCCGCAGCAGGTTAGCCGTACATTCAGCGGTACCACAACAGGTCTCTGGTGACAGAGGTGCGATACCGATTCAAGATGGCTATCTCAACAGAAGAGCTGAAAGCTATTTCGCTTCAACCGCAGCAACCATTTGAGACCTCACAGCTGCGTATGATCGAGACTTACACTCGGATACTGTCACTGCAGTATATAGCCATTGCTTCGGAGCAAATGCACACACTTCTTCAGGTTCAGCAGTCAATGTTTGTGGATTCGCTGCGGAAATTGACAGAGCTGCTGACACATAAGTTGAACATTTAAGTAGCATGTGAAATGGAACCAGAACTTACATCAGAGCGCATTGCAGGTGAAAGTTACAAGCAGCTCAATTCGGGATTAGACACCAAAAAGGTTTAAACTTCAAATGCCAGATGTGATCTCTAGATCCGCCGCACAGCTGATGGAGGCCATAATGTGAATCAAAACATGCCGAAGCAAAAGCTCCCCACTACGATTGTTGCCGCACTCCGCAGGGATCAAAGCGCATCAACAGGTCTTTTGTCTAGACCGAGAGATTGCCTGCGAACCGAAATGCATGGGTCTGCACCTCTGCGCAACGGTCCAGATACACAAACCAACAGCCCCCAAAAGTGATTATTTAGCACCTGCGAGAGGGGTATACAGCAGGTTTTCCGACAGGCTTTGCAACACCAATGGTTGACCAGGAGTTTAATCGCTTAAAGAGAACTGTTCTCCACCAGGTGAGCCACTCACTTTGTGACCCAGGAGGGACCTAATGTGCTTTGATCATTGGCCACAAAAAGGAACGGACTTGCAGCCACAATGATGCACAGATCGGATGTGGAGACACGTCATCAGAATGCGCCTGAACCCATTACGGAGGTCGCGCGTCATTTTGCGCGTAAGACGTAGTACGGAGTCAGTGTTCAGACCGAGAGCTTTGCCGCAACAGTGGATCGATCCGCAATTAGAGATCGAATGCGAATATAGACCAAAATGCGAATCTGTGAGGAATAAACGGCAAGTCGGACCATGAACCTGACTCGTTTGAGTTGTGTTTATTATCATTAATTAGCACCTCCAGTTTTGTTGTGTTAGTGGTTTCCTACGACCTATTTATTGCACCATCCTCTCATACAATACGAATCGGAATCAGAATCCGAATCCCTCGGACCGACTGGTCTTAGAGTTCTCATTTCTGCGCGGGTTGAACTGGTTGGCAGCGGCACAGCAGATTCAGGCAGGTTATCCGTATAGTCAGCGGAGACCCCAACACATTTCTGGCAACGGTCAGCTGCACGGTAGCAGCAGGTTAGCCGTACATTCAGGGGCACCACAACAGATACGTAGTAATTGAACTTACGGCGCCTGGTTTCTCCTCTCCTCATGTTTGCACGCCTCCGGAGACATTAATGTGCCAGTCACTGGTCCAGCGGGGGCTTGCACCGTTCTCAGTTCCAGTGCTACGTCATTCACGTGAACAGCTATTCATGTGTTTGCCCTCAGTCGGCACCAGTGGCGCCTCTGCTGCTGTCTCCTGGTCGGACTGTCTGTTTAGCGTGTGTTTGTTGTTAAGTTATCCGGGGTACTGGCTGATTATGACGCGTGGCAAGGTAGGCCACAAGGAAGTTGCCTCGCTGATGTCGCCTTATCTTTGCACGATAGCCAGCTGTTTGTGACGGTATGTTGTTGACACAAATGTAGGCGCCTTGACCCTAAACCTTTTTTAAGGCTTCACGCTAGGTCCTTCTTCCTTTCGTATTATGCTTTATTCCTTAGGTGTCACCATGGTTGTACGACAGAGGCATCAGTACACTTGGTTGATCTAATGCTGTTGGCGATGATGCTGATTGTATGCAGCCCGTTTGATGACACTAACAAAGGTTGATTCACGCGGTAGTACTAAGCGCTGTTTCCGATTTCCGGTTGCGCTCTTACCTACTGCAGTTGTGATCCTGCCAAGGATACCTAACACGAACTGAACACGCTGCTACGCAGTGTTAACAGTTCAGGTATCGTAGTTGTTGCTGCTAGAGATATGAATGCACAGGTAGATCGTCTGAGCTCTTCGAAAGCTCAACTAGGTGGTTGGGATGGACTTCACTCCAATCCTACGGACAATCTTCCCTTTTGTATTGCGGCACATTAGCTGAATTGTGTCTATTACTTTCACCTAACATGTATTGACAATTAGGATGATGATGATGATGATCACGGACAATAACAAGCGTTTGTTGCAACTGCGCCGAGCACCGGCTGTTTCTTATTAGCACCGCTTTTAAACAAAGTGTGTACCGAAGTGCCACTTGTCGTCCCCTTATAGCTGGCCGGCAATGGACTTAACTTGATCACGCTGCAGGTGGCGTGGTTCCATACTGGTTTGTCACTGGGTATTGAAAACCTGCATCGACTCTGATCATGTTTCAGTACTATACGGTTTTTCCATGAACTTTACCGGGAGGCGTACCAAGCGCCTCCCTCGATTGTCAGCTGAGCAGTTATCTCACTCCTCGGTCAGATAGGCCTTCCGTGTGTTGGGTGGTGCAACACCGAAATATTTCCCAAGCCTTCCGTATTTTCCCTCTCTTGTTCCAATGACACTAACCTACAATGTACTACGATCTCGACCGCCATGCATGATGCAAGAGCCTCTGCTTGCATCACTACCAATCGTCACCGCACCAGGCACTAAATATTTGAAGGGTCGGTGAACCTGCTTTTCTCTCCTAAAGGAAACTCTTAACTGGCTTTGAGCACAATGTAACTCGGCTTACTATTAAGCGCAAACTAAAGCAGAGCTTGCTGGATGATACGGAAGCCTGGTGGACCAGTGGGTTCAACAAATGGAGGTGGCTGGAGCAGTAGGCAACCATCACAAGTTCTCCAAACTGATCCGCACCACTGGTCCCCGAAAACCAGGTGTCAGTGCCTTAATCTGAATAAGGAGTACCGTATGGATCTTTGCGCGGAGCACTTTCGAGACCAGTTTAGTTGGCCGTCTGCTTCCGGATCCCATCCCACTCAGTTGATGCAGGTTGAGTCATGACCGGTTAATTTAATGGCTCCATCAAAGGCTGATGTCTGAAATTCGATCACAGCCCATAATGCTCTTCTAGCTGCTGGTCCGGATTCTGTCGTACCCGCACTGTTTAAGGATGGTGAGGGAAGTCCTCTTGCTCTTCGAATAGGTCTGGAAGGAAGAGAACATTCCAGCTAACTGGAGTGAATCGATTATACTGGCAATAGACAAGAATGGGACTCGCACGGACTGTATTAACCACAGGGGTATTAGCGTAACGCCGATGGTGACAAAATTACTAGCCTCAATTCTCCTTCGTGGCCTCCCTGCGGAACTGGAATCCTTGATTAAGGAAGAGCAAGCAGACTTTCGCCCAGAACGGGACTGTGTTTACTACTTTTTCACTCTGCGGCAGGCAGTAGAGCAGCGCCACACATACCGCAGGCTGTTCCTCTACTTCCAGAGTGCACTCGACTTAGTTGATTGATCCATTCATTTCGCGATTCCTGCGCGGAAAAATGTTCCCATGGAATATGACGACAATTTACATGCCTTGTTCTCGAACACTTCAGTCCTCGTCAGGGTCTACGGTGATTTATCAGATGCCTTCCCGACAACAAGTGACGTTCGTCAGAGTTGCCTAGTTTCCCCATTTTTAGTCGACTTCCTCGTGGACTGACTGCACCATGGAATGTTCCCTAGCGGCCCCTAACCTAAACGTAACAAGCTTGTCGTGTAATCTGACGGCGCGGGTTCCAGCCTGCGTAGAGGCAGGACGACCCTCGCAGAAGCGTTAGCCTACGTGCCGCCGGTGGTGCTTGCATGGCAGCGAAGCGTTGGTACTGCGTACCAACATACTGTTGATGTCTCCTTTTTCTCTCTCCTTAGCGAGAACTCACGCTGCCTGGTGATAGGCTAATTGATCTAGGTTATGCGGACGAAATCGTCTTGCTATTTAACAATGTTGAGGCGGGGAAATAGACCCTGACAAACCTCTCAACCGTGATTCCCTCCTTTGGTATGCGCTTCACACCTTCAAAGTACAGTGTTGTTGCAGGACCACTAACCACTTGATGACCCATTGACCCTTGATATCGAAAAATTCAAGTAGTTGGTCAATTCACTTGCCTTGACAGCTGCTTATGCAACGATGGACGCATAAGCACTAAAATCAGTTTATATCTTATAGAAGCTGGAAATACCTTGAATCTGCAATACATGTGACGTCAAAAGGTGGTTTCCCTCCGTCTGAAAGGCCGTGTTTACTAGGGCACAGTGAGGGCCGCCCTACCGCATGGCAGTGAGATTTAGCCCCATCGATCTTGGGATCTGAGGTGTGTTCAAGTCTTTGATCATCGCTGTCTGCTAAACAATGCTGCTGTCGGGTGGCACCAGCGTTTCCGCAAAGACGATGTGCATAGGCGATTCTTAGACAATGCTTATCAAGCTAGTTCATCAGAGCAGCAGATAACACTGAATATGTTGCGTTGGCTTGGGCACTTACTACGTATGCCTTATCTTCGCTTACCGAAGGGGGGGCTTTTTGTTTTCCAGATTTAAAGTGGCGCAAGACCCGAGGTGGGCTAAAGCTAACTTGGCAGAGTGAAATGAAGTAACTGACTACCAAACTTGGCGCTGTCGATGCGGGCTAGAGTCCACCTGACCCGCCTTGTTTTTGACTTAAAACTTAATACGTCGTGACTCGCAGTCGGCACCAAGTGCGCTTGCTGTCATTTCCTAGTCGGACTGCCTGTTTATATTGTGTTTGGTTTTGAGTTATCAGCATAATAATGGCTAATTATGACGCGTGGCAATAAAAGCCGCAAGGAAGATATCTCGCCGATGCCACCTTATCTTTGCACGATAGCCAGCTGTTTGTGACGGTATGTTGTTGACAAGCTGTAGGCGCCTTGACCCTGAATATTTGCTTAGGACATTAAGGTCCTCCGTTAAGTCCCCTTCTCCCTTATTGTTCTTTCCTTATTTCCTCGTGATTGTACGCTAGTGAAGCATCAGCTTACATTTCTGATGTACTGCTGTTGCCGATGATAAAGACTAGACTCGTTAATCATTTCCGGTTTTCTCATATTAGGTGACCAGGAAAGGTGAGCCTCATCATCAATAACAGTACATTAGCTATTTGAACTGATGCTTCACTGCCATACAACCATAACGACCTACGGAACGAAGCATACTACGAGGAAGGTAAGGGAGACTTACCGGGGAATCTTAATACCCTAAGCAAACATTCAGGGTCAAAGCGTCCCCACCATCTTAACAACATACCATCACAAACAGCTGCTTATCGTGCAAGGATAAGGCTGCATCAGCTAGACACCTTCCTTGCGGTTTTCACTGCCCCGCGTCACAATCATACATTACCCCGCAGATAACTCAGCATCAAACGCACTTTCAACAAGCATTCCGACTAGGAGACGACAGCAGACGCTTCACTGATGTCGTCTGCGAGGCATGTCCTGTAATGTCTCAAGCCAGGCACAAGGCAGGTCACGTAAACTCCAGCCTCGAAGGCGAGGGGGATCGACGGCACCAATCTTGATCGTCATTGACTTCATTTCCCTCTGCCAAGTCTACTTTTGTTCACCTCGAACCTTGCGCCACCTCATCTGGTAGACATAACGAGGCTCTCCCCGATATGCCGTGACCGGGAATTCCTAGTACTTGCCCAAGCCAACGCAACTTATTCGTCGCTGACTGTTGTCCCAAAGAACTAGCTTGGTTATCACTGGTTATCATTCGCTTACACACGTCATTGTTGCGGATACATTAGCGCCACCCGACACCAGCAGTCCTCCACAGACAGCAATGATCAAAGACTTGAAAGATCGAAAGTTCTTTTTTATCCCTACTTATGCCACTGTTGTGCGGCAGTGTGACACTGATTGCTTCACCTACAGATGAAGAGTAAACCCCAGACACTTTTGCAAGCCCATTCGAAAGCATAGATGTTGCTTGTTTTTCGGAGCAAAATAGGTGAGCGGACAACATCTGTTCCTCCGTTTCTCTTTCAAGCGCTCGATCCTCGCTGAAACGCACGCCTCAACCTACGCACTTGGTTACAACTTGACCAACTGGCAACACGCCCGAGCAATAGAAACCCTATCCACTAATTACTACTGTTCCTAAGATTCGATCTCTTTGCTTAATTTATGGTACCGCGTATACGTCGCTGGCGGCACTTTCTAGTTGCGCTTGTCTGAAGATGACTCAGCTTCAAGTGCCAGTTACGCCGGTGTGGATATTGCTCTGAGTCAACGGGCTGAAACTCTCTTGTTCGATTGGATCCCAATCAAGAGCCGGATGTGCGCCGTCAGATTGGCTGGTTCGGTCAATGCTTCGAACAAACAGACAAACGGTGCCTGTTTCTCACTGCTGCCTACGCCCCCACAAGTAGTAGCTCCGACTCGGTGAAAGATTGATCTTTCACCAACTAAAGGAACTCGTTACAGAAAACGTACGCATGCTGTGGTGATGACCGGTAATCTAAGCGTTCAACTTGAAATATTGTCCATTGATGAGCTGCATCTGGCTGGTCAATACTGTGTAGGCTCCCGTACTGGTAATGCTTAGCGTTTGTTACATTTATGTGATATAGCACCTGCCGGAGGGTCACATGACGCCCACTAGCCTCCGACCAGCCGTGGACGCAAACCGATCATATCACAGTCAGGTATCGTTGAAGGAGCTGTATTTCAAACTGTCACTCAGTTTGGAGAACGAGCGTGGACTCCAATCACTCACTCTAGGTGCCCATCTCCGAGTTGGCTTCAGCTTACGCCCTCGACGACGCGGTGAACGCAGACATCCACCAACTGGCGAGGCTAGATATTCTGAATGCATATCAAACTGCGTTAGCATGCTGGTTGAGTAATTGCTCATCGAACACAGTTGATTGTCACCGGTTGCATGTACGCCAGACGTCATGGAAAGCAGTCATACCTTCATGTGGCAAGTCCAATTGCCAACCTGGACATTGGGTTTCTACACAGTCTCTAGAACTTGTGCATGCTCGCCGACGCGATCCGGCTGGAAGCGAATGCACTGAAACTCTCAAAGTTCTCAGGGCGAAACTGCTTGCTAGCCTGAAGAGACACCGCGAGTTCTGGTGATTTCATCTGCATCCGAGATGGAGACAACCGTTGTTTTTCAGTTTAATATGACTACTAGACTCGCTACGGGCTTGTAACCGCCCTGCTCCCTTGGCTCTCCGTTAGGTGCGCCATCACACCCAGAAGTCGAACGTACGATTAGACTGTTTAAATCGAATAAAGCTGCACGAACGGATAGACTTCCCGCAACTCCTTTCAAATTCAGGGTACCACCTCTTGTGAATGATACACAGCTTACTAGTGAATCTCTGCGAGGATTTGACTCTCTAACACACTGGGGGCACTTCGTCATAAGCCCAGTTTTCAAAGGAGGCTCAAGTTCTTAATGCAGCAACCATAGAAGAATTAATCTTATCTCCATTGCTAGCTTGTGCCTATCATTCTGCATGAACTGACTAGCACCCATAAAAGCCAGATTCGCTAGGAGCAAGCCGGTTTTCATCGAAATCGCGGCTGTATTGACCACAAGTTAACTCCACTTCAGTTCTTAGGACACCGCCATATTTATCGGCAATCCACCGTAATCGTGTTCACTTAAATGAAAGGTGCCATTGATTAGGTGAATTGATGTGCCTTTTGGAACCGTTAAACCAGGAAAAGTGTGCCAGATATGTGCTTTTGTCAAAAGACCGCTGTACGCGCATAGTTTGGGCAGAGTGAGGATTTATAGCAAACTTCCCGCAATTCAATATCTCCAGCGATGTGAGTCAAGGTAGCTTGCTGTCATCATTCCTTTCTAACCTCGCCATCGACGAGGTCATGGAAATTGCATTCACTGGCTACGAACTACAATGTATGAAGCTACTCCCAGATGATGACGACATTGCTCTAAACTGTGACAGTTCAAAAACGTGCCAAGTGGCACTGGACAAATTAACAAAGGTTGTTAATCGTTTCGGGCTATGCTTTGCACTCTCGAAACGCAAATCCTTACTTCAGAATTGACTGTGATCCACTCTTTCCTTGACTCTTTGTGATGATCAGCTAGAAGTCGTCCAGAAATTCAGGTATCTAAGTAGGTTAAACTAGCGCTTCTGGAATAGCAGATGAGGTCACGAACCGTACAACAAAAGCTCGAAGCGCTTTCGCCACCTGTGGTGTCGACGCGGCATCACTCTTGCCCTGAAGGGCGGAGTTTACAATGCAGTCGTCCATTCAGCTCTCCTCTACGGTTGTGAAATCGACTGACGTAAAGAAGTTTGTTACCTTCGACCATCGCCTTCCTCTCACCTTAGCTCATGTCTGGTGGGAACATCGCGTGAGCAGTGAACGTGTTCGGCGTCGTATATTCGGTGCAGGAAGATCGAATGAATCGCTCAAGGACATTATGCCACGCACCATGCTCCGATGGCTAGGCTACGTGTTGCGCATGCCAACACACCAACTCCCGCGATATGCATTGTTTGCGCTCCCCAGGTGTCAATGGAGAAAGAGGGATATGCGAAACGATGACTTAGTCAAGAGGAATGAAGTCCCCGATTTCAAACTTGGCGTTGATTGGGGTCTCCCGACTGCAAGACAGTGGTCCCAGTGACGAACTCGTGTGGTTACACATGCTTGTTGTCTTGGCGAATAGCGGTTCTCAGTGGCGTTTGCGTTATGACTTTGCTTTGTCCCTCCCCTTCCCCTTTGACTTTCCTCCCCAATCATGATTTCATTCTCGATGGGTAATATCTTACTTTTGGTTTGTAGTTTGTCATCCGTAACGATTGGTATCTTACTTTTTCATAAATCTCTTTGGATTTCGGTACATTGGCTGAAGCGCGTTCCTTACCTTTAGCTTCGTGCAATGATGATGTTGAACTATAGTTGCTGTCCATTAACTTTCGTCTTGTTTGCGACCCCTTTTTGGGACAAAACATACTTTTTCTTCCCAATTTTCTATTTAATAATCACTTTATCCCCAACTACGTGTGTACAGGCAGAAACTCTATCTGGTCATGACATCTGCAGTATTTTCTCACTCATCCCTCTTCATTTCCGCATTTCGCCTTTAAATTTCCTCTTTTTCTTTTGCCAGTTTTTTTCGTGCAGCAAACTCTTTATGGGGCTATTTTCGGACGAGCAGGTTCTACTGCTCGGATGCGCGTGCGCAGCCCTGCCATCACCAAACCCCACGCAACCATGTCTTCTAAACGAGATTTGGATGAATCCGATTGTATTCGACTCAAAAGACTGTGCTCTGAAGTACATCTACAGGTATTTCCTGTTGTTATTTTGATCAGTCTTTCAGTGTCGTACATGTATTGCCATAATCGGCCCAAAATATGCAACAAGACCCCCATCTTGGAGCGATTATATTAGCCCTTCGGACAGTACCATATTCTCTCTGAAGAAACTGGATAAATTGTTGGATGCTAACTTCACGAGCGCATTGTCAGAGTTGTACAGTTTCGCCGCGGATTTCGACTATGGCGAGATTCGCGCTAACGGTATTCGCAGTTTTCTTCTGATAGTGACACGGTGTTTAACTTCTCTTTTAACTCATCTACGAACTTTGAATTCGTATTCTCTCGTCTCTTGGTGAGTAGCTTCCCCGAAAAGTTTCAAATGTTCTCACCATAATAACGCCATCGCGTTTTTCCCACTATGTCCGATTATCTTTTGATTAGACTGACTGTTGTTGTGGACCTCTTCTGACGCTACCACCATATCCTCACCTTGGAGCTGTAAGCTCCTTTGATTACTCAGTTGAGGCGGTAGCGTTTCCTCCCTGTGTTATCATAACTACAACGTCTTATGAAGTGTTTTAAAAACTTGCTTATAAATAACTGAGCAAGGCTGCGAAGTCATAACTACTTAACCCTACTGAGAAACCATCCATCGCTACTAAAGCCCCTCAGTCTCTTCCTTGAATGTGCAGCAGTACGCCGATGCGCCGTACCAACGGCTCGCTGCCACGCGACCATCATCAGTCGCGCGCAGGCTAGGGATACAAGACAGACACCACGTCCCTTTGGCCACCGGCCGACCTTCTTGATCAGTTACTGTTATTTGTGAACTATAATCGAATTTATTGGCCTGCATTTTATTACTACTCTAGGGTATCGACTAGGCATAAAGCTCTGCTATCTAGTTTCCTTACGCTGTTCTCGGAAATGATCAGTTGACTACACTGTGAATGGTTCACAATACTATGCAAAGAATTTGTGTTTTCTATTCCTTTTATTCTGTTTTCTCTCGCAGAGTGGAAGCATTTGGTTGTTATTCTCTCCTTTCATGTGTCATCCTGCATGGACACTAATTTTGATTTAAGTTCTTTTAAGAAGTGCACCGTGGTTACTTCTATGGTTTTCTCAACAGCGAAGGCATCAGCAGTAGGTCGGTGCGCAGTACCGACGCTTCGCTGCCGCGCACCTAGGCTAATGGTACTGCATCGGTCGCCCTGTCCCTACGCAGGCTCGAACTCGCGCCGTCCGATCACAGAGCAAGATTGTTAACTTTAGGCTACGGACCGTCCGCTTTGTTATGTTGGGTGGCGATCTCTGGGCGCTCTCAGAGCCACTCCTCCCCTGCAATGCGGCCGTGGAAGAAAGTAGTTTGCGAACCGTAATTTCAGTTCGACTCACTTAGTGTGCGGACGTCACGATCTGTCTGACGGTATGTGACTGGCACTCATTCAAAAGGGTGTAAACCCACTCCTGCCATCGATCATATTCGTAGATGCATCTCATGATACGTTCGAGACCTATACATGATTTGTTATGCATTTTTCAGTGATGTAAGCCTGCCTTAGACATGTCTGAATGGGACTCGGTAGCGACTATTTGGGTGAACATGTTTCCCACTGCCCTGTATGTCGAAATATCGAGTCGATGTTTCCAGGTGAAGTGGTTCACTCAAACCTCCATTTAGCCCTCTGCGTCGTGTATCGGGCTGTGAAGTCAAAAGCCAGAGGTGAGAATCCTCGAATAGAACCCCTTCTGGAACTGGCAACCGAAGGTTACCGTCTTTTGACAGACCAGTGCTTTTTCTCCTTACTCTGTTTTCCACAAACCTCTTCTTACCGAGTTAGAGAAAAAAGCGGTTATGGCCGCAGTTGATGGGGCGTAGCCAACGCAATGAGGCTAGACCTCACCCTTGTGCAATGGTTTGCGTGTTTCAGCGACCCATTGCTCTATACTGCATGAGGCTTTTTGCACCTTTAGAGCCACCCAACCAGATTGGTTAATGGCTAGAGGCCAGACGAACTCAGTCTTCTGATCCTCCAAATTGGGGGTTGGAGTGATAGTTTCTCCTTATTCCATAAAACGGACTCTTTGTAGCCCACTGCCAAACCCGCTGCCTTGCTGTTAAGTTTTTGAACTTAAGGCTTTGTTTGAGAACCCTAACCGTTCTGCTGTCTAAGCCGGGGCAATACATTGACTTTACCTTCAAACCATTTCCTTATGCTTTGGCTGTCGCAGAGGATCATCAATCGCGCCCTATCTGCTGCATCATGCTGGGTGGATAGGGTTTGGATGCTACTGTTCAAGTCTTCCCATCTTCTTATTCCCCCTCTAAAACTTTGCACCCTCATTATCCCTTTCCAACTTCATTTTCCCCTTCCTTTTCAGCCTTCAATTCTCGGCTCTGTTCCACCTTGCTTTGATCGGCGTTTATCTTCTGATTTCAACTCACATGCAAGCGTGGGCTGTCACTTCTGTCCTATCGACAGGCCCTGTCTAAACAAGCGGTCATGCCTAATTCATCGGTTTCTATTTGGAGCCCTTGATCCTCTCTAAGACTAGCATGCCTCTACGTGCGCACATCATTAAAACTCGATCAACTGGAAACACTTTCCCGAAAATCAGAAACCCTGTCGGTCGATATCTGCTACTTTTCAGAAACCCGCTTGCAAGATTCGAGCACTGCTGGCTTTGGGATGCGCTTCATGTGAGACTAACAGCACTTTTTCATTGCTTCTATCCAGAGACGATGCAGCTTCGAATGCCGACCAAATCGGTGTTGGTATTGCCCTGAGTACGCGCGTTGAAGCTGCTCTGGTTGTTTGGATCCCAATCAGTAGCCGCATTTGTGCTGTCCGACTGGCTGGCTTGTCCAAAGCTTTTTCCAACATAAACTTCATCCTGCATCGGCCGTCGCGCAGATTATCAATGGTCGCCTTATCTGCTACATACAGCAGGGCGAATACGCGAAAACATGCTACTGCTGGCGCCTCCTTTCTTTTCCACCTCTTTCTCTTACTCCAATCCCGACCCCCATTACTAACTTTCCTTCTATAGTTCCCAGCTTAATTGACAGCAACCGAAGTGCCACAGGAGTAGAACCATCTGCAGCAACCTTCTCGCGACACGCACCGGACGCCTATCAGCAACATTCCCTTCTAAGGCCCCACTGTCCCGTTTCCATAGCGACGTTCAACGTTCGCACTCTAAGACAAATAGGTCAACAGGCTGCACTCGCACGCACCTTGGACACACTGAGTATTGATGTGTGTCTTGTGTCCGAAATCCGCGTAGGGGTGGGCGTCCTCGCGGTATACTCAGCCCGCGCGCCACTGGTGGTATTTGCGCGGCAGCGAAACGCCGTTACGACGTACAACTGACACATTATTTATTATTATGTGTCCGAAACTAGGATCAATGACGCTAATGGGGTTGTTGGATTAACTGCGCCTGCCTTGTCCTGTCGTTATTGCTTGCACGCATCCGGAGACCCCGATACAGCGCTCACGGGTCAAGCTGGTGTAGGTATCATTCTAAGCTCCAAGGCTGAGCCATCGTTGGTTGATTGAATTCCGATGAACAGCCGTTTATGTGCAACCCGTTTGACGACATCAGCTAAGATTGATTCGCGAAGTAGTACAAAACTCTGTTTGTGATTTCCGCTTATGCTTCCACCGACTGCAGTTCAAATGCTGTCAAGGACACGTTCTATCACGAACTGAACGCGCCACTACGCAGTAATACTAGTTCAGATATTGTAGTACTTGCTGGGAATATGAACGCACAAGTAGGGCGTCTGAGCTATTCAGAAGCTCCGCTGGGTGGTAATTATGGGCTTAACTCCGAACGGACTGACAACGGCGAGCATCTGCTACAAGTCTGTACGGAGCACCAGTTGTTTCTTAGTAGCACCACTTTTAGACACAGTGAGCGCCGAAGTGCCACTTGGTCTCCTCCTGTAGCTGGCCAGCGATGGACCCAAATTGACCACGTAGCCATAAGTTACAGATGGCGTGCTTCCATCCTGGATTGCCGCTCGTACTGGAATACCTGCGTCGACTCTGATCATGCTTTGGTACGCTGTCATTTCTCCATGAACTTTACCGGGAGGCGCACCAAGCGTCCCCTCCGATTGGCAACGGAGAAATTGTCTCAACCATCGGTTAGGCAAGCCTATCAAGACGCACTGCGTACCGAACTCTCGCTATCTTGTCCTAATGACACTGAACTTCCCTGGAATAGGATCTCGGCCGCCACGCACGATGCAGGAGCATCTCCTTCTGGCATTATCAACCGTTACCTCACCAGTCACTGGATATCTGAGAGGTCAGTGAACCTGTTGGAAACTGGAAGACACCTCCCGGCTGGTTCTGAGCACAATGCGACCAAACGGGCTATTAGACGTGAACTAAAGCGGAGCCTACGTGCTGACAAGGACGCCTGGTGGACCATTATCTCTTGAGAAACGAAGGCGACAGGAGCAGTAGGCAATTACCGCAAGCTCTTCCAGCTGATCCACACCACTGGTCCTAGGAAACCCGGCGTCACTGTGATAATCAGAGACAGCTTGGGTACACTGATTCGCAATAAGGAGCGCCGTACGGCTCGTTGGGCAGAACACTTTCGAAATCAGTTTAGCTGGCTCCATGCTCACGGACCTCTTTTTACTCAGGTGATGCAGGACGAGCCATGGACGGTTAGTTTAGAGCCTCTATCGAAGGCCTAGGTTCGGAACGTGATCTCAGCTTACAATAGTTTTCGTACAGCTGGCCCGAATTCTCTCCTACCTGCACCATTTATGGATGGAGGTGAGGTCCTCTGCAGGTCACTGACCTCCCTATTCGAACGTATCTGGAACGAAGGGAGTGTGCCGGCTAATTGGAGCAAATAGATAATAGTGACAATATACAGGAGGGGCAGTCGCACTGACTGTGCGAACCACAGGGGTATTAGCCTAACGCCAGTTGTGACAAAATTACTGGCCTCGATTCTCATTCCTCGCCTCACTGCAGAACGGGAATCTCGGATTAGGGAAGAGCAGGCAGGTTTCCGTCCAGGACGTGACTGTATAGACCATATATTCACACTGCGGCAGGTGCTAGAGCAGCGCCACGCATACCACAGACCGACAATAGCTGTGTTCCTCGATTTCAAGAGTGCGTTCGATTCAGTCGATCGATCGATTCTGTTCGAAATACTTGCGCGGAAAGGTGTTCCCACGAAATATGTGAACATCCTTCGTGCTCTATACTCGAACACTACAGGCCGCGTCAAGCTCTATGGTGTCCTGTCGGATAGCTTTCCGACCACAAGTGGCGTTCGTCAAGGTTGTCCGATTTCCCGGTTTTTTTCAATTTCGTCGTGGATTCTATCATGGAGTGTTCCCTTGCGGAATCTCACGATATAGGCATTGAAATGCTTCCTGGTAAAAGATTAGTTGATCTGCTAATGCGGACGATATCGTCTTGCTTTTCGACGATGTTGCGGTAGCGCAATCAACCCTGAATAGCCTGTCTAGAGTGGTCCCATTATTTGTTATGCGCTTTGCACCTTCAAAGTGCAAAGTGTTGCTGCAGAACCACCAGCCACTTCATGACCCCCTTGGCCCTTACTAACGAGGAACTCTAGGTGCTTGATATCCGGGAAAAGGTTAAAACATAAAGGAAAATCATTATTATAACAATTGCTTTATTATCTTCCATCGTGCATTGCTTTCGAAGATTCCGGAACCTTCCATTCCTTCACGTGATCGCCAGCGTATGGAGTTTTGGCAGGGAGGCTACTAATTTTATCAGTTGATTTTAGTTTTCTAGGAGCCGAAGGTCATTGAGCCTCCTATATATTTGGTTTAGGTCTGACGTAGTTGTACAGCGTTTTGGCTGCATTTTTGGCTACGTTGACTGCGTTTTTGTTAACACTTTTTTCCTGGTCAAGGTCGTTGGACTTTTGATTTTTCTTTGGCTGGGCTAGAGTTTTTGCGGTTAAATGTTTGGGTGTTTACTTCCGAATAGCGAGAGAGTGAAGCTTTAACAATGGCGACGGACATGCACGAAAATGTTACAAATTTTTCTTCCGAACATTTTCAAAATCTGCTTCAGCAACAATCCCAGATGGAAGCACAAATGAAACTGATTGAAAGGTTAACACATTGCTTGAACGTAAAATCAAACGGAGCAGCTACATGGGACACACAGGCTGTTTCACTTGATCTTTTACGAATTCAATCAGTGATCTTCATTATGATGCTGATTCCGAATGTACTTCCGAGGCGTGGTTCAAACGCTGGGAGGATATGTTCCGGACGGATTTCAGCCGTCAAGCTGATTCATGGAAAGTGCCTCTTTTGCTCCGCAATCTCGGTACTAATGAACATACAAAATTCTTTGACCGCATCTTGCCCAAAGAGCCGAATGACATCACATACAACGAAGCAGTGGCGACATTCAAAGAAAGTTTTCGTGAGTTGACATCTTTGTTTACCATTCGCTATCAACGTCTAAAAATTGTTAAGCGTGATAGAGACGATTATGGGGCACTAGCAGACATGGTTAACCGTGAATGTGGACATTTCAAGTTATGCTGTTTGACGGATGATCAGTTTAAGTGTCTCATATTTGTCAGTGCTTTACAGTCACCACGCGACGCGGAAATCCTCACTCGGCTCCTTGCTAAGTTGGATCAACATCCAGATTTGACATTGAAGTCTGTTGTAGGCAAATGCAAACGATTGATTTGCTTGAAAAACGACACGGCTATGATTGAGCAGAGTCGCCCCACCATTGCCGATACTGTTCATGCTGTGCAAAATGCAATAAACGCTGGCTCGAACAAGCCGTCTAACAGGACGCCGAACAAGCCGCCTATACCTTGTTGGTCATGTGGTAAATGGCAGTTCGCACGATACTGTCCATTCAAGCGTCACATTTGTGATAGGTGTCATAAACGCGGCCACAAGGAAGACGTTTGCCGTCAGTCCCGGCCAAGAAACCTGAAACAGTCGTACTGAAGAAGAACTTCAGGAAGCCTGACGCAGAAACACTATCGGTGATTGCCACGTTTCACAGCGATTCTAGAACACGCCGCCGGTTTATCACTGTACTCATCAACGGAATCTCAACCCGGCTGCAGTTCGATACGGCATCAGATATAACGATCATTTCCAAGAACTCTTGGAAGCACATAAAGAAGCCGAAGCTGGTTGATTCCAACGAAGTCGCCCACAACGAATCCAGTGGAGTGCTGAAGCTGGTCGGAGAAATAAATTGCAAAATTGCATTCGACGGAGTGGAACAGGCCGGAACCTGCTACTTGTCTGACTGACCAAACTTGAACCTCCTTGGACCTAATTAGTTGGAAAAATTACAACTGTTTGTTCTAATGTGTCAGACTTTCAATAGAGTCCAAACGGACCCAGTCCATGCATCATTATCGATAGAAGACATGACAAGAAAGCTAAAGCAGAAGTTTGCCGCCTTGTTTGAATATGCTCTCGGCCACTGCACTATGTTCAAAGCAAAGTTGTACCTTCGCGAAGGAACCAAGCCAGTCTTCAGAGCAAAAAGCCCGGTACCGTACGCAGCCATGGCAGCAGTTGATCAGGAGCTCGACCGACTAGAACGAGACGGTGTCATCACACCAGTGAACTACTCTTCGTGGGCTGCGCCGATTGTTGCTGTGAGAAAGCCGAACGGTAAAGTGCATGTTTGCGCCGATTTTTCGACTGACCTGAATGTCGCATTAGACGACTATCAATACCCCCCTTCCGATACCAGAGGACATCTTTGCCAAGCTGGATGGTGGGAAGTGTTTCGCCAAGCTCGACTTGTCCGATGCCTACCTCCAGGTCGAGGTTGATGAAAGCTCGAGAGAATTGCTGACCATCAGCACACCGTGAGTTGTACCAGTACAACCGCCTCATTTTTGGAGTGAAAACAGCATTAGCCATCTTCCATCAGCTGATGGACACCATGCTCGCGGGAGTTTCTGGAGCCGCGGCGTACCTGGGTGATGTCATTCTACTGAGTTGGACGGCAGAAAAACTATTTCAGCGGCTCGCTGAAGTGCTTGTACGCATCCAGTCATATGGTTTCCGTATCCGTGAAGACAAGTGTACCTTGTTTACACCAACCATCAACTTTCTCGGCTTCATTTTCTCAAAAGACGGTCGTCGCCCTGATCCAGAAAATATTCGAGCTATTCAAAGGATGTCCCCACCTGTGGACTTGCACTCGCTGCGTTCATTCTGTGGTCTAATCAGTTATTACAGCGCTTTTCTGCCCGAACTGCATCGTCTGCGCGCCCCGTTGAATAAGTTTCTGAGCAAAGGCCAAATCTGGAATTGGACGTCAAATTGCGTTCGAGCGGGTCAAGTTATTGCTGACTTCAAATTTACTCCTAACTCACTTTGATCCTTCCCGGGAAATTGTCCTTGCCACAGATGCATCGAGTCTAGGGATCGGTGCCGTAATTTCCCATACTTTCTCAGCTGGATCTCAGAAGGCGATCGCAGATTCCGCCAGGACGCTGACGAAAGCTGAAAGCAACTACAGTCAGATCGAGAAGGGGGCATTGGCCATAGTGTTTGCTGTGAAATTTCACAAGATGCTATATGGTTGCCGCTTCAAACTCTTGACGGATCACAAGCCGCTGCTGGCCATTTTCGGCTCGAAGAAGGGAATTCCTGCCTATACAGCCAATCGACTTCAAAGATGGGCACTCACCTTGCTAGTCTATGATTTTGAAATCCGTTGTCTGTTAACGGATTCGATGGGCCAGGCAGATACCTTGTCACGCCTCATTGATTCTCAGCAGCAAGAACACGAGGACACCATCATTGCCTCAGTAGAGATTGAACCTGATGTCAAATTCCTGGTGAGCGAGGCACTACATGGTCTGTCAGTTACGGCCGATGCTGTGCGGGCCGAAATGCTTCGAGACCCAGTCCTGAAAAAGGTGAGACACTTCCACCGAACCAGCTGGCTACGTTTGTGTTCATCTGCCGCAATGCAGCAGTTCTATCAGCGAATACATTCGCTCTGCATTGTGAACGATTGCGTCATGTTCTCAGTGAGGGAGTAGTCATCCCGCAGTCGTTGCAAGAAAGAGTGCTACGACAGTACCATACAGGACATCCAGTGCTCAACCGAATGAAAGCGCTTGCCCGAAGTTATGTGTATTGGCCGTTTATGGACAGATAGCTAAAGCAGATAGCTAGAAGTTGTGGCATCTGCGCTACCGCCTCAAGGGCACCGCCGAAGAATAAACTCCACTCGTGGCCTAAATCAACTAAACCTTGGGGCCGTGTTCATGTCGACTTTGTAGGCCCAGTCAATGGTCAGAACTTCCTCATAATAGTCGAAGCTTACAGCGAGAATTTATGTATTTGATTAAGTTAGGCTACAAGCCTGAAATTGGAAAACCGTACTTCGTCAGCCCATGATGACTAATGCGAACGCTGCTCTGGCTATGACGGAGTGTTAAATACAGTGATCGATAGCGGTTGATCGACGATCGTGGTGGTTGGGTTAGTTAGGATTGTTCTAAGTATAACACCCGTCATCCTCCAGACTCACTGGCACTCGTGAAATCCAGGTTCGGGAGGAGCAAGCCGGGTTTCATCGAGGACCGGGCTGCATTGATCATACCTTCAGTTTGCTCAGTAGTTGGAGTAATGTCTCAAATATTGGCGGCCCACCGTAGTCGTATTCCTCGACATCAAAGGTATCTTCGATTCGGTGAATCGATGTGCCCTTTGGGACTGTATACTCAGGAAAGGTGTGCACGAGAGTTATGTAACGGTTATCCGACCGCTTTGCGCGCATAGCTCGGGTAGTGTGAGTGCTTACACCATGCCGTCGCTTCCCTTCAATGTTTCCTGCGGTATGAGACAAGGATGCCCGCTGTCACCTTTCCTCTTCAACTTCGATATTGAAGTCATAGAGATGGCGTTCACAGCACACGACTTAGAAGGTTTGACCTGCTCCCAGCTGAACACCGTGTGATCAGTGAGCGTGTTCAGCGTCTTGTTTATGGCACAGGAATAGGAAGTAAGCCGCTCAGCACCGTTATATCGCACCAGGCTGCGATGGCTGGACCACGTGTTGCGCATCCCAGCCCCCGATTCCTGCGACCTGCGTTGTTTGCTCGCGGGAGGTGTGGATAGCAAAAGACGAGGGGGTGGCCAAGAGGAATGAAGACTCTCAGTTCCAAGTTGACCTCGGTTGGAGCCTCTTCATTCCCTTGTACGGGTCCGAAAGATGATGAACACCTTTGCTTGGATCCAATTGTTGACATGGCTAGAAACCGACCTCAGTGGCGTTTGTGTCGTAGGTATCTTTGCCCCTCCCCCCGCTCAACCTCTCCCACCAACCGCGATCTCATTTCCTAGGCATAATATAACTCTTTGCACAAAAGTCTGCTGGTAACTCTCCAGAACGATGCCCACCCGTTACTGGTGGCTCAGCTGGCGTTCTTCTGTTGCATGTTTTTCCGCTTTTCTTATGTATCGCGGAACAAAAGCTGATATGTTTTCCACCTGTAGCTAACGTGTATACTGACCATGATTGTAGAGCGTAGCAAGCTTCGTCGCACCGGACAGTGCATCAATCAAGCATTAACACACCACACAGTCAGGGCAGTCGATTATATACGGTAAGGTAAGTAGAGGGTGTATCGGACAGACTGTCTCAGATGATCGGTGATTTCATGGCCAGGGCCCCGTGTGGCAGCCATGTACTTTTAGTCACTGGATCGCCGGGCCTAGCATACTGCTTCCACTTTCATAACTAACTTTAGTCGTGTACCGGTTTCGCCATTTGACCTTAGTTTCTTCAACGCCATGCGTCAGCGCTAACTTATTCTTCATCATTCTAGAATTGACGTGTGTTGCTTCTCTTGATCGTTTATAAAAGACCGCATCGTTGTGTTGAATATCCGGCTAACTGATTCATGATGTCACCAACAGCAATTCCATTCATTAATCTATCGACGACTAGTCGTTATCTTAAGTATCTGCGGTGCCGATATTGCCCTCAGCAAAGCCATTGAAGAAGGTTTACTCGAGTAGATCCAGGTGAGTAGCCGAATGTGTGCACTTCGAACCTCCATGGCGGTTACCAAGCAATATTTGCGGACAAGATGCACTTTGTTTATTTTGTGTTTACCTCAGCTGCCTGCTGACGTGACGTCATCAGAGCTAACTTCATTCAATGAATACCACACCTTATCCGTATGGCGAAGCATACAAATATGGTAGCCTTTGCCAATGACCTGAATGCCCGAGTGGTCCGCCTTCAGAGATGAAATGTCATCTATGAGGAATTTGTGTCTGTTGTACCGATTATGACTCTCGGTTACTTCAATTATGCATTCATCACTCGGTAACCGTGTCATCATCAGTTATTAATGTCACTCCCATATATAATTCCCGGTCCGTTTAAAACATCCGCCCAGATTCCGGTCAGGTCTTAGCACATGCTTCCACTTCACGCAGTTTCTGGACTTCAGCGCTCGCGTCTATCCTGTTACAGCCTGTCATACAGATGATCCAACTTGGTGCACTTGCTCGTCACCCGAACTCACAATTGGCCGAGCAGTATTATCAAATCCGGTTAAACCACCAGCTGTCTCTGACGAGCTGGGTAAGTGAAACCAGTATCGATGGGATTCAACTCGAAAACCCCATGAATATCGCTTTAGGGGGGTTATTCGTTCGCCTTAAATCGTCTGGATGATTGCTCTTTGAGTCCTCCATTAGTTCATTTTAATGCGGAAAAACGACTACCATTCCGGCATCCGCAATGTCTAAACGACGACTAACCATGACATTGGCGGCTAGCCTTTACCTTTTCAATGAAACTGATTTAAGTCCTCCTTTACTGTGAACCACTGTTCTAACTTACCCACGCGTGGGCTTAGTTACCAGATGAATCATTTCAAGAAGTGCTTCAGTTGGTTTGTAGTAGCCACTGATTCTTGATCCGCTTGAACGGTTGATTTCCCCTTTTCACTTTTGAAAGTATCCTGCATGTGCTGATACTAATGAAATGAAACGAGGCACCTTGACCCTGAGGCTTCACTTCTTTACTGTCGAAAGCTAGTGTCGACTACTGCTCTGTTCATTACACAGTAACTGGGCACTGTAGGTTGCCTGCCATCGTCAGAAAATGTTCGAAAGACGTAGTACAAATAGCGTCTGGTTAATAACTTTATTTCATCTGCCTTCAATTCTGTCATACGCGGTGTCTCTCACTGCTTAGCCCACGTGACTGTCGAGCGACTGAAAAACTGGTTGACTTGCACTGAGGGAGTATGTCCATTGATCTGATCTATATATTTCGGTACTTGTTTGTACGGTACCATAGCTGCTTACAACCTATTTGTTCGATTCAATTACCCAGCTAGTAGTGCCACTCCTGAGACCAACTCACGGGTATCAGCAAATTCTTACTAACTTCTGCGCTTCTCAGTCGTTTAAAGAAACGTTATAGTTTTAACCTGTATATCCGGGATCGGGTATGCAACGCCACAGATTGACTGGCTTCACTAAGTGATTATAGATCTAACCCCAGTACACACTAATCACTTTAATAGGCTGGTCCTCTTGAGTTACCGACGCCTTTTTCGAAACCAATATTCCACTGGCATGTTCACGGCAGCACGATATTGTTTGGAGCTAGCGTACGCTTGTCTCGGAGGCAACTACATTAGTAATGTCAAAACAAATCTCAGCGAACCTTCACGTCAAAAGTCCCCTTTTAGTTGTAGTGAACTATTTGCATACATCCTTGAAAAATGGATCCGATTCGAGCCAGGCGTGAGCAGATTCGCAAGCGTTGGTAGTTAGACGGTCGGTCAAGAACGATGGTATATCAAATTGCAATGACCCATGAGTTTGTAATGATGTGCATCAAGGAAGTTACTCGTTTGAGATCTTGGCGCTCACTGTGGTACCAGATTTCGCCATGATAAAATAAACGGTGCTTTTCCAAATCTCAACTCGTGTAAAATGCAATAAACTGCGCCCGAATAGTTTTGACAGAATGACATAAACGGGCTGTTCCCTTAGCTTTATCGGAACCGGGGCGAGAAAATAGCGTTCCAAATTATACAGAATCTGCGTAGAACTAAACATAGTTAAGCAGGTTTTATTACCGTGAGGAAATAAAACAACATAACCTGGGCAACTGTACTCTTCACCACTCAGCATCTTGACCATCCTTGCGTCTCCAATAGCTCGACACCACATTCACTTTTAATAATCAGTCACGTTATGTACTGTCAAAGGCCGAGTACAATCCGGGATCCCCGTTTTTAACTCGAAATGAACCACTAACACGCAATTTAGTGGTCATCCGCCCTATTTCGCGCTGTCAAATGAACGATTATCTTCCTGAACCGTGCATCATCCAACACCCAGTGAATAAATCAAGACTTCCGTTGGAGGAGTCCTTTTGAAGCATACGTTGTGCGATTGAATTGGGACCAACCGTCTCAATGTAAGCACTCTTCACTTTGACCTGAAGACCGGTCCCCGGGACTGTATCTGAAGCAAATACACATTGGATGTTTCCGGCTCGCAACGTTGTATTTGTACGACCGATAGACATAGCTGATGACTTGGTGAGGTGGGCTAGGCGAATGTTCCGAATAACCCTTTTTCTGTCAATTCACCCCCTTAAACCGGCCAAAGAAATGGACACTTCGATAGGTATTTTTTTAACTTCATTAGGACGCGTGACAGGCTATATGAAAGAATCCGAAGTTCAATTTGGGCGCATGTGTTTTTCGGACAAGCGACAAACTAAAGTTTCGTTACACCGGAATACAAGTGTCCCGTTTTTAGGGGCACACACTGTACATACTCGAATCGTTGTTTTACGCATTTCGTTTAGCTTCATTGTACATTTTCAAAGTTCCATGATATTCATTTATGCCACAGGGAACCCGATTTTTGGACGTTTTCTGTTGCATGTCCGGATGCTTCTAACGTTGCGTGACCACATTACGATTGGTGGATGACCCAGGTGGCGTTGGCTAGCCTTCCTCACTCAAGTCGCTTATCCGACATCGGCCGTTGGCCGAAAGGATTACGCGCTTACTTTGTAGAGCGGAGATCACCGGCTCGAATCCGCGGTGTTGCATGCGACCTTACGATACACATGCTTGTTTGGGATCGTATGGTAGCGAAGGCTTTGTACAGTGTGCTAGTGTATGGCTGATTTTTGACTCCATCATGTAGATATGAAAGCTAATCCCTGTAGCCATATGGTCTACAGTGGCCGGCTTGTATCGTCGGCCGGTGGCTGAGTGGTTTGCGCGCTTGGCTTGCAACTATAAGGGGTGGGTGTTCTTGTGGTATATCCAGCCCACACGCGACCGGTGGTGGTCGCGCTGCAGCGAAACACCGTTACGGCGTACAGCTGGCGATTTATTTTATTTTCATTATTGTATCGTCTGTGTCCCCTGTATCTTGATAGTAAATATATGCTACTGAAAGGCACCCTGTTTCTGAGTACTTTGGACTGCTATAGTTTACCCAACACCTCATTCTTTGTGCCTCCAATTAGTCACAAGTCGGAAAAATGATTTCGATAGTACTACTCCCGAAAACAGGCTCATAACCGTGATTCTCCTCACATCTTACCAAGGTTCTCCAATGTTACGACGAATTCATCGATATCGCCGTCTCTATCGCAAAAAGGTGTCCTCGTGAACACCGTCGCAGGTTTTGCTATCACTGCGGCTAAGCGACTGGTTGAACCGCTTATTTGAGTCAAACCCGTCTGTGATTGATATATCCACCAAAATCCACACAACCCATGTCACAGTTGAATTTTTAAGATACTCACTCGCCCGATCATCGAGTACTGTAGCATACAAATGGCAACATGAGCTAATGACAGAATTACTCTGGAACATCTACAGAGGTAGTTTATGAAACATCTGATTAGTAAGCACTGCCATGAGTTATCCAGAGTGTTGCAACAAACTTGGTGCAGGAACAGCGAATTAAGTTCTCACCACCGTTATTTCACCCACCAGGCTCCGAAAGCTAGACCACGTGTTGCGCTTGCCAGCACATCAACTCCCCGCATCGTGCATGGTTTGCGCACCCGTGGTCAAGATGGAAAAGGAGAAGGGGTGACCAAATCATGACTTGATCTAGGGAAATGAGGTCACTCACCTTGAACTTGTCGGTTGGTGTTTCCCGACTACCGGGCTGGGGATCGAAGACGATTAACGCGGTTGGATACACTAGTTGACATGGCTATGAGTCGATCTCAGCGGCGTTTGTGTTGTGATTCTCTTTGTCCCTTCTCTCCTTTTTAGCTCTCCCTGCAACAGCGATTTTTCGCCCAATACATAATGTAATTTTAGCATTACATTATTTTCTAGCTTTTTTAGTCTGTAATGTTCACTCTCCTATCAATTTTGTATTGCGGCACATCAGTTGTAGTGTGTTTTCACTCTCGGCTAACGTGTTTTGATGACGTTGATGCTGATGTTGCAACAAACTCCAACTTGAACCACTTTGGATGCAACGCTTGAAGCATAACCTGGTGCTGCTTTACAAACTGCTACACAAGATGACCTTTTCGGATCTGCCTACGTTGGAAGTTAAACACGGCTCATTTCGAGCGCTTCGCAGCAGCGAGTACATACTAGTTATGCCAAAGGCTAGAACAAGCATACAGCCCACTTTCTTCCTGGTCACATGTACCTATCTGTGGAACAAACTGCCAATCACACTTAGGTCATGTGACAATGTGGCAGCATTTAGCAACAAGCTCGCAAGTTAACCTGATTACGATAATGACCATTGGAAAATTCACTCGATGTACTGTACCTAGTAAAACCCGAAAATGTTTAGACGCATACGTTTCTAAACCTTGGCTGTCGCCTCAACCATCTACTAACGCGCTATTATGTGAATCTCATGCTTCCGTGGTTTCAGTGAGATTTGTGGACAGTCGGTTCGTTTATTTCACTGGCAACATTTTGCTTTTGACACAAAATCTTCGTCAAGCCAGGTAACTTTGTACATATTGTGTTATTAAATAGCGGGTGAGGACGCTAATCGTGGCAACTGTGATATGAGTCAAGAGACTCATACAGACAGGTGGAAATGTTGACTCAAGTAGTCAGTCAGAATGCGGCTATTGTCGCTGTTTCACTGTCCGTCTTTTTGTTGATGGTGATGATGATATCAAATTTTGTTATCCAACCTGACCCGCGTATCGACGCTCGTCAGACTGAGCGGGTTAAGACTGCTCTCTATACAGTCGAGAATTCCACCCCTCCATTCTATTCACACAGCTATCCGCATTAGCGATTTCGACTACGTCGGCAATTAACCTCCAGGGCTTCGCTCATAAACCCTTCCTAACGATCTCGACATTATCCAAATCGATCTGATGCCCGGTATGTAGCGCATTTACAGCTGACGGCAGTCTCTTAACAGAGCTCTTTATACAAGTTCCTTCTTCGACGGTCGCCAAATGCGTCTTATTTTCTAAGATCTGTGTCCGTAGCTCTCTCACGATGTTTGACCAATGTAAATGTGCGCATAGTCTTTGCAGTTGATTTTGTACACGCAGTTCTTCGTCCTATCTGTCGAAAGGGGGTCCTTTAGGCGCACCAGCATTAAAGGCAAGGTTTGGAAACACCCAAAGATCACCCATATACCCTCCTTGTCTAATACCCGACTTGCAGTCCATGGAACTTATCGATGCTCACCGGCATGTTCCGGCTGGAAGTGAGCACAATGAAACTCGCAAAGAGCTCCGGGCAAAACTCCGTGCTAGCCTGAAGAGAGACCGCGAATGCTGGTGGTCTCATCGTGCGTCAGAGATGGAAATGGCCGCTGCCCGTGGTAATCGTCATAAGTCATTCCGGCCACTACGAGAAACGGGCAGCAGAAGACCTGGGGTTATTGGAAGTAAACGTGACGAGAGTAAATAGCCCATCCACAACTCGTCAAAACGCTTGATGCGTCGGGCTGAGCACTTTGAATAGCAATTTAATCGGTCGGGATTGTCAAATTTTTCGCCGGCCATTGAACACCCCGCTTCCTGGGCTGTCACTTTGGATCCGCCCTCTCGCTCAGAAGTCGAACTTGACATCGAACTGTTGAAGTTAAATAAAGCCGCGGGACCTGATAATCTTCCTCCAGCCCTCTTCAAGTTCGGGGGACCTGCTCTTGTGGATGATTTACACGAGTTACTAGTGAAACTGTGGGAGCAGGAACCTGTCCCAACCGACTGAAGCTGCTCCGTCATAGTCCCAATTTTCAAAGGAGTCTCACTATCCGAATGCGGCAGCCATAGAGGAATCAGTCTGCTCTCCATCGCCTCCAAAAAACTCGCCTCTGTCATCCTTCACAGATTGATTGGCACTTGTGAAAGCCATATTCGTGAAGAGCAAGCCGGGTTTCGTCGAGGTCGTAGCTGCATTGACCACATCTTCACTTTGCGTCAGTTGTTGGGGCACCGTCACACATATTGGCGGCCCACCGTTGTCGTGTTCCTCAATATCAATGGTGCATTCGATTCGGTCGATAGACTTGCACTTTGGTACTGTCTACCCAGAAAAAGTGTACCTGAGAAATATGTAAATATTATCGGATCATTATACACGCGTAGCTCAGGTAGAGTGAGGGCTAACGGCAAGTTGTCGTCGCCCTTTAATATCTCCAGCGGTGTGAGACAAGAATACCCGCTGTCACCTTTTCTTTTCAACTGCGCTGTTGATGAAGTCATGGAAATCGCGTTCACAGGACACGACTTGGAAGGTGTGGAGCTACTCCCAGGAGAACGACTTCTTGATTTAGAGTATGCTGATGATATTGCCCTCATCTGTGACAGCTCACAAACGTGCCAAGCGGCACTGGACAGATTAGCACTGGCTGTCAGTCGCTTCGGGCTTTACTTTGCACCATCGAAGTGCAAAGCGTTCCTCCAAGATTGGCCTGGACCATTTCCTTCGTTGACCCTTGGTGGGGATCAGCTAGAAGTCGTTCAAAAGTTCAACTACCTGGGAAGTTGTATCAGCGTTCGTGGGATTGAAGATGAGATCACGAACCGTATAGCAAAAGCTCGAGGCGCTTTTTGCTAACCTTCGCCACTTATGGTGGCGATGCGACATCACTTTTGCCCTGTAGGGTAGAGTGTACAATGCAGCGGTACGTTCGACCCTACTGTACGGTTGTGAAATCTGGCCGCTTAAAGCAGCGGACCTGAAGAGGCTAGTTACGTTCGACCACCGTTGTCTTTACAATTTAGCTCACATTTGGTGGGAACACCGTATGAGCAACGAGCGTGTTCGACGCCTTGTTTACGGCACAGGAAAAGAAAATGAAGTGCTCAGCACCGTTATTTCACGCACCAGGTTCCGATGGCTCGGCCATGTGTTACGCATGCCAGCTCACCGACTCACGCGACCTGCATTGTTTGCACACCGGGGGTGTGGATGGAAGAAGAGGAGAGGTGGCAAATCGATGACTTGGTCAAGAGGAATGAAGGCCCTCATTTCGAAACTGGCCTCGGTTAAAGCGTCTCAGCTCCCTGGTTGAGGTCCGAAAGGCGATGAACACGTATGACTGGATGCACTTGCTGACATGGCAAGGAGCCGACCTCATTGGCGTTCGTGCTGGGAGTTTCTTTGTCCCACTTCATCCCTCTTAGCCTCCCCCTCCAACCACGATCTCATTATTTAACATTTTATAATTTTGCATAGGAAATTACTTTTTGCTGCCCATCCGTTACCGGTAGCTCAAGTGGCTTGCGCCTGTAGTATTTTATTGCCTTCTTTTATGGATTGCGGCACAGTAGCTCAAGTGTTTCCCACCTCTATCTAACGTGTATATTGTGTGTGCTTCCGAGGTTCCTTCTTTGTAATGGATTTCCACCGTTCCTACCCACTGCTTTGTAGACCTTTCCTGTGGGTTTAGTACATTTTGTAACTGACGTTTCAATAGACGTCGCGGATTACCATTGTCTAGTAGTTTGCTTATCTACTCTTTCCGTTCAGACCCATCTTCTTCCGTTGTGCACAGGGTCTATGCTTAGTGGAACTGCGATGAGACTATTCCCGTGCTTTGGATGACTTGAAATATAATGGAATATCCGTAACTATCTGTTGGCTTACTGTAGATTGTTGTTTTCAGATTTCTTCCATTTCTATGTACTAGACAGTCAAGGAATGGTATTGTACCACTGTACGACTCCAAGTGTACAGTGAAGTTTATTCTCTCGTCAATGGAGTTTAGATGGTTTTGGAAGTTCTCCTTTTTAACCCTTTTTTCTTATCATCACGAAAGTGTTGTCTACGTAGCGCCACCAAACATTCAGTCAGCCACCGGATTTTACTAGGGCTTTCTTCTCGAAGTCCTCCATATACAAGTTCGCCAATACTGGGGCTAATGGCGACCCCATGGTCAGACCTTGTTCTTTGGTGTACAGATTCGACTGGACAACGAAACAGGACATGCGAATTCACAATGCCATACCCTGCACGATTTGATCAACTGTAAGCTTTGTTCTCTCAATCAGAGTATGGTCCTCATTTAGACAGGTTCTTGTTAACTAGCGCAGCCTATGCCGTCGACTATAGGTCTCATGGGAACGTCAGGCTTATGTATCTTGGGTAGCCCATAAAGCCTAGGAGACAGAGTCAATTTCGGATAGTGACTATGCCATTTACTTACCCATAAACCGTCCTTTGGGACTTTCGAATAGTTGCCAATTTCCGTTTTATTCTTATTCATCACCGTCATCACGGCTTTATTCCCAAGTGGACTTATACTGTCCCATCTCCAAATGTCTCATTTTTCCCAAATAATCCGACTTATTCATCACCAACCTTGTTTTTTAATCCCTATTACACATGCGAGTGGATATTAACTGTTGTGCATATTGATGTGTGCCGCAACAGACAGTTTTTCGGAACATGAAAAATATGCCTATTATTATTCTTACTATTATTAATGGCTTGAAGCTTTTGCCATAAAGCGCTTTCCCCCTCTTTTATTAACTCCAAGGTCTGGAAACACGAAGCGATCGCTGATCGCATATGTCAACTGCTTTGCGGAGCTACGAACATGCATTTTTCTTTTGAAGTGTACCCCACGCTTCTGTGAACCCGGCACCCTGTTTCCCCGGTCACATTTGACTGGGTTACCTGAGATCGGTGTAGAGCCCTTGGTTTGTTATAAAGAAGCTTTCATGCAAATCGGCCCTGAAATCTCAGTCAAAAGCACTGACGCCATCAACAGCGAAGACGTCATAGACGAAGAGGTACTCTTCTTCCAAAGCATTCAAACTCGGTTCGATCTCATCAAGCAAGAGCACTTCTACGGTCGGTGCCTTGCGTTCTATTTCTGCCCAAGCGCACAACGAATTCTGCTCCTACTCGGTTCACTCATGGCTGGATATGGACAGTCATTTTTGGTTAGTTCCCTTTTTCGTCGTTTCTGCACCAATTTAACGCATCAGATTTTCACCTTTGTGTCTTAGTTTTAAGCAGCTTGCATTGAAACGCCTATCTCAAACGCATCTTGTGCCTTTTAGTTAGACTTTCTTATCGCAGTTGTGTCTTGTCTGTCAAGCCAGACTTGTAGGCTTGCTCGTTCCCATTGCTTATACCATAGCATTCCTTGGCTGTTGCTTTGCGTGTCACTCTCGTATCGGTGCACATTAAGCGTTTATTTCAACACTACTTAATCCCTACTCGGATTGCCAGATGGTGTACTGCCTTTCCGCACAATCTGTGGAATGCTCGTTCACGCAGATCCTTTGCGTAGTACTCCCGACCGTGATTAATACTCATTCCCGTTTGTTATGCCTTTGTCTGTTCTCACGCGCAACTCAACAGCTCGCTTTACCCAAGCAAATTGTTTTCAGTATTTGGGCAACCGCTTCTTTTGCGCAACTTTTTCTAGCCCTACTTTTTTAAAACATTGTTCAAGTTCAGTTTTTAAGTCGTATCACATGTTCCACGCATCATAAAAAGTTTCGGAATACCGGTAGCTCGAGTTGTTCATTTGTTCTTGGGTTTTGGCAAATTGGTTGCATACGTTTGGCCACTATCAGTGGTGGCATCATCACTGCGGTGTTATGCAGTGTGCATAATTGCACACGAAACGTACGCTACCAAATTCCCAACCTTGACGAACAAGGAAACAACTGAATCCACGCACCATGTTTTGTTTAACTTTGTCGAGCATTTCTTCAGTTCGGTTGCACAACTATGTACCCTGTATTGAAGTTTGATGGATCCTCGTTATTGAATCTTGGAGTGCCTGCCATGTGTCTTAGATTGTGATATGCAATCTCCATTGAGTCCACATTCTGCTTTGAAACATACCTATGCCTCTTCGATCATTGGGACCGCATCCGAAGTGGAACGTTTCGGAGCTGCTCTCTCCCAACACTGCACTCCACGACCGACCGGTTTCGTCCTGATTTGAACTTGTCAGGTAGAGATAGCTTGAGCTGAACGAGAAACCCGACACATGTTTGCCTGAAGGCAAACTGTAATCTTCATGGAGATTGCGTGTCGCAGTCCAGGCACCCGGCCGTTACTCCGAAACCCATCGTAATCCTTCAGCTGGACGCTGAATTACTAGGAGTATTTAGCCCCTGTTTGGCAGCTCGCCGAACGAAAGGCATATGAACCGAGAGATCGGTCACCTGATCCCAACAGACACGATTCCCTGAATTCGCATCTCTGCCTTGCGGGTCAGGTCCCTATAAACGAAGGCTCCGAGTGGGGTCCCCTAAGTCAACTTCCTTCCCCGACCTGGGCAACTGGGAAGCTATATGCCCACACAACAATGAAGTGATGGCATTACAACTCTGCTCACGACTCTGTTTTGGAATTGGCGGTTTGACGGATGAGATATCCCTCCATGTCTCCAAGGCTAGAATCGCTTTCGCTAACCTTCCTAACCTGTGGCTTCGTCGTGACCTCAGCCTTGCTCTCAAGGGAGGAGTCTACTATGCGATTCTGCTGTATGGCTGTGAGACTTCGCCCGTTTGCAAAAGCGATGTTCAGCAATGAGGGAGTCCGTCAGTGAGTCTTCAAATCTGATAAACTCCGCCGACCGATTGACTGCATTATTTCACTGCGGCGGCTTCGCTGGCTTGGGCATGTGCTCCGCATGCCCACCCAGTGGTTACCACCAGGTGCCCTATTTGCGAGCGCAAGCGTGGGGTTCAAGCGACACGATGCGGGCCAGTGTAAAACTTGGATCCAATGCGTTAACGCGCAAACGTTTAAGTTGGCTGTTGCTGTGCCTTCCCGAGTTGGGGACCAAAGGACGCCGAGCACATCTGGTTTCAAACGCTACTGGGTATGGCCAAGGACCGTACGCAATGACGCACTTGTTATGTGACTCTTCTACTCTGTCGTTTTCTCTTTCCCTCTATTTTTTCTCATGTGTTGTGAGACTCAGCCAATTGTCATGTTGTTGGTAAGAGGTTGAATGTTGCATTCTTGATGCTTCTTCACCGCAGTTGGGCTAAACCAACTTACATTTAAACTAGGTCTTTTTAAGATGGATACATTTCTCTCCACTTTATTTGGTTTGTTCTGCCTACCCGAATAGCGTTCTATTAACTGGCCACGTTGCTTACGCTAATTGCGCTTATCTTCGGTAATTTTCTTGCGTTTGTAGCATTTTTAACTAACCTGTGGACATTTCTTACTTATCGCGGATTCGTTGCTAACCAACTTACTTCATATGGTAGTTTAGGGAAGAGTTATGCCACCGTATCTGTATGCATTATTGGATTTATTTTATTTCAGCTTGTCGTTTAAAGTGAATGGCTGTTGCTTGATATCCAGATATATCTGGTTGGCGGCATCCGGTTTCGGATTTGCCTGTCACTGTGGCCAGCCACAGGACGCCTGCGCCTACGAAGGGACCATGGATGGCTTGCGCTGCACCACCCACAGCTCCACCCACACACCCAATATCCAGTGTAAACCCGAAGGAATAAGACCGGGAGGCATGAGGATGGGAGCCACGTTTCATCAACGGAAGCGACCCACGCTCCTTCAGACGCAAACACAAGCACGCTGTATTTGGGGAATCAAGCGCACACAAGGCGGTGGCTGGACCGTAGTCCGCTCCACACAGGGTGCATAGAACCACTCTTCGAGCCTAGCACGGCCACAAGGACCGTGCACCCCGTCCCCTCCAGCAACGACCAACTGTCTCCTGGAGCCAGTATGGACGAGGTAGTGGGTAATAGACAGGTAGGCACCTTGTCAACATGCACATCAAGCGCAGCCACACCGGGGATGTCAAACAACAGCCAATCATTCGAAATGCCGATATCGAATAAAGTAAACGCATATGATGACATAAATACTCGCTAAATAAGCATATAGTCGGCCGGTGGCCGAGTGGTCTGCACGTTTGCTTTGCAACCATAAGGTCACCGGTTCGAATCCGCGTAGGAGTGGGCGTCCTCGCGGTATACTCAGCCCGCGCGCGACTAGTGGTGGTCGCGCGGCAGCGAAGCGCCGTTACGGCGTACAGCTGACACACTAAATAAGCATATAGAAGAAACTGGTTATAAGTGAATCCGTGATAAGTACAAAATGTCCGAGTTATTTAAGAAAATACCATGCGATAAAATTACGCAAGTTTACCAAATTTGCGTGACGACGTGTGTAAGTAAGGAGAAGATTCTCAAGTACGCAGAACAAACCAAATAAAGTGGAATGAATTTTATCCACATTAAAAAGACCTAGTTTAAGTGTTGGTTGGTTTAGCCCAACTGCAGTGAAGAAGCATCATGAATGCAATATCAGCCTCAGCTGATGGTTTGCTAACCATATATATATATATATATATATATATATATATATATATATATATACTACATGCATCGGTGATCAAAGACGGCTAATCATATAATGTCTTCGGCGCGAACTGGCAAGTTTCTGCATCTATACACTTACACCAGCCTCGTTGCAGCGCTATGCACTCTACCTTTCGCTGACAAGCGGATGTCCCGCCATCTCTACACATGTTTGAGTCTCTGGAAACCCATACGGGCCTTGTTGGTACTTGCAGTAACTGTACCGGTGATGTAACTACCAGAAGTGAAGCATTTTTGCTCCATATCCATACGCATCCTGGTACGTTGGCGGCGTTTTCATTTCGATTTAACTGACCTTTACCCGATGTAGTGATATGATGGTGATTTTTCTTTTGGACTATACAGGATGGCGCTCTATCGCTCCTAGAGGCGCTCTACCTTTTCCAGCTATTGTGGCTTCAGTTCCGTTCCGTCCACTTTGCTGTCTCAGTTATGCTTCGTGCACGATAGCCAGTTGTTTTATGATGGCATGTTGTTGACAAGATATAGGCGCCTTGACCATGAATGCTTGCTTAGGGCATTCTGATTTTCCGATATGTCCCCCCTTCTCTTCCTGTTATTATTTTTCGTTCCGTAGGTCGTTCTGGTCGTATGACAGCGACGCATCAGTCCAAATGGCTGATGTACTGCTGTTGTTGTTGTCCTTGATGATGATGACGATACTGATAAACTTAGTTGCCTTGACACTCACATCACCAGCATAATACGTATGGTATTATTAATATTGGAGACAATTCAAGAAGAAATAGCAGCAGTTTTACTTGTCGGGTGGAATAATAAGGGAATGAGTGTGAAATCGCTACTGACCACATGACCGCCCTGTGCGCCACATGGGGTCCAACCACTAATGTGACCTACCCGGAGAAACTCGTCCGTGAAACGGGCAAATATCACCAACCTGACTCATCTTTTCGATGCCTTCATTCTCTATTGCTACATCACTGACTGGCCATATTGGGGCTTCATCTACGTGGTACCAGTACTGACGGACAACACCTGCCATGGTAGTCTGTTTGTAGGCATGCGAAACACGTGACACCCAGCGGAAGTGATTTGTGTTCGACAGATTTTCCACCAAAACCCTAGAAGGTGCTTTCGCCGGGCACCACATGACGAACATCACTTCGCAAGTATTAATGATCCAAGGCAGTCAGTTTCTTGATGTACTCAACGTCCAGCAGCCAGATCTGTGTTTCATACAACAGCACTTGTTGCGCCGCAGCGTATAAACTTCCTTCGTTAACCTCCATAAGTGACTGAAGCTTTGAAAAATCACATGAACCATGGCAATGCATTCAGTAACCACTTTGATGGGATAGTTTAGCCCACCGACCACTTTGAACGATCGGCCGGTCTTGGTGAAGCTGGAGGTGTGTGGACCCAATCCTTTACCAGCGGTTTCTGTGATTAGCCGAGGCAAGTACTTCAGATCGAACAATACTTCTGCACTAACCTGCGCTATCTACGCGAGATTGTGCTGTGGTCATACGGAGTCTAGGGTAGCCTGTCACTCGTTGGCCGCCACTTAACTCGATATATAAATGCTTGTGCTGATACGTTATGGTATGGAGGGCATATCGATGTACATGGCCTTTTGTTTGAACGGCCTGTATCGACTTTCTGCTCCTGGTGGGCAACTGACTGTAGCATTCCATAAGAGGACTACTGATTACATCCCTCTTTGACCGCCCCACGGAATGCAGTCCGTTAATGCATAGGTCGAAATGATTTCAAGACACATTGCTTTCGATTGTTACTTCTAAACCCAATGGAGTTTCGCAGTTGGGTAGAGCGACTTTAGCTGTTATTGGGAATCCGGTCCAGAACTGTGGCCCTGTTTGTCTGCGTAGCACAATTCTTGCCATCATCTCGAGACGTTACAGGACATGTCTCGCATTCGGCACCATTGGCGTGACTGCTGTCGTATCCTAGTAGGTCTAACTTTTGTGTTGTTATCTGCGAGTAATGGCTGGGAAATTATCAAGAGCTGTCTCTCTGTTGCGTTGCCGCCTTATCTTTGCATGATGGCCGGCTGTTTGTGGCAGTATATTGTTGATACGGTGTAGACGCCGTGACTCCGAGTGTTTGATAGGGCACTGAGGTTTTGCGCCAGGTCCCATTTCTCGCCCTCTTATTGTTCTTCGTTCCGTAATACACCGTGGTTGCACGGCACTTGTAGATGATAATCATCGTCATCATCGTGGGATACACATAGTGAGTGGACTCTGTCTCTGGAGCCTTATCAGGTATGCGTAAATGCACAACAACGTTGTTGACCTGTACGCGTGTTTCGGGAACGCAGCACACATCAACTCCGATGAAGCCTAAAGTCAGCAAGTGTCATTTGTCGACCTATCTGGTGCGGGGTGAGGACATTGAGAGATTGGGTGCAGACCGACACCTTAGTTTTGTGAGATGACTGAACCTTCACGTTCGTTTGGTTAGTGAAGTAGTTAGTGGCTCCCATTAGCGAGTATAAGAAGTTTTGTGAGAAGGTAAGGAAACGGGAGAAGAGTTAAGATTCCCGTCAACAGTGTCCTGTGAATTGGTGATGCTCCGACTCCAGGTTCTGTGGTTGTCCAGCCCTAGCCGACCTGTAGGTAGCCGGTTGCGTCCCCGGGTTATGAAGACGATCGTGACTAAACTTCATATGTTTCCCTTTGAAGTGAATAAGCGGCTGTCGCTTGGCAAACGCACTCCCTATCCAGTGTCACATAAGCTGCTTTTTTGGTGCCACTGCGTCTAGCGTTTCTGGTCAAGCTGCTGTGGGATTGCTCTTAATGCTACAGTCGAAGCAACTCTCCTTGAACGAAATTCAATCGACAGGCGCCTCTATCGACCGGCGTCGATAAGACAAACAGAATATTTTTGCACCCCCTGCTTATGCTCCCTCTGACTATCGCACGAATGTAATTAAAGACCAACACTGTTAAATCCCTCCCAAACAGATATCCTCATTATGGCACTAGATTTCGACTCAATTGTTGGCCAGTTGTGCTTCCCATCTTGTAAGACCGCATGAACACGAGCTTTTGTCACCCTGTACACCATTATGCTACTCAGCGTTTTCCATCATCGACTCAGTGTTGGATACCAGTTGACCTCCTCACCGCAAGTCACAATTGGCGCGGCAACGCACATGACTGCCGATTTTATTTGTCGAATATAATGCGCTGGTACTTGTGGCAGTTTACATCCGTTTCGATGATTCGCTTAAAGCTAAACAAACACGGGTCAACATTGACAAAATGGGAGTATCGACGGTATATCGGAGAAATCTAGCTTTTTTCTCTTGCACTGGTCACACTTAAAGCAAGGCATATTTTCTGCAGGGCTATCCAGCTGCGCCATTACTGCATGGCCAAAAGCTGGACCACTACAGCTCCATCGGAACCAAATGTGTACCATCTGTGATCCGATCGTAACACTACACTCCAGGAGAGGTTTCGTACCTGGTTGCACTCAGCAAGCATCGAACCCTTCTTTCTTTGGAATGTCAGCCGAAACATTTATGAAGTCGCCCCATTTATATCCTTTCTACTCACCTCAGAGCTGTCTGTACCGGTGTTTGTTGGCATGGCCCCTCCAGTTGTGCGCCATCCTTTCAGAAGCCATATTATTGGGCCATTTATTTCTTTGTACCCATGAGTTTGTCATTTACCTATCTGATTTCAAATCCAGTTGCAGTTATGTCTCTTGGCTCGACACTACTTTTGAACTTCCTTGTCTTCGCAATTGCACACCCAATTGTTTTCCTTTTTAATTATGCGACTGCAACTGTTCTTGTGAAAAAAACTGATTTTCCAATCTGCAACATCCGTCCTCGAACCGTATACTCCTAGACAGCAAGTTTATTTCGCTTGAAACCATTTCGACCGCTCGGTGTGCGCGTCCCATCTATGGTCTGTCTACCCAAGTATTTTCTTGTTCCCTGGCATTTATTCGAATTTGCTGCGTTTTGTGCGGTGCGGCTGAATCAGTCTCCGTTTTTTCCGAATTTTGGTACTGACGGGTCATGGGTGGAATTTCCCGGTATCATCCACGTTATCCTTGACACGGTCGTCTTTTTATTTATCTATTAAGCTGCTTTTCATGTACAACATCACAGGCATCCTCGTTTTGTTGATCCTTAAGCATCGCGAGGTAACAAAAGGCTAATGGACAACCTTGCTGGCCATTAGCTTCTGTATAGACTGCTGCCGAACACAAGAAGGCGAATGTGCCACCTGGCTGTCAACGGTCTTCGTATTCAGAAATCCTCGGGAATCCCCCTGTTGCCTTGCGAGTCAGGTCTTTAAGACCAAATGCTCGTGATGGCGTCTCTTACGTCAATCCTCTTCCTCCGCCTGGGCAACCGGGAAGCTCTCTGCCTACACAACACAAACCCATCTAACCCTTCCACTGACTGCCCCTTTTCGCTGTTATTACCTATGTGTTGTACCATTCCGCCTATCTCTTTGCTGACCATGTTCTCTGTTCTACATCGGAATGGGTTGATCAAGTGTGCTTGACGATATGGCGAAAAACGAAAATGAGTGGTGCGAACGAAGATTCATTTAAAAATCGGCTCAGCTGCATCACTGTATCAGCTGCAACTCGGGACATTTTTGTATACACGAGCATGCTGTTGATGTTAGTTTGATCCGTCCCTTCATGGATCCGGTATCTCGGAATCGTGAGAAGTATACGGTTTATTTACATTGTATTCTCTGGCTCCCCTTACCAGCCAACTTGTCCGCTTTTTGCTAGTTGGCATCACTCTTGTCTGAACGATCGACCATGGTGTGGTTCGAGTCACACGTGATCTCGTCAAGGTCACTCAACTCCGTCAAGGCCGCTCACACCACTCAGATCAAGCTAGAGAGGATTCGCATTTCAACATGTTCCTTCAACTCCCTTTGAACAGTTACATATGCGTAAATTCTGCTCAGATTTACACAATGTTTACGTTTGTCGACATTCTTAATTGTTCTTTTCACATATTTTGCTCATTCATCATTACGTCACTACAATTTCTAACTTAGTCTCTAGCACCACGCAATCTCGAGTGCACCACAATCGCGTTTATCATTTCATTTACACAACCGGTCACCAAACTGTCGTTTACACGCCTTAGTGGACTTGTAGCTTCCATCACACAAATCGCGTGTTCACATCTCCAGTTTTGTCGAACGATCACTACGTCACTCCGGTAGATGTGAGGTCACGTTGTTTTTAGCACACTAACCGAGTTTCCACGACTTGCGGCCTCCGCGTGCGAACCAAATTAGTCTCCCCCCCCCCCCAGCACCTTCCATGCGGTGCCATTTGTACTTGGCTTTCATCACTTCATTTTATGCTGAAACGCAGCGCTGTCGCAGAGTCGCGTCCACATTTGTCCACTCGCAGTTTGACGTTCGTTTCTCTCTCTCTCTTGCTAGCTGCTTTAGTAACATTGTTCTTCCATGCCACGGTTATCACTTTCATGTCCTAAATATATATCGGTGAAGTATCTAATTCCCATTTATTAGATAATATGCTATATGTTCGGAGCCAGCAAGATCCGGCTAACGCACTCTAAAGTTGAGTCGCAACATATGTATTATCATTTTACCGTATAGACATCGATCCATTGCGGGGACTACAAACATCGGAGGTCACCGTTGTGCTACAAGCCAAAGGTAAAAAGGAGAGTCGGCGAAAAAGGGAACCAATGGAGGATGCATTTCCGAATGATGTCTATTCATCAGGCATAACTGTGTCCCCGTTTCCGCTTGCACATGGCAGGCCCTCAATCTAGGGATCGGAAAATGATTTATTAGAAGATCATTGCACACCATGGAGCTATTACACAGAACGTTCCAATGTTCCTTTGTTTTTTCTTGCACGTGGTGGACCTGCGATATTAGTGCATAGTGATGGGTGAGGAACCGGTATAAGGGAGTAATGAGATTATGAGCGGGACCTGGTTGTATCGCCTTCCAACTCATGTGTTTATCACTTCAAATATCCACTCACCGATTTTTGCACATGTACGTCTTTAACCCAGTTTAAAAAGGGTCGTTTACATCATCAACGTAGCATATGGAAATCCCACGGCGCTTCATTTCAGAAAACTTGGTAGACGACCGGTTACTATATTTATCATTACCATACATATATTAACTGGTTGTCTACCAAGTTTTCTGAAATGATGCCTTCCCGATCGTTTCCAACTATGTTCCAAGATATCCCACGGTGATTGGATCCCAGTAAACAGTAGGATGTGCGCCGTTAGATTAGCTGGTTCGTTCCGTGCTACGAAGTCGCGCGGGGACAAACGTTGCCTGTTTGTCATTGCGGCTTACGCCCTTACAAACTGTAGCACTGATTCGGTAAAAGATGATTTCTATCAGCAACTTCACGAGCTCCTTCGTTACAGAAGAAGCACGGATACTGTGGTGTTGGCTGGCGATCTAAACGCCCAAGTCGGAAAATTGTCCTCTGATGAGCTTCATCTGGGCGGCCAACATGGTGTAGGCTCGCGTAATGATAATGGTGAGCGATTGCTGCATCTGTGTGAAGATGCTCGCCTCTTTTTCGCGAGCACTAACTTTCGGAACAGCACCCGCAGAAGCGTGACTTGGCGGCCATCAGCCTCGGGCCAACCATGGACACAAATCGATCATATCGCGATCAGTTACCGCTGGAGAGGCTGTGTCCAAAATTGTCGCTCGATTTGGAGCACGAGCGTGGACTCCGACCACGCACTTGTCTGTGCCGACCTCCTGGTGCGTTTCGGTGGACGTCCGCAACGTCGATGTGAACGGATTGACACCAGCCAGCTGGTGAAGCCAGATGTTCTGAATGTATACCATAGTGCGCTGACATCTGGGCTGAGTAAGCGCCCTCTAAACACCGTTGAAGATCACTGTTCGCATATTCGTCAAACGTTACTGTCAGCAGGCATGTCTTCATGTGGCAAAGCAAATTGCCAAGTGGGCAGCCGATCCACAACCTGTCAAAACGTTTGGAGCGTTGGGCTGAACACATTGCTATGCAATTTAACCAACCTGAGTTATCGGTTTCTTCCTCGGGCATTGAGCGCCCTTCTCCTTGGGCCGTGTCCTCGATCCACCCTCACGCGTAGAGGTCGAACGTGAGATCCGGCTGTTGAAATTGCATAAGGCCTCAGGAGCAGATAGAATTCCCCCAGCTCTCTTCAAATTCGGGGGACCTGCTCTAGTAGATAATCTACACGATTTGCTAGTAAAACTTTAGGAGCAGGAGACAGTCCAGACAGACTGGAACCGCTCCGTCATTGTCCCAATTTTCAAGGGAGGCTCCCGTTTAGAATGCGGCAATCATAGAGGGATCAGTCTGATTTCGATTGCCTCTAAATTGCATGCCTCTGTCATTCTCCACAGACTGACTGGCACTCGTGAAAGCCAGATTCGCGAAGAGCAAGCCGGATTTCGTCGAGGTCGGGGCTGCATCGACCACATCTTCACATTGCGTCAAGTGTTGGAGCACCGCCATGTTTATTGGCGACCCACCGTTGTCGTGTTTCTTGATATAAAAGGTGCCTTCGACTCGGTCGATCGATGTGCCCTTTGGGACTGTTTGCTGAGGAAAGGTGTGCCTGATAAATATGTAAACATTATCAAAGCGCTGTACGCGCATAGTTCGGGCAGGGTGAGGGTTTATGGCAAACTCTCGCCACCCTTCAGCATCACAAGCGGTGTGAGACAAGAATGCCGGCTGCCACCTTTCCTCTTCAACTTCGCTATTGATGAAGTCATAGAAACAGCGTTCGCTGGACACGACCTAGATGTGGTGGAGCTACTTCCTGGTGAACGACCTCTTGACTTGGAGTATGCGGACGATATTGCCCTAATCTGTGACAGCCCCCAAACATGCCAAAGAGCACTGGACTGATTAGCACTGGCTGTCAATCGTTTTGGGCTATGCTTTGCTCCATCGAAGTGCAAAGTAGTTCTCCAAAATTGGCAGGGACCCAACCCTGCGCTAACGCTTGGTGGTGATTTGCTAGAAGTCGTTCAGGAATTCAAGTACCTGGGCAGCTATATTAGCACCCGTGGGATTGAAGATGAGGTTACGAACCGCATAGCAAAAGTTCGAGGTGTTTTTTCCAGTCTCCGTCATTTGTGGCGCAGACGCGACATTACTGTCGCCCTGAAGGGCAGAGTTTACAACGCAGCCGTCCGTTCAACTCTCCTATATGGTTCTGAAACCTGACCCATCAGGTCGACAGACATAAAGAGGCTCGTCACATTCGATCATCGCTGCCTTCGCAGCTTAGCGCCTGTCTGATGGGAACACCGCGTGAGCAATGAGCGTGTTCGACGTCGCGTATTTGGTGCAGGAGGAGCGAGTGAACCGCTTAGCAACATTACATCACGCACCAGGCTCCGATGGATGGGCCACGTGTTGCGCATGCCAGCACACCGACTCCCGCGACGTGCATTGTTTGCGCGTTGTGGGTGCGGTTGGAAGAGGATGAGGGGAGGCCAAGTGATGACTTGGTCGAGAGAAATGAAAACCCTCACTTCGAAGTTGGCGTCGGTTGGTGCATCCCGACTGCCTGGCTGGGGTCCTAAGGACGGTGAACACGTTTGGTTGGACACACTCGCTGATATGTTTTGGAGCCGACCCCAATGGCGTTTGTGTTGTGATTTCCTTTGCCCATCCCTCTCCTGTTTAGTATTCCCCTCCAATCACGATCTCACCTGTTAGGCATAATACGATTTTCTTTTACGACAGCCAGCTGTTAGCTCTCCGGAACGATGTCCATCCGTTACTGGGGACTCAGCGGGCGTGCCACTGTTTTCCTTTTCTTTTATTTTGTATTGCGGCACAATAGCTTAGATGTTTTCCACCTCCAGCTAACGTGTAATGATGAAGATCCCACGGTGAGCATATATCCCAGGTGTAGACATCAGAACAAGAGTCAACGAACAAGCTCGTTTTCGGTGGATCTCATCAGTCTGATACACTACAACTAATAAGAGTAAAATGAGTTAAAACCTCAGACAGGAGGAAAATTCAAAGGGTTAAATCACAATCACGTGCTTGGTTCACAAACGATCAATGGCATGTCAGCTGTATGTTTCTCAGCAGGGGTTACTGTAGTAGGGGGCCAGGGAAGGGAGAGAATCTGAACGAATTGTTTCTATGCACATAGGTCTGGGTTCTGGAGGCGGATGGCGGTCGCTTCGGCTATTGCTAATAGGCGACATCTTAACGCTCGTGTGAAGCATCCAGATACGTGGTAAATTGGCTGAAAACTTTGGAGCATATCGATCCGGTGGTTAAAACCAACTAGATGTGCTAACACGGCGCTTGTCACTGTTTTAGTTCCACCTGTAGATAGCCACCTCGGGCAATGCTCACGGATTCTCTCAGACAGTTTCCTGGTTGTTCTTTCGATATAACTTGCTCGACATGAACAAGTAAATGAGTATACACCAAAATCCTTCCATTCCAAGTAATACCAATTCGCCCGTACGGATTCCACAAAATGCTATGTCGATTCATAGCTGCCGTAACCGGGAAGTCCTGACGCCGGAAGGCCGACCGCTGTCATCTGCATGGCAGGTGCCTGCATGGCAGTGGATAATGCGTCGGGCTATATCGCATTTAGCTAACAATTCACGATAGTTAGATACCGTCCTCCATGGCGCAGTTGCATAAGCTGCGGGCTAGTTGGCAAGAGCCACTAGCAGTCATGGGTTCGATCCTCCGCAGAGGACCGAAGGATGCGCACCACTGATGAGCCCCAATAGGGCCAAACGGCTGTCTGGTGCTCTTCCGGACAGCTGGTCGACATATCTGAATTGTCGGCTGATTGCGACGAACAAAAATACCGAAAGAAGTACTTGGCCGAGGAAGTCTGTCCTTGAGATGAAGCCTTACTATTGGTGTTGTAGTAAGTCTTAGGTTTGCCGCGTAGTACGTACTGTTTATGGCATCGGATAGCCTTCTAGACGTTGCCTGCGCTATTCCATCCCCTTTGAACGGCAACGACAGATAAACCAATTTCTTTTCAACCGAATCGGTTTTAGCCCTCGATTCTCGGCACTCCATATTTCTCCGAACAAACTTTTCGGGATAGCCGTTTCTCTCAAAAAGGCCAGCTAAGAAATTCAGCTCGTCCGAGAGCGTGTCCTCACTACATATCCTTCTTGCCCTTTCGCTTAAACATCTAATCAAGTTGCGCTTCTGACTTAGTGGGACAAAGCTGGCAAAATGTATGTATTGTCCATTTCACGTGGCTTTTCTGTACACCCTGCGTTGGATCGACCCATCTGATCTTCTGCTAATTTGGACGTCTAGGAAAGACATCGTACCATGACGTTCTGATTCCAAGGTAAACTTAGCGTTGTCGTGCGCTGAATTAAAAAGGGATAGAATTTGCTCTGTGCAGCATTGACTGTCTGTTACACAAAATATATCATCCACATATCGGCCATAATAGGGTAATACGCTAATGACTCCGCTCAGGTAGTTCTTTTCTAATTTGCTCATGAATACATCTGCCAGCAGCGGTCCTAGCGGTGAGCCCATTGCTACTCCGTCTTTTTGTCTGTATATTACCCCATTAAACTGAAATTGTATGTTGCTAGTACACAGCATGAGTAGCTGTTTCAACCGATTGTTCGACAGGCCGACGTTCAACTGTTGTGCTCGAATGGTGTCGCACAAATAGTCTATTGTTTCTTCCAAAGGAACATTCGTGAAGAGCGACACAACGTCTAACGAAAACATCTTTCTTCCGGTTAGGTTAAGATGTTTTTTATACTGTCTAAAAAGCTGAATGTATCACGGAGACTATACACGGATAAAACTTTTCTCACTGGTTCTAAAAGCTTGGCTAGCCACTTGGCTGTTGCGTGGTAAGGTGAGTTGCACATGTCCAATATAGGTCTAAGTGGCAGCCCCTCCATATGTACCTTTGGCAGGCCATAAAGTCTCGGAATTACCGTCCCCGTGGGTCGAAGTTGTTCGAACGTGGTAGAATCAATCGAGTTTTCTTGTTTCAGTTGTCGCAGAAGCCTAGTCACTGTCTTTTCCATTGCCGCTGTTTTGTCCCTCTCATTCTCCATTTTACGAAACTTTGCGCGATCGCTGAGGATGACCTCCAACTTGTCAATATAATCAGATTTCTCCATCAGAACGATCCCTGCCCCTTTATCCGGCCTAGAGAGTAGCACATTCTTGTTTTGATTGAGTGCTTTGAGAGCGTCTAGGTGGTGTTTCTTCGTTAAGTACCTGAGTTTGGGTTGGTGCCTCAGATACTGATAACATGTATTAACCAGGGTAGATTTAAAATGCTCGGACGCTAATGCTGACGAGGGCGTAAGGGTAGACATTTGAGAATACAAACTTTCGAACTGAATCTCTAATTCTAGTTGTCCTGAATAACTACGGGGACAGCAAAACTTCGGACCAAGTGAAAGTACCTCTAACAGTGTCTTATCCAGGTGCAACAAGGAAAAATTGTGAACGTACTTTTCCGGGTCGGGTGGAAATAAAGTGCTTGCCTTAGTCGTACTAACTTGTCGCTGTACTGACGCTAGACGCTTTTCTTGTTGCTTTGTGATTATTTGTTGAACAAATGTCTCGAATCGCTTGCGTTCATCTGCGTCCAGTTTGTCCAGCATGACGGGATATGCGCACCGGTTACGCTCGTTCAACGTGTGTCGTTTCAAAGCTACATTTGTCGGATTAATCCGATTTCGTCGGAGTATTCTCCAAAATTGTTTAGGATATTCGCGACGTAAAATACAGATACTGTCTGAGAGAATCCGTGAGCATTGCCCGAGGTGGCTATCTACAGGTGGAACTAAAATAGTGACAAGCGCCGTGTTAGCACATCTAGTTGGTTTTAACCACCGGATCGATATGCTCCAAAGTTTTCAGCCAATTTATCGCGTAGCTGGGTGCTTCACACGATCGGTAATTAGCAATAACCGAAGCGATCGCCATCCGCCTCCAGAACCCAGACCTATGTGCACAGAAACAATTCGTTCAGATTCTCTCTCTTCCCTGGCCCCCTACTACAGTAACCCCTGCTGAGAAACATACAGCTGACATGCCATTGATCGTTTGTGAACCAAGCACGTGATTGTGATTTAACCCTTTGAATTTTCCTCCTGACTGAGGTTTTAACTCATACTACTCTTATTAGTTGTAGTGTACCAGCCTGATGAGATCCACCTACATGGCGGTGGAGGATGCGTCGGGCTATATCGCATTTAGCTAACAATTCACGATAGTCAGATACCGTCCTCCATGGCGCAGTTGCATAAGCTGTGGGCTAGTTGGCAAGAGCCACTAGCAGTCATGGGTTCGATCCTCCGCAGAGGACCGAAGGATGCGCACCACTGATGAGCCCCAATAGGGCGAAACGGCCGTCTGGTGCTTTTCCGGACAGCTGGTCGACATATCTGAATTGTCCGCTGATTGCGACGAACGAAAACGAGCTTGTTCGCTGACTCTTGTTCTGATATCCCACCGTGCTTGTTTTGTTCTCCTTTTTCCTTCGCTTGCTACTTGTTGGCCCCCTTTGGAACAATATATCGGGCTATTTTCCCATTGCAAGCACAGGTCACAATCGCTCTCAGACTAGGGCGACTTTTAATGTTCTTACATCCTCATACGATTTAGCAGCGACTGCAGCCTATTCCTCGGGACAACACTTCTACATAGGGCAAACTTGGGGTACATATTTGCCATAGCATTTCTTGTACCTAATGTACATTCACCGTTTTGAAAGTTTCGGACAAAATCTTTCCTTTCATCAAGTGTAATTGACTCGCTGTAAGTCCGTTGATGTGTGTAGTTATTTAGAAGCGCCAAGCCGCCCTTCACTGTCAGGATTCGTGTCGAGTTGTGGCTGTTGACAACACTCTCGATAGTTTTCAGTAAAGGTTCTAGGAATTAAAGTGATAAATAGATTATTTTGCTTTTCCAGAGTTTCTTCTCTTGCCTGTTTTGACGCCACCACATGCGGTGCTGCAGCTTTTAAGCATGTGGTGGATGACTGCTTCAAATTTATTACGACAGTCCAAGGATTTGTTTATTGGATTGACTATTCGCAGGTTATTCAACCAGTGCTATTTAATCCTGAGCTTTTCCGGAAAGATGGAACATTCGATTCCGAGATCTCGATTACTCGTTTTGCACGAATATATTCGTTTTCGACTCCATCTTTCGGTTAGCCAGCATGGTACCTAATTTGTTAGTTGAGAATGTCACCATCGTGGTCGCTACAAGTGCTCGATATTATGTTGTATGTTTCATCTTTCCGAAGCCTATACAGTTTGTTTTATTAGTCTGGTCCGGAGCTAGGAGCGGCTGCACTCAGCTGCTGACGCACACCGTTAGACTGATTTTCTAACTGTCCAATGGCGCGAATTGCTTTGCCTACAGGGGTGAGATGGGGCACGGAGAGCACACCGAGCCGTTCGGCTGTGAGCAATGGACGTTAGCAAACACCACAGCCTCAATCGACCTGTCATGCGTGGATCATCACATAGCAATGAAACGCACGCCGTTCGGCCGTGTAAACTGGACGTGAGCCATACACCACAGCCGCACTGAACGTGTCATGTTTCGATCGATCGGCAGTTGGCTTTCACTCAGGTGAAGAAACCAGCAAAAGGGTTTCCTTCGAAGTGATTATTGGGTCGCTGTGTGAGCAACTGAGAAAAACAGCCTGGCCATATGTGATGATCGCTCGATGGGTGCCGTATTGCTATCGCCACAAAAGATGTTATCGCCACATGACTGATTTCCAACAAACCCGTAAGCTTTTATTAGGCTGCTTTCGCTGCTAAAGGGAATCATGCTACCAGGAGCATATTGTGCGGTTACAGTGTTGTTCGCTTTACCGTTTCGATCACGTGTGTGTTACAGCTAAAAATTTACTCTTCGTGGATGCATAAAATCGAATTCTTGACTTGATTTGACGTGAAAATGCTCTTAGATTTCAGTCTGTCCTGACACACTGGTGGCATCATTAGACAGCACACGAATTTAGTCATGAATGCAACTATTGACCTCACAGTCGGACAATTGCTAGTTGTACACATTGAGCAGACCTTCGATGGTGTTTATTGTGTACAATGGAGAATATACATTTATTCCTTTCTGTGCTTATATTTCTAATTCGTTGATATTTACAAACATTTCATGTAGATATAAGCACAGAAAGGAATAAATGTATATTCTCCATTGTACACAATAAACACCATCGAAGGCCTGCTCAATTTGTACAACTAGCAATTTTCTGGCTGGAGGGCAATAGTTGCATTCATGACTAAATTCGTGTGCTGTCTAATGATGCCACCAGTGTGTCGAAACAGACTGAAATCTAAGAGCATTTTCACGTCAAATCAAGTCAATAATTCGATTTTATGCATCCACAAAGAGTAAATTTTTAGCTATAACACACACGTGATCGAAACGGTAAAGCGAACAACACCTTACAATGTGCTCCTGGCAGTATGATTCCCTTTAGCAGTGAAAGCATCTTAATTAAAGCTTACGGGTTTGTTGGATGCCAGTCGTGAGACGATAACAACTTTTGTGGTGATAGTAATATAGCGCCCATCGAGCGATCATCACATATGGCCAGGCTGTTTTTCTCAGTTGCTCACACAGCGACCCACTAATCACTTCGAAGGAAACCCTTTTGCTGGTTTCTTCACCTGAATGAAAGCCAACTGCCGATCGATCGAACCATGACACGTTCAGTGCGGCTGTGGTGTATGGCTCACGTCCAGTTTACACGGCCGAACGGCGTGCGTTTCATTGCTATGTGATCCACGCATGACAGGTCGATTGAGGCTGTGGTGTTTGCTAACATTCACTGCTCATAGCCGAACGGCTCAGTGTGCCCTCTGTGTCCCATCTCACTCCTGCCGGCAAAGCAATTTGCACCGTTGGACAGTTAGCAATTCATTGTATCGGTGTACGTCAGCACCTGAGTGCAGCCCCTCCTAGCTCAGGACCAGACTAATAAAACACCCTGTAGACTGTATTATTGAGGAATAAAAATGACCAACCCTTGTTTGATGGACACACTGATATCACTAGGACGGCGCAGCTTTTGTTTCTGTACGCTTTCATTCCACCTCGTTTTCGAAACGATTTGTGGTCTATCTAACACAATCACTTTAATATTTCATGTATGGTTCCCCCAAGTGACCCGTCTTTGCGTGCTGGGGGTGTTATGTTGTTTCACTTCTTAATCACGGAGATGAAGGGGGAAGGCATCCGCATTACACAGATGCGCCCCACCGACATTATTCCAACACGCGTCCACCGCGAGTCGCGCTGCGGATCGGAATACTGCGCCGTCGTCTTCACCTACGCAGATTCGAACCAGTGATCAGGTTGCAGCGTATACGTCTCATTTCCGCAATTACAATGCGACTGTGGACGCTCTCAATAACCGCGGCTGGATTGATCCGTTTCAGACATCGATGTCTCTGCTTATCAGTTAAGGGTCCTTGCACCACAGTCATTTTTATGGAAGTGCTCAAGTGACGATGTGGCCGTACATCAGGCAGAGTTAGAGCTTGTAGTAATTTCTCTTCGCTTGCTATTGGCCACGATATACACCATGGTTGGACTATCTGACGATTCCTGTTCAACGTTACCATTGCGGGTTTTCTCCACCTAACACTGAAATCGTGATGCACTACTAATGAGTGGTATACGTGGAAACGTGGAGGCGCGAAGAAGTCACGGATTGCTGTGGACAAAGGACGCGTGGAGCACGGTTCAACCACTACCGATATGTTGTGGTTGAATGTGCTTAGCGAAACGGTGAGTCGGAAAAGTACCACGAGGAAAGTGCGCAAATAGACCCGAATCTCTATGTTCGAACTATTACAAAATCTCAACGTGGGCTCTCTAATACACTACTCATCTGCTCCGCGTTGCGCTCTCAACATTTGGTGCCGGAGGTGGAACATGGTCGGAGGCTTTTGATGATGGGGACATAAGGAAGTTACAGGTGAACTTCCTAGAGTGTCATATAGGCAGTCTGGTTGAAGCCAGAACGAACGAAGCTGATTGCCCTGCCGATTTTTCCCAAGGGCAGGGTGAAGATGGTTCTGGAAGCGGTTCAAAAAGAACATGTCAACTTGGATTGGGTCATCGCGAAAGTGACGCTGATTGCGGGGTTCGACAGCCGGGGTGCGATGCAACGATTCCAGATTGTCAGGCTTGGAGTAGGAACGGACTCGTTCGTCTTTGCAGTCTACCTTAGTGACTTGCTGGACCCCGCTGTGTCTAATTTAGTCGATGCGTCAAGACAGCAGCTGTTAGTGGAACAGTTTCTGGTCGGTGTACTTAGGATAATAACCGATTGACTCCTTATTACCAGCGCTATGTAGAGAACTGGTGTGGCAGAGCTCGTCCAAGTGGCAAAGGAGTTTACACACGAGACAGTTGCTGCATTGCGAACAGAAGGCCTAAAGAGGAGGAGCGATTGGACAAACTAGAGGAGAGGCTTGAGCAGATTACGCCAAACATCGGGACCTTTCGAATTCCTTGTCAGCAGGCATTGCTAATGGGACGGTGCTTCTTTTGTGGGAAACTAAGACACTGGAAGCAGCTATATCCGTTCAGGCGCAGTGCACTTTTCATAATAAGTAAAGGCTATAAACCTTATGGTTTTCGTGTTTGAGCGTGCATACTTGGGTCATTGAACAAAGGTAGAGATAACTGAGAAAGTGAGGTGTTCGATTGATACAGGAGGCGCGGCTTCAGTTATCTCTCACAGAGGTGGAGTGAAATCTCAGGCGTCTTGCTTGGAAGTTAAGACGGTCGGTGCTTACGATATACACACAAATTGTATGGCGATGCATATGATTGCTATCCGCATTCGTAAATTCAATTCTCTCTTCGTCGTTTCCCCGGACACAAAACAGACCATCCTAAAGACAGACTTTCTCCAAGTCATCGAGGCAATCGTCGCCCTGAAGCAAGGAAGGCTAATGACGAAATACGAGGCTATACCACTTGTTCGTAGAGAAGAATCAACATGGGTATGCGCGGTAGTGGCAGTTTTACGCGCAAGTCCCCCTGCAATAGCTCGCAGGCAGTTACGATATCCTATTCCTATCCTACGAGTTTTGTGACTAAATCGAACGCACAATTCCACTATTGAATCAGCCATATTATCAGCCTCATGCACCCGGAATAATACCAATACACCTGGTGGCTGATGTCAGAAGGCAAGTGTAATTGAAGAGGCTCACAATCCCTATAACTTCTCAGTTGTTTTGATGAAGAAGGCCAACGGCAAGTATCGCTTGGGCTTCAGAGGGCTGAAAGAAGTCTCGCTGAGTCGTTTCGTCCCGATGCCACCGATTGCAGACATTTTCGACAGATTTACGAAGTCAGGGATATTCAGGGTACTAGACTTGATATCGGGTCGTTGGTATGTGGCGCTCAAACAAGAGGACCAGAAGAAGACGGCATTTACAGTTAACGATGGCTAACCTTCTTGGGAATGTAGAATTTATCACCTCGATGGGCGACCTGTGGCACCGCATCCGTGGGCAGATGCCGGCTGCTGTCGAGCATACCATCGGGCTCGCAAACTATAAGCGTTGCGATTGGTTTAATAACAGCAATACAAACATTGGTGCGTTGGTGTCGCAGAAGAATGCGGCGTCCACTGTACATGTGGCGAACTTGATCGACTGTGAGGAGGAAAATCTTTTTTTCAGACTAACAGCGATTGACTTGAGAGCTCCGTCACGTCAAGAATGCATGGTGGACGGCGAAGGCTGGTCAGATGGAATGTTAAGTCGACTCCTTGAAGACGATGTATATTTTCATCTTGCAGCCGCTGATGACACTGCTGGATGTTACTTCAGGGGCTGCCTATACAGGCTGCAGTCATGGTGCAGATCTGGCAAAAGCACTTCGACTGTCTCTTGAGCAACCATTCACAGTTTGACTCTGCTATGTTGCACGGGCTGGAACAACAAGAGATGGAGATGTGTCTTGCCGACACACAGAGGATACATGCTCAGTTGCGAAACGACAAGTGTTTAAGTGTTGAAACACAACGGACGCACGTTGCTACATGCACTGCACCACTTGACGCAACGCATGTGGTTTGAGGAAGTGCCAGCGACTTTGAAAGATGCTTTTTTGCTACCACTGTACGAGGGCAAAGGGATCGACTTGCTGACTTGTGTGGAAAGGTAGTCGTCTGAATCCTGCTCAACCGCCTCGTCACACAGATCATTGAGCTGAACGTGGCAGAACAGTAGTGAGGATTCTTTTCGGAACGCAGCACCATAGCTGTGGTATTCGTGACTCAATAGTTGCACTAGAAACGTAGAGGGTGACGCCAGCCATTGTACCCACTGTTTGTTGACTTCCCCGTAGTCTTTGACACGGTGAAGCGTGAGTCGCTGGCTGGTGTCGGGTAAGTTTATTGTCCGAGTAAGTTTGTAAGTTTAACCGAATGTCTGCGCAGTGGTATGCGGACAAGCGCGCAGTTTGGTGGACAGACCTCTGACGACTTCGCAGTTATGGTGTGAAGCAAGGCTGTGTCTTAGCTCCTGCCCTTTTTAATATTTATTTTCATTTTATTTGCTTGTGATGCGGCGTGTGCTTACGTAGTTCATATGGAGCACCGTATTGATACTGGGTTGCTGAACATCCGTCGTTTCCGTGCGATAACTTTAGTCTGTGTGACAACTATCGGTAAGTTGCTGTTTGCTGACGGCTGTGCGTTGTTTGCACACAGCGCGGATGAGTTGTGGCACATGCCTAGTGCTCTGGCTTCGACAGCGGCCAAATTCGGGCTCACCATCAACACAAGCAAAACTGTCTGTCTAATTCAGCCTTCATCGGAGTTGCAATCTGCAATGGTGCCGCGAATCAGCGTTGATGATGCCGTATTGGAAACCACTTCCCGTTCCTGCTACCTTGTGAGTGTGATGTCGACTGACCAGCAGCTACACAGTGAGCCTCGTATCCGTGTATGGAAGGCAGCGGCGGTGTTCGGGATGCTAGAGTGCCGAGTATGGAATAACCACCAGTTTACTGTTGGCACGGAGCTGATGGTTTACGAATCCCTGGTGCTGTCCGTTCTTCTATACTACTACGGATCATGTACGATGTGCCGGCGAGATTTGAGGTGTCTCGAACGGTTTCCTCAGCAGTGTTTGCGACGGATTTTGCGCATCGGTTGGGGCGACAGAGTTGCTGACACGGAAGTGTTGCGACAAAGTGGACTGCATACTTTTGCTGGGACACTTGAGGTGGCTCGGTCATGTGAGCCGTATGGATTCGATGCGGATACCGAAACAACTCTTATATGGTCAGCTAAGTATTGGGAAGCGGCATGTGGGGAAATCGAAGCTTCGTTACCAGGACATGACCAAAGTGAGCCCATTACGTACTAATCCTGATTGCAGGTCATGGGAATCGAAGGCGGTTGATCGGCGTGCATGGCGCGATCTGATCACGAAGGCCGTAGCCGAGGTGCAAGAGAAAACTCTCGTGCATACGGAAATGAAACGACAGGCGCCGATGGACTGTGCTACCTTGACGTCGAGCGTTTGCTTTTGTTGCACATGCGTTCGTTAATGCCTGAGTCAGGCAGGCCTAGTTAGCCGCGAGTGAGCTCATTCAGAATCAACATCGCAAAGACGAAGGGTCCTGATGAGAACGTATGCAGAACCGCCGCAGCGTTTGTAGGTACACTGCATTCGATTTACTAACAGCATGCTTGCGTGCCCTGTTTCTTTATTTTCGGTGCTTGGTTTGCTATATTTTGTAAATGCTTGCTTCGTTTAGTCATTTAGATGTCTGTCTGAATGCGCTTCTTTTTACTTACACACGTCGCTTACGCAGGTTGCGGTTAAACTCATTAACTTTTTCGCGTTTGTAGCTTTTTACAAAAACATTTTTTCTGACATCTTGTACTTATGGCGGGTTTGTTGATAAGCAGTTTATTTCATATGTTCATTTAGCGAGAAGTTAAGTGTTTATATCCGTATGCTTTGTTTGCTAACTGTTATTTGATATTGTCATTTCAACTGATTGGCTGCTCTTTGACTTCCCCGGTGTGGCTGTGCTTGATGTGTTTGGTGGCAACTTGCTTACCTGTCTAATATCCTCCACTCTTATTACTGGCTCCAGGCGATTGTGAATCGTTACTTGGGGAGACTGGGTACACGGTGTTCGTGGCGGTGCTACGCTCGAATAGTTGTTCCATCCACTGTGGGGCGGACTACGGTCCTGCCACCGCCTTGTGTGCGATTGATTCCAAAATACAGCGTGTTTGTGTTTGCTTGTGAAAGAGTATGAGCCGCCTCCGTTGATGAAACCTGACTCCCATCCACATGCCTCCCGGTCTTATTCTTTCGGATTTACACTGGATATGGGGTGTGTGGATGGAGCTGTGGGTGGTGCAGCGCAAGCCACTCTCTCTGTAGGCTCAGACGTCTTGTGACGGTCTTCATGGAGACCATGGTGCCAGGCTAGTCCGGAATCGGATGCCGCCAGTCATATGAAATTCATCCCTTTGATCAAAAGCCGCGAGTGATCGGGACCGTCAGCGGAGCATACGGACGACTGCGTGGGGACCTTATTATGAATTGCTAAGTTTAAAGGCATCCCAAGCACATGTGCTTCCATTTGCTAGTGCTCCGTCACCACACTAATCTTATAGGCCATCATCTCAAGCTGGTTAAGCAGCACTGCCGTTTGGAACGCCGTCTGAATTTCTTTCATTACTGGTTTGCCGAACCTGGATCGTCACCTGTGCTTCCACGCTGGCGGAGTTCAAAGCCGGAGTTGAATGTGCGCTTATTCCTCTGCACCATCTCGCATAACTCGTTGCCTTTTGGCAAAAACACGAGTGTTAGCTCGCGTTCACTGTCGATCGGATCATGGCACACCCTCCACAATTTTCACCTCTTACTCTTGTTCGCCAGGAACTGTCACAACTTTTGCTAATATCACATTTATCGTTATTCCTTGTAGATTTAATTTGGGCTTACAGTTTTTAATGCATATTCCTCGGTGAGCTTATTGCTACCAGCTTACACTTTGGCGGTGCTTTTTCAATACTTTGCGATATTCTCCATGATTACCATACGGGACCTTCTAAGCTTTAGCTCTTCTACTCGTATTAAACCATTGTTTCATTGTTCGCTCTTTGCTGGTGGTCTCCTAACGATTCACTAATGCATCACTGCGCTCACCCTTGATTTCCTACTGTATAATGAGACAGTTTTTTCTCTCCCCCTCTGCTTTATTGGTCAGAAAAGTAAACAAGGCCTTTCGACTTTGGTGAGTACCGTGTACCGTTCTGTCTCCTCGTTTCTCTCACCAGAAGATCGGGGCGTTGTGGTGGCCAAACTGACTCGCAATGCGAACGTGGAATTTTGCAAAGCATTTTGGAGCTTCGCCGAGCATCCTTTGGTCGCCGGTGGACCGAATGTGATCATGCCCACAATGGCCATCGTGCACTCCTTTGAACTTTTGCCACGTAATCTTCGTATACCAACAAACCATCCTGGTGGTTGCGCAGCGCTCACGGAAAAGAAGGAATCTTCCAAACTCGAAGAAGGTGAGATTGCTTTGCCTGCGTCCCATTTTTGTTGACTGTATTTAGCTGAGGTGTCTTCCACCTCTAGATAACGTATGTTAATGATGTTGATGAACGTTCGTTATTTTTTTAACCCTGCCTCCACTCAAATCATTTCGCGCATAATTGTCGCTTCTTCAGGCCACATAAACGTCGAACTTTGCTCATCATTTTGCACTGATCGTTTACCGCATAACAACACGATGCTTTAGCAGTATCTTCGCCCAGTGAGGCATTACACGTTGCGCAACCCGCAAACCTCGAGCTGGAAGTGACCTCTCTCAATAGCGGTGTACGACACGGTTGCACTCTTTCCCCGTTCCTGTTCAATTTTTCGACTGAGAACCGTGTCGAGAGCTTGGTGAGGTTACTAGATGCTACTGGGCAAGCGAGCGATCAATTAATCTTACGATGCACTTTCAACAGACAGTTTTTATTTGATGTCGTCTACTACAGTCAGATCGACGGAGTCACCATGGGGTCTCCTCTCGAACCGCTTTTTGCTGACATTTTCCTTGCTATGCTCGAACATGGACCTATAAAACCCATCATCTCTTCATTTGATTTTTATTGTCGATACATGGATGACACCTTTATAGTCTGTGATTCAAACACTGATGTTTCTAGCCGATTGAACCGTTTAAGCAGTTTACATCCATCTTTGAAGTTCACCAGTACAATCGAGAATGATGGTCAATTAACCTTTTTGGACGTTTTACTAAGGAGAAAAGAAGACGGTTCCCTAGAAACAAGTGTTTCGTAAAACGACGTGGGTCGGTCAATGCACGCAGTTTCTCAGTTTTTTACCCTTGAAGTACAAACGGAACCTTGTTCGTTGCCTGTGCTTTCGCGCTGCCAAAATTTGTAGCCCAGGGACATTGGAGGCCCTAAAGAACCGTATTTTCCAAACGCTGCAAGTAAACGGTTACCCAGCCCACTTCGCCCGAAAGCACGCAGTGATTCATGATCGTCACGAATTGATTACAATTGTTCCTAAAAAATATGTATTTCTATTAATTCCCTTCAAGGGAGATATGGTTTTCGATCAGCTGAACAAAAACGTTTCCGCTGCAGTAGGTCAGACGTTTTCAGCTGCGGGAAACCCCCAACATTTTGTCGATCATTCCTGCTGGCGTGTTCTTTGACCACCGTTCATATTGACATTGCATATCGTAATCCGTCCACACAAGGAATTTTCCAACAATACATACAACCAACCTCGGTGCTTAGCAGTTCTTAGCATGCTAGCTTCCGACGCATAGCACTCTTACAGTAAGATAATCTCTCCTTTTGTCGGATTCATTTCGCGTATATCGGGTCAGTCGTGGGTGATTGACTATCCTCTGCGTGAACTTGCAGCATTAGGACCTGTTACACACAGAGTTTTGGCCCATCTACCCACCACAACACATCCCTTGCGATATTTTTCCACGCTTCCCTGTCGCCTTGCGACCGATAGCACACAGATATCTGTCTACATACTGTGATGGCTATGGAAGTTATTCTGCTACAGTTACTTCCACACCTACGATATTTCTCCACTGTGTTGCGTTGTTTTCAGCCTTCATTACAATTAAGTACCCTGAGGCCCATGGGGTTCCTACTCCCGTCTCTGTGCGTCTGATCAGTCATCGCGTACGTCCCGGTATGGAATGGGCGCAGAAGAATCTCTTGTCTAGCATTTTGCAATCGGCCAACTTGACGCGAAAACCGGACGACAGTGATATCACTCATCCGTCTATGTTTGGAACCCAGTCAACTTTCACTGACGGATTTCGTATGAACTCGTTTTCTGACAACTGCCCATCCAGCAACAACGGAAGTCTGAAGAAGATGTCACCAAATTCCCGCATTTCGTCTAGCTACACCAAAACAACGAATCCTAATCATACACCTTCGGATTTATCGCCTTATCTTCTGTTTCACATACACGGTGGAGGATTTGTCGCAATGAAGTCTCAGTCGCAAGATGTGAGTTCGCCTAGCTACGCTACTTTGCCCAAATCTATCCGTGTATCTTTCATACTTGCGTTACTCCTCCATATAATTCGTGTTCGTAGACCTCCCCCCAGACGAATGCGTCGAACCATCCGATATTCCCGAATCCGATTAATGCGACCCATATCGAGCTATGGTTATCCCCATGCACTGGTCTTACTCCAGTGCCTTAGAACTTATTGTTGCGTTTATTTTTATACACGAACAAGTGCTCCCGGGGTCTCTACTTGCTTTTTGTCTTGCAGGTTGTCTTACGTTTCTTTGCCTGCTTGCCGATCTCGAATACATGTGCCATTTACTGCTGCCGAGACTCTGTGTCTGGTTCGTTGTGACATGGAAGTGAATAGTGTGTATGTGACCTAACGAAAAAACTGATGCAGCTGACCACGACACTTTGCGCTATCACTGGTTCTTGTCGTCTACCTGGTTGTGCGCCCCGCGATATCATGCACACTAGTTTTTAAGCCCCCTGCCTATGGCGAAGGGAACAATTTTTCTCTGTTCATTCCTTCTTAGGGAGTAAGTAGCCTGGCTGACGGCTTTTGTGTTTTGAGGTTCACTGTAACCCACCACATCTCCGAAGAATCGCTTTACCGTTGTTTCGATCGGTTCGAAGCTCCACGACGATGCACATCCGCTGTAAAAGGGAAGCCATAAGTTCTGATCTGGCGAAATTCGGCCGGTGCGTACTATTGACGGTTCCTAATAGGGATAGACTACGGTTTAGCGATTTCGATGAAACATTTGTTCAAATTTCAGCTCAAAGTACACAGCATTTACGGCGTTTTTCCAGTTGACCACTTAAAAATGGAATAAAATACCAATAGGGCGAAACGCGTCTGGTGCTTTGCCGGACCAGGCTCTGCTACATAGCTTGTGAACTGTTGGGATGAAGCCTTGTCAGAATTACGACTAAAATCCTGCTACTCGTGAGTAATATAAATTACAATAGGCTCTCCTAATTTCAAATACTTTGGATATAGCGTCTAGCGAGAGGAAGTCATCACCTCGCAGGCTAACCACTGTCAGTGACAGTGGAAGATAGATGATGCTATATCCCAGTTAGTTTGCAAATTATGTAGCCCAGCCAACGTCCCCCATGGCTCAGTGACTTAAGCTGCTGGCTAGTTGGCATCTGCCTCTACCGGTCACGGGTTCGATCCTCCTTAGAGGACCGAGGGAATGCACATCACTGACGAGCCCCAATAGGGCGAAACGCGTCTGGTGCTTTTCCGGACTAGGCTCTGCTATGTAGCTTGTGAACTATTGGGGTGAAAGCCTTATCAGAAATATCAAGGAGTTCGAAGGAAATGCCGCACTAAGGGAATTACTTAGAAATTATAGTAATCAAACAAGACATTAGAGGAGTAGACGTAATCAATGGTGAAATTGCGCACCTGACTTCGTAATCGTGTGACACGCATTGGGTTTTTCTCTTCATCGACGTGGTTAATTCTGTGCCTCCCATCGCGGGAAGTACGCACCAGCCGGATGAAATTTCTCAACAGTTAAACCACGCCCCTTTGACACGTTATCGATTGCTTACCTGTAGATTATACCTTAACATGTGTAGTATTGGCAAAGTCCTGGTCGTCGCTTTCGGTTACCGCCTTACAAGGGATATTATCAAGCTAACACTGTTTACCCCAGCTTTCTGATAATGATCTGAATTCCCGGTGGATGGGGATCAAAAATGCCTTAGTTACTGCCAGCATTGTTAGTTGCGGAGTCACCCATCACCTGCCGAAAAGCTGGATCGCTGCTTTATCCTTTCGTTGCTGAGTAGACGAAGCACTGTCTCGTCCGGTTCTAGCTGTAGTGAAGAACTACGGTCCCTAGAACGAAAATTGTCAGGAGTTTACAAAAGCACCGTGAAATCTGTTAGTGGGAAAGTGCTAGAGAGATGGAACTCGCTAGCGTTTCTGGTAATACCAGAAATCTTATCCGAGTCACCGAGGATTTCCGATCTGGTGTAAGCGAACGAGCTGTGAAGGGGATGACTAATCACTAATCTCCAACGACGGTGGGTGGAATGTGCCGAACAATTTGGCTTGCAGTTTTGCTGGCCACCAGCTCCATCTACTTTCCCTGGAGCGCTCACTAGTGCTGAGTGCTCTGTCCCCACAAATCCTCCTCACCAGGATATCTGTCATGAACTCCGCCTCTTGCAACACTATAAAGCACCGAGTCCTTATGGCTTACGCCCGCCCTATTTAAAAATGGTGGATGCTCGCTGGTTCAAGAACTTTGGTTTCAGAACTCTGGCTGTAAGACGAGTTTCCATCATCTTGGGGTAGGTCGATTGCCGTCCCCATCTTCAAAAAGGGTTTGCGCACAATGTGTCCCAACTACAGAAGTAACAACTTAGTTCCCCTAGTTTATAAGGCTCTGGGGTCCGTCATACTTCGAAGACCATCTCCAATGCGCGAATCGCTACAGCGGGAAGAACAAGCTGAGTTCTGCCCTGGCTTCGTCTGCATCGATCAAATCTTCACATTCCGTCAGATCTTCGAACTCCGCCATGTATACCAAAAGCCAACGATTGGTGTGTTCCTGGATATCCGCGCTGCCTTCTATTCTATCGACAAGTCGGCATTGCGGTACTGTTGCTTGAGGAACGGCGTCCCGGGAAGTTCGTTTCCATACTGGGTACTATGCACTGTCTGACCTCGGGTAGAGTTAGGGCCAATGGCAAGCTTTCGCTTTCCTGTGTTGTCACCAGTAGAGCCCGATAAGGAGGCCTTATCTAATTCTGCCATTTCGGATGTCCTCAGAAATGCTCTGGAAGATTCGTTGAACGCTGGCTTTGAGTTCCTTTAAGGTAGCCGGATTGTTGATTTGGACTACGCTGACGATATCGTTTTGCTGGGTGACGGACCACAGGCCGTCCAACTTCCACTCAACCGTTTAGCGATTGAAACACAAAGTTTGAGATGGCTTTTACCCCATCTAAGTGCAAAGCTCTTTTCCGATGCCTGTAACTGTATTCACTTTTGAGGGAGCGACACTGTAGGTTACGGAGAGTTTTGCCTACCTGGAAAATTGCATTACAGCCGGTGGAGCTGCTGGAGTCGAGATTTCGATGCGTATCTCAAGAACTTGCCTAGCTATCTTTAAGCCGAGGCACTGGCTGCGCCGCCATGACATCCGTATATATATATATATATATATATATATATATATATATATATATATATATATATATATATATATATATATATATATATATATATATATATATATAAATGGCGTGAGAGCCTATGGTGCACTGAGGCTGGTGGTGGCTAGATCCTGACAGATGGTCTACCCACTGCTGCTACTGCTCCGCCATAGTCTCATGTCCTGGGCGCCTCCACGTGGCGACCGCTGGGTGGGAGTTGGGTTTCGCCCTTCTCCCTGCTAAGATCCAGGACACCAATCCGCATGAGTCGGCTAACTGACCATGTGCTAGACTCGCTGCCTTTCGGGTGTATATTTAATCGAAGGCTTTGGCTGAGGACCCGAGTCGTTCTCCTGTCAGGTGTGGGCGTCCTGGCAGTATCCTAGTCCATCCTCTCCGGAGATTAGGAAGTGGTCGATGGCTCTTTTCGCGTAAAACCTAGCCATGGGAGACAACAGGTTTACGGGTTATATTCTCAAAGCTCGATTGGCGTAGAGCACGAGGGCCACGCATTGTCTATGACGGTGGGAGGACACCTCCGAGTGTTCAATGGTTTGCTACTGCCCGCCTCAAGCCAGGCAGCCCCTGGTCAAATTGGTGCAAACCCGCCAAAAACCCACCTGCGTCTGGCCGTGGTCGCAGGTGCGTATCCAATTACGGTCGCAAAACATATGATAATTGTTCCATAACCTCAAAGGCTGCGTGTGACGGCCGTCAAGCACATCCCAATCTGTCTCTGCAATCACATTCCCGAGCTGGATCTGCTCTCCACTGCCTTGTGGGTCAGGCTATTGAGCCAAAGGCTCCGGGCGGAGTCCTTCAAGCAAACCTCCAAACCACCCACTGCCTTGTGGGTCAGGCTATTGAGCCAAAGGCTTCGGGTGGAGTCCCTCAAGCAAACCTCCAAACCACCCACTTCCTTGTGGGTCAGGCTATTGAGCCGAAGGCTCCGGGTGGAGTCCCTCAAGCAAACCTTCGAAGCACAACGACCACCTCGTGTGCGATTGCCCACCAATGCAATCGTAGGCCTGCGCGCAAAGCACTCAGCATCGGGTGCTGGAACGTGCTCACACTACTGGACCGGAACTCCAGCGAGCGCCCGGAGCGACGCACTGCACTGGTCGCGATGGAGCTGGCGCGCTATCACATCGATATTGCGGCGTTCAGTGAAACTCGGCTCGCTGAGCAAGGTAAGTTACATGAAGTAGGTGCTGGCTACACATTCTATTGGGTGGGGAACGCCGCCTCAGCACCACGTGAACATGGGGTCGGATTTGCAATATCCGATCGCCTCCATGGCCAGCTGGTGGGTGAACCAACGGGCATCAGCGCGCGACTGATGACTGTTCGCCTACGACTCGGAAGAGGTAAGTTTGCTACTTTTATAAGCACGTACGGTCCGACCATGTGTTATCCTGATGACACGCGTGATCAGTTCTACACTGAGCTATCCTCCGTGATACGGTCTGTGCCGAGGAGCGACCGACTATTTCTGTTGGGTGATTTCAACGCGCGTGTTGGGCGTGATGCATCAGCGTGGACAGATGTTATCGGTGCGCATGGCATTGGTTCAGCGAATGCGAACGGTGACTGGCTGCTCTCACTGTGTGCCACTCACGGCCTGATGATAACGAACACTCGGTTTGCACTGAGTGCGAGTGATATAGCAAGTTGGACGCATCCACGGAGTGGTCACGCTCACCTGCTCGACTATGTCATCGTACGTCAGCGTGATATGCGTGAAGTGCGCATGACACGTGTACTGCGTGGAGCTGAGTGTGGCACTGATCACAAGTTGGTTCGGACCAAACTGTACATACATTTTCGTAAATCGATGTATTGCACACCCGCCGTGAATCGGCGTAAATTTAACATTCTTTTCTTCGGTACTGTGGCGAAACGTACTGAGCTAGAGAAGGCGATGGCTGCTTGCCTGTGTGATGTGGAATGCATAGCCACAGTGGGCAACCTGTGGCACCACATTCGCGACCAGGTGACAGCTGCTGCCGAGGAGACCATCGGGCGCACAAACTGTAAGCGGCCTGATTGGTTTGATGAGAACAATACAACGATCGGCACATTGGTGTCGGAGAGGAATGCAGCATTTGCTGCACATGTTGCAGATCCCAGTGACTTGGGGAAGAGTAGTCAGTTTCGCGAACTTCGACGCGACTGACCCGAGAGCTTCGTCGCATAACAAATGCATGGTGGACGGAGAAGGCGAAGCAGATGGAATGCTACGCCGAACGCCGTCAACACAAGGAATTCTTTGACTCCTTGAAGGCGGTGTATGGACCGAGATTGGAGCCGCTGAGGACAGTGATCGATGGTAGTTCAGGCGCTACCTGCACCCAGACTGCAGACGTAATGCAGATCTGGCGGAAACACTTTGATTGTCTCTTGAACAACCGTTCAGAGATCGACCGGCCTACATTGAACGGCCTGAAGCAGCACGATGTGAAGGCGGATCTGGCGGATACGCCGAAACTGGATGAGACGCAGAGAGCACTTGCTCAGCTGCGAAACGGCAAATATGCCGGAGGTGACGGAATCCCACCTGAAGTATTGAAACACGGTGGACCCGCGTTGTTGACTGTGCTGCACCACTTGGTGCAACGCGTGTGGATTGAGGAGGAGGTGCCTCCTGAGCTGAAGGATGCCCTTGTGCTACCACTGTACAAGGGCAAAGGTAGCAAGCAATGTTGCCTCACACGTTCTAATCTTGATTGCAGATCATGGGAATCGAAAGCGGTTGATCGGCGTGCATGGCGCGATCTAATCACGAAGGCAGTTGCTGAAGTGCGGGAGAAAGCCCTCATGCATGCAGAGAAGAAGTGGCAGTTGCGGAAGCGGCAGGTACCGATGAATTGTACTCCATCGCCGAACAACCTCCTCGTGGTGCCAGCTGGGTGGTTCGGGACTTTCCCGTTCCAGCAAATGGTTCGGCGGCAGTGTTCCAGGACGTGGTGGGTTTTCGCCTGGCAAGCGTTCTCCCTATAAAAAGCCACATATGTCCGTTTAACAACACTGTGACGTGGCGGACGTGACTCGCCACTAAATAAAGTCACTGCCCCTTGCTTCATCCTGGCGAAGCATTGTATTCCAGCAACATCATGCTGTACTTCTGGGGAGCATTGGGCCCCTGTTTGACAAAGGAACAAACGAAAGGCGTATGAACTGAGCAATCAGTCACCGGCTCCCAATGGGCGCGATTGCCTGAATTCGCTCCGCTGCCTTGCGGACAGGCTATTCAGCCAAAGGCTCGGGGTGGTGTCCCCTAAGTCAACACCCTAACTGGGCTTGGGCAACCGGGTAGTATCTCGCCCTCTGAGGAAACCATGGACATTGTTCTGTTGTGTTTTATTTTACTATTTCTGTATCTTCGTTTGAATCCCATGGTTTCTGATGGCATTATGTCTATTCGTAGACTTTTGCAAATACGTATATGTAAATATATATATATATATATATATATATATATATATATATATATATATATATATATATGAACGAATTATCGTGGCGTCAACTTGCTGAGTTGTGTGGGCAAGGTGATTGCCCGAATCCTGCTCAATCGCCTCGTGAGTCAGATTGTGGAACCTAACGTGGCGGAAGAGCAATGTGGATTCCGTTCGGGTCGCAGCACTATAGATACGGTGTTTGCGGCTCGTCAGTTGCAGAAGTGCAGAGAACGTCACCAGCCATTGTACTCACTTTTTGTTGATTTCACTAGAGCATTTGATACGGTGAACCGCGAGGCATTGTGACTGGTGTTGGATAAGTTTGGTTGCCCGCGTAAGTTTGTAAGTTTAATTGGATGTCTGCACAGTGGTATGCGAGCGAGGGTGCAGCTGAGTGGAGAGACCTCGGATGACTTTGCAGTTGTCTCTGGTGTGAAGCAAGGCTGTGTGTTAGCTCCTGCCCTGTTTAATATATATCTTCATGCAATGTTGTCTTGTGCTTTTGGTGCGGCTTGTGCTTACGGTGTTCGTGTGGAGCACCGTATTGATGGTGGGTTGCTGAACATCCGTCGTTTCGGTGCGAGAACTCTAGTCTGTGAGACAACTATCCGTATGTTGCTGTTTGCTGACGACTGTGCGTTGTTTTCACACAGCGCGGATGAGTTGCAGCACATGACTAGTGCTCTGGCTTCGACAGCGGCCAAATTCGGGCTCACTATCAACACAAGCAAAACTGTTTGTCCCTTTCAGTCTTCACCGGAGGTGCAATCTTCAATATTGCCGCGAATCAGCATTGGTGCTGAAGTATTGGAAACCACCTCCCGCTTCAGCTACCTTCGGAGTGTGATATCGACTGATCAGCAGCTACTCGTTGAGTTGCGTATTCGCGTGTTGAAGGCAGCGGCGGCATTCGGGAAGCTAGAGTACCGAGTGTGGAACAACTATCAGCTTAGCATTGGCACGAAGCTGATGGTGTACAAATCCATGGTACTGTCCGTTCTTCTATACGGCAGTGAAACGTGGACGATGTACCGTCGGGATGTGCGATATCTCGAGCGGTTCCATCAGCAGTGTCTGCGACGAATTTTGCGCATCGGTTGGAGCGCCAGAGTTGCAGACACGGAAGTGTTGCGCCGAAGTGGGATGTATGCAGTGGACTGCATACTTTTACTGCGACACCTGAAATGGCTCGGTCATGTGTGCCGTATGGATTCGGCGCGGCTACCGAAACAACTTTTATACGGTCAACTGAGTATTGGGAAGCGGCACGTGGGGAAACCAAAGTTACGTTACCAGGACATGATTAAAGTGAGCCTCACACGTTCTAATCTTGATTGCAGATCATGGGAATCGAAGGCGGTTGATCGTGGTGCATGGCGCGATCTAATCACGAAGGCAGTTGCTGAAGTGCGGGAGAAAGCCCTCATGCATGCAGAGAAGAAGCGGCAAGTGCGGAAGCGGAAAGCACCAATGGATTGTACTCTATCGACATCGAGTGCATGGTGCTGTAGAACATGCGGTCGCGAGTGCCTGAGTCGGGCAGGTCTAGTGAGCCATGAGCGAGGCCACTCGGGACTACTGCCGAAGCGCCGACGGGTTCTGCAGAGAACGTAGGCAGAACCAGCGCAGCGTTTTAAGTACACTGCATTCGATTTACTACCCGCGTGCTTGCATGCTAAGTCTATTTATTTCAGGTGGTGGGTTTTCAATTTTGCCCTAATTCTTCTTTCCCTTATAAATGCCTACCTATACTCTCTTCTACACACTTGCTCACGTCGCTTAAGTCACTTGTGGTTATTTCGATAACATTTTCGTGTTTGTAGCATTTCTTTAAATTAAACTTCCTGACCTGGTGAACTTACCTCGTGTTCGTTGGTAAACAACTTATTTCATATGCTCATTATTTACAGATTTATGTCACCGTTTCCTTATGCATTACTCGAATTATTTTATTGGTTATCTTTCTCTCAAGTGATTGGCTGTTGTTTGATATCCCCGGTGTGGCTGCGCGTGATGTGCATGTTGACAAAGTGCCTACCTGTCTATTACCCACTACCTCGTCCATACTGGTTCCAGGAGACAATTGGTCGTTGCTGGAGGGGACGGGGTGCGCGGTCCTTGTGGCCGTGTTATGATCAAAGAGTGGTTCCATGCACTCAGTGTGGAGCGGACTACGGTCCAGCCACCGCCTTGTGTGCACTTGACTCCCCAAATACAGCGTGCTTGTGTTTGCCTATGAAGGAGTGTGGGCCGGCTCCGTTGATGAAACGTGGAGTGGGCCCACACACTTTCATCAAACAGAACAGACTCATTCCTGCTTAATCGGGAAATCATGCACACCAGACGTACACAAGGCGGTGACTGTGTCGTAGCCCGTTCCACATATGATGCATGGAACCACTTTTAATATAGCACCATCATTAGGACAGTGCACCCCGTCCCTTCCGGCAACGACCAACTGTCTCCTGGAGCCAGTATTTACGAGATCGTGGGTAATGGACAAGTAGGCACCTTGTCAACATTTACATCAGGCGCAGCCTTACCGGGGAGCTCAATCATCATCTAACTCCTGCAATGCAAGATACTCCAAACGCCGGCAAACGTACCACAGCCACTGCTTTATTGGCCTGGATTAGTAACTCAAATGGGACCGGACGCATCGCGCTTCTGCTCCGCGTGCAATAGTGCCTTCTACTGCACTTGGGCAAGCGCCCTCTTGATCGGCCCACGGAATTCGCAACGATCAACTCCGCCTTGGATTCTCAACACCTGAAATCAACATCGTAATAAACCTACCCTCTTCATATCCTTGTAAGCTAATACTGGATTGCCCCCGTGCCGCTCCCCTGCACTAAGATGGCCGTACAAAAGCTTTGTGACTATCCTGGTCGAATTCTTTCTGTATACATTTGGACATGCATTGGCGTTATCCTTGATCAGTGGCAGTTCGAATGCAACATATGCACATGCGTTTTTCCAAACTGAACTATGAACTATCATAAACTGGATAGAGACGCATTAAACCTTAAGTACAAAATAGTAACACAAACGTGCAAAGGTTTCGTTTGGATGTCAAACTAGCAGACATTTTCGCGCGCATGCGAATAAGTGCCCAATACGAACTGTTGATGCTTTCGTTAACATTTAGACGTGAACATAAACGACAGTCGTAGAATTTTGGCCATCCATATTTGAACGAAACCGACATAGGAATAGTGAAGCAACTACCATCGGTATGGTCACCAGGCAGAATAACTACTAAAATAGTGGTACTGTACACTAGTACGTACTTAGGTGTTGACGCCCGTATGTACAGTCTGGTTTACGTAGCTGATGAGGGAGATTGCACAACATGTGAATGCGATGGGGTGTTCACTTCAGTCTCTCCGTGTCGCCTGACCGGTCCGATCTTCTGCTACCCGAGGTACGTGCGGGTTCTCGAAAAACCTTTTTTGCGCAGCCATAAGCTGACACGACAACAACCGCAGTACTACATCGACTAAGTCCCGCTGCTCACTGTCAAACATGCATCTTTCAAAACAATGTTCGCGCTGTTTTGCAAATGTCCAAGACGTAGCATGGCTGTCACCCAAGTACTCAACCGTTTGTACCTACTGCTGTGACCATAAAGTATTTGGTAACGATCAGCATCGTACGTCGCCGGTGCAGCCATTCGATGCTCCGAAAATAAACCATCGCGGCTATGCGCCGATTTATTTTCCCATATAATATACTAAGGCACTGACGTACCATTACCTTAGGCATTACCTTTTTCTTATTCTACCCAAAAGATTGTCCGTGTACAATTCCCTTTCTAGTAGGCACCTCTGCGCTTTCCTCTTCAATCCGCATACTACTTGCGTTTACATAAGCGCAGGTAAATTCAGTATGGCTGTTAAAAAACGGGTACCATGGCTATGCTCACTCTCATCACTAACATATGGAGCGGAACATAAAGTGTCGACATCATGATGAACGCTAGCCAGTTAATTGTGGGGATTGTTCACTTGCCACGGATTTTCCAGGGCGATTTCTCTTTGGCTGCCTGGTCCAGCGTTGTCACACGAAGAACAATCGTTGAGTATTGTATCTCAAACTTTACACTTTTTATGGGTACTGCAAGTGATTAAGCGCTGCTAACCTGTGAGTCACGCCTTACCACCGAACTGGAAACATATTCAATAATTTGCCACTCTAGCATAGATCCGTATCAACAAGTCAGTTCGCTCGGAAACTGTGCGCACACGCAAACTACGAATGAGGTCATGAATGAACTGAACCTTTATCCTGCGCGGTACCGGCTCTCTAAGCGTCGTGCTAGTTACTATCGATCAGCTGGTCGCGATAGGGTCATTTAATCTATCAACCGATTTCAAGGAGCAGAATGTAGGTTGCAGAATGGATAGCGGCAGCCTCGCATAATCTGGTGTGCAGTACCGTGGAGCTTACATATTGAGGTGAATAGCGGACAAATAATAATAACACCAAGAGGAAGATGCCGTCCGTCTCTGTATGTCACCGTACTAGAATCCTATTGAGGAGATGTAGTATGCAACACATGAGGTAATTGCACAATACAGCCGACTTAAGTAAGCCCAATAAAAGATAGCTTACACGTGGCTCTTCCATCTTAGACAGGTGCAATAAAGATACTACATTGCACCAAGTCAGTAGTTAATTATTCCGGAGTAACACTGTACCGAACCAAGTTTTACATTTGCGATGGAATAAAGATGACGCAAAAAATGCTGGGGTGTGAGTAGGCAACTTTTCAACTTTACAAGGAAATGATGCGCTTAAGTCAAATGATTTTCATCAGCTCAGTTAAGTTACAGTTATCGGATGAAGAACGGGAATTACAGCTGTAATCACTCTAACGAATAACATGTAGCAGAACATGAAACGTCAACATCCTAATGTTAATCGCTAGTCACTTACTTGTCGGGGTTGTTCACTTTCCACGAATGTTCTCGAGCGATTTATCTTGGAATGCATGGTCTAACTTAAGCATGTCTACCAGATTGCAATTTCCAACAAAAAGAGGATGCTTTGCTTTTGGATACTGTAATAGTTAAATGGTTTGGAGGCAATGGTAATGGTAAGGTACGGTAAGATAAGGTGAGGTAAGTCAGTGTAGTCCGACTGCGGTGAAGAAGCATGGTATATGCAACATCAAGAGGCACTCCTATGTGGGCATCTGTGTTCGGATTACCAGTAGGACAAATACAGAACGCCTGCGTGCTTGCTGAAACTATGGGTAGTTGTCGCTGCACTGCAACACTTTATGAATTAGTGCAGTATCAGTGCAAGAGTCCTCCCGTCCGATGTTGCGAGAGAACGGGGATTCCGTTCTGACTCACTTTGCTCCATATTGTTTGGGCGATTTAACGTGCACTGTCCATTTTTCATTTGCGTACCACCAAGGGCTACATGTCAACCTGTGGCGCTGGGTCTCACATTTGGCTTGTTCGGCCTAGCCCCATCGTGGCTTTGTTGGTGACTGGCCAGACCGGCTGGGCTAAGGCACACACGGCCACATGCACTACAGCTCCATATGGGAGTAGCCGAAGAATTGTAGTCCGCCGGCAGCTGATGTTCGTGTGGTGCACGTTTAATTTCCCGATGCATCAGCTGTCTTTCTTGCATTTGGGCAACGGCACGCGTGATGAGATCACGCCAGATGCGGCAATTTGTTGCCATCTCCTCCCAGCCCTTTAGGGACAAACTAACCTTGATATTGTCGTGATAGCGCAACTTTGGTTTGTCTGCATTCCGGCCGCCTGCGCTCAGTTGCCCATACAGCAGTTGCTTCGGGATTCTCATCGCATCCATACGGCGCACATGTCCAAGCCAACGGGGGGGGGGGGGTCGCAGCAGTAGCATGCAGTTCACAGATTACACTTCGCTCCGACGGATCACATCAGTGCCCAACACATTGTCCCACCAGTGAATGTGCAGAATCCGGCGAAGGCACTATTGATGGAATTGTTCCAGAAACCGGATATCCTTTCTGTACAGTGTCCTCGTTTCCGATCCATAGATAAGGACCGAGAGAACCATGGATTTGTACACCATCACCTTGGTTCTAACACTGAGGTGATGATTCTTTCACACGCGATGTTCCAGAATCCCAAAATCGCATTCGCCTTCGCTACACGAGCGCGCCTTTCATTGGTGATCCGCAGATCGGTTGTCAACGTGCTCCCGAGGTAGCAGAATGATGATGTGTTCTGTAGTACTTCACCTGCAATCCGTATATCTGACTTGAACACTGACTCCACTCCTGGTGCCTGCTGAAATAGGGATACAGTCTTGCCTGTGTTTATGCTGAGTCCAAACTTGGTCGCCGTGGAAACTAATGCAGTCGTCATGCATTGCAGTTCTTCCTCGGTATGTGTAAACAACGCACAGTCGTCAGCAACCAGCAGCATACGGATGGTTGTCTCACGCACTTGGCTTGTTGTTCCGAAGCGGCGGATGTTAAGCTCCAGATGCACACCGCATTCGCATATGTTGGATGCGCACGACATCACAGCAGTCAGATAGATATTGAACATTGTGGGGGCTAAGACGCATCCTTGCTTCACACGGGAGATAACGGCAGTCATCTGAAGTTTATCCACTCACCTGCACCCTTGCTCGCATGCCAGTATGTAGGCATTCAATCAGACGAATAAACTTTCCAGGGCATATAAACTTTATGAGAGTCAACCACAACGCCTCACGATTCACCGTATAGAACGCTTTGGTGAAGTCGACGAAGAGCGAATATAACGGTTGATTACACTCACGACATTTTTCCTGTAGTTGACATGCTGCGAACACCATGTCGATGGTGCTTCGACCCGAGCGGAATCCACATTACTCCACAGCTACGTTGGGTTCCAGTATATCTGTCACAAGACGCTTGCATAGGATGCGCGCAAACATCTTGCCGACGCAGCTAAGTAAGATGATGCCACGATAATCGTTGGTATATTGCTTACTACCCTTTTCCTTGTACAGTGGAACCACAAGAGCATCCTTCAACTCTGCAGGCACTTACTCTTCCATCCAGACGGCTTCCACCAAACAATGAAGTGCGCGCACCATAACTGGTCCTCCGTTCTTTAGTATTTCCGGAGGTGTGCCATCAGCACCAGCGCATTTCCCATTCCGTAGTTGAACAAGCGCTCTCTATGTTTCGTACATTCCTGGTGTGTTTTCAAGTTCGGATAGTACTCTGTGGTGTTACAGCTCATGCAGTGTGTCCCAGTCAACCTCCGATCGATTGTTCAGAAGGGTGTCAAAGTGTGTGCCACACCTGCAAGATGTCATCAGATTGTGTGTATACGGCGCCAGTCCTAAAGTCCTTCAGGGTCTTCATTTGCTGCACAGTGGGCCCATTCACTGCCGTCATTGAGTCATAGAAATCCTACTGTTGACGATGTTCAGCATAGGACTCTATCTGCTCAGCTTTCACTGTCCACCAGGCATTTTGCAGCTGACGCAGCTCTCCAGCTGGCTACCTTCGAATGTGGCGAAAATTATTACTTTTCATCACGTTGTTAGGGTCAACCTCGGATGCGATGAACGCTGCGTGTTTCGCCCGTACTAATGACCCAATCGTCATATTGTTTTCGTCGAAGCACTCGGGCCGCTTACAGTCTGTACACCCAATCGTCTCCTCCGTAGCAATGGTCACCTATTTCTTCAAGTGGTCCCATAAGACGCTGGCAGAAGCCGTAGAGTCGTCTTCGCCGAGACCTCCTCCAGCACTTGTCTCTTCTCTGCACTCGAAACGACACGTACATTGTATTACCTCCGATTGGTACTCGATAGCAAGTCTGACGATTTTTAGACATTTATGTAGAACTTTGTGCACACCAGCTAATGATAAGTATTACACTCAGCTTCACGCATTACTTGCGTTATGCGCACTTCACGCATGTCTCATGGATGTGTGATGACGTAGTCCAGCAAGTGAGCATGACCACTCCGTGGGTGGGTCCACGTAACAATGTCACTAGCACACAGGGAGAACTGAGTGTTTGTGATCGTCAAGCCATGTGTGGCACAATGAAAACAAACGCTCTCCGTTTCCATTGACTATCCCAATCACCTCAGCCCATACTGTTGCATCAGGCCCTACACGTGCTTTGAAGTCGCCTAGCAAGAACATTCGATCACTCATTGACACAGACCTTATAACAGAGGCCAATTGTGAGTAGAACTGGTCTTTGATGTCATCTGGATAACTCATGGTGAGACCACACGTGCTAATAAGTGTTGCGAAGTTACAACGTCTGAGGCATACATCAACCGTGCGCTGATACCAATCGGCTCCCCGTCAATTGGCCATTCAGGCGGTCAGCAGTTGTAAATCCAACGTCTTGTTTACATGATGTTGCGTCGGTATTTCCAATCTAGATGAAAATCCACCCAGCACCATCCTCTAGCAATTTACCTTGATCAGCCATTTGGGTCTCAGTCAGCGTTGCGATATCAATGTCGTTGTGGACAAACTCCATGGCACCTAATTCGGTTCGTCGCGTAGGTCGATGATTGGTTTCCCGATTGTGCAGTGTGCGCACATTCTAGCATCCAACGTTGAGTGTCTGAACTGCTGGCCTGCGGCCACGTTTGGCTATTGATGTCGATGGCGGAGATATGGGTAGATTTGTCTCGTTGGGGGTGAAAAAATTGGTTGGGGCGAGTTGAGGACAAGGATGGAGGAATTTGGAGTGCTATGGAACCCTGGAAGAAGCAAGTGATCAGTGATGGGTCAATATCACTTAGGCACCCTGCAGCGTGAAGTGACACTGTCATAGTTTAGCAATTACGGAACTAACGCTCAATAGCTGACTCTCAGCCGAAGTAGCACAAAGCAAAACACGTCGGGCACATGGAAGGCAAAACTGTGTTCTAGTCGGCATTTTGTGCACGCATTGATCCACTGTTCTAAACTAAGCCAATCGATAAGTGGGTGAGCGGGTTACGGACACACGCCAGCGGATGCAGGCAACGAATAGGAAGGGCTCAGTAAATTGGCCGTAGGTATGCCACCTTCCTTTTCCCTTTGGTTTGGATCACTCCAGCTAGGTTACTATCGGTAGACGGGTCAACGTAGCCTAGTTAAATGGCGACATTACTGAGCCTCCGGTTGGCCTGATTTCTGAGAGTTCTGCGCGTTTGTCAACAGTATGCTGATTTGAAGACGCGTCATCTGGCGGAGTTAACACGGAACTATGGCGGACGTAATCCCTTTGTCGAGTGACTACTCTGCCATCAGGTAAAATCACCTCCGTATGTTTTCCCGCAACTCTCCAGGCTGCCAGGTCGTTTCGTTGGGCAACTTGACGTAGACCTATTCATTCTCGCAGAATCTTTGATCGGAAGACTTCTGGTCGTACTCTCTCTTTGCTTTATCTTGCTTAGACTCGATACATTGCATCTAGTCAGGAAACAGAAGATCCAGCCGTGTCCTCAACCTCCGTCCGAACCTCAGCTCACCTGGGCTCCTCGCGTAGTTTCGTTTGGTGTGGTGCGATAACCAAAACGAAATTTGTCCAACTTTGTTCGCAGTGGAGCAGACGATTGTTTAGGTAACCCGTTCTTGACCGTCTGGACGGCTCTTTCTGCTAACCCGTTTGAATCTGAGTGGTAGGGGACTGATTTCAAATGATGTTTTCGTTGCTTTTGACAAACTCGTGAAACGCTTCACTAGTACATACAAAACCGTTGTCTGTTACCAGCGTATGTGGTATGACCAAGGTACTGAAACACGTCCGCATGCAGGAAACGGTCGTCTCAGTGGTGGCATGTGCAAGTGCAAAAACTTTTACCCATTTCTAGTAAGCGTCAATCAAGACGAGAAACATTTTTTCCATCCAACGGGCTAAAGAAGTCTGTGTGTATGCGTTCCCAAGGTTTCTTGGACCACTTCCAAGGACTTTGGCATACCGGAGAGAAATTCCTCTTAGTGCTTTGACACACGTCGCAGTGGCAGACCAACTCTTCGGTATCTCTATTAATATTAGGCCACCACACATAAGATCGCGCAAGTGCTTTCATTCTTGTGATTCCTGAGTGCCTTTCGTGACGTTTTTGTATGACATTCTGTCGCCACCGTGGTAGGATGATCGCTCTAGATCCCCATAGCAGATACCCATCCTCGAGAGTAAGCTCTGTGCGTCGGATAAAGTAAGACATTAGTTGCGCTTCACAACTGTCAGACCATCCTTGATAGATTAGACGCTTGCTTTTAGCCAGTAATATATCCCGTCCGGTTTTCTGATGGTTATCCGCATTTGACATCAGACTTTCGCCTAAATGTTGTACCAGATGGACAAGCTCCACAGATTTAAGTACGCAATGTGGTAGGTGATTCAGCGGTTAAAGGTTCAGAGCATCCGCGATTCTATTTGCTTTTCTAGGGACATAGGCGATCTTGTAATTGTAAGCGGAAAGCAATAAAACCCATCGTTGCATACGGGGTGACGCCATCTGGTTTATGCCTTTTTTGTTACCAATCAGGGTTACCAGAGGCTTGTAGTCAGTAAAGATTTCGAATTTTCTTCCCCACTGATACTGGTGGAATTTCTTGACTCCAAAGATATCCGCTAAAGCTTCCCTGTCGAGCTGCACATAGTTCTTTTTCGTTGGTGCTTAACCTCTGGATGCAGAAGCTATTGGTCGCTCGGTCCTGTCTTCCATTTGGTATAATAGTACGTCCCTGAGCTCTGTGCCTGATGCATTGCAACGAAGAGTAATCGGTTTCTTTGGGTCAAAATGCACTAGCAACTTAGCGTTGCTGATTGCCAATCTGACAACATAGTAAGCTTTTTATTGTTCATTGGACCACAGCCATATGGTATTCTTACAAACCAAAGTATACAGTGGTGCAAGAAGACTAGCCAAATTTAGTAAGAAACGACTGTAATGGGTTACCATCCCAAGAAATGATTACAGTTTGTTACTATTTCGGAAGTTGGAGAATCCATAATGGGTTGAATTTTTCCCGTAAGGGATGTAACCCGTGTTTGTACAAACGAAACCCCAGATACTCAACGGTATCACAAAAAAGACATATTTAGATTCCTTGTTTCAGTCCGGTTTCCTGAAGGCGTTTCAAGACTGCTGCGAGTGCTGTCCTATGCTCGTAAGCGCTCCGACCAGTAACCAAAATGTTATCTAAGTACGCGCAAACTCTGGGAATACCTTTCGCTAAATTGTCTAAATTCATCTGAAAGATTGCCGGCGCGGAGCATATCCCAAATGGTAATCGGTTATAGCAGAATAATCCCATTTGTATTTTGGTAATGGTAATTTCCTCTGCGGATTCCTGTAGCTCCACTTTAGTATAAGCACGACTTAGATCAAGTTTCGAAAACTTTTGTCCACCCGACATTGTTGCGTAAAGCTCATCTGTCCGTGGAGTCGGATAATGTTCCGTCGTCGTCGCTTGATTGGCCGTCAGTTGATAGTCGCCGCAAATGCGAACTAAGCCATCAAACTTCTGTACATGAACGATGGATGCAGCCCAGGAAGAGTGCCTTACGAGTGAAATTATTCCGTCTTTTTGTAAACGCTCTAACTCTATCTTGATGCGTACTAAAATTTCGGTTGAGTCTGTGGGTTGATATTCCAGCAAACTCTTCGTAATTAATTCCAAGTTTAACTTTCGTCCCCAAATGTAACAGTTTAGCAATTGCTGAACTAACACAGTGGCTGGCTCTTAACCGAAGTATCACAAAGCAAAACATGTCAGACACATGGAAGTCAAAACTGTGTTCTAACCGGCATGTTGTACAACGCATTGATCCACTATTCTAAAGTAGGTCAATCGATAAGTTACTGACACACGCCAGTGGATGTAGGCAACGAATTGGAAGGTCTCAGTACCTTGGCTGTGAGGATGCCTCAGACACCTAAACCAATATTGCTCGACGAACTGTGTCGGCCCAGCGTGCTATTATTTTGCATTGTACTACGCGTATTTAGTTACAGTACGAGTATTGCGTATGTAGTGTTACCAAGAAATCTAGCAGCAATATATATATATATATATATATATATATATATCGTTAAACAACAAGACGATGTCGTCCGCACAATCGAGATCAAGGGGCTTTTCATTGGACAGCACCTCGACGCTTGCATCTTGCAATTCCGCAAGGGAGTACTCCATGACGGAGTCCACAACGAAGTTGAACAAAACTCAGGAAATTCGGAAACTTGGACTAATGCCACTTATTGTGGGAAAGATATCCTACAAGTTACCGTAGACCCTGATGCGGCCTGTAGTGTTCGAGCGCAGACCACGTAAAATGTGCACATATTTCGAACAGAATACATCGATCGGCTGGATCGAACGCACTCGTGAAGTCGATGAATACCTATTTTCGGTCTGCGGTACACGTGTCGCTGCTCTGGCGCAGAATATGTGGTCTATTCAGCCACATCCTGGGTGGAAGCCTGATTGCTCTTCCCTCATCCGAGATTCCCGTTCCGCAGTGAGACGACGGATGAGAATTGAGGCCAATACGTTTGTCACAACTAGCGTTATGCTACTACGCATGTGGTTAGCACAGTCAGTGCGACTACTCTGCTTGTATATTGTCACTATAATCGATTAACCCTAAGTAGCCGAGACACTCGGTCGGGGTTAAGCCCATACTTACCACCCAGCTGATCTTCTGAAGAGCTCAGGCGACGCACTTTTGCATTCATGTTCCCTGCACATTCCACGAAATCTGAACTGGTAGCACTGCGTAGTAGCGTGTTCAGTTCTCTGCTAGAATGTGTCCTTGTCAGCATCTGAACTGCAGTCGGTGGAAGCATAAGCGGAAACCGCAAACAAACGCCGTCTTGTACTACTCTGAGTCAACTTTGTTCGATGTCGTCAAATGAACTACACACAAACGGTTGTTCACCGGAATTCAATCAACGAACGATGGCTCAGCCTTGGAGCTGAGTACCATACCTATTGCAGCTTGACCAGAGGCTGCCGCATCAGTGTCTCCAGATGCGTGCAACCATTAGCGAGATGACAAGGCAGGCGCAGTTACTTCAACAACCCCGTGATCGTCATTGATCCTAGTTTCGGACACACAACATACGTCAACACTCAGTGTGTGCAACCTGCGTGCTAGTGCAGCCTGTTGACCTATTTGCCTTAGAGTGTGAACATTGAATATCGCCATGGAAACGGGACTTTTGCCGATAGGTGCTGTGGGATGGTGGCTGCAGATGGTTCTACTCCAGTGGCATTTCGATTGCTGTCAATTAAGCTTGGAATTATAGAAGGAAGTTTAGTAATGGGGTCGAGATGAGAGTAAGAGAAACAGGTGGAAAAGAATGAAGGGAGACGCCAGCAGTAGCATGTTCTCGTTTATCCGCTCTTCTGTCTGCAGCAGATAATGTGATTTGATAATCTGCGCGACGGCCGATGCAGGATGAAGTTTATGTTTGAAGAAATAGTCATGGTTGTATGTGGGCTGAGATACTGCCAGGGCGCCCAGAGGTAGCCAGAAGGACGATTAGGGTCCTCATCCAAAGTCTTTAGCTCAAAAACCTGTCCGCAAGGCAGCAGGGAAGTGACAATGATCTAGTTTTACAGAAATGGACGCCATCCAATTTTAATCCTCCAACCTGGAGGATCATGGGACTGAGTTTGACTGATTTCTCACCATTGCCCAACCTGGTAGGAGTAGCTCTGATGGGGCCCGGAGACACCACCCAGTATAGCTCAATAGGTAGAGGAGGTACGCAAACCGTCGCACCACTTTAAGGTACCATCTTGTTGCGACGGAGAACTGCTCGTGAATGCATTTCGTCGCAGTCCTGTGAGCCATTGTTAGGGTTGCTTGCCCCATCATCGGGGCACATCAGTCCAACTCATTTTCTAATCATACGGGATTATTGTTATCCTCGAATACGCTCGCATGAAGTCCAACTTATCACCAGATATTGTGATGTAGGAACGAGTATCGCTGAAATGGTACTTGAAACTGGGCAGCACAATACATCTGCCTTCCGACGCGTATAACAATGCGCTCAACTCCATCGTGCTTAGACCTGATGTTAACAAACTGTAAACAACATATGTTAGGCTTGTATCCTGAAGCTTCTTGCAACAGGCGACCACTCATTTCTTATTGCCAACATGGCGCTGCCGCTGAAGCGATTCCACGTACTGCAGCTAGCTTACAGCGATTAAAAGACGGATTTCAACTGCTTGATTCCAGCTACGAGTCAAGTGTATTGGTTTCTGCGACATTCTGCATCTACTGGCCAGTTATTATGGACGCGGTTAATTCATTGTGTAACCACTTTGCGCCTCTCAAGTATCGGAAAGTTGAGCCATTCCAGCCACATTGGTTCGACAAGGAATAAGGTAATCCGACTCGGCGACGGCGCAGATTGTGGGACATATTTCTTGTCTCTTACTCGATCGACGACTACGAAGTTTGCGACAGTGCGAAAACGAACAAGCGCCAGTATTTCGAAGCGCGCCTTGCAACCGCGGCAAATACCACCCCGGAGATAATTTTTGCGTACGTGAAGCGGTGCCTGAAGTCTTTATGAGTGACCTAGCAGTGATATGGGACTCGAACGGACAGTCCCTAACTCGTAACACTGAGCATGCGTCCGCATTAGCGGCGCACTTTGCTTCCGTTTTTGCGATTGACCAGCCGTCTGTACCAAGTTCGGCGCGCACCGTCCTTACTGAACTCGACAGTCTAGATTGTGTTGTGGAAGAGATGCATCAAATACTCGCCAAACTTGACGGCACCAAGCCTGCTTGGTCTAGTGCGCTCCACCCCTTGATTCTCAACTCCTTATCGACCATCATCTCGCCTGCTGTAACCCATCTGTTCAACAGTTCTCTGTCCGAAGGTTCGTTTCCGATATTTTGGAAATGGTCAGTGGTAAGGCCGATTCCGATATGTGGAAACTCCAGCAAGGTAGACAATTACAAGCCGATTTGTTTGACACTTATTTTGGTCTAAGTTGCCGAAAAGATTGTGTAGGATAGTTTGCTACAGCTGTTCCTGACACGGCACGGTTTCATGCGAGATCGCTGCTGCATAACCAACCTGCTCGTGATAAGGTATGAGTGGTTGCAAACAGGGTAGCCACTTGCGGTACTGCTGCCTAATGCTGGGGTGCCCACCTACGGTACTGCTGTCTGCGGCCCGTTATACCTGGTCCCAGTCTAACTGTGAAAACAGTAGCCAGTCTCTGGTAAACGGCGTGTATTCTATGGAACAGAATGGTTCTATTTATAGGTTACTGAACTTCTAATTAAAGAAGCCTCGTCGTCAGCATCCTGGCCTCAACCAATGTGAACACATTTTGGTTACCATATTTGGCTATTTGTTCGTGCCGAAGTACGGCTCACGTACATTCAGTCGATGCCCACTCTCATCAGCCTTTCACATCGCACCTGTGTTCCATCTTTGGCACGACCTCGTTCACATGATCGGCGCTCACACGGCCGACGCCCACACGACCTTGCCAGCCACCCATGACGCACTGGCGTTCCCTTGTTGGCTGTCTGATCACATGTTTGGCATCGCGCCAGACCAAACTGTCTGCCCGACTTAGTGCAGTAACGTCCGCTTGGTTGCTTAATACTTCCCTCTTTGAAGTGATTGCGACGGCGTCTTTTACGCACTGGGTTTTGTTCATAACTTGTTGACTTAGCGTCCATCTGTAGCCATCTTGGACTTGTCCGTGTTCGGGTTGGCTTGGATGGTAAGTCTTGTTCGGCCTGTTCATTTGGTTGTGTTCCAATTGAGCCATCATTTCTATTTTCCGGACCAACTATATCTAGCAGTATTTCCCACTACAGTATTGCCGGTTCCTGCTGTCGCTGAATCTTACTGTGGTGTGGTCACATGCGATTCACGTGCCTGATCCACCTTTTATTACCAACCATAATCTCGTAGATAACTTTACCTTTCTTGTCGATGACCGTTCCACTTGACCTGGCTTTCAGAGTTAGGAAGTTTTGTGCGTAGATCGAGTCCCCAATCTTGAACGTACGTAACCTGCTTGCCTGCTCTGTTCTCGTTTTCCCATTGCATTTGTACTCATTTTGGGAGATAAGGCGGTCAAAGATCGTTCGGATTTTCCGTCCAAACAAAACTTCGGCAGGGAATTTTCCATCTGGGGTGTTTGGGTTTAGCGTACGTCCATACATGCATGAGAAAGACTGGTTGACGTCCTGCAGGACCTTGGTTTGTCTCGCTTTGCAGGAAGCACGTTTGAACGTGTCCACGAACCGTTCTGCCTGCCCGTTTGACTGTGGATAATATGGTGGCGCGAACATCTGCCGAATTCCTTTCTCCTGGCACCACTCACGGAAAGAAGTTAAAGAGAATTGTGCTCCATTGTCTGTCACTGTTATCTTCGGCAGGCCTAAATATTGAACCAGCTTGTTCAGTTCATTCATCGTGTGCTGGGTGGTTAGATTTTGCATCAGGATCACATCGGTCCACAAAAACGAGATAGGATTGACCGGCGATTGGTCCTGCATAATCTAAGTGGTTTCGCTGCAATGGCTTCTCTGCTTTTGGCCAAGGTTACCACGGGCACCTTGGAGGGGCCTTATCCGCAGGTTGACGGGATTCACACTTTTGGCAAAACTGTTCAGTTCCGATATCCATTCCTGGCCAATAAACAAACCTGCGTGCCACTGCTTTCATACGGTTAGTACCGGGATGCCCGGTATGAAACTACTGTAGGACTTGCCTGTTCAATTTTTTTGATACCACCACTCACTTCCCAAACATCAAACAATGGTCTACAACGGACAGAGACCTACGTCGATTGAAGAAAGGTCGCAAATCCGCAGATATACCACCGTTTGGCCAAGGTGTTTACACGTATTGTATCACTTTTTGTAGGGTTTCGTTTCGGGAAGTCTCCACGCGAATGGTGTCAACTGTCACTGGTAATCTTCTAACATCATCCGTGAGGATTCCTTGGACTTCTGACTCGAATTTGATAGCTGCAGTCACTCAGTCATCGTTCTCCTTTGGGTGCGAACTAATAAAACGAGACAGGGCATCCGCTTTCCGATTTGTTGCGTGGGTCCATATTGTACACTGAAATCGTACGGTCGCCCATCTTTGTAACCGACTTGCGGCGAAATCGAGAATCACTTTCTTTGAGCCGAATACCGACAGCAATGGCTTATGATCAGTCAGGAGCGTTTAATACCTATCATAGAACATCTTGTGGAACCGCTTCATGGCGAAAACGATCGCCATCGTTAGTGATCGTGCTGCATGCGCAATGGCCTTCTCTCCTCTGTTCGGGAGAATGTGGAAATAACGGCTCTGATACCATAATTTGAAGCGTCCGATGCAACGACGATTTCTAAATTCGGATTGAAATGAGTTAAGAGTATATCATTAGTGAGCGCTGTTTTTACTGTGTCAAACGACTGCTGGCATTCCTTCCTCCATTGCCAAACACTTTCGTCAGCAACTAGTTTAGGTAGCCTCTGGTTTGATGAAGGCTTGGTAGAAAAGCACGGTAATGACTCACGAGGCCGAGGAAAGAGCGGAGCTCTGCGACGTCTTTCGGGAACTCCGACTGTTTGATTGCCTGGATCTTGGTGGGATCCGGGCGCCGACCATGTTGGTCTATGATGAACCCCCGGAATTTGACACTAGCTAACATGAACTCACATTTTTCAGCCCGTAATCGAAAGCCAGCTTCTTCGAAACGCGCAAGCACTCTCTCCAGTATCTGCATCAAGTTTTGCGGGTCTGCGCCCATAATCAAAGCATCGTCCAGATAAATTGCGGTATTGGGAATATCGTTCAGCAGAGTATCCATGATTTGGCTTTGCTTTCTACCAGCTACTGCTACTTCACTGCTATCAATCCTGCACTGAAGATGCCACCTCGAATGGTGGCGAAACGTCTGCAACCAACTTGCCCAGCTCGGAGAACTCCACAACAACTGAGTATCCATGATTTGTTGGAAAATTGCCGATACATTTTGCACTCCAAATTGCAACTGATTATACCGGAAAAGTCCGAGGTGCCTATTAACCGTTAGCAATGTTCTGCATTCCTCGGCAACTGGAACTTGCACTTAGGCGTCAGCTAGGTCAAGTTTTGCGAAGCATTTGCCACCGTTGAGTCCTGTGAACAAGTCCTCTGGTACAGGCAATGGGCGCTGATGCATCTCCAATGCATCATTTAGGCCTGTTTAAAGATCAACAGATACGAATCTTACCGTTCCCTTTCCTTACTACTACAATAGATGCCGCCCACTCTAAATAGTGAACCCGTTCCATTATACCTTCAAATTGCAATCAATTTAGCTCGGGTTTCCCTAACGATTGAGTTGCGTTCGGCACCGGGCGTTTTGTTCTGAAGACTGACTTGACGTCTGATTTGAGGTACAGCTGCGCACTGGCTACTCGGCAGCATCCAGGACCGGGTTTGTACAATGTCCATCGTTCCCTGACATTGATTGGTCACTTGCAGCGTAAATTCTGGGTTTTGCTCGATTCTGCTCAGAATCCTTGTTCTGACATCGGCGTCTTTGATCGCTTGCAGACTACAAACATAGATGAAACGTTTGTATTGCTCGCGCTTCACCATGCATCATGCTCCTCCATCATCAGACCAATGCTAAAGTACGGCTTGCCCGTCTATTGCCCGAACACTGCAGGCGAAGTGCAGTTGATTGAACGGGTCCAACACGTCACTTCCAGGCTCATCTCTAATTTGCGGAGTATACCATACGAAGACGTGTGAAAGACGGACTGTACACTACCCTATCGTCGGTCGAGACGACCTCATCATGACTGACCGCATTCTACATCTAGGCGACTTCACCATGCTGAGGCCACTGCTCCACTTGCGAACTCATTGCGGCAAATACGGACACCAGCACAAGCTTGAGGTTCCAGATCGAAAGCGAGTTTGCCATCCCCTATACTTCGAGCGGCGAGTAGTAACTTTTTTGAGTAGTTTACGGATCCTATCGTGGAAGCGAACTTTATGCAACAATTTAAAGGATTGTTTGACGTGCATTTCTCAAATGTTTGATTTCTATAACGAATACACACTGACATCTCAAATTTTCGATTCTTAATTGACAGTGAAATACACGTTTTTACGATATCATATGAGAACGTGAAGATCGATTAGGGTATTACCAAGTTTTGATCCCATTTCTATGAGGTGTACAGATTCAATTTTCTACTTGCTCCCAAAATACAGTTTTCAGTATTCTGAGAGTCGCAAGATGATCCACTTCAGTTTGGCGATCCTATCGAACACTGCACAATCAGGCACTCAGTGGTGTCCCTGTTTTCCATTTGTTGCATTTACTGTTGATTCTTTTTCCAGATTTCTTTCACTCACCTTTCTCTTAACGTCTTTTTCTTTGTATTCCATCCCGCTTTTCTCTCCCCGCCACGTTGGCGACATGATTCGTCGTTCCTGAAACCACCATATTGATAATACTTGCTTTAACGAACTGCATAGATTTTCAAGTGTAATGCGATTGAAAGATCACGTGCCTTTCTTCCACCAGTCTTCTCCATCCTCTGCTATAACAATTTTTGGCTTGCTCTTTTTACTACAATCTGGGCTTACCTCCATGTACTTTCGATTTCCACTGCCCATATGATCCAGCCATTTTCCCTCTGATTTAAGTCACATGGTTTATCAGTCATTGACCGAGCTTTCGTCAAACGGTTTCACTTAGGGCATTGACACCGAGACGCTCTAGTCCTAATGGTGTTCGGCTACTTAGCAATCTGTTCTTTGTTTGCGTTTGTTTTATCTTGCTTTATTTTTCTGTTCTTTGATCCTTTCATAACGGACTAATTTCTGTTTCTGCCTCATCAGATATTTTTACGTCAATGGGCTGAATTCCTTGATTGTTCCATTTTCTCCGTGGACTACTCACTGGCACCCGAGTCACCCTACCCTCAGGCTTTAGACGAGTGCCTGTTCGCCTACTGTTGGGTCGTGCTGAATCGTGACAAGTTGGGTGCGACCCCCGATGCTCGGATCATTTTGTGTGGCGATTCGGCCGGTGGGAATCTGGTTCTTGGACTCTGCCTTCGGATCGCTCACCTTGGCTTAGTGCCCAAGCCTTCGGGAGCTTTGATATGCTACGCCCCGATTCTAGTTTCTATGGCACCGTCACCATCCAGAATGTTATCTATTTCTGATCCCTTGCTTCCGGTAGGGATCCTGTCCAAATGTTTATTGGGTGAGATGCTGAATTTTCTCATGGATAGTTTCGCTTTTTCACAACCTTATCTCTCGTTTCATTTTGCCATGTCGGCGACTATACCATCAGCCGGTCACGCATGGGAAGTGGACCAGTGTCGATCAGCCGATACCACTCAAGCGTCAGTTGCTTGGTTCCCCCCCCCCCCACAGCCTGTGGTATTGGTGTTGATGGTTATGATCCTGCCTTGCATTTGGTAGGTGTTGCTCATTTGCCGCCATAATCCGGTAAGGACACTGTTTGTCAGTGAACGTTTCGTCATCTAGCAATATGGCGGTTTCATCCCAACCAGTATGCCATTGCCTAAAATTGACCCGATAGCTTAGCCCCCGTGTATGTTCACATGTGATTCGCGGGGTCACCTTGAGGACACACCATCTGGTGTGTGAAGAACTCACAAGCCAAGGATAATGCTTGGCTGTTCGTGTAGTCGGGTATGGGCTTTTCCTCACCGAGGTCGTTATATGTGCGTAATTTTCGGGTTGACCTTTTTTTAGATCTATCTGTTATTGGCTATAGAATTGAAGGCTGGTAGCTCAGGTTGTTCAGATGGCTGTTGAACTGTTCGCTGAGCTTGGCAATTTTGTTGCAAACGTTTCGTCACCAATCGAGGTGACATCATCAGTGCGTGGTGGAGTGGCGTGCAATAGCGTAGAGTAGCGGAGCGGAGCACTCTCACCGAGGCTCCGCTACGCTACTCTACGCTATTGCACGCCACTCCACCACGCACTGATGATGTCACCTCGATTGGTGACGAAACGTTTGCAACAAAATTGCCAAGCTCAGCGAACAGTTCAACAGCTATCTGTTATTGTTCTCTGGTTGCGTCTCTGTTGTCACTGTGTTCCGTTAGCGATTCTTTTGGCTTGTTCACCCAATAACTTCCATCAGTTTTCATCTATGCAGTTCCCTTTACTTGAGTGGAATAACTGATTCGAGCACAGAAGTGCGGCGACTTGCGTCGCTAGAATAGCCATAAACCATCAAAACAACCATATAAAGTAACAAATAAATAGAATTCAGAAAAAATGAAATCAAGGAAAAGGTAGGTTTAACTAATCAAGATGCAATGAAAATCGACAGCTAGATGCAGCTGACTGAATGATGGTACGCTACTGCCTGCGCCATGCCTCATATGGTCTCCAACCACTGATGTGGACCATCCCGGGGCCGTATCCACCAAGACTGCGGGCCGTAGCCTAAAGCATTACAAGCCTGCTTTGTAATCCGAGTGCGTGGGTTCGGTCCTGCGTAGGGGCCTGGCGACCTTCGCAATATCTTTAGTCCACATGCGACTAGTGATGATTGCGCGGCAGAGAAGCGTTGGTACCGCATATCGACGCACTGCTGATACCTCTTCATCCATGAATGCGGCATGCATCAGCCTGAACAAGTCTTTCAGTCATCTTCTTCGTGTCTTTGTACTATCTCCTGGACTCGCCACCTCACTGTCGTCCAACTTAATGCAACCGCGGCATATAATCCGCTGAAGATTTCAGTCAAAAGGAATACGGAGGACATGACCTAGCTAGAGTAAGCGGTAAAAATTCGCTAAGCACCCGATTGAGGTATCAGGAAAAATGCCCAAAACCAACTGGTCGACTGCAGCATTGCTCACCACATGATCCCATCAGCAATACTCCTTAAGCATCGGTGATCAAACATGGCGAAATGTTAAATGTTTTCGCCACGAACTGGCCAGGTCTCTGATCCATACAGTAAGACCGGCCTTACCGCAACGTTCTACACTCTACCTTTCACTGACTGGCCGATATCCCGCCGTCTTCGTAGACGATTGAGTCTCTGGAAAGTCACTTGGGCCTTGCTGATACGCGAAAAACCTTCAGTGATGTAACCACCAGTGATGGTACATCTACAAAGGTATATGAACTGATCCATCACTTCCAGCGGCTGTCCATTGATAGCTATAACCTGCGGCATATCGACCCAGTAAAGCGACAGTACTTTGCACTTTGAAGGTTCAATGGCATATTGCCGAAGCATGCGCTGCTGGTCTGTGCAGTAGTGCTTGTATATCCATTGCATCAGCTTGAAGAGAGCTATGTCGTCCGCATACTCAAGGTTTATTAGTTGGCTAGGCTAGAGTCTGAACCAACCGAGTCCTTCATGTTCATTTCAATCACAACGTCGAAGGGAAGAAAGGAGAGATAGGGCAACCCTGGTGACCCCACCTGTCTTTGGGGTCTTAGGAGATAGATTCCCGTAAACCATTACTCGGTTTCTATTTTCACCGTAAAGAGGTTTCAGTATGGCAAGTAGTTTCCAAGGCATGCCCTTCACGGATTAGCAGTGCCACACGCTGGCTCGATCAGCAAAATCAAAGACGGCCTTCAGGTCGCGGAAAACCACCATAGTTGGTCGTCTGTAACTGAGTCTCTTCTCTAACGCCTGGCGAAGAGTAAATATGTCGTCGATACCACCACGACCAAGACGGACGCCACCCTAGCTTTCGATGATTCGGCTCTCAAGTGGACCTGTACGTTGCCTAAATTTGATACCCCTGAGAAGTTTGGACATAAGAAGAAGGAGCTGAAAGCTACTAGTTTTCGCACAAAGTACCTTGACACTTCTTGAAAGCGCCGGTCATCAGGCTGAAGGCACCTCTTCACTGTCTCATTTGTGCTATCTAGAGCAGAAGGTGCAGTTAAAACTGAGTCATCTCCATTTTTCTACAATGGTGAACGAAGATCGTCGGGCCCAGGAGCTTTGTTTCGTTGCATCACTGCGAGCTCCTTTAGGATCTCCATTAAAGTAAGGAGTTTGTCATCAACTTTGGTTCAGATATTTCAGCAAATGGCAGTGTCGCAGCTTGCTCTTCACAAGGCTTCGCCAACAGGTTACTCGATGAGGCTTAGAATGGATCAGCTCTCCATCTTTCTCAGCTATTAATTCACTAACTGATGACTTTCTCAAACCTGTGTTCCGGATGAACTGGAATAGCTCTCGTTGTTCCTAATAGCTGTGACTTTCTCTATCTCACGGATTCTTGCCACTGCCCCCGACGTTCCCGGGGAATTCAAGGACTTACCGGTCGTCGTTCCATGACATTACAGGCAGGCTGGAACCCTGTACCCATTCGTACCGTTTGCCTGCTTCGATCAAAATGATAGATACCTCGGAGATCCACTCACAGTTACGTCTCAAGTCGGGTGCACGACATACGTCAAAGGCGTTCTTCATGTCACTTTTGAGACGATCCCAGTCATCGTTCGGCTCACCATTCATCACTGACGATTAGTGAGCCAGTTCGTTATGATATTGTTGAACTGCAGACTTCGAGTTCAAGTTGCAAGTAAGAAGGTAAGAAGTTATGCGTTTCTTTGAAGCTAGAGGAGTGAGCACTAGTCGTGCACGCACTAGGCAAGTGCTCCAATTTGACCGACAGTTTTGGACTGATGTGCACCAGTTATAACTAATGGCTATGTGGTCCGTTTGGATCCAAATCATCGAGGAATTCGGTGTGCGCCAAGTGACGCGACGCGAACATAGGTACTGAAGACTAGTGCTGCTAACATAAAGATTGTAGTCTTCTCACAGTTGCAGGAATCCATCACCATTGTATGTTCGGCCACCTCTCAAGTGCTGTTCATCACCACCAACAATCACGATGGCGGTATTCTTCGCCATGCAAAGAAGATGACAGCTGTCGATGGAAATCGTTTTTGATACCCTCCGAGCTGCAATCAGTGTGGGCATCAACGGAGTCGATGATAAAGCACCTCGTCTTCGGATGGTGCTCATTAACTCCATTAGAGGTTAGAAGTCGAACCGCACACATGCAGATGTTCACCAGCATCCAATCGAGTATATTGTCTTCACCAATTTTACTGAGTGCATTACCAACACCGTATATACCTTGAGCCAGATACTCGAAGATTGTAGCAATCGCCGTAAGCTTCAGAACTAGGGAGTAGAAGATTCGTCACAACGCTGTTCTCTTGTATGTGTGTTTCGCAGACAGAGCGCACATCAATACCAGGAGAGCGAAGAGTGAGTGCTGCCTGTTGACCGATCTGACTCAAGATTGGACGTTAAAAGAACCAGTGTGCAATGAGACTCGTAGTTTCATGAACGAGTTGCAACAGAAGTGAGGTCAGCGGCTGATTCTTGCTCAATAGACGGGGAAACAAAACATTAAGAGAGGCAAATAAGAAGGGAGTATCCTCGACGTGGTCGAGAGGGCGACTGATACTATCCGGTTCTTCATTTTGACGCAGGGGTTTTGTTCGTGGTGCCCTATTCCTAAGCTTTGACTCAATAATCTGACCCACAAAGCACTGGTATAATACTAACTCAGGAGTGTGAGTTCGTAGACCGATTAGGATCTGCTTGAGGCTTGTAGCACACAGCCTTTGAAGAGTTAAAACGAGTTGCATGTTTTTTTACCGTAGTATGCTACGCATTGGCGATCACATCGGGCCGCAGGTTGGGGTTGGCGGGTTTACACCAAATCGACCCCGGGGCTTCCTAGCGCGAGTCTAGCAGTAACAAGCCATGGAGTACCGAGTGGTATCCTCTCATCGTCAGCTGCAATGCGTAGTGCTCGTGCTCTACTCCAATCGAGTTGTGTGCTTGTAACTCGTGGCCTTGTTGTTTCTCAGGACTAGTTTTTAAAATGGTGGGCCATCGACCTCTCCCAATTTCCGAGCAGGATTGTGCGACTGAATTAGTCCGATCTTTTACCACTGATTTATCTCGTATGAGTGACCCCGAAAGCACTTAGAAAGTGCCACCAAGCGTTGCTGGATGAGTCACGAAGGTTTGCAAACCTTCACGCCACATTAAGCTCCAATTTCGTCGCGATGGGTTTCAAAGAAGAAGAAGAAATAAAGATGAGTTTCACCTATTCATCACTGAATGCCTGGCGTGACTTGTCTCAGAACTCACTATCACTACTTCCGTATTTATTCCTCGCAAGCATACTTTCTCTAAGTGGCTACGGTCCGTCACTCTACCTTGCGTCCTTTCGTGATCCACAAAATCACACGTGGTTGGCGGCATCCGGTTCCGGATTTGTCTTTTACGACGGCCTTCTTAGGGCAGCCATAAGACGCCTACGCCTACAGAGGAACCATGGGTGGCTTGTGCTGCACCACCCACAGCTCCAACCACACACCCCATATCCAGTGTAAACCCGAAGGAATATGACCCGGAGGCATGTGTGGATGGGAGCCAGGTTTCAGCAACGGGGCCTGCCCACACTCCTTCACAGGCAAGCACAAGCACGCTGTATTTGGGAATCAAGCGCACACAAGGCGGTGGCTGGACCGTGGTCCGCTCCACACTGAGTGCATGGAACCACTGTTCGAGTCTAGTACGGCCACAAGGACGGTACACCCCGTCCCCTTCAGCAACGACCAACTGTCTTCTGGAGCCAGTATAGACGAGGTAGTGGCTGGTAGACAGGTGGGCACCTTGTCAACATGCACATCAAGCGCAGTCACACCGCGGACGTCAAACAACAGCCAATCACTTGAAACGACAATATCAAATGAAATAAATCGGATAAGGCATACACATTTGCTGACTTAACTTTTCATTAAATTAGCATATGAAATAAAATCGTTATCAACGTATTCGTGATGGACTCAAAATGGGGAAAAGGAGGTAACAAAGTGAGTATTAACAAAGTATAGCAAACTGATCATCTGAGAAAAGAACTTGAGCACGCAGATACGCGCTTAGTACATCGAATGCAACGCATCAACCAACGCTACTCCGATTCTGCCTACGTTCTCAGCAGCACCCATCATCGTTTCGATGTTGGTCCCGTGTGGCCTCACTCGCGCCTCACTAGGCCTGCTTGACTTAGGCACTCGCGACCACATATGCTACCGCACCTTGCGCTCGACGTCGACGGAATACACCCCATCGGGGCCTGTCGCCTCCGCACTTGCCGCCTCTTCTCTGTACGCACCAGCGTTTTCTTCTGCGCCTCGGCAACTGCCTTCGTGATCAGATCATGCCATGGACTACGATCAAATGCCTTCGATTCCCATGACCTGCAATCATGTGTGATAATCTCATTTTGATCATGTTCTGGTAACGAACCTTTGCTTTCCCCACATGCCGCTTCCCAACACTTACCTGACCATATAATAGCTGCTTTAATATTTGCGTCGAATCCATACGGCACACACGATCGAGTCACCTCAAGTATCTCAGCAATGGTATGCAGTCCACTGCATACATTCCACTTCGGCACAGCACCTCCGTGTCTGCAACTCTGTTACACCAACCGATGCACAGAATCCGTCACAGACACTTGATTAAACTGCTCGAGATATGTCTCGCTGGTACATCGCCCACGTTTCGCTGCCGTATAGAAGAGCAGATAGCACCACGGATTTGTGCACCATCAGCTTGGTGCCAACGGTAAGCTGATGGTTGTTCCACATTCGGTGATCTAGCTTCCCGAACACCGCCGCTGCCTTCCATACATGGATACGCAGCTCACTGTATGGCTGCTAGTCAGTCGACATCACACTCCCAAGGTAACAGAGACGGGAGGTAGTTTCTAATACTTCAGCACCAATGCTGATTCGCGGCACCATTGCAGATTACACATCCGGCTATGGCTGAAGGAGACAAACAGTTTTGCTTGTATTGATGGTGAGCCCGAATTTGGCCGCTGTCGAAGCCAGAGCACTAGTCATGTGCTGCAACTCATCCGCGCTGTGTGAAAACAACGCACAGTCGTCAGCAAACAGCAACATACGGATATTTGTCTCACAGACTAGAGTTCTCGCACCGAAACGACGGATGTTCAGCAACCCACCATCAATACGGTGCTCCACACGAACACTGTAAGCACAAGACAACATTGCATGAAGATATATATTAAACAGAGCAGGAGCTAAGACAGCCTTACTTCACACTAGAGACAACTGCAAAGTCATCCGAGGTCTGTTCATTCAGCTGCACCTTAGCCCGCATACCACTGTACAGGCATCCAATTAAGGTTATAAAATTACGCGGGCAACCAAACTTACCCAACACCAGCCACAATGCCTCGCGGTTCACCGTAACAAAACCTTTGGTGAAAACAACAAAAAAGCGAATACAACGGCTGGCTTAATTCTCTACACTTCTCCTGTAACTGACGAGCCGCAAACACCATTTCGATGGTGCTGCGACCCGAACCGAATCCACACTCCTCTTCCGCCACGTTAGGCTCCACAACCTGACTGACGAGGCGGTTGAGCAGGATTCGAGCAATCACCTTGTCCACACAACTCAGCCAGTTAATGCCACGATAATTCGTGCAACATTACTTGCTCCCTTTACCCTTGTGCAGTTGTAGCACAAGGGCATCCTTCAGCTCAAGAGGCATCTCCTCCTCAATCCACACGCGTTGCACCAAGTGGTGCACCGCAGTCACCAACGCGGGTCCGCCGTGTTTCAATACTTCAGGCAGAATCCCATCGGCACCGGCACAGTTGCTGTTTCGCAGCTGTGCAAGTACTGTCTGCGTCTCATCCACTTTCGACATGTTCGCCAAACTCGTCTTCACCTCGTGCTGCTTCAGGCCGTTCAAAGGAGGCCAGTCGATCTCTGAACGGTTGTTCAAGAGAGAGATTTAAAGTGTTTTTGCCAGATCTGCATTAGGTCTGCAGTGTGTGTACCGGTAGCGCCTGAACTAGCATCGATCAGCGTCCTCAGTGGCTTCAACCTCAGTCGATACACTGCCTTCAAGGAGTCAAAGAATTTCTTGTGTTGGCGGCGTTCGGCGTAACATTCCATCTGCTTCGCCTTCTCCGTCCACCATGCACTTTTAATGCGACGGAGCTATCAGGTCAGTTATCGAATTCGCCCAAATTTTCTCTTTTTCCCCAAGTTACTGGGTCTGCCACATGTGCAGCAAATGCTGCACTCTACTCAAATACCAATGCGCCAATCGTCACATTGTTCACCTGAATCCAGTCAGACCGCTTGCAGTTTGTGCGGCTGATGGTCTGCTCGGCAGCAGCTGTCACCTGGTCGCGAATGTGGTGCCGCAGGTCGCCCACCGTGGCTATGCACTCCACCTAGCCCAGTCGTGCAGCTATGGCCTTCTGCAGCTTAATACGTTTCGGCACAGTACCGAGAAAGAAAATGTTAAATTTGCGGCAGATTCATGGCATGAGTGCAATACATAGATTTAGGAAAGGGTATGTACAATTTGGGTCCGCACCAATTTGTGATCAGTACCACACTCCGCTCCACGCAGTACACGTGTCATGCGCACTTCACGCATGTCACGCTGACGTACGATGACATGGTCGAGCAGGTGAGCGTGACCACTTCGTGGCTGCGTCCAAGTTGCTATATCACTTGCACTCGATGCAAACCGCCTGTTCGTGATCGTCAGGCATTGAGTGGCGCACACATACGGCGACATTTGCAGACTACTGACTATGATGGTTTTCCTTAACTTCGAAGCCGCCTTCGACTCTGGTGGCCGCACCAGCTTGTGGCACTGCCTATCCATGAATGGCGTACCGGCTAAATTCCTTTCCTTTATTCAGTTTCTACCTTGACTCCCGAGGCCGTGTAATGGTCTGAGGGAAACTGTCGATTGAGTTTCCCACCACAAATGCGGTTCGCCAGAGTTGTCTTATATCTCCTTTCCTCTTCAGCTTTGTTATCGAAATCATCATGAGTGACCCGGTTTTTTCAGACTACCAAATTGGAAGTTCTGCCAGCTGACCGACTGACAAATCTGGGGTATTCGAACGTCATTGCTCTTCTTGGGTCTAACGCAGTGGTTATGCAAACACTACTGCATACACTGACATGTAGCGCCTCACTCTACGGCATGTGCCTTGCACCTACAAGTCTAAAGTGCAAGACTGTATCTATACACCTCGGAACAGCCACTGGAACTGGTGGAACGGTTGATTTACCTTGGTAGTTGTGTCACAGCTGTTGGTCACATCACTGAAGAGGTTTTTCGCGTATCAGCATGGCCCAAGTGACTTTTCAGAGACTCAACCACCTACGGAGACGATGGGATATCGGCCTGTCAGTGAAAGGTAGGGTGTAGAATGCTGCGGTAAGGCCGGTCTTACTGTATGGATCAGAGACCTGGCCAGTTCTCGGCGAACATGTTTAACGCCTGGCCATGTTTGACCACCGTTGCTTGTGGTGTATTGCTGATATCTGATGGGAGCACGCGGTGAGCAATTCTGAGATCCACCTGTTGGTCTTTGGCAAGAAGCATTCTAGTTCCTCTCTCGTATGTTTATTTACCCCTAGTCGCTTACGCAGGCTGGGCCATGTCTTCCGTATACCCGTTGATCGGCTTCCTCGGCTGCATTATACGCCGTGGCTGCAGCAAGTTGTGTGAAACCGCGACGTGGCCAGTCCATCACGTGGCATGGTGACATGTAGAAACTGACTGAGATTTGGTCAAGCTCGGGCGTGCCGTCTTCGTGGATGGAGGCGTCGGGATGGTCCACACCAATGGTTAGAGACCGTATCAGACATGGCGCAGTCACGTAGTCACTTACATATCTGCATTCGGTTTCTTGCATCTGGTAATTTAATTTTCATTCCATTCTGATGAGTTTAACGCACCTCGTTCTTGCTTCCATTTTCACTACATCCTAGTTGCCTTTAAACCCATTATCTGACAGTTGTAAATTTTTGTTATTCTCGTGATATGAGTCGTGGGAACTGGATCCACAAAACTTCGGTGCTCGGATCTAGTGTTTCAGCTGAAGTGTTCTGAACTTTTTAACTACTGTGTTCTCAACAATCCTGGTCTCATCATCATGTTAGGTAGTTACGAAGAAGTCGGCTGCATTCTTCATCCACAACTCATTAATGTCAACCGACGACTTTCTCTTTGTTGGTTCTTCTCCCTTTACTTGGTTTAATGGCACCACTGGTTGTCCCTGCTCCTCGGAGAACACATTTGTTTATTACTGACTTGCCACTACACGTCTCAAACCGCGTAGCTCTGAGTCAAATGCGCCTGAATCCACTAAAACCCATCCTTGGATCGCCTTTTTCGCAGTTGAATTGTCGTCAAATCTTAAAAATAACACATACTCTAATCTTATCACTCCTACCTTTCGAATACCTGGTCTCTGACATTTATCTTCGAGAGTTGGATCTGCTCGTCACTGCCACGTTGGTTGGATTGTTGGGCCGAAGATACACACCATTTCGAGACCCCCATCCATTGCGGTCTTGTTAATCAGAGTCCCGAGTTTCAGAATGGATGTGGTTAGCATCTAGCAGCGGAAGTTGCCATTCTTGATCCCCCTATCAATTTTCCTTTTTCTCGTACCTTTCACATTTGCCTCCTTAGTTCGCCAGCAAATGTGTGCCCATGACTTCATCACTTGTGCTAACGATGCATGCAATGCCTTTCGAACTGTGGTTTTTATTTCAAATCTCTTCTTTCAACTTTTTCATTTTTCCATGTTTTATGTATCTCTCACCTACACGTACTTGATGGCTATTTTGTACACCTGACTTGAGTTATGCTAGTGGTGATAACCAACCTTTTTGCTTCTCTGGCAGTGTGTCTACTCGGAGCACTTGTTATACTTAAATTATGCTCCCTCAAAAACCCGTTTGAATTTTTGTCGCTTGGATACTGCTGCATGGTTGGTGTCGTCTTAGAGACTGGACGGATGACCTCGGAAGACATCGCTGTGTTGTCTTCACTCATGTTCCACCGACTTCTCCTCAATAACTTCCGAAATGAATTTATTGTAACTCAACTCCTATCAGAGGCCGAGCAAAGTCGTCTCTGCTTTGGTACTGGTCAACCTGATATTGATCACCCGTGTTTTGGCCCAGCAATCACCGTACTTTCCACTTCAGTAGCACCGCCTTGCAGCTGAAACGTTTGCACCCAGTCTACTGACTCTCGCGGAAGAGTAATTCATCTTATCTGCTGTCTCCTTCGCTAGTTGGATCATTTGAACTCACCTAGAACGTTCATTTTATCCTTCCATGTGTTTCAGGAGTCTAACACGAACTTGCTTTGTTGAAGTGCGACAACAAGTCCGGATGTCACCATCGTTCCTGACTGCCATCTGTGATTCACCTATGCTAGACCTGTCCACACCATTACTTTCCATGTCGTACGGTGAGACATGGTCTGCAGACCGGTGGCCATCAACTGTCGTCCCGTGCGAACGTCGTCAGACCATTTTCGTCATTACTATTAAGTCTAAGTCATATGTATTAAAATGAGAGGTTGCGTCCGAACAAATGAGCGTCGTGTCGACCCTGCCCACTTAAAACAGAGAGAATACAAACGAACGAGAGTGGGATTCAGGATTCTTTTCATATGAAAACGATATTCTTGTTATAACTTTAAAGCATTCATATTTTTGTTCGTTTAGGCGGGCTGACAGATGCGCAACTGTTGAGAGAAATCGGAAAACTGAAACATTTTTGACCGAACGAAGAGAATTAGGACTGAGCAAATTATGGGCCAGTCGGATGTTCAGGAGAGGAAAGTGAAAATGTTAACGTCGCAGCGAAACTGGGATCCGAACTCAGCAATTGGAGCTAACGAAACGCTACGTTAAAACATGCGTCATTGAATAGCCTCGACAATGTCTGTAGCTATTAAGCATTCCTTACTCATGATTGAAGCTTTGACTCTTATTCAACACCTCCTTCTTCTTCAACAAATTAGGTTACATTTACTCCACATGGTCCTTCGATCGACCAAGTTACTAGTCCTGATCTAGCCCATTTCCTTGTCAACTGAGGACACAGTTTTTTCCTGAGTAACGATTCCTCTAGACTAAGCCATCGTTACTCGTTGGGCAGGTGCAAGTGGCTACTCTGCCTTCTGCACGACGGTAACGTAAACAAATGGAGTGTATGCGGCTCTATATCATAACTAACCGTTTCCGTCGTTGCCTTTTCCATTGCCCATTAGTCATAATCACTGACTCATATTCCAGGGGACTGGTGGTATGCGCGGAGATAACGATTTTCGAAAGGATAAAATGGGCGTTAAATGCTTTTCTGGATGTTTGCTGGACCTCCGCCTGAGTTCAGCTGTCATGAATTCGACTTTTGCCATCTAAATGCCTCTGCTTTTTGCGATGGTATGTTCGATTAGTTTTTTGTTCTCATACTCCAGTGTCTTCAGTTTTCCTTTCTGACACTATTGATACCATGACTTACACTCTAGGGTGTATTTGCTGTTAGTTGCTTAGAGAAACGTAATGAAAAAATTCAGCACCGTCTCAGTGTACTTTCTGATATTAAGACTTTTCCTTTCCTTGTGATCTGTTTATGTTTCCTGATCAATCCTCAGCTCATTTCTTGTGCTTCTTTCCTTCTCGTCTTTGATTCATTCTTGGGTCATCGATTCGTGACCTTTCGAATTATATTTCAACTCACATGGGTTATTTTCGTCCACTTATCCAGCATATGCCGGTGTTGACGAGCGCCAACTTTATCCTGACGACGATCTTGTGAACAGCCCGACTGATGGGCAATCTAGGCGCCAAAGCACAATTTCTAGAACCTTGAATCGGATAGTCGCTCCTTTCTGGCCCACATCCACTTCCACACTTCCTCCGACACGTTCGGTGTCTGTGTCAGAACGTGGCCCCTCGCAGAAGAAGCGAAATTACGATCGATGGGGTTATGATCACGTCTCCGTTCCGGCTGACTTGTCGCACTGGGTCGAGTCAGATGAGGATCCAATTAAAATTTGGACTCAAAACAACCATCAGCTGGAGCACACCTCTGATCTGTGTACGTGAATGTATCTTACCCGCGTCTCCTGTTTGTCTGTCTATTTCCTCTCCTCGAATTGCCCTAGTGATTTCCTCCCTCAGGTAATGCGCCATTTGGCCTCCTATCCTGTTTTACCGGGAATTTCAGTTCAGCGATATTTCTCATTCGTCGCAGTCCTGCTCGCTTCTGTACCCCTTTTCATAAATGCTCACTTACCTCCTTTCTTTCCTCGCTATGTTGGATCTCAGATTAACTGTCCTCCGCTGATTCAACTTAATTCGCCACCGTCAATGTGTTTTCTGTCCAGTTAGATCACATAGCGAACCTGATTTTATAGATGTTTATTTTACACAGCTTGACGTCAACGAGCCCAGATTTTAATGTAGGGCAACCGTTTCGCTGTGTGTTTCAAGCAACATGGGCCCATCTTTAGTTCCCCTCGTTTTGCACCACAGGCCCTCCTCCTGTTTCAGCATGACTGAGTTGCTGCTGACTTTTTCCTGTAAACTTTACCGAGAAGCACTGTGAACGAATTTCTAGGTTGTCAACCGAGAAGTGATTGTTGCCAACATTTAGGTAGGTTTACCGAGATCCCTTCTACGCTCAGCTTACAAACCGTTGTCCTGAGGACGGCCAAACCGACCGTCTCAGTTACTCATATTCATCTGAGAAAATAGTCCCAAAAAAGACATCAGCAGCAAAGGATAGCCAGACGAACAAGCTTGTTTTCGGTGATTCTCCTCAGGTTATTACACCACAACGAATAGGAATATAACTAAAACAGGACATTTAAATGCGATGAATCAATGATGCGAATTATCCGGTCAATGAGATTAACTGATGGCATTGGCTGGAGTAACATTAGTGTAGGTCTTAAAGGCATCGTCGTTACAGTGTTCACCATAGAACTTGAAAGTAACACTTCACTGCCTTTCTTACACGTCCAGATCATCAGCACAGAAGAGATTGCACAGGAAAAAGTCTTGGGGCGGCCAGTTTCGTTCCAATAAGTCAGAAACGAAACCTCATCCGTTGTCTAACGGAGCGATCGTGGAGAATATGCACGGATGACGCGCTGTCAGATGGGTTGCGATTCATTCGGAACGTTCTCGAATAAAATGGTCACCCGTACAAATTCATCCGGAGACACATGGAGTCACGAGAGCCCATAGTCCAACCTGTCTCCGCAGAAAGCGGTTGATCTACTATCACTGCCTTTCAAGGGTGATATTAGCGGAACGAGTCACCCGAAGGCTCTCCAACGCCCCCGCGAGAACCTACTTTGTAAATGATCTCCGTATCGGCTTCACATCTAAACCGATCGTGAGCCAACAACTGAAGGACAGGATATCAAGGTCGAATATTTCTTCCTGTGCGTACCACTTTCCTTGCTCGTCTCGAGCTAGTTATACTAGGAAGACGAGCCGGCGACTGCCTGAGAGAATCCGGGAACATTGCCCCTCGTGGCTCTACACTGGTGTGAGAAAGACTGTAGCAAGCGCGGGGCTGTGACATCTGGCCGACTGGCTTCGCTTTGTTCATAAATAAGACTTCCAAAACGATTTCCCAGCTTTGTCAGTCAGCTGGATGCACCCAAAAAGTGATGGAATTGATTTCCGAGAGCTACGAGAATTGCCAACTATCCCAGACTTTCTTCCTCCGGAAGAGAATAAACATTTAGTTAGAGGAGCAAAGAGGTTGTTTTCTCAGGCGGCTGCTCATCCCCGCATACTAGCCAGCCAGTTTATTTTATCTTCTGTTCTTAACTAGGTGTCGCACTTTAGCCGTGTGCATTTTCATAGGGCTTTGAACTTGCATATCAAGCCCCCTCTTCCATCTAGCTATTATTCATCATCGCTAAGGTCGTAAGACTGTCATGATTACCTATTAACTACCGGTGTATGGCCGCTAGTATGGTTGTTGTTGAATGTTTACAATTTGCAGTGGCTTTAACCGCAGCCACTTAAATTCCGTACTTGTCTGCCGATTAACACCCATGATGCTCACAGTCTCTGCAACAGCTGTTTGCCTGGTGTTGCTGGATTTGCACCATAGTTTTGCTCATCTTCGTTTACTCCAAGTTTCGAGCGACGCATCACTGGAAACACGGACATAACGCTGTACCCGATCATGTTCCCTTCTACTTACTATATCATTTTCTAGCGATGGGTTGTATTGCTGGTGTCATCTTTATGGGACTTATTAATTTCAACACTTCACCGTAGCTGGTTTTGGTGGCGCTGAAGCGGTCGGTATTCTGAGTAACAAGTTATGGGCACCAGCCATGTATACATGCTGTACGATTACCGTGTGTCGTAATATTCACGCATTCATGATCGTTTGAGGCGAGAAGGCTTTTTATGTGGCCTGCTCAGGGCAAGCGTCTCCGATTGACCAGGACTGGGCGGATGACTGGCCGTAGAAGATTTTCTCACCGACCACCCGAGTGATCGATAGTATTCGCAGACCATCTTTTTGCATAACACGAGTTTAGAGTAGCCACTACGGTGTCTCACCCATTCCAACTTAACGGCACGGAAACCAGGAATTGTAACATGAGTCGTTGAAATCGCGTCATAACCGACAATCGTCGTCAGTTATGCGGCTTTTTCACTTTTACATTCGACCGACGATTCATCTGTAACCTGCGGCTATCTAGATTTGCTCTTCTGCCCTCCGTTATGTACCCATCTGGTTGGTGACCTTACGGCTGGCCCCACCTACCTTGTCACAGAGTTTTGTGGAGAAGCGATCAACTGGCCCAGGACTATCCACTCTGAGATGCTGATTATTAGTGCTAGCGCATTCCTCTCGCCTTCGCGACAAACGTGACCTATTCACAATTAGTCAAACTTGTGTAAGGCGACCACTCAAGGTACCGACACAAAGTGGCCTTCTTGGACCGGTGGTCGCCACAGACAGATTCATACGTAGGGACATTACTCATAGGAGAAAACGTTGGAGATGTTTTTGGCTGGTCATCATAGACAAGTGGTCACTTTTGCCGGTTGGACTGTACTTCAAAAAACTTCCAATATCTAAACAGTGGATGCACCTAATAGCTTACAGTTATGCTGTCCCATGGCTCACATTCAGCTACAGAGGAAACTAATACAAACCGTCTGACCAATCAGGAGACTTAAAATGAGCAATGTATCATTGTAGTGTGATGTGCAGCAAATCGAATGGATCCACCATGCCCTTACGAGGCTCATCCTCAGTTTACGGGATCTGCCGTAGAAAGACCAATGTGAGAGACTAGGACTGTACACCATGTCCCACTTTCGGGTGTGAATTGAGTCCATCATGAGTTACTGTATTTTGCATGTCAGTGCCTCACTCGCGCTATGGCCGATTTCCTAGCTACGCACACTGCAGCACACTCTGTGTTTCGGTCTGGTCTGTTACTTAAGGGTAACCAGCTGGTGCAAGTTCGAGCCTGTGTAGGGACAGGGCGACCTACGCAATATCGTTAGCCCACGTGCAACCGGTGGTGTTTGCGCAGCAGCGAAGTTTCGGTACCGCCTACCGGCGTACTGCTGATGCCTATTTTTGTGTTTCCATCGGTGAGTAGTGGGTGTTTGGAATAGTTTACCATGACATCTACTCAATGCAAACATCTATGCTACCGTTTAAGACCTTTGGTGCACCTTCCGAAAGCTTTGGATTTAGAGAGCGCTTCTATGGCGATTTTGACATAGATTTGTTATCGATTTATTGTCTTGAGCCAACTACCATTATATTTTCACACCAGAACATGAGGAACCTGTTGGTAATGTCCTCTATGGAATATCTGTAGAGTTGTACGGATTTTACTTATGCTCGCTCCGGAGATACAGTACTCAGTATCCAGTGCATGTCGCACCTGATTTCACCAACGCTCCAGAGTCAGCTATGCCGCATCGATCAGCGGCTACTTTTTTGTTCTTTGTTCTATGAACTCTAAGCGCAAATAGTTTGCCTTCTCATTTCTCACTGATTTATTTGACCCCTGTGCTTGATTGTAGGAGGCAAGGAGCGTAGCTTGAACACTTGACGTTCTCCGTTCCGTATTCCGGCTGCTTTCCACTATGCTAGTTCATACACAAGAAAGAAAAAGAAAGGAATTAGTAATGCGCCGGTACGCATTCCCGACGCTGCACTGCCGCGCAACCACCACTGGCCGCACGTGAGCTAAGGATACTGCGAAAGTCGCCCTGCCCCTACGCGGGCTCGAACTCGCGCCGCCAGTGTACAAGACAATATCGTTACCTTTAGTCTACGGGCCGGCAACACGCAACAGCGACTCTCGTGACTATAAGCGGTGCACACGGACTGACATGCACTGTCAACGTTGCACTGTTGCTGCCGTTGTAAAGTTACTTGTGGATCTATTTGTCTTTTTTCCAATTGTAACCATAAATCATCGAAACTTATCTGCCACAAAATGGAATTACCTATGACTTTACAGATCTGTACGCAATGCAGGCGCCACAGCATCACGTAAGTGCTGTATGTGTGGTTCACTTGTTTTCAGCGTACCTGTACTTTGCATTGCACATCGGTCGCTCTTCTGCCCTCCATGCAGATGCATGTTACACTGGCTCATCCACGATAATCGGCCCCTACTTTTATTTTTAGTCGTTTCCTATGTTCTTTTCAGGTACCCCACCAACTTGCCCGGAAGCTGATTCCGAGAGACATCACCCATCAGGATTCCACTTGCCGGATGATCCCGCAGTTCCCGGGGTTTCCGCTCCCAAATCAACCACCCGCTCGTCTTCAGGGTTTGACCACAAAAAGAATTTGCGTCCTCCACTAAAGCGTGAGCCGGTCAGTGATCTAGATCGCATTCGCGCACTCAAATTTCCCCAAGATCCATTCCTGTCGCCGTATTTAGCTTCTGACGAGTTGATGCGCCAGATTCCTCCTTTAGGTATCGCGGTGAGTCCTCAGACTTGTATTCCATATTTTACTTCCCTTCCATCGCTAAGATTCTCGTCATCACGTGCACGCGATCCCCGTTTCTTAGTCTTCATCACGATAATCACAAGAACAGCTTTATCTGATACTTTATTCCCTGCTGTTTTTATGCAAACACTTAAGTGATCCAGCAATAAATCGGAATACCTGTAGCTCGGGTGATCTGTTCAGATTTTGTTCTGCTGTCCGAGCTGAACAGTTTCGTTGCAAACGTTTCATCACCAATCGTGGTGACTTCTTCAGTGCGTAATAAGCCAACTGAGTTGTTTTGTCTACTCTTACAGACGTGCTCGTCTGTGTTTGTGGCATAGAAGCTAACACCATAGGATGATGTGATGCAAAGTGTTCCCAACAATGGATTCACGTAATCAAAAAGTCCTGGGATTGATCGGTTACACTAGTCAATGACAACTACCCTTGATAGGTGCAGAGGATTGATGTCACCGGGAACAACAGGTTGCTGTCCTAAATCATCCGAAGTGCCGGTGTCATCAATATCCATGTAAAGCGCTATGTGCGATAAATGTCCATCTGGTCGATTTTAGGTCGTTTGGTCTGAGCACTAGGTGGAACATTTCTAGAAGCAACACTGCATAACTACAAAGTCTATCCTTTCGTTGGTCTCTACAATCCAGTTAAAATGTCCGTGTCCCGCCTCCTCCATCAATCATCATCATCAACCATCTAGTTTTCTTTTCCTCACCACTTTTGAACCCAGTTGTCACACTGACCATGGAGATCAGTCATTAGTCATAGCAAATTATGAATTCAGTTCGTACTACTCGTTATGCGAGCAACGATTTGAGTTGGAGCCGCGTTGCCACAGTTGTTGTATTAAGTGACAATTAGTCGGAAAATGTGCAAGAGAGCGGCAACAGACTCTTTGTGCAGATTTCGAAGAGAATGAATTACAAGTCTAATCGGGGATGGAAAATGGACAACGGACAGAGCACAATAACCACTGCGCTTCATGTCGCCGTTACTGACGCCCTGTCTCGCATCCCAAACTTGCGTCCTCGTGACTTACCTGTGCTTGACTCGAGGCTTTACAAGATGTGGCTCTCAGCTAGCAGTGTTGTCCCCTTTGCTGTCGTCTTTTGGCCAAACTGCCTGTTTACAGTGTGTTTGATGCTGAGTTGTCCATGTGCTAAGGCCGATATTGGTGCTAACAATGTAAGCCGCGATGAAGCTATCTTTCCGATACCGCCTTGTCTTCGCACGATAGGTAGCTGTTTGTAACCTTAGGTTGTTCACAAGATGTAGGCGTCTTGATCCTGCATGTTTACTTAAGGCATTTAGATTTTACAGTAGATTCCCCTTCTCTTCTTCCTACTAGTCTGCATTCTCTGGGTCATTCTGGATATACGACAGCGGAGCATCAGTGACCGGGATGAGTGTTAACCTTCTCCAAACCATTTATTCTCGACTCTTTGGCCGAGTGTTGATATTCAGCGAACTCCCGACTCCGTTCTGTGTCACTAATGTCACGACACTTCGCTACGGATGATATTTTGTAGAGTGCTCGGGACGCCCACGAACCCACGGGCTTCGAACTACTAGCGGAGTACTGACTTTGCGACTTAGAGTATGTTAACCAATGCACCGTTTCTGCGTCTGACAAGTTTGGAATGCATAATCCACACCTAATAGATTGGAAGAAAACTTTAGAGATAATGACTGGACGATTCGTTTGGACTAGGTATGGTACCATTGCGGTGGTGCACATTTTGTTCACTCCTCGTATTAGCCACGCTGGATGGTGCTAGCAGATGCCTTCAGACAAACGTCTCATTTTGCGACCCATGAAACTTATCCCGCAGGAACAGGTAAATTGGTACATCCAGTAAGTGATGACATTCACCGATCGCTTATCCTTCAACTGGTGGTGTAACGTGAATGTATCATACCCATTTTTGGCATTTTGACACCATTTTCGGGTTACTCAATCCGTTATTTTTTAGCTAAACTATTTACCTGTGTTGTATTTGTCCTGACGATAAATCGACGGGAACAAGTTTGTTTGTTCGACCGTCTTTTCATGATTCAAACGAACTGAAGCGTAAACATCCTTGCAGTCGGTATCGCTTTAAGTTGATCAGAAACAGCGGAATATTTTTGACACACGCGGCGGGATACCCGTTCCTCTGTCGCTTCCAGTGAATAAAGTCCATCTCTTCTAACGTTTCTGAACACGATAGGGTTGTTTGGTCAGTCCTTCGGTCCTTCACACATAGTTAACCTCATCTATTCTATTGAATTGGTTCGTTTTCGCTGCTCACAATGGAATTAGTCCTAGCACTAACTTCCAAAAACACTGAGCAATCGTTTCACCGTATTGCAGCTTATCGGTGCTGCGCATTCCCATGATCGCTTACATCTAACGATGTCCCCGTCGTTTATGATTCCTCGCAGCCCGCCCAAACTGTGTTGTGTGTTGGATGTTCTGTTTCCAAGTCAGAAATTGTCTTCGCCCCTTCGAAGCATAGGGTTTTCCTCCCAAACTGATCCGGAGCTACAACTGTTTTTACTGTCACATGTTCTTCTTTGGAAATGATCGATGAGTTGGTTCACTTCGACGCACAAGACCTCTGCGTATTTCTAAGACCCATCATCTCGGACATCGCCCCGTGACTTCAGCCTCTCTGTAAGGCGACGGGCTTACAGTGCAACCGTGCGAACAGCTCTGCTCTATGATTTTGATCCCATAGCCGCTCTCACGAACATTCAACCAAACGAGCACACTTTATAATGATTAGATCCAACTGTTTGGAATACTATTTCGATCCTTTTTCGCCATCTTGTTTTAGCTCATCTTTTGCGGCAGTCTGCCAATTTTGCTGATACTAATCACGCATGATATGCATACCTTATATATATATATATATATATATATATATATATATATATATATATGTCGTCATCATTATACATGTCAGCTAGAGGTGGGGAAACACCTCTGCTATTGTACCGCAATACATAAAGGAATTACGTACACACATACAATACATAAATGAAAAATAAATACAACATTTACATGCCAGCTGAGCTACCAGCAACGGATAGGCATTGTTCCGGTAAGCTACCAGCCAGCAACTAGGCAAAAAGAAAAAAGAATTATGTTTTGCCCTACGAAATGAGATCGTAGATGGAGGGGGATGCTAAAAGGGGTGGGTAGGGACAAAGAAACTCACAGCAGGAACGCCACTGAAGTCGGCTCCTTGCCATGTCAGCAAGTTTATCCAGCCAAACGTGTTCACCGTCTTTCGGACCCCAACCAGGGAGCCGTGAAACTCCAACCGAGCCTAGCTCCGAAGTGAGGGACTTCATTCCTCTGGACCAAGTCATCGCTTGGCCACCTCTCCTCTTCTTCCATCCACACCCCCGGCGAGCAAACAACGCACGTCGAGGGAGTCGGTGGCCTGGCATGCGCAACATGTGGCCCAGCCATCGGAGCCTGGTGAGTGAAATAACGGTGCTGGGCGGTTCATTTCCTTTACCTGTGCCGGAAACAAGGCGTCGAACACGCTCGTTACTCAAGCGGTGTTCCCACCAGGTGTGAGCTAAGCTGCGAAGGCACCGGTGGTCGAACGTAACTTGCCTCTTTATGTCCGCTAATCTAAGGGGTCAGGTTTCACAACCGTACAGTAGGGTCAAACGTACCGCTGCATTGTACACTCTACCCTTCAGGGCGAGAGTAATGTCGCGCCGTCGCCATAAGTGGCGAAGGTTAGCAAAAGCACTTCGGGCTTTTGCTATACGATTCGTGATCTCATCTTCCATCCCACGGGTGCTGATACAACTTCCCAGGTAATTGAATTTCTGAACGACTTCTAGCTGGTCCCCACCAAGAGTCAGTGCAGGAGGCGATCCCTGCCAATCTTGGAGGAACGCTTTGCACTTCGGTGGTGCAAAGCAAAGCCCGAAGCGGCTGACAGCCAGTGCTAATCGGTCCAGCTCGGCTTGGCACGTCTGGGAGCTGTCACAGATGAGGGCAATGTCGTCCGCATATTGTAAGTCAAGAAATCGTTTTCCTGGGAGTAACTCCACACCTTCCAATTCATGTCCCGTAAATGCAATCTCCATGACTTCGTCAATAGCGAAATTGAAGAGGAAAGGTGAGAGCGGGCATCCTTGTCTCACACCGCTGGAGATATTGAAGGGTGGCGACAGCTTGCCGTAAGCCCTCACTCTGCCCATGCTACGCGCATATAATGCTTGGATACTATTAACATATTTCTCGGGCACACCTTTCCTTAGTAGACAATTTCAAAGGGCACATCGATCAACCGAATCGAAGGCACCTTTGATGTCGAGGAACACGACTACGGTGGGCCGCCAATATGTGTGACGGTGCTCCAACAACTGAAGCAAGGTGAAGATGTGGTCAATGCAGCCACGATCACGACGGAACCTGGCTTGCTCCTCACGAATCTGGCTTTCACGAGCGTCAGTCAGTCTGTGAAGAATTATGGAGGCGATGGAGATCAGACTGATTCCTCTATGGCTGCCGCATTCCGATCGTGAGCCTCCTTTGAAAATTGGGACTATGATGGAGCGGCTCCAATCGGTTGGGACAGTTTCCTGCTCCCACATTTTCACTAGTAACTCGCATGAGTCATCCACAAGAGCAGGTCCCCCGAATTCGAAGAGAGCTGGATGAAGATCATCTGGTTTCGCGACTTTGTTCAACTTCAACAGTCCGATCTCACGTTCGACTTCTGAGCAAGAGGGTGGATCCAAAAGGACAGCCCAGGGAGCAGGGCGATCAGTGACCGGCGAATCGAACAATTCTAGCCGATTAAATTGCTTTTCAAAATGCTCAGCCCAACGCTCCAAACGTTTTGACAAATTGTGGATAGACCGTCCATTCTCATCGCAAATGGTTTCACTAACACCAGGTCTCCTGCTGTCCGTTTCCTAGTATCAGACGGAATAACTTACGGTGGTTGCCACTGGCAGCAGCCACTTTCATCTCTGACGCACGATGAGACCACCAAGATTCGCGGTCTCTCAGGCTAGCACGGAGTTTTTCGCGGAGATCTTTGCGAGTTTCATTGTGTTCACTTCCAGCCGGGATATGCCGGCGAGCGTCGATAAGTTCCAGAGACTGCGAAGAGACCCAATTTCCAAGTTGGCTATTAAACTTACCACATGAGGATTTGCCTGCTGCTAGTAAGGTCTGGTGAACATGTGACCAGTGACCATCAATTGTCTCCAGTGAGCGATTACTCAACTTGCATGTCAGCGTACTTCGATACGCATTCAGAACAGCTGGCTTTGTCCGTTGGCTGGTGTCAATACGCTCACATCGTCTTCGTGGGCGTCCGCCAAAGCGCATCCGCATGTCAGCACATACAAGTGCATGATCGGTGTCCACACATGTGCTTCAAATCGAGCCACTATTCCCGATGCAGCCTCTCCGGCGGTAACTGATAGCAATGTGATCGATCTGCGTCCAAGGCTGGTGGGCGCCAAGTCACCCTCCGGCGGGTACTGTGTCAGAAATTAGTGCTCGCAAGAAATAAGCGAGCATCTTCACACAAATGAAGTAACCGCTCACCGTTATCATTACGGGAGCCTACACCGTGTTGACCGCCCAGATGCATTTCATCAGTGGACAACTTTCCAACTTGAGCGTTCAGATCCCTTGCCAGCACAACAGTGTCCGAGCTTTATCTGTGGCGAAGGCGCTGGGTCAGTTGGCGGTAGAAGTCGTTCTTTACGGAATCATCGCTACAGTTTGTGGGCGCGTAGGCAGCGATGATGAATAGACACCTATTAGCCCCGCGCGACTTTGAATCTTTAAACGAGCCAGCCAATCGGACCGCACACATCCGGCTACTGATTGGAATCCAATCACCCAGGGCAGCTTCAGCCCGGGGACTCATGGCAATGCCAACACCAGCTTGGCCGATGCTGCATCGTCACCGGATAGGCGCAATGAGAAAGTGCTGCTAATGTCACCTGAAGGGGATCGCAGAGTGAGAACAGAGCTCGAGTCTTGCAAGCGAGTCTCTGATAAGCAGCAGATATCGATCGAGAGGGTCTCTAATGTTCGGGCAAGTGCTGCCTGTGGACCGATCTGTAGCATTGTGCGTACATTGAGGCATGCCAATCTGAAGGAGGATCGAGGGCTCCAAATGGAAGCCGATGAACTCGAATGGGCCGCTTGCTTGGACATGGGCTTGTCGACAGTGCAGGAATGACGCTCCGCGTTCACATGTGAGTTGAAATTAGAAGCTAAATGCCTAGCAAAGCATGTTGGGGGAGGGCCAAGAATCGGGAGGTTGAAAACTGGGGGGATATAAGTGAAGCTGGAACGGTACAGTAAGAGTGAAAAAGCATAAGAGGGGGAATAAGAAGACGGGAAGGCTTGAGCAGTAGCATCCAAACTCCTATCCACCCTGCACGATGCAGCAGATAGGGCACCATTGATTATCCTCTGCGGTGGCCAGAGCATCAAGAAATTGTTTGAGGTAAGATTCATAGTATTGCGTGGGCAGGATACTGTCAGGTTGCCCAGGCCTAGACAGGAGAACGATTAGGGTTCTCAACCAAAGCCTTTGGTTCCAAAACCTGTCCGCAAGGCAGCGGGTTTGGCACTAGGCTACAAGGAGTCCGTTTTAAGGAATAAGGAGCCACCGTCATTCCAACCCCCAACCTGGAGGACCAGGAGGCTGAGTTTGTCTGGCCTCTAACCATTGACCAATCTGGTATGAGTGACTATGAAGGTGCAAAAGCATCACCCAGCATAGCTCAATGGATCGCTGAGGCACAGAAACCAACGCACCACGGTAAGGTCCAGCGTCATTGCGATATATATATATATATATATATATATATATATATATATATATATATATATATATATATATATTCAATAGGCTCATGTTCTGGACGCCTCCTCCTGGCGACCGCTGAGTGGGAGTTGGGTTACGCCCTTCTCCCTGCTAAGATCCAGGACACCAATCCGTATGAGTCAGTGAAGTGCCCATGTGCTAGATTCGCTGCCTTTCGGGTGTTCATTTTATCAAAGGCTTTGGCTGAGGACCCGAGTCGTTCTCCTGTCAGGTGTGGGCGTCCTGCCAGTATCCTAGTCCATCCTCTTCGGAGGTTAGGAAGTGGTCGATGGCTTTCTTCCCGTAAAACCTATCCCTGGGGGACAGTTCAACGGGTTAAAAGCTTACCGCTCGATTGGCGTAGAGCACGAACGCCACGCCTTGTCTTTGACGGTAGGAAGTCTCCTCCGGGTGCGCAACGGTTTCCCACTGTCTGCCTCAAGCCAGGCAGCCTATAGTCAAATTGTTGCAAACCCGCCAAAACCCACCTGCGTCTGGCCGTGGTCGCAGTTGGATATCCTTCTACGGTCGCAAAACATATATGAATCGTTCCAGTACCTCAGGCTGCGTGTAACGGACCTTAAGCGGATCCCAATCTGTCTCTGCATCCACATTCCAGAGCTGGATGTGCTACCCACTGCCTTGTGGGTTAGGCTATTGTTCCAAGGACTCCGGGCAAAACACTCAGCATTGGGTGCTGGAACGTGCGCACACTACTGGACCGGAACTCCAGTGAGCGCCCCGAGCGACGCACTGCACTGGTCGCGATGAAACTGGCGCGTTACCACATAGACATTGCGGCGCTAAGTGAAACCCGGCTCGCTGAGCAAGATAAGTTGCATGAAGCAGGTGCTGGCTGGGTGGGCAACGCCGCCTCAGCACAACGTGATCATGGGTCGGATTTGCAATATCCGATCGCCTTCATGGTCAGCTGGTGGGTGAACCAACGGGCATCAGCGCGCGACTGATGACTGTCCGTCTACGACTCGGAAGAGGTAAGTTTGCCACCTTTATAAGCACGTACGGTCCGACCATGTGTTATCTTGATGACACGCGTGATCAATTCTACACTCAGTTATCTTCCGTGATACAGTCTGTGTCGACGAGCGGGTGTCTGTTTTTGCTGTGTGAATTCAACGTGCGCGTTGCGCCTGATACATCTGTGTGAACAGATGTGATTGGTCCGCATGGCGTTAGTTCAGCGAATGCGAACGGTGACAGGCTGCTTTCACTGTGTGCCACTCGCGGCCTGTCGATCACAAACACTCGGTTTGCACTGAGTGCGAGTGATGTAGCAATTTGGACGCACTTACGGAGTGGTCACGCTTACCTGCTCGACTATGTCATCGTACGTCAGCGTGAGATGCATGAAGTGCGCATTGCACGTGTACTACGTGGAGCTGAGTGTGGCACTGATCACAAATTGTTGCGGACCAAATCGTACATATATTTTCGTCAATCTATGCATTGCAAACCTACCGCGAACTGGCGGATATATAACGTTTTTCCCTAGGTGCTGTATAGTAGAGGATGGAGGTGAAGAGGGGGTGAAGGAGGGGTGTGATATCGAATGCATAGCCACGGTGGGCGACCTGTGGCACCAAATTTGCGACCAGGTGAGAGCTGCTGCTGAGGAGACCATCGGGCTCGCAAACTGTAAGCGGTCTGACTGGTTTTCGATGGGAACAATGCGACGGTTTGCGCGTTGGGGTCGAAGAAGAGTGCAGCATTTGCTGCACATGTGGCAGACCCAGTAACTTGGGGAAAAAGAGAAAGTTTGGGCGAATTCGACGCGACTGACCTGAGAGCTCCGTCGCATTAAAAGTGCATGGTGGACGGAGAAGGCGAAGCAGATGGAATGCTACGCCGAACGCCGCCAACACAATGAATTCTTTGACTCCTTGAAGGCGGTGTATCGACCGAAATTGACGCCACTGAGGACGCTGATCGATGGTAGTTCAGGCGCTACCTGTACACAGACTGCAGACCTAATGCAGATCTGGCAAAAACATTTTAAATCTCTCTCTTGAACAATCGTCTTGAGATCGATTGGCCTACTTTGAACGGCCTGAAGCAGCACGAGGTGAAGGCGAGTTTGGCGGACATGCCGAAAGTGGATAAGACGCAGAGAGCACTTGCTCAGCTACGAAACAGCAACTGTGCCGGTGCCGATGGGATTCTGCCTGAAGTATTGAAACACGGCGGACCCGCGTTGGTGACTGCGGTGCGCGGCATGGTGCAACGCGTTTGGGTTGAGGAGGAGGGGCCTCCTGAGCTGAAGGATGCCCTTGTGCTAGCACTCTACAAGGGTAAAGGTAGCAAGTAATGTTGCACGAATTATCGTGGCATTAACTGGCTGAGTTGTGTGGGCAAGGTGATTGTCCGAATCTTGCTCAACCGCCTCGTCAGTCAGGTTGTGGAGCCTAACGTGGCGGAAGAGGAGTGTGGATTCGGTTCGTGTCGCAGCACCATCGAATGATGTTTGCGGCTCGTCAGTTACAGGAGCAGTGTAGATAATGACACCAGCCGTTGTATTCGCTTTTTGTTTGTTTCAGCAAGGCATTTGATACAGTGAACCGCGGGACATTGTGGCTGGTTTTGGATAAGTTTGGTTGCCCGTATAAGTTTGTAACTTTACTTGCATATCTGTACAGTTGGTATGCGGGCTAGGGTGCATCTGATTGAACAGACCTCGGATGAATTTGCAGTTGTCTCTGGTGTGAAGCAAGGCGGTGTCTTAGATCCTGCCCTGTTTAATATATATCTTCATGCAATGTTGTCTTGTGCTTTATATGCGGCTTGTGCTTACTGTGTTCGTGTGGAGCACCGTATTGATGGTGGGTTGCTGAACATCCGTCGTTTCGGTGCGAGAACTCTAGTCTGTGAGACAACTATCCGTATGTTGCTGTTTGCTGACGACTGTGCGTTGTTTTCACACAACGCGGATGAGTTGCAGCACATGACTAGTGCTCTGGCTTCGACAGCGGCCAAATTCGGGCTCACCATCAATACAAGCAAAACTGTTTGTCTCCTTCAGCCATAGCCGGATGTGTAATCTGCAATGGTGCCGCGAATCAGCATTGGTGCTGTAGTATTAGAAACTACCTCCCGTCTCTGTTACCTCGGGAGTGTGATGTCGACTGATTAGCAAGTATACAGTGAGATGCGTATCCGTGTATGGAAGACAGCGGCGGTATTCGGGAAGCTAGAGTACTGAGTGTGGAACAACCATCAGCTTACTGTTGGCACCAAACTGTTGCTGTATAAATCCTTGTTGCTGTGTTCTTCTATACGGCACGACAGGTGGAGGATGTGCCAGCGAGACATATCTCGAGCGGTTTCATCAAGTGTCTGTGACGGATTCTGTGCATCGATTGGTGCAACATAGTTGCAGACACGGAGGTGCTGTGCCGAAGTGGAATGTATGCAGTGGACTGCATACCATTGCTGAGATACTTGAGCTGACTCGATCTTGTGTGCCGTATGTATTCGACGCGGACACCGACACAGCTATTATATGGTCAGCTGAGTGTTGGGAATCGTTATGTGGGGAAAGCAAAGCTTCGTTACCAGGACGTGATCAAAGTGAGCCTGTCACATTCTAATCTTGATTGCAGGTCATGGGAATCGGATGCAGCTGTCGAGGTGCAGAAGTAGACCTCATGCATACAAAGTGGATGCGGCAAGTGCGAAAGTGGGAGGCGCCGATGGGTTGTACGCCATCGACATCGAGCGCATGGTGCTGTAGCACATGCGGTTGCGAGTGCCTGAGTCAGGCAGGCCTAGTGAGCCATGAGCGATTCCACTCATGGCCAGCACCGAAACGACCACAGCTCCTGTGGAGAAGATAGGCAGAACCAGCGCAGCCTTTATAAATACGCTGCATTCGTTTTACTTACCGCTTGCTTGCATGCTGAGTCTCTTTATTTCAGGTGGTGGATTTTCTTTACTGTCTCCTTATTGCCTGGATGAACTATTTTCTATTAACTTGCACACCTCGCTCAAGTTAATTGTATTTAGCTTTGATATCATTTTCGTGTTTGTGGCATTTTCTTAAAATGTATTTTCTGACGTCTCGAACATAAAGCGGACTTTTTGACAATAATTTATTTCATATGCTCATATGTTGTGCCAAGTGCTGAGGCTGATGTTGCATTCATGATTCTTCCCCACTGCAGTTGGGCTAAACCAACTTAAACCACTTAAACTAGACCTTTCTAAGCTGGATAAGTTTCATTCCACTTTAATTGGTTTGTTCTGCCTACCTGAATAATCTTCTTTTAACTTGCACACGTTGCTTACGCTAATTGCGCTTATCTTCGTTAACTTTATTGCGTTTGTAGCATTTTTAAGTAACTTCTGGACATTTTTTACTTATCGCGGGTTCGCAGCGTACCAACTTACTTCATATGCGAATTTGTTAACAGTTATGTCTGCATAGCCGTATTCTTTAACAGATATATTTTATTTGATAATGTCATTTCAAGTGATTGGCTGTTGTTTGACATCCCCCGTGTGACTGCGCTTGATGTGCATGTTGACAAGGTGCCTACCTGTTTATTACCCGCTACCTCGTCCATCTGGCTCCAGGAGACAGTTGGTCATTGCTGAAGGGGACGGGGTGCACGGTCCTTGTGGCCGTGCTACGCTCGAAGAGTGGTTCCATGCACTCAGTGTGGAGCGGACCACGGTCCAGCCACCGTCTTGTGTGCGCTTGATTCCCCAAATACAGCGTGCTTGTGCTTGCCTGTGAAGGAGTGTGGGCCGGCTCCGTTGATGAGACGTGGCGCCCATCCACATGCCTCCCGGTCTTATTTCTTCGGGTTTACACTGGATATGGGGTGTGTGGGTGGTGCAGCGCAAGCGATCCATGGTCCCTCTGTAGGCGCAGGCGTCCTGTGGCTGGGCACAGTGACAGGTAAATGCGAAACCGGATGCTGCCAACCATATTTGTCTCTGGATTTTATTCCTCTATGAAGAAACTTCATCCATAGCCGATTTTCTGTGTTTGATCTTCATAATTCACTCGCTGATTAAATCACATTCTTTTCACTTACGTCTATTGGGATGAATGCTATTATCTGAATTCTTCACTGATAATCGGATTCTAGTGCATCCACTGATTATCACATTTGACAGGATTTTTCCCAAACGGGGCTTGTCGTAAATGCGACTTCTTCTCCGTGCGATTCATTGTCGCAACATCCTTTACCCCACTTATGCATCATGCAATTCAGACGACATAATTACCTCTATCCATCACTTCGATCTCACGCCGTATACAGACATTAGTGGGGGGAATGCCTTACAACTTCACGCGGTTGCGTGTGAGTTTCGGAGATACTACATGTCAACCCCCAAGGGGTGGATGGTGAGAACATTATTTTGTGTCCTGATTTTTCTGACTGTTTCTTATTACCTCGGACCGAATTTGAAGCGGAAACTCGTCGTCAAACAGTACTTCGATTGAGCTGATTGTTCTGGTTATTTCTATGTGTCTGTTATTTGAACAACTCAAACTTAAGTGGAACACGATCACATAATCGGTCAATTCTTACGACGAATCTGCCCATTCACCAAGGAGCACGATTGTATCAATAAACTTCGTCCTACCTGCCTTCGCACCTTGGTTTGGCGATTACCTTTTTGATGACCCTGCTCAGATCAGACACCTCTCAATTTGAGTGGGAGTTGGGCAAATACCGGAGCGAGACAACCACAATCAGAAACAGAAGGAAGATACCGTCAGCTGTTCCGCATGGTAAGTCGGTAGTTGGCGCCACATTCTAGACGAGAAACAGGTGGTGGCAACCCTAACGCGGTCGACAGGTCAGTGTACGTAGGACTGGCAGTTAATGGCATGGAACATTGGTTTGGGGAGTTTAGCGTGATTGCCGTCCGTTTGTACCCATAAGTGTGAGAAAGTCAGGACATTGGCCGAATGACTTTCTAAGTTGAATCAGTAAGTCCGCTGATATGTGCTTATTTGTCCAATTGAACATCCTCTAATGCACATGCATGATGCTGTCATCGGTAAGCTAACGTGTACCCAGGCAGAATTCGGATCGTAGTGATCATTGCAGTTTGGACATAATTGGCCTTGAACCATTGCGCTCACTGTTCAGCGAGGCATATTCGCTTTACTATCCCTTATTACGTCTACTTTCCCTATGCACCCTCTCACCCTTCAGGTATCAAACTTTGATCCTTTCTTGGACGATTGCTTAGAATTGGCTAAACGCGCCTCTCGTCTGAACGTTCCTGTCGATTTGCGCGTCCTAGATGATCTCCCCCATGCGTTTCTTAACTTCGCGCCCTTCGGTCCTGAGTTTCAGCATGCGAACAAAGTTTGCATGAATCTTTTAAAAACCCTATGTGAACAGAGGCCCGGAGAACAGCCTGGCAACCCCTGCCAATCAACGGCTGCAACAGATACTTACTCTTCTCTGGATGATGACAACGTATCGTAACTACCTCCGATCCTTGTTCTTACCATGTACACTAGATTTTACTATTCGCCACTTCCCGTTGCATCTGTCCAAACTCACACCATTTGCGCTAACCAAACGAAACAACATTTTATTTTTGCTGCTCTCATCCCTTCGGGGCCTTTATTCTTTCACTTTTGTATACTATCTTCTCCCCTAGATGTTACGGTCTTTCATTGTTAGAACTTGCAGCAACAGCAGTAGCTCTGCACACTCACCATACAATCTGTGATGTAAGACCACTCTTCCTTGTGTGTGAGTTCATTGCACTGCATAGTACCCACTACGTTCCGCCACATATTTTATCAACAATTAACCAATAAAGCGCCAGCGAAACATTGGAGTGTGTCATGTTTACGCTTCCGCCCTTTCAGTGCTCCTTGTTTAATTCGGCCAACACCACTGGCCTCATTGTAACCTCAGAAGCGGAGTTGCAAAACATTTGCTTGTCTGCCAGTCTGGAATGTTGCTACTGTGCATGTTAAAGGAGTGTGGGCCGGCTCCGTTGATGAAACGCGGCTCCCATCCACATGCCTCCGGATCTTATTTCTTCGGATTTACACTGGATATGGGGTGTATGCATGGGGAGCTGTGGGTGGTGCAGTGGCAAGCCACTCATGGTCCCTCTGTAGGCGCAGGCGTTCTGTAGCTGGCCACAGTGACAGGCAAATCCGAAACCGGATGTCGCCAACTATGGTTGAGTAGAGTATTGTACGTATCCTCGTGAGTACCCGCAGGTATGATGCTTGCACCGAAGCAGTATTACAATTGAAAGAAAGCGGTACTTATAAGTGACGCCAGGACACAAAGTTTTAAGACTGGACCGTTCCGATCGTCTCCTGTCCGATGTACGTTTGAATTTCCGAAGAACGTATGTTGCTCAGCCTGAAGCATTGACAGGGGATACCATCACACATTCGCTGATGGCCTCTTTGATGCGACCACAGCAATAACACATCAGATAAGTCCCGCTCCTCACTGTCAAACATTTGGATGTCGATAAAAATGTTCAGTAAATTTCCAAGAAACAGCATGGCTATCACACAAGTTCTATTACCCGGCCGTTTGCAGATGTAGGTGTGTACTAGGTTTTGGCAATAAGCTATTTGATGATTATCTGTCATCGTACTCTGATGCAGCGATTCGGCGTTCCTAATCAGTTGTTGCTGTGCACTACTCCTTTCCGATGAAGTATAGTAAGGCAGTACCATCACAGTTAGCCTTTTCTTCTTCTAAGTCTACTCGGAAGATTGGCCATGTCTGATTCAACTTTTATCAGACGCCTCTAACGTCGATAGTAGCTGTCTTTGCATAAGCGCAGCTAAGTTCACTATGACAGGTGAGCAGCGGGAACTACTATAGCTATGCTCACGACTAACAATGTGGTACAGAACGTGAAGTATCAACATCATGATAATCGCTAGTCAGTTGTTCACTGTTCAAGGCTTTTCCAGGGCGATTTTTCCTGGGATGCATGGTCCAACGTGGCCACACGAAGGGAAGTCGTCGAGCCTTGTTCACCAAATGTCAACCTTTACATCATGGGAGGAATCGCTGTTTAATGGCTACTGTAAGCGGCTAAGCGCTTGAAGGTTTTGATTCACGCATATGCACCGGACTCAAAACAACTAAGCTGAAACTGGATGATACCGTCAGTTGTTCCGCATACTAAGTCGGGAGTTGGCGATTCCAGCATAGATCCATACCATCACTTGGAAGACCGCGAAATGGCTTCAACTGACACACACGCTTAATGCGAATGTGCTGATGGATGGACTGAAACTTTATCCGGCGTTGCACTTTCTCTCTACACGTCGTGCTAATATTGGGCAGCTGGTCGAGATATGGTCATTTGATCTGCAAATCAATGTCCAGGAGCGGAATCTGAGTAGAAACGAGCTAGAGGCAACCTCTCATTGTCTGGTAAACGATACCATGGCGCTCACAATGTTCTGTGAGTCACGGACGAATAGTAGTAAGTGTAAGATACCGTAGCCCATCGTCTCACCACACCACCCTACTAGAGTCAACTTGAGGAGGTAGTAAGTGCAACACAGGTCACGAAGAGTAGAAAAGGGTAGTGGGCAACAAGTGAAGTAATTACGAAATACAACCCAACCAAATAATTCCAATAAGAGGTAAGTTAGATGTGGATCCTACATCCTAGACGGGTGCGATACAGCTTCTGCATGGCACCGTTAGTGATTAATCATTCTAGAGTGAAACGGTACCCAAACGACTTGCGTTATCGATAGCATATCGATGACAGTGATGGAGTTAGCAACTTTAGTAAGTTAGCAAAATGATGGTGCGCTTCGGTTAACTAGTGCAAAGAGCATTGGTTTTCATGTGCTCAGCTAAAATAAACTCGGCGGATGAAGAACGGGAGATATACAAATTCTCGAATTGGGCTTCGAACCAACTGAGATTTCACGATTTCAGGTTTTAAATACAAATCGGTTTTTCTAGGTCAATCGGTACACAATTGGCTTAGCTTTTTATGAGAAAGCAGCATGAAGATCGCAAAAAATAACACGGATGATTGGGTAATAATGTTACCAGTGGCCATTCTGTAGTGTAAAAACAAGCATCGAACCTTCCTCATTGATCCGCGTCACCGGCTGTTCACATGTGAGGCATTTCTGTTCCTGCTGCTGCTGATTCACGCTCCGACCTGAGTTCGTCCGCCCCGAATACAGCACCCTACTAATAAAATCAGCGGGAGCCGTACCCGCACTATACCATTTGTCACTTGTTAACATCCTTAACGCAGTCCCTTGCATCCTTAGTGCATCAGCTACCACCCGTAGTGCAGCAGCTATCATCCGATACTCACCGACTTGCATCCACCATTGTATTGCGTAGGCAACGGCTAGCAGCCAATAGGATTCGGCATAGCGTAGAGACTAAACACACATACGACGAAGAATGCTCACGCTTGGGATGGTCGTAGGAAAACTGTTAGACTTGAGTGAGACCAGCGTGGTCCGACTCTGGTGGACAGCAATTGAGACCTTACTAAACAGACCTCAGCCGGTGCACTGTGTCGCGCGCGCTCTCACTGGTCAGTGGGGGTGTCTGGACATGTGCTGGAGCGCGCAGGCGAATCGAAGCCAGCAGAGTCCCTGAGGGAAAGGGAACGCAGTTGCGCAGGAACATGTCCGGAACACCGGGTTCAAACCTGAAGTGGGTAGGGGGGCGTAGTCAAGGTTCTTGTGTAAACGAGCAAAGGAGATATCTGTTTGAGGCTAGGCCGCAGCTGATGCACGGAATACCATAGTGAACAATGCTGGCTTGGTACTGCAAAGTGCTCTATGTAAGAAGCACAAACAGGGCCTCAGGCTACTTCGATCGGATTGTTAAGTCCGCAATACAATCTACTGTTTGGTCTCGAAGTCAAGTTGTCAGTAACATAAGGAGCGAAACGATATCCGTCGCAACGGAATGGATACAAATCGCTCCTCGTAACTTTATGCAATGAAATATCATTAAAAAAGCATTCTGACGCATCCTCAGATATAAGCTGTACATGGGGTAGAAGATAATCATATTTCAACCAGTTCGCCCCCATACGAGCCACGCAGGTCAACTCTGGTCGCGATAGACAGAACAGCTCCCGTGCGGAATGATATAATCACCATTGTAGTGGTGGTTTAGGCATGTGACATATGTTTGGTTGCTACCTTGCAAATTCCTTACAAATGAGATGTTAGACCGTATACTACATTACTTTTCTCCTCGTTCCTCAAGTACGCAAACCTGCAATATTTCGTCGCGAAGGGATTAGATTACAAGCAGCTGTTGTACTACGGTTCTCCAGAACATGGGGTATACTCAGTGGTTTGGTGCGGATGAAAAAACTTGCGATTAACATGTCCCACAAGGTGTTGAGTCGAGTTCTCCAACGGAAGGAAAAACAACTATAAACGAAAAGTGCAGAAAGCAGTGAACCTGCCGAACAAAGTTTTGTCCGCCTGCGTCGTTCATAAGTGATTTAGTGCAGCTGTCACTGCTTTCGATTTCCCCAGAGAAGCGGGTGTGGGTTTGATACGGTTTTGTTTTCTGAATGTGAGTATGCCCGGTACTAATGACACCAATGCAAATTCCTAACCGAACACGGATAAACGATTAACGGACCAGACACAACTGTTGATGATTCACAACCAAATGTTTTTTGACTTCGTAATTCGATAGAGTTGTACAGAAACCTTTCTACTTTCTCTTAAATAGTCTCAGTCAGGTGTGTCGTACTTTGGTGTAACGCGAATAACTCGTTGTCGACACGGGTTTGAACACAGTGAAGGTTGACGCTGAACTAACAGGTTTCAGTAGTGAATTGCATACGTGGCAAACAGGTATGGAGAAATTCCGTATACTATCCAATCGGCGGCCAGTTTGCGTCGTGGCCTCGCAGTCTGTTGTTATGACTGAGTTTTATCAGCTGATACTTCGTGTGATTAGGGTGATCATGATTAGGTACCCGCGCATATGCCGATAGGGTTCTCTGAAGACTCCTAAAGTACTTAGGCGCTGTTCGTAAGGTCAGTTGCATTGTCCTTTGATGTAATTGTTTACCCGATGTTGGGAAGTTTCCAAGACCGTGAGATCATACTCCAGCCAATTTTTGAAGCGCATATTCCGCTTGCAAGTGTGTGCATTCAGAAAGCATCTTTAAAAAAATGGCTGGGTCCAAATGACCAAAAGCCCTTTTTTAGTGCTAGCACAAATCGCTCGGACCATCTTAGATTTTCCTGAATTAGTACACCGATATCTTTTTCCCGAGGATAGTGCTGGCGATCATTGTTGCCAAACTTATAAAGCATTTGGTGTTGTGGATGGAGTGCCCCACATTTACTAACGATGAACTGAAGACGATTTTGGACTGATGAGCCATACTCCTTGGCGACGTCATTTTGAAATTGCACACACTCTGTTAAAGCTATGAGCCACTGCCGAGGATCTATGTCGTCTCCGTAAAGCAAATAATGTGAAGTGATTATGTCAGATTGTCACTTCAACCTACAGTTACAGCCCTAACGCGCGTTCTATTCGGTTTGTCTTAGTCGTTTATATGTTATATTTAGCTTGGTGAATCAGGGAAAACGGACTTTTTACTACACTGACTTCATTATTGGAACGGGAATTAATCACCAGCTGCAAATCCGGAACATCGGGGCTCCTTGTGACATATCGTATCCCAAGTGTATTGGAGTTAATACTGAGAATCTCATAATTTCACTTCCAGACGTGTGTACAAATTGAAGTTGCTGATACCCTGTGGGAGGGGATTACTAATGCGTACCCACAATGGTTACCTAGGAGGCCGCGACGGTTCAACTGCTGGCATGCCCTAGGGAAGTCGATGTAGACAACATCAAATTGTACACCAACACCCACTGTTTCCATCCAACTGTCCCATGCTAACAGTGTATGGGTAGTAGTGCACGCTGAGTTCTGGCGGAAGCAATGTTACTCTTGCGAGATGTAGTCAACTTAATCAAGGTATGACATGAGTAGGCTGGACAGATGGTCGGTGAAGGGATGCATGTTGGTCAATGTTATGAGGAAGATGTGAGGCAACATACCAGTATGATAGCTTGACATTGAAGCAACTCTCAGATCGACGGTTTATACTGTTATATCAGGGGACCCGAAGCTACGGATATAGAGTTATGTTCCACTTCTTGTTGCAATACCGATCTAATGAATCTTCGTCTTTGACGCCCTACACAATTGGTGAAATTAGGCGTGGACGTTTGCATGACCAAGTTGGATGCTTGGTACCGAAACCCAGTAAACCATAGATCTTACGGTGTCTTTTCAATAGTCCGAAGGCTTCTTTCTCAGTCGCCATTCTAACCTGAGAGGCCACGAGGTCAACTTAGCTGCACACTATAGGCGACTTGATCGTCAAAATCACCTTTACTCCCTTCTGGTATCCGGAACATGCAACACTTTTCTAGCTCATGTCACCTGGCCTCAACATTAACACATTTCAAAAGGCGCCTTGAAGACACATTATCCCACGTGGCTTACATGATATATGGTCCGTTTCACTAAGCGGATAAAACAAATCGAGTCCAACCATGTGCTCACCATTCCTTACCGCAAAATTGCAATGACAAATCTCCCATCAGTGTTTATGTGATTACCTTTGTAAGTCATTTAGAGCTCAAATATTTCTATTTATTCACGTTATTTGGTTAGATTGGTTTCATAATTCCCTTTTCATGTATCCTACGTTAATTGTCAAGCAATCGCATTTATAGCCGTCATAAATCATTGTTCATTGTGTCAATCGTTATCACTGAGCTTTCGCTCTCTGATGTCTTGTTCTGTGTCGACTCCGAGCACGTGCTGTCCCCAATCGACGTAATTGAATTACTGGATAGTCATTGTTAAACATTCCGTCGCAGCGGGACTGGACTTTAAATTGGTGCGACGGTTTGCGTACCTCGACCCATTGAGCTATACTGGATGGTGTCTCCGGGCCCCATCAGATCTACTCCCACCAGGTTGGGCAATCGTGAGAAATCAGACAAACTCAGTCTCGCGCTCCTCCAGCTTGAGGATTAGAACGGGATGGCATCCATTTCTGTAAAACTAAATCATTGCCACCTCCCCGCTGCCGTGCGGACAGGCTTTTGAGCTAAAGGCTTTGGTTGAGGACCCCATCGTCCTTCTGTCTAGGTCTGGGTACCCTGGCAGTATCTCAGCCCACATACAACCGTGGCTTTTTATTCAAACATAAACTTCATCCTGCACTCGCCGTCGTGCAGATTATCAAGGGTCATCTTATCTTCTGCATACAGTAGGGCGTATAAGCAAAAACCTGCTACTGCTGGCTTCTCCCTTCTTTCTTTTCCACCTGTTTCTCTTACTCCGGTCTCGACCCCATTACTAAACCTCCTTCTATAATTCCCAACTTAATTGACAGCAACCGAAGTGCAACTGGAGTAGAACCATTTACAGCCACCTTCCCACAACACCTATCAGCAACAGTCCCTTATAAAGCCACGCTGTCCCGTCTCCATGGCGGCGTCCAACGTTCGCACTCTAAGTCAAATGGGTCAACAGGCTACACTCGCACGCACCTTGGACGCACTGGGTATTGATGTGTGTTGTGTGTCCGAGACTAGGATCGATGACCCTAATGGGGTTGTTGAATTAACTGCGCTTGTCTTGTCCTCTCGTTATTGGTTGCACGCATCCGGAGACGCCGATGCACCACTCACGGGTCAAGCTGGTGTAGGTATCATTCTAAGCTCCAATTCTGAGCCATCGTTGGTTGATTGGATTCCGATGAACAGCCGTTTATGTGCAGCGCGTTTGACGACATCAGCTAAGGTTGATTCACGAAGTAGTACAAAACGCTGTTTGTTTGTGATTTCCGTTTATACTCCCACCGACTGCAGTTCAAATGCTGTCAGGGGCACATTCTATCACAAACTGAACGCGCCACTATGCAGTGCTACTACTTCAGATATTATAGTACTTGCAGTGGATATGAACCCATAAGTCGGACATCTGAGCTCTTCAGAAGCTCAGCTGGGTGGTACTTATGGGCTTAACTTCGAACGAACTGAGAACGTTGCGCGTCTGCTGCAACTGTGTGCGGAGCACCGGTTGTTCCTTAGTAGCACTGCTTTTAGACACAGTGGGCGACGATGGGCCATTTGGCGTTCTCCTGTAGCTAATCAGCGATGAACCCGAATTGACCACATTGTCATAAGTTACAGGTTGCGTGGTTCCATCCTTTATTGCCGCTCGTACTGGAATACCTGCGTCGAATCTGATCATGCTTAGTACGCTGTCGTTCCTCCATGAACTTTACCGGGATGTGCACCATGCGTCTCCTCCGATTGGCAACCGAGAAATTGTCTCAGCCCTCGGTCAGGCAATCCTATCAAGACGCACTGCGTACCGAACATTCGCTATCTTGTCCTACTGACCCTAAGCTTCAGTGGAATAGGATCTTGGCCGCCATGCACACCGCAGCAGCATCTGCTTGTGGCATTATCAATCGTTATGTATATCCGAGAGGTCGGTGAACCTGTTGGAATCTAGAAGAAACCTCCCGTCTGCCTCTGAGCCCAATGTGACCAGACCCACTATTAGGCGCGAACTAAAGCGGAACTTACGTGCTGACAAGGAAGCCTGGTAGACCATTATGTCTGAAGAAATGGAGGGTGCAGGAGCAGTAGGCAATTACTGCAAGCTCTTCCAGCTAATCCGCACCACTGGACCCAGGTAACCAGGCGTCCGTGAAACAATAAGAGACAGCGCGGGTGCATTGATACACAATAAAGAGCGCCGTATGGCTCGTTGGGCGGAACACTTTCAAGATCAGTTCAGCTGGCCTCCTGCTGCTGGACATCTTTTTACTCAGGTGATGCAGGACGAACCATGGACGGTTAGTTTAGAGCCTCTATCAGAGGCCGAGGTTCGGAACGTGATCTCAGCTTACGATAGTTTTCGTACAGCTGGCCCGAATTCCCTCCTACGTGCACTATTTATGGATGGAGATGAAGTCCTCTGCGAAGCACTGATGTCCCTATTCGAACGTATCTGGAATCAATAAGGGGTCCCGGCTAACTGGAGCAAATAGATAATAGTGGCAATATACAAGAGGGGCAGTCGCACTGACTGTGCTAACCACAGGGGTATTAGCCTAACACCACTTGTGACAAAATTCCTGGCCTTGATTCTCGTTCTTCGCCTCACTGTGGAACGGGAATCTTGGATTATGGAAGAGCAGGCAGGTTTCCGCCCAGGACGTGACTGTATAGACCATAAATTCACTTTGCGGTAGGTGCTAGAGCAGCGCCACGCATACCGCAGACGGACAATAGCTGTGTTCCTCGATTTCAAGAGTGACTTTAATTCAGTCGATCGATCCCTTCGGTACGAAATACTTGCGCGGAAAGATGTTCCCACGAAATATGTGAACATCCTACGTGCTCTATACTCTAACACTACAGGCGGTGTCAGGGTATACGGTGGCCTATCGGATAGCCTTCCGACCACAAGTGGCGTTCGTCAGCGTTCTCCGATTTCCCCATTTTTGTTCAATTTCGTCGTGGATTCTGTCATGGAGTGTTCCCTTGCGAAATCTCACGATATAGGCGTCGAGGTCCTGCCTGGTGAAAGGCGAATTGATCATGGTTATGCGGACGATATCGCCTTGCTTTTCGACCATGTTTCGACGGCACTATCAACCCTGAGTAGCCTATCTAGAGTGGTTCTGTTATTTGCTATGCACTTCGCACCTTCGAAGTGCAAAGTGCTGCTGCAGGACCACCAGCCACTTGATGACCCATTGACCCTTGCTAACGAGGAACTCGAGGTGGTTGATCAATTCACTTATCTTGGCAGCTGCGTCAGCAACGAAGGGCGCATAGCGACTGACGTTAGCTCACGCATTACAAAGGTCAGAACGGCCTTCTTGAACCTGCTTCATCTTTGTCGACAGAAGGGAGTTTCCCTCCGTCTGAAAGGCCGTGTATACAAAGCCACAGTGAGGGTCGTTCTGCTCTATGGTAGTGAGGCTTGACGTCTTCGATCTGAACATCTGAGGTGCCTTCAAGTCTTTGGTCATCGTTGTCTGCGAAGTATTGCTGGTGTCGGATGACACCAGCGTGTCCGCAACGATAAAGTGCATAGTCGAGTATTAGGTAGTGATAATCATGCTAGCTTCCTAGAACAACAGATAGCACTGAATAAATTGCGTTGGCTTGGGTACGTGTTACGTATGCCTGGTCACCGCTTAGCTAGGAGGTCCTTGTTTAGTCTGCCAGGTGTGGGGTGGCGCAAGGCTCGAGGTGGACAGAACTTGACTTGCCAGAGGGAAATAAAATCACTGACGATAAAACTGGGTGCCGTTTGTCCCTCTCGCCTTCTGGACTGGAGTCTATGTAGCTCGCTCTGTGCTGGACTCGAGACTTTGTAGGACATGACTCGCAACCGACACCGGTGGCGCGTCTGCTGCCATCTTCTAATCGGATTGCCTGCTTAAAGTGTGTTTGGTGCTGAGTTGTCTGTAGGGTACTGGCTGATTATGACGCGGGGCAGTAAAAGCCGCAAGGAAGCTGTCTCGCCGATGCCGCCTTATCTTTGCACGATAGCCAGCCGTCTGTGATGGTATGTTAACACAAGGTGTAGGCGCCTTGACACTAGATGTTTTCTTAGGGCATTAAGATTTTAGGTAAGTTCCCCTTCTCTCCCACTTATTATTCTTTATGCCATAGGTCATCTTGGTCCTGTGACAGCGAAGCATCAGTACAAATGACTGATGTACTGCTGTTGTTGTTTTGTTGTTAATGAACGTTTTCATGACATTGCGACTTATTCTCATTTTACTTGATCCAAGTCCGATTGTTCACATTATCTTTGTGTGTCCGCCGTGCGATATTCAACTATAACTTGTTGCACGGGCCAAGCAATTTGTAAACACCTGCTTCACAGAGTTTAAGGTGCATGTGTCTTGGGGACAGTTTAACACTATGTGCGTGAAGTTCAAGTGCAGTACAACCGAGCACTTGTGGGTCGCACACCGACATACTCACCGCTGTAAATCCGGCCAACCGGACACTTGACTCTGACACAACTCACATCTGTGCGTCGCGTTTAGGAACATACAGCCTTTCAACATACGACGAGCGAGCAAGTCCCCTAACTCAATGGATTTGCGATGGCGTAATTAGCCTTACCGTACCAATGTGAACTATACTTTGAGCTGATTATGAGGGTCTACGGATTTACAACTGCCAGAGGGGCGAAATTTTGCCATCGTCCCGGGAGGCTAATATAGTTGCCACGCCACTGGGGCTGTGTGATCCCCCACTGAGACGATGGCACGCCATATCTTTAGATCATCTGCAAACAGCAGACAGAGACTTATCGATCGCATGAAAGAAACTTGCAGTAAGCGCCTACTGAAATCCCTGATGGCGGCAAATGACCAACCCGTTACACGTGATCTCGGTAAGTACATCTTGAATATGTCACATGTACAACTTGATGATATGCGACTAGGAGCACTGGCCTTGGGGATCGATTGCAAAATTACTCCTAATAAGCTGAATCGATTGTTTGTTGGAGCACAGTTTGAGAGTTTTTTCGATCAACTAGCTGAACTTCAGTAAACCAGCCATGGTGCTGTCAGTTGGTTTAGTAATAAGCTGACTGACATT
>OX104068.1:86169888-86186545 GCA_944474145.2 Dicrocoelium dendriticum | reverse complement strand
GCGGCATTTTTGGCTACGTTGGCAGCATTCTTGTTAACACGTTTTTCCTGGTCAAGGTCGTTGGACTTTTGGTTTTTCTTTGACTGGGTTAGAATTTCTGTGGAGAAATGAATAGCGAGAGAAAGTGAAGATCTAACGATGAACTCGAGGTGGTCGATCAATTCACTTATCTTAACAGCTGCATCAGCAACGATGGGCGCATAGGAACTCACATCAGCTCGCACATTGCAAAGGCCAGAGCTGCCTTCTTGAACCTGCGGCATCTTTGGCGACAGAAGAGAGTTCCCCTTCGTCTGAAAGGCCGTGTATACAAGGCCACAGTGAATGCCGTTTTGCTCTAGGCTAGTGAGACTTGGCCTCTTTGGTCTGAAGATCTGAGGTGCCTTCAAGTCTTTGATCATCGTTGTCTGCGAAGCATTGCTGGTGTCGGTTGGCACCATCGTGTCCGCAACGATGAATTGCGCAGTCGAGTATTAGGTAATGATGTGTCAGCTTATACGCCGTAACGGCGCTTCGCTGCCGCGCGACCACCACCAGTCGCGCGCGGGTTGAGTATACCGCGAGGACGCCCACCCGTACGCGGATTCGAACCGGTGACCTTATGGTTGGAAAGCAAACGTGCCAACCACTCGGCCACCGGCCGACATTAGGTAATGATAATCATGCTAGCTCCCTAGAACAAGAGATAGCACTGAATAAGTTGCGTTGGCTTGGGTACGTGTTACATATGCCTGGTCAGCGCTTAGCTAGGAGGACCTTGTTTAGTCTGCAAGTTGTAGGATGGCGCAAAGCTCGAAGTGGACAGAAGTTGACTTGGCAGCGGGAAATGAAGTTATTGACGACCAAACTGGGTGCCGTTGGTCTGTCACGCCTTCCGAGCTGGAGTCCACGCAACTCTCCTTGTGTCTGGCTCGAGACTTTAGAGGACAAGGCTCGCAGTAGACACTAGTGACGCGTCTGCTGCAGTCTCCTAATTGGATTGACTAACGTGTGTTTGGTGCTGAGTTATCTGTGGGGTCATGGCTGATTATGACTCGTGGCAGTGAAAGGCGCAAGGAAGCTGTATCGCTGAGGCCGCCTTATCTCTGCAGGATAGCGAGCTGTTTGTGACGGTATGTTGTCTACACACGGTGTAGGCGCCTTGACCCTGAATGTTTGCGTAGGGCGCTAAGGTTTTCAGGTAAGTCCCCTTTCTCCCCCTCTTCTTATTCTTTATTTCATAGGTCCTCATGGTTGTATGGCAGCGAAGCATCAGTTCAAATGGCTGGTGTATTACTGTTTTGGTTGAATTCTGTCCAGTTGATCAAACATGATCCGAGCACCGAAGTGCGCTGGATCCAGTTGCCACTACTCGCATTGCAAAAATAACAATAAATAGTAATAAGAGGTAGTGGGGTTAAAGTCAACTAGAAAATGGAGGCAAGGGGAAAGCGTTATCTTCATCAGAATGAAACGAAAATTAACAACCAGATGCGAAAAACCGAATGCAGGACGTCACTGACTGCCTGACTGCGCCACGCCTGTTATTGTCTCCAACCATCGGTGTAAACCATCTCGTGGCCCCCATCTTCGAAAACGGCACGCACCCGCCTGACCAAATCTTAGTCAGTTTCTTTAAACCATTATGCCACATCATGGACTGGCCACTTTACGATTTCGCCCAATTTGGTGCAGTCATGGCATATAATGCACACCGAGGAAACCAGTCAACGATCATACGAAGGACATAACCTTGCCAACGTAAGCGATTAAGACTGTGTAAAACTCGAGAGAGGAAGCAAAAGGCTTCTTGCCAGAAACCAACTGGTGGATCTCAGCTTTGCTCAACCGGTGATCCCACTTGACGTGGGCAATACTCCGCAAGTACGGGTGGTAAAACGTGGCCGAGCGTTTAATTTCTTCACTGCGAAATGACTAGATCTTTGATCCATACAGTAAGACTAGTCTTATCGCAGCGTTATATACCCTGCTTTTCACTGACAGGCTGATGTCCCGTCGTCTCTATAGATGGTTCTATCTCTGGAAAGCCATACGGGCCTTGATGAGTCGCGAAGTAACTTCCTCAGTGATGTGACCACCAGAAGTGACACAACTACCAAAGTAAGCGAACTGACCCACTGCTTTCCTCAGCTGTTCGATGATAGCTAGAACGGAAGATGTATCGATCCAGTCCTGCAGCAGTGATTTGCACTTTGAAAGTGCAAAGCACATGCCAAAGAGTGCAGTGCTACACGTCAGTCTATCCAGCCATAGCCACGGTGTCTGCCCCAAGAAGAGCTATGTCGTCCGTATACCAGGTTTGCCAGTCGGTAACCTGGCATAACGTCCACTCCGGTACAGTCTGAAAATGCCGATTTGTTCATGATCATCTCGATAACAAAGTTGAAGAGCGAAGGAAATACAGAACAACCCTGGCGAACCCCACTTGTCGTGGAAAACTCAGGAGACCCTTACGCGGCCTCGGGAGTCCCGGTAGAGAGACTACATAATGGAAAGGAATTCAGCCGGCACGCTCTTCTGATACGCAGTGCCCCAAGCGGGCGTGGTCAACAGAGTCGAAGGGAGCTTTCAATTTAAGGAAAACCACCACTCGGTCGCCTGTAAGTGGGTCTCTGCTCTAACACTTGGCGAAGAGTAAATAAGTGGTCAACGCAACCACGACCAGGGCGAAAGCTTGCCTAACTTTCAGTGCTTCGGTCCTCACGGGGACCAGTAAGTCGTCGAGGAATGATACCCGTAAGATGTTTTGAGACAATTTAACTGAGGCTTTTCCTCGATGGTTTTCGCACATAGTGCGCTAACTCTTTTTGAAGATGGGCACGGCAGTTGACAGTCGCCAGTCTTCGAAGTCACGCGAGGCTAACAAATGTCTCTTTTTCATCGCTGCCTATGCCCCCACAAATTGTAACGGTGACTCGGTAAAAGACGATTTCTATCGCCAACTGCCTGAGCTGCTTCATCACATAAGAAGCATAAACTTTGTACTGCTGGCTGGAAATCTGAACACTCAGTTGTCCACTGATTAGCTGCATCTAGGCGGCTGTCACAGTTTAGCAGTTGTGGAACTAACACTCAGCGGCTGCCTCGTAGCCGAAGTATCACAAAGCAAAACGTCATTCAAACGGTAGGCTGAACTGTATTCTAACCAGCATGTACAACTCCTCGATCCAGAATTATACATTAGGCCAATCAATGAGTACGTGAGTGGTTTGCTGTCACATGCCAGTAGATGTAAGCAACGAACAGTAAGGACTCAGTACCTTGGCCGTTTTTTCTCCCTTTTGTTCGTACCACTCCAGATAGCTTGTTATCGATCGACGGATCGATGTCGCCGAGTTAAATGGCGACATTGCTGAGCCTCCGATTGGCTTGAGTTTTGAGACTTTGCGTGTTTGTCAACTCAGTATGCTGGTTTGAGGATGCGTCATTTGGCGGAATTGAAACCGAACGATGACTCACGTGATCCCTGTGCCGAGTAAGTTCTAGGCCATCAGGCAAAGCTATTTCCGTATGTTGTATCGTAACTTCGCCCAACTCTCCAGACTGCCAGGTCGTTTCGTTGGGCAACTTGACGTAGACCGGTTCATTCTTGCAGCATCTTCCATCGGAAGGCTTCTGGTTGTACTCTACCCTAGATTTATCTTGCCCAGCCCCGACACGTAGCCAGTAGTCGGGAAACAAAAGACCCAGCCATGTCTTCAACCTCCGCGTGAATATCAGTTCGCCGGGCTCTTCCCAGTAGTTTCGTTTGGGGTGTTGGCATAGGCAAAAAGAAATTTGTCCAACTTTGTTTGCAGTGGAGTAGACGCTTGTTTACGTAACCCGTTCTTGACCGTCTGGATGGCACTTTCTGCCAACCCGTTTGGAACTGAGTGACAGAGTGTTCATTTCACATGATGTATGCCGTTGGTTTTCAGGAACTCTTTAGATGCTTCACTAGTAAGTACGGAACCGATATCTGTTGCCAGTATGTGGTATGACGAAGGTACTGAATACACCTCCTCGCATGCAAGAAACGGTCGTCTCACTGGTGGCATGTGCAAGTGAAAAACTTCTACCCATTTCTATTAAGCGTCAATCAAGAGGAGAAACATTTTTCCATCCAACGGACTAAAGAAGTCTGTGTGTACGTGTTCCCAAGGTTTCCTGGACCATTTCCAAAGGCTGTGTGGTACTGGCGGGGCATTCCTCTGAGTACTTTGGCACACGTCGAATTGGCGGATCAACTCTTCGATATCTCTGTTAATATTAAGCCACCACACATAGGATCGCGCAACTGCCTTCATTCTCGTGATTCTTGGGTGCATTTCGTGTAGGTCTTTCAAGGCATTCTGTCGCCACCGTGGTAGTATAATCGCTCTAGATCCCCCATAGCAGCCATCCATCCTCGGGACTAGGCTCTATTATTCTTACGAAGTAGGGCATTAGTTGCGATTCACAGCTGAGGCCATTCTTGAGAGACTAGACGCTTGACTTTGGCCAGTAATATATCCCGCCCGGTTTCCTGACGGATATCCGCATTTGACATCGGACTTTCGCTTAAAGGTTGTACCAGATGGACCAGCTCCACAGATTTAAGTACGCAATGTGGTAGGTGATTCAACGGTTAACGGCTCAGAGCGTCCTCGATTCTATTTGTTTTCCCAGTGACATAGGCGACCTTGTAATTATAAGCGGAAAGTAATAAAACCCAACGTTGCATACGGGGGGACGCCATCTTGTTTATGCCTTTTTTTGTTACCAATCAGGGTTATCAAAGTTTTGTGGTCAGTAAAGATTTCGAATTTTCTTCCCCACTGATACTGATGAAATTTCTTGACTCCAAAGATATCCGCTAAAGCTTCCCTGTCGAGCTGCACATAGTTCTTTTTCGTTGGTGCTTAACTTCTGGACACAAAAGCTATTGATCGCTCGGTCCTGTCTTCCATTTGGTATAATAGTACGTCCCCGAGCCCTGTGGGTGATGCATTGCAACGAAGGTTGATCGGTTTCTTTGGGTCAAAATGCACTAGCAAGTTAGCCTTGCTGATAGCCAATCTGACAGCACTGTAAGCTTTTTTTGTTCATTGGACCACAGACACCTGTTATTCTTAAAAAGCTAGGAATACAATGGTACAAAAAGACTATCCAAATTGGGTAAAAAACGACCGTGATGGCTTAACATCCCAAAAAATGATTGCAGTTCGTTACCATTTCTGGTGTTGGCGAATCCTGTAGGGAATGTAACCCTTGTTTGTACAAACGAAACCCCAGCTACTCAACGGCATAACAAAAGACATTTAGATTCCTTGTTTCAGTCCGCTCTCCTGAAGCTTTTCAAGACTGCTACAAGTGCTGTCATATGCTCGTAGGCAGTCTGACCAGTAACCAAAATGTCATCTGGGAAAACCTTTCGCTAAATTGTCTAAATTCATCTGAAAGATTGCCGGCGCGGAGCGTATCCCAAATAGTAACCGGTTATAGCAGAATAATCCCATTTGTATTTTGGTAATGGTAATTTCCTCTGCGGATTCCTGTAGCTCCACTTTAGTATAAGCATGGCTTAGATCAATCTTCCAGAACTCTTGTCCATCCGACAACGTTGCGTAAAGGTCATCTATCCTTGGAATGGGATAATGTTCCGTCGTTGTCGCTTGATTGGCCGTCAGTTTATAGTCACCGCAAATGCGAACTGAGCCATCAGACTTCTGTACAGGAACGATGGGTGCAGCCCAGGAAGAGTGGCGTACGAGTGAAATTATTCCGTCCTTTTGTAAACGCTCTAACTCTATCTTGATGCGTACTAAAATTTCGGTTGAGTCTGTGGGTTGATATTCCAGCAAACTTTGAAATCGCGTAATTTCCAGAGTGTGTTAATACCGAAAACGCTAGCAAAAGCTTTCAAGAGTGTAGTTAAGCCAGAAATACTATCCACCTTCTTGGGCTGTTGTAATAAGTAACAAATGAATGCTTTATTCCTGGCCTGTACTTTAACCAGCGCCTCCCAAGTAGGTTCGGTCCGTTTGTGTTAAAAACGAGCAGAAGAGTCAACGGATTGTCCCCTTGATTCACTTTAGCGTCACACGCGCCCAAAACATCGAGTATTTTCCCAGTGCATGATCGTAATTTAGATCAAGTCGGAGTTAGAACGAGGTCGGGTAATGTTCGGTTGTTGATCAATGTGACCGAACCCCCGGTCTCGATCTCCAGACGTACTGGCTCGCCTTCAGTGTTTAAATCAACAGTTTACCTGGCTATTCCCATTACATTTGATGTGTTTGTGTGCAAAATTAGCTATAATATGAGATCGATAGCGTTTTCCACAGTTCAAACAGTGTCCTGGGCAGGCGGGATATTGATCGTTGAAGCACAGTTGAACGGCATACACTTGCAGTGTATCCGAACTTTCTTCACTTGTGCCAAGTAGACTGTTTGCATCTGCAATCAGTAACCTTTTCATGCTTTCCGCCGCATCGGTATCACACTTCAAGAAACCTTTGTTGGTGGGTGATAGTCGAGATTTAACCGCATGGACATCATCTGAAGGATAATCGCTTGGATAATGATTTAATTGTTGCACAACGCTTTCCCTTTGTCTAACTCGTGCGTAGGCTGTTTCCCAAGTGAATTTTTCTTCTGACAGCAGGTGTGCACTAGCTTTATCGTTCCTAATGCCAGCCAAAAGGCATTGCACCGCCATCGTCCCTTCGAATTTCGTTGGGGTAGTTTCATCATAACGTTAGTCAGAAAGGGATTGTTGTATGCGACTGATGAATTCAATAACACTCCTCTTCTTCTTGTCGTACTTGATAAAAATTTAGGCGCATCGTAAAAACATCCTACCGACGTCTCCTAAGGTTATCCGGAGCGTTAAAGCAGTCCGTCATGCTTGTGCTTTCGTAAAAATGCAACGCATCAAAATGCCGTTCATCTTCTGATCTTGTACGAACCCGAGATGCAAGCGGAATCATTAATTGAGTAAACATAGCTAATACTCAGTGTGTCCGTTTCGGTAAACGAGACATCCACTCATCCTCGCTATCGATGCTGAAGCTTCCATGACGCGTATTTCCTTCTCTCTCCAGGGGTTGAGTTTTGTACATTGCCTGTGTGTCCATTCCTCGCGCACACACAACTGTGGATATAAAATTTTCCTCTCCTTTGGGGAATTCATTACGGCCTGCTGTTGGCTGATTACCGTTTCGCATCCTGGCCTTTCCACGCTACTGATAACTGGTGCAATAGTGTCTGCATTTAGTCCACCACACTCCTCCCCTCCTAAGCAGTCGGCCCAGCTGCTTTCAGTCTGAATCTTTCTGACCGTTGGAGATGTTTACTGTGCGAAGGAGGTTCCTCCTCGAACTCGTGCCACTTCCTCAACTTATTGGCTTGTGCTCGCCGTGGATCTCCTTGCCTAGCGATGTATACACTGTGCCTTTCCGGTTGACCACTTCGTACGGTCCCTTTCACTACTGCAGGAGTTTCCACTCCCCTGGGCCACAAGTGGTCCCTGTATTTCACTTTCGAACCTATCGAAAACTCGACACTCATCTCACCATTGTTGTCTGTTACTTCTCATTCCTCTGCGCCTGAGTTGCCATCAGGTTACGGTTAACTGCCTTCCTGTTATCCTGTGCCTCTTTAGGAAGTCTTCGGCAAATTGGCCACATTCCAACCTCTAGATCCACAGTTAGGCGAGGTGCTTGACCGTACATCAATTGGTATGGTGTTTTCTTTATGGAGGCCTATTTGGATGCTCGATGGGTCAGCAACAGCAGTGGCAAAGCTTCCTCCCAGTCTCCACCCTTTGCTGCTAGCCACTCTTTAATCGTTCTATTGTTACGCTCCGTCAAGCCATTTGTCTGCGGGTGGTATGGGGTTGTCCGCACTTTCTTGATACCAAGTTTCTCCAAGCAGTTCCGGAATTCCTCACTCTCGAAGCACGGACCCTGGTCTGTTAATATGGCCTTTGGGATTCCGTGATCCGCTATCAAATGTTTCATGACGGCATGGGTAATGGTGGTCGCCCGTTGATCCGGGATTCCCGTTGCTTCAATCCAGCGCGTGAAGTGCTCCGTCATCAACAAGATGTATTGGTTGCCCCGCCTGGTCAATGGAAACGGTCCCATCACGTCGATCGACCATAGTTCACCAATTTCCGATACCGGAATCGACATCACTGGTTGTTGTGCTCCTCGGCAGTCGGTTTTCAAGAGCTGACATTGCTTGCACGAAAGCACGTATGTCTCGACGTCCCTCTTCATGCCCGGCCAATAGGCGCGTTGTTTCAGCAGATCGTAGGTCCTGGAACAACCGGTGTGCGCCATCTCGTGACAAGAAATCACCAGCCTCCGCCTTAGTTTCGTCGGAATAACCGGCACCGAAGTGTTGCTACCTCCTGGTATCCACATCAGGATCCCCGCTTCATTTACTTGTAGCTTTTCAAGATTTCTCGCAAACGGTCCGAGCTGCTTGTGTTGGCTCTTGTTTAGGACTGATTGACCGGTTATTCGTGCAGTGATCACTTTGCGCAAGAGTTTGTCACTACGTTGTTCGGCCCTGCAACTTTCCCGGATCCTGCTCCAACAGTATACCATTAATACCGAAAGCCACACTCGGCAGGTCATCTTCGTTCATCATGCGTGACAAAAAACCCTCAGTTTGGTTCTCCTTTCCCGGCACGTGGTTTATCGTGAAATCGTATTCCTGTAGGCGCAAAGCCCATCGCGCTAGCTTTCCCCTGGGGTCTTTGGCAGACTTAATCCATTCCAAAGGCTTGTGGTCCGTTTCGACGTGAAATCGCTGACCTAGCAGATATGGCCGCCATTTGTCCAACGCCCAGACGATTGCGAGACATTCCTTCTCTATGGTTGAGTATTTGCGTTCTGCCGGTGTCAAAATTCTGCTGGCGTACTCAATCGTCCCATGGCTTTGTTTCAAAACCGCGCCGACTCCGACATCGCTGGCATCCGTGGCCACCGTGAACATCTCTCCAGCAATGGGCAATTTCAGGGTCAGCTCCTGCCTTCCCATTTCCTGTAGAATGCGATCAAAGGCTTGTTGGGCTTCTGTAGTCCAAGTGAATTTCTTATCCTGTTGCAGCAGCTCGTACAAAGGTGAGGCCAAATTGTTGAATTCCTTGATGAATTTGCTGTAGTACCCAGCACGGCCCAGGAACGCTTTGAGGTAGAAACGGGTGCCTTGTATTGTCAATGTTTTCTCAGGTAGTGGCTTCAGTTCACCTTTTCCCACTTTATGGCCCAATAAGGTGACGCAAGTCTTTCCGATCTGGGACTTTGGTCCATTTATACGGAGCCCTGACTGCTAAATCCGTTCCAGGACTGCTTCGAGATGACCACTGTGCTCCGCCTCTGGCTATACACCACGATATCATCCCCGTACACCGCCACCTTCTCGAAGCCACTCAGCAAGCGCAGCATTAAACGTCGGAAGGTAAACGGGGCTCCCGATAATCCAAAAGGCATTCTTTTAAACTGGTATTGCTTCTCACTGACGGTAAACGCCGTTTTGCCTCGGTCTTCTCGTTTGATCGCCAGTTGCCAGTATCCAGATCTCAGATCCAAAACCGTGAATATTATCGACTGTTACAGTCTATCAAAAATGTCTGCAGCTGATTGCACTGGAACGAAACAATTCAAAGAAATTTCATTCAGCCTTCGGAACCACATAGAAGCGATACTTCCCATTAGCGTTCTTCACTAAAACCACTGGAGACTTGTATGGCCTGTACGCCTCTTCAGTCTTATCCTCCTCCGTTCCATCGTTTCGTCTACTTCCACAATTACTTTTATCGCCCCTCTACTCGGCGCCCCCAGTACGCATTTCTCAATCCGAGCAGAAAGGCAAGGTTGAATGCGTACATTTGGTACACGGACATTGTTTTTTTCCAGTGTCCCGGATTTCCAGAGAGGAAGCAACATCCCCTTGTTCGCTCCTCCGAGCGCTGAACGCGAAGCCTGTTGACGTCTTCAGTGAGCTGTTTCATCATCCGTTCCAACTTATCCATCAGCGCCACGCCTTCATAGTGTTCTTTCGGTGCGGCGAGTTATGCTTCGCCCAGCTCTCGAGTAACGTTCTCCAAATCTTCCAGCCGCATTCCCCGAGTAGCGTTCGCAATCCGGACGCGTTCCAGGTTGGCTGTGGGAGACCGGACATGAACTGATCCACCAGTAAGTACTGTTTTGACGGTTTCTTCATTCCCGACAAGGTCCGGCCCAACGAGCTTTTGATGTGGACTGCAAACGATAGGATCCGCCCCTACACCACGTCGTGCCATCTTGAACCGCCGCGTCGCCTCCTGGCGGTCGGACGGGCTGTCCAATCCGGACACCAAGGCATCCTTCGCTGCAGCCCGCCAACTTGGCGGGTCCTCTACATGTCGCCTCCAGGACATCTTTCACCCTGCACTTGAGTAGACTCCGCAAGCCCCCACTAGCTTCGCCCGGTCGGTCTTGACTCCAGCCGCCTCGGCCACATCCTCGAATTACTCTAAAAAGGTCCTCACATCCCCCTATTCACTGCTCCGGCCAAAAGCTCTTGATGCACCGTTGGCCACGGCACCAATGTAAGAATCCGAGATGCAGGCACAATCGTCTATTGTGTCAATAAAGCTACTACTAGGTGCGTCCGTTCTGACAAACGAGACATCCACTCATCTTCGCTATCCTTGCTGGAGGTTGCATGGCGCGGGTTTCCTTCTATGTCCAGGGGTTGTGTGGTGTGCATTGCTTGTATGTTCACTCCTCGCGCACACAACTGTGGTTCAAAAATTCTCCTCACCTTTGGGGAATTCGTTACGGCTTGTTGTTGGCTGATTACCGTTTCGCATCCTGGCCTTTCCACGCTACTGATAACTAGTCCGGTGGTGTCTGCCTTTTGTCCACCACACACGGAATGTTGTATTAGTAGTTTGATAGGTTGGTTTTCACTAAGTTTGATGTGAGAGTGGATTTTTATGAAAAGCTCACGGTAGTCACAGAAGGTTCGTTTCCAACGACTCCTAACTGTTAAGCTTGGATGACGTGTCCTTCCATAAGGGATCAGGCAGGGTAAAATTCTTTTCACTTTTGATAGAGGTGTAAAACATCTCAGCTACTGTGTCGCAGTGCATATTGCAAAAAAGAAAATACGTGCGACAGTTGCTTGCCAGGTGAGCTACCAACAACCGATGGGCATTGTTCTGGACAGCTACCAGCTGGCTACTAGGCAAAAAATTAATATGCTGGATTATATTATGCTACGACCTAAAATCATGGTTGGGGGGAAGCTAAAAGGGATGAGGAGGGACGAAGGAACTCACTTCAGGAACGTCACTGAGGTCGGCTCCTAGTCATCTCAGCAAGTTTATCTAGCCCAATATGTTCATTGTCTTTTTGATCCCAACCAGGGAGCCGTGACGATTCAACCGAGGCCAGCTCCGAAGGAAGAGCCTTCATTCCTCTCGACCAAGTCAACGTTTGACCACATCTTGTTCCATCCACACCGGCGAGCAAAAAACGCACGTCGCGGGTGCCGGTGGACTGGCATGCGTAACACGTGGTCGAGCCCACAGAACCTGGTGCGTGAAATAACTGGGCTGAGTGGTTCAGTTCCTTTTCTTGTGCCGTAAACAATGTGTCGAACACACTAGTTGCTCACGCGGTGTTCCCACTAGATCTGAGCGGGATAAGATGGCTCATAGTAAATATGTCCACGTTTAATCTCCGTCGCGAAATGTCACGGTTTATCAGTTGTGTAACTAACGCTCAGTGGCTAGCTCGTAGCCGAAGTATCACAAAACAAAACACATCAGTCAAACGGAAGGCAAAACTGTATTCTAACCCGCATTTTGTACAACACCTCGATCCAGAATTATAAATTAGGCCAATCATTGAGTGAGTGAATGGTTTAGTAAAACACGCCAGCAGATGTAGACAACGAATAGGATGGGCTCAGTACATTGTCGTGAGGATGCTACAGTGGCCAACATGATGTGGGCTCCCGTAATGATAACTCTGAACGATTACTTTATTTATGTAAAGGTGTTCTCTTCTTTCTTGCAAGCAATAATTTATTACTCAGCACCCGCCGTGGGTTGACTGGCGTGCTGCAGCCGTGGACGCAAATCAACCACTTCGCGATCATTTTCCGCTGGAGTGGCTGCGTCCAAAACTGGCACATGTGTGGACACTTTCTACGCGCCTGTATGTGCTGATATGCTGATGCGTTTTTGCGGACGCTCACGACAACCCTGTGAGGACATAGACACCAGCCAACTGCCAAATCCATATATACTGAATGCGTATCGAAGTACGCCGATGGATTAAGTACTCACTGAATACACTTGAAGGTCACCGGTCACACGTTCACCAGATCTTACTAGCAGCAGACAAATTCTCATTTGGTAAGTCTAATAGCCTTCGCAGAGGATAATCAACGGCGCCCTATCTGCTGCATCGAGCAGGGTGGATAGGGGTATGGATGCTACTGCCCAGGCCTTCCCGTCTTCTTATACCCCTTTTTGCGCTTCTTCATCCTTATCGTCCCGCTCCAACTTTACTTATATCCCCCCATTTTCAATCCCCAATTCTTGGCCCTCCCCCAGCTTTCTTCAGTAGTCGCTTGTCTTCTAATTTCAAACCACACACAATCCCAGGGCCTTGCTCCAATCCAGTTGACAAGTCCATGTTCAAGCAAGCGGACAACGTCAGTTCATCCATTTCCCTTTGGAGTCCTCGCGTCTCGCTAAGACTGGCATGCTTCAACGTGCGCACTTTGTTGCAGATTGGCCAACAGGCAGCACTTGCCTGCACACTAGAGACCCTATCGATCGATATTTGCTGTTTATCAGAAACCCGCCTGCAAGATTCGAGCTCCGTACTTACCCTGAGATCCCCCACATGCGACACTGGCGGCACATTCTCATTGCGCCTGTCTGGCGATGATGCAGCTTCAAATGCCGGTCAAGCTGGCGTCGGCATTGTTTTGAGTCCCCGGGCTGAAGCTGCCCTGATCGATTGGATCCCAGTAAACAGTAGGATGTGCGCCGTTAGATTAGCTGGTTCGTTCCGTGCTACGAAGTCGCGCGGGGACAAACGGTGCCTGTTTGTCATTGCGGCTTATGCCCCTACAAACTAGCCCTGATTCGGTAAAAGATGATTTCTATCAGCAACTTCACGAGCTCCTTCGTTACAGAAGAAGCACGGATACTGTGGTGTTGGCTGGCGATCTAAACGCCCAAGTCGGAAAGTTGTCCTCTGATGAGCTTCATCTGGGCGGCCAACATGGTGTAGGCTCGCGTAATGATAATGGTGAGCGATTGCTACATCTGTGTGAAGATGCTCGCCTCTTTTTCGCGAGCACTAACTTTCGACACAGCACCCGCAGAAGCGTGACTTGGCGGCCATCAGCCTCGGGCCAACCATGGACACAAATCGATCATATCGCGATCAGTTACCGCTGGAGAGGCTGTGTCCAAAATTGTCGCTCGATTTGGAGCACGAGCGTGGACTCCGACCACGCACTTGTCTGTGCTGACCTCCGGGTACGTTTCGGTGGACGTCCGCAACGTCGATGTGAACGGATTGACACCAGCCAGCTGGCGAAGCCAGATGTTCTGAATGTATACCATAGTGCGCTGACATCTGGGCTGGGTAAGCGCCCCCTAAACACCGTTGAAGATCACTGTTCGCATATTCGTCAAACGTTACTGTCAGCAGGCATGTCTTCATGTTGCAAAGCAAATTGCCAAACCAGACATTGGGTCTCTACACAGTCTCTGGAACTTATGGATGCTCGCCGACGTATTCCGGCTGGAAGCGAATACAATGAGGCTCGCAAAAATCTCAGGGCAAAACTATTTGCTAGCCTTAGAAAGGACCGCGAAACCTGGTGGTTTCATCGTGCCTCTGAGATAGAAACAGCCGCTGCCGTGGGTAATCATCGTAAGTTATTCCGACTGATACGGGAAACAGGCAGCAGGAGACCTGGTGTTAGCGAGACCATACGCGACGAGAGTGGGCAGCCGATCCACAGCTTGTCAAAACGCTTAGAGCGTTGGGCTGAACACTTTGCAAGGCAATTTAACAAACCTGAGTTATCGCTTTCTTCCTCGGGCATTGAGCGCCCTTCTCCTTGGGCCGTCTCCTCGGATCCGCCCTCACGCGCAGAGGTCGAACGTGAGATCCGGCTGTTGAAATTGCATAAGGCCTCAGGAGCAGATAGAATTCCCCCAGCCCTCTTCAAATTCGGGGGACCTGCTCTAGTAGATGATCTACACGAGTTGCTAGTAAAACTTTGGGAGCAGGAGACAGTCCAGACAGACTGGAACCGCTCCGTCATTGTCCCAATTTTCAAGGGAGGCTCCCGTTTAGAATGCGGCAATCATAGAGGGATCAGTCTGATTTCGATTGCTTCTAAATTGCTTGGCTCTGTCATTATCCACAGGCTGATTGATACTCGGGAAAACCAGATTCGCGAAGAGCAAGCCGGATTTCGTCAAGGTCGGGGCTGCATCGACTAAATCTTCACATTGCGTCAATTGTTGGAGCACCGCCATGTTTATTGGCGACCCACCATTGTCGTGTTTCTTGACATAAAAGGTGCCTTCGACTCGGTCGATCGATGTGCCCTTTAGGACTGTCTGCTGAGGAAAAGTGTGCCTGATAAATATGTAAACATTATCAAAGCGCTGTACGCGCATAGTTCGGGCAGGGTAAGGGTTTATGGCAAACTGTCGCCACCCTTCAGTATCACAAGCGGCGTGAGACAAGGATGTCCGCTGCCACCTTTCCTCTTCAACTTCGCTATTGATGAAGTCATAGAAACAACGTTCGCTGGACACGACCTAGATGGGTTGGAGCTACTTCCTGGTGAGCGACTTTTTGACTTGGAGTATGCGGACGATATAGCCCTAATCTGTGACAGCCTCCAAACATGCCAAAGAGCACTGAACCGATTAGCACTGGCTGTCAATCGTTTTGGGCTATGCTTTGCACCATCAAAATGCAAAGTACTTCTTCAAGATTGGCAGGGACCCAACCCTGCGCTAATTCTTTGTGGTTATCTGCTAGAAGTCGTTCAGGAATTCAAGTACCTGGGCAGCTATATTAGCACTCGTAGGATTGAAGATGAGGTTACGAACCGCATAGCAAAAGTTCGAGGTGTTTTTTCCAATCTCCGCCATTTGTGGCGCAGATGCGACATTACTTTCGCCCTGAAGGGCAGAGTTTACAACGCAGCCGTCCGTTCAACGCTCCTATATTGTTGTGAAACCTGGCCCATCAGGTCGACAGACAAGAAGAGGCTCGTCATATTCGATCATCGCTGCCTTCGCAGCTTAGCTCATGTTTGGTGGGAACACCGCGTGAGCAATGAGCGTGTTCGACGTCGCGTATTTGGTGCAGGAGGAGCGAGTGAATCGCTCAGCACCATTATATCACTCAATACAATGAATCACACTTCAAACAAATTGCTGATGCTCTGGCCACCGCAGAGGATAATCAACGGTGCCCTATCTGCTGCATCGAGCAGGGTGAATAGGGGTTTGGATGCTAATGCTCAAGCCTTCCCATCTTCTTATTCCCCATCTTACGCTTTTTCACTCTTACCGTCCCCTTCCAACTTCACTTATATCCCCCGGTTTTCAACCCCCGATTCTTGGCCCTCCCCCAACATGCTTTGCTAGGCATTTATCTTCTAGTTTAAACTCACATGTGAACGCGAAGCGTCACTCCTCTCCTGTCGACAAGCCCATGTCCAACCAAGCGGTCCATTCCAGTTCATCGGCTTCCATTTGGAGCCCTCGATTTTCATTCAGATTAGCATGCCTTAATGTACGCACACTACTACAGATCGGTCAACAGGCAGCACTTGCCCGAACATTGGAGACCCTCTCGATCGATATCTGCTGCTTATCAGAGACCCGCCTGCAAGACTCGAGCTCTGTGCTCACTCTGCGATCCCCTTCAGGTGACGCAAACAGTATTTTCTCCTTGCGCCTATCCGGTGACGATGCAGCTTCGAGCACCGGCCAAGCTGGTGTTGGCATTGCTCTGAGTCCCCGGGCTGAAGCTGCTCTGGTTGATTGGATTCCAATCAGTAGCCGGATGTGTGCGGTCCGATTGGCTGGCACGTTTAAAGCTTCGAAGTCGCGCGGGACTAATAGATGTCTATTCATCATCGCTGCTTACGTGCCCACAAAACTATAGTGATGATTCGGTAAAGAACGACTTCTACCGCCAACTGTCTCAGCTCCTTCGCCACAGAAGAAGCACAGACACTGTTGTTATGGCGGGGGATATGAACGCACAACTTGGAAAGTTGTCCACTGATGAAATGCATCTGGGCGGTCAGCACGGTGTAGGCTCCCGTAATGATAACGGTGAGCGGTTACTTCATTTGTGTGAAGATGCTCGTTTATTTCTTGCGAGCACTAATTTCCGACACAGCACCCGCCGGAAGGTGACTTGGCGCCCACCAACCTCGAACCAGCCTTGGACGCAGATCGATCACATTGCTATTAGTTGCCGCTGGAGAGGCTGCATCCAGAATTGTCGCTCGATTTGGAGCACATGTGTGGACACTGATCATGCACTTGTATGTGCTGACATGCGGATGCGCTTTGGAGGACGCCCACGACGACGCTGTGAGCGCATTGACACCAGCCAACTGACAAGGC
>OX104068.1:85986643-86169807 GCA_944474145.2 Dicrocoelium dendriticum | reverse complement strand
CTTGTTTGATAGATTACCAAACAGGGGCCCAATATTCCCCATAAAGTCAGCACAATTGCTGGAATACAATGTCCCACCGAGGTGGAACATTGTCGCCGAGCACTTTGCTGGGACGGGCTACACTCGAAGCACCCAGCTGGCATCTTGAGGAGGTAGCTCGGCAAGCCAGTCAGAACAGACTGATTCCTCTATGGCTGCCGCATTCGGATCGTGAGCCTCCTTTGAAAATTGGGACTATGACAGAGCGGCTCCAGTCAGTTGGGACAGTTTTTTGCTCCATCAGTTTCACTAGTAACTCGCATGAATCATCCACAAGAGCAGGGCCCCTGAATTCGAAGAGGGCTGGAGGTAGATCATCTAATCCCGCGGCTTTATTTAACTTCAACAATGCGATCTCACGCTCGACTCCTGAGCGAGAGCGTGGATCCAAAGGGACAGCCCATGAAGCGTGGCGATCAGTGTCCGGCGAGAAATCTAACAATCCCGAGCGATTCAATTTGCCTTTCAAAGTGCTCAGCCCAACGCTCTAAGCGTTTTGACACGTTGTGGATAGGCTGCCCACTCTCGTCACACATACTTTCAATAACCCCAGGTCTTCTGCTGCCTAGTTCCCGTATCGGCCGGAATAACTTACGATGTGTTCCAAGGGCAGCGGTCATTTCCATCTCTGATGCACAATGAGACCATCAGGATTCGTGTTCTCTCTTCAGGCTAGCACGGAGTTTTGCCCGGAGCACTTTGCGAGTTTCATTGTGTTCGCTTACAGTCGGAATATGCCGGCGAGCATCGATAAGTTCCAGAGACTGCGAAGAGACCCAGTGTCCATGTTGGCGATTAGACTTACCACATGAGAATTTTCCTGCTGCAAGTGAGGTCCTGTAAGTATGAGACCAGTGAGCTTTAATTGCATCAAGTGAGCGCTTATTCAACTCGCCTGACAGCGTACTTTGATAGGTATTCAGAAAAGCTGGCTTTGCCAGTTGGCTGATGTCAATGCGCTCACAACGTCGTCGTGGGCGTCCGCCAAAACGCATCCGCAGGTCAGCACATACAAGTGCATGGTCATCGTCCACATTTGTGCTCAACATCAAGCGACAGTTCTGGATGCAGTCCCTTCACCGGTACCTTATCACAATGTGATCGATTTGCGTCCATAGCTGGTTCGAGGCTGGTGGGCGCCAAGTCACCCTCCGGCGGGTGCTGTGTCGGAAATTAGTGCTCGCAAGAAATAAGCGGGCATCTTCACACAAATGAAGTAATAGCTCACGGTTATCATTACGGGAGTCTACACCATGTTGGACATCCAGATGGAGTTCATCAGTGGACAAATTCCAACTTGAGCGTTCAGATACCCAGCCAGCACTACAGTGTCCGAGCTTATTCTGTGTCGAAGGAGCTCGTTCAATTGGCGATAGAAGTTGTCTTTTACCGAATCACCGCTAGAGTTTGTGGGTGCATAGGCAGAGATGACGAATAGACACCTGTTAGTCCCGCAGAAACTTCGAAGCTTTGAACGAGCCAACCAATCGGACCGCACACATCCGGCTACTGATTGAAATCCAGTCAACCAGAGCAGCTTCAGCCCGGGGACTCAGGGCGATACCAACACCGGCTTGGCCGGTGCTCGAAGCTGCATCGTCACCGGATAGGCACCATTAGGAAGTGCTGCTGGTGTCACCTGAAGGGATAGCAGAATGAGCCCAGAGCCCGAGTCTTGCAGGCGGGTCTTCGATGAGCAGCAGATATCGATCAAGAGGGTCCTTAGTGTTCGGGCAACTGCTGCCTGCTGACCGATCTGTAGCAATGTCGTACATCGAGGCATGTCAATCTAAAGGATGATCGAGGGCTCCAAATGGAAGTCGATGAACTAAGCTTGGCCGGTTTGCTGGACATAGGCTTGTCGACAGGTCAGGAATGACGCTCCGCGTTCACATGTGAGTTGTAACTAGGTAAAAGCCTAGCAAAGCAAGGTGGGGGAGGGCCAAGAATTGGGGGGTTGAAAACAGATGGGATAAAAGTGAAGCTGGAACGGGACGGTAAGAGAGAAACAGTGCAAGTGGGGGAATAAGAAGATGTGATTGCTTGAGCAGTAACATCCAATGCCCCATCCACCCTGCACGATGCAGCAGATAGGGCACCGTTGATTATCCTCTGAGGTGGCCAGAGCATCAGAAATTTGTTTGAAGGGAAATTTATTGTATTGCGCGGGCAGGATACTGTCAGGTTACCCAAGCCTAGACAGAAGAACGATTAGGATTCTCAAATAAAGCCTTAAGTTCAAAAACCTGACCGCAAGACAGCGGGTTTGGCGTTGGGCAACAAAGAGTCCGTTTTAAGGAATAAGGAGCCACCTCATTCCAACCCCCAAACTGGAGGACTAGGAGGCTGAGTTTGTCTGACCTCTAACCATTGACCAATCTGGTATGAGTGGCTCCGAAAGTGCAAAGAAAGCACCACACAGCGTGGCTCAATGGATCGCTGAGGCACACAATCCATCGCACCACGGTAAGGTCCAGCCTAATTGCGATGGGCACAGGCATCCAGTTTTCCAAGAAACATTTGACCTCAAACACAGGCCAGGATGTATCGATCGTTCACGTGTAGACAGTCTGCACTTCGTTGCGGAGAAACATGCAGCACCGAAGGGTTTGCGGTAGACAGAGCCGCGATTGTTTGGGTCGGTACATCATGCGAGATCCGATTGGATATGCGGACTGCCGTTAGAATTCCTCGTGGTTTTCTCAGAGCGCGCAATGTGCGGAAATTTATGGTGCGTCCATCACAATCGGTCGACATTTCCCGGACGCATTGTACAATGAATCACTCTATCCACTGGGCTCATCACTGTTCACCGCATGTGACCTGACAATATTGCATTGTTGTGAATGAAGGTCACACATTGAAACCATTTGGTTTGATAGGCTTGCTGTTTTGTTCCCCTTGCGTACATTGGCCCACAATGCTATCACTGTGTGTAATGTGCGGTTCCTCACACCCACGTCCCATGGTAGCCTTTCTACTTTCTGATTGGTACTCTGTAAGCCCGTTTTATGCCACAATGATTTGAGACGCGTTTATTCCTACGTGCGTCTTGAAGCCATACTTGTTGGCTATTGTTGACTGTTGCCGTGGTTGAAGCGTCAGTGGCGGAAGCCCAGATTCTTGAGGTATTTTATATTTGTTGTTTTTAATTGTTTGCCAATGGTACCGTGTTCCAGTTCCGGTCTTGTTTTGTTGAAACCGGCGGAAACGCGTTCACTCTAGATTTCCAGGTGGATTTCCGCTTACAGTACTCAATATAACTTCTTCGTTTTGGCTTGAAATTTTGAGTGCCGTGCACAGAAGCAGCACTCATTATTATCTTCGTTGCTTTGCTAAGTGGCGCACTCAGCAACGACTAGTCACAAGGATCTCTGGAGTCAAACTACTCAATAATCTTCCTCGCTTTGGAGTGAAATTTGATATATGGAGTACAATATGCCATCTTTTTGTTAAATCATGTGGAGTCTTGCCGTATCAGAAAAATGGTCTTGGAAACTTCGTGGAATTTGGTGAATCCCTGCAGGTCACTGGTGGTTATCATGGGGTCAATGTTTCCTGCTCTGGTTCACACGTTAGTTGTAGGAAGTTTGGTAGCCATAGTCAGAGAGATGCATTCCTCGTGGATAATATTGCCGAATTGAAAAGGGATCACTTGATATCCTTGTTAAAAATAGAGGGTGATAAAACTACTTCATGCTGCGAATGAAATAAAGTTTGCTAAGTTGTGGTTGGACTTGGAACGGGATCATAAAGTGGGCCATTCCAAACGGGAACATGTAGGGAATAGTTTGGATCTTAGACGCCGTACCGATGATTCCACTCATGATATAAGTACACGGTTCGATGTGTCTGGACAAATTAAGCAGCAGAGTAATTTGGGCACACAGTTTGATATTCCCACTCAAGTAAGCTTGTCGAATGTGCACGTTACTGACAAACGTTTCACACCTCTTCGGGCTGGTGCTCATAATGATAGTGACAACTTGAACTGCATGTCCTCTACACCAGACGTAGAGACTGCGGATTGCCTTTTTGACCTCGACTAGTGTGTCTGCCACGGATTCATTCCAACAGGTGTCTGCGGCTTCTAGGGATTTATTCCATGTTAATCCTTCCTTGGAAGCTAGCGATGTTGAACAGATGAAGCCTGTTGTGATAAGTGAAAGGTGAGGCGTGGCATTTGTAGTGCCTCCAAACACCACCCAGTCTCATAATGCTGTACCATGTACTGATGGTGTCCAATGTCCTTTGAGCGCCGACACCTTGTTTGACGTTGCGGCGAATGATATTCAATCACACATTGGGGATTCGACTTATCAGAACTCCGATCCTTCATTTATGCGCTCTCTTGAGACATCGGAAGCTGAGTTACCTGGTTCGCACTATACGATCATTAAACCAGCATATGATGTTGATTTAGATGGCCTTCATGGGTGTGGCAGGCCAACCCGTGATCACCTTCCTACAGATGAAGAAACCCAAGGTTCGCCAGTGGCAAATAGGCTTTTGAAAGCATTTGATGTTTTGGAGTGATCTCTATTGTCTACAACTCGGAAAACAATTGCCGAAAAGTTGAATGCTTTGTTATCTGATTCAAGTGAAGACGAAATTCAGGTTGCATTAACTGACTTCGTTACCACTGGCTGTGAGTGCTTTGGAGTACTTTACTAGCTTGGTAAAACGGTTCTGTAATGGCAGAGGTACCAGGGCAAGCCTGTTGTCCCATACTGTTGAGGATTCTTCTGATACGTTAATTTCAATGCTCCTACTTGAAAATATAGTGCAGTGGATCATGACGATAGACGACGTGCCCGGTGAGATTGTAAAATTCTGGTTTCAGTGGTTAAGGGGACTAGATAGTTTGGCGTACTTGAGATCCATTTAAACAAAGCCTTATGGCATGATAATCTTTAAGTTCGTGTTAGCAGAGCGTCTAAATTCGAGAGATAATTCACTGCCTCGGTAGTTACTCGCTCCATCTTATGAGCCATATTTTGAGGTTCTAGTTTCACGTGTACTACTGTGATACTGTGGATATCGAGTATTCGGCTAGTTTAAGTTGTTGCTTCTTCAGCCGTCCTATTGCTTGCCTATGGATGCGATGCAATTATGTCAGCTTGTGTTGCGGCACTGGGTACTCGACCGCACCACATTCGGTGAACCGGCACTCATGTAACGGTCGTATAATTGGTTGACGCGTTTCGGCTCGTAAAACACCTTTTGGTTTCGCTGACGAGCATCCGATAAGTTGTCGTGTTGAGCATTTTGTGCTTAGTCCAAAGTATTGTGACACTTATAGGATACTATTGAGCTTATATGGTTGATGTGATGAATGCAGTATTTAGCAAGGTACGCTCCCCGAAGCTAGTTTTTATGTGTGAGTGCTTGGAATTCAGAGTACTTGCGGTTTTCATCGTCTTACAAACAATACGGTCAGAAAACTGATGAACTTTATCTACTTGCAGACGCTGCTACCAGGTGATCCATCAGTTGATCGCCAGGTCAGCAGAACGTTGACAGGTAATGATCTTTTCACTATGCAGCTCTTGGTCGATTAGGTTGTTTTTGCCTTTGGATCACAGACCCATCCTAGTCAAAAGGGGTCTTGTGTGGATTGTGGCACAGGGCTAGATCCCATGATCAATCACTTGACGAAGGAGCCAGTACAAACTGAGACATGTAGATTTTTGCTCCAGGCAACGCCTGTTCGATTCTAATGTCCCTATCTTTGGATTACCTAGCCCTCTCACTAGGTTTGTTTGCGTTGGTAATGCCAAACAAGTCAGAAAAGGTCATCGACTCTGCTAGTTTCTAAATGCGACAATAGAACGGAATAACCCATACCGACTTGTTTTGCTTGATGGTTATACTTTTCCAGATGTATCTAATTATTTGATTTGCCCAATAGGATACTCTTTGCTGCCAGTTTACCGTGATCATATCGCTTGCAGGAAAAAGTGAGATTGTTATCTATTCAGGCAGATGAACTCATGCTTTTACTGTTGAAGCTGGTTAAGTGCGACTAGTTCAAGCTTCAGAGTTGGGAAATGTTTGCAGAAACCGGTTACTCGATAGGGGTCAGTCCCGGCTGTTGGGTTTCCGCGCGTGGGAGGCGGGATTTGGACCCTGCAGCCTCAGGGAGGAAATCTCTGAGTTCAACATGCCGAAGTTGGAGCGTGCAGGCGTACCGTTGTAAGACCTGTAACTCTCCTATAGCGGATGGAGAAGGCTAGGGTGAACCAGAGTACATGGAAACCTAGAGGAAGAAATTTCGATCGAAATTTGGTCGGGAGTGTAGAAGAAACCCGAATGCCCTATCCTGTGACACCTTCATCCCGTTCAATGATACCCTCGCTATGATTCCATCTACCATTTACCCAACTTGTCCTTGTCCCAAACCCTTCATTTCTCTGGTTAACTGCACATTAGGTTACCGATACTGGATTACTAACGTTTATTTTGCACGTTGAGAAAGTTTATGACCTACATACAATCACGTTTCACTTACTTTTCTTACTTCGGAACAAACCACTACCGTTTCACATAGTAACGTCCGATATGTTATCGGTGCACTTAGAATGTTTCAATCTATCCACTGGGCTCACCACTGTTCACCGCATGTGACCTGACAATATTGCATTGTTGTGAATGAAGGTCACACATTGAAACCATTTGGTTTGATAGGCCTACTGTTTTGTTCCCCTTGCGTACATTGGCCCACAATGCCATCACTATGTGTAATGTGCGGATCCTCACACCCACGTCCCATGGTAGCCTTTCTACTTTCTGATTGGTACTCTGTAAGCCCGTGTTATGCCACAATGCATTGAGACGAGTTTATTCCTACGTGCGTCTTGAAGCCATACTTGTTGGCTATTGTTGACTGTTGCCGTGGTTGAAGCGTCAGTGCCGGGATGCACAGATTATCGTGGTATTTTATATTTGTTGTTTTTAATTGTTTGCCAATGTTACCGTATTCCAGTTCTGGTCTTATTTTGTTGAAACCGGCGAAAACGCGTTCACTCTAGATTTTCAAGTGGATTGCCGCCTACAATTAGTAAGTTCAAAAGATAGATGAAGGATCCCTCAAGAACGATGGTATGCGAGGACCAAAAACAGGTTGTTTCGTAAGGGGCGGAATGTCCGTTCGCAACACAGCATGACAAGTGTGCAAATTCTGTCCAACAGACGATTCATATGTAATCTAACGTAACCAATACACTCAACTTCACTGAGAATGCAGAGCGATGGAACAGCAGAATATTGCAGAACCTTCGATGCTAACCATAAACTGCTGTATAAACACGATACTGGACTTCGCTAGACACGGAAGGGGTTATCTACGTTCCGCACAGTTTATTGTACAACGAGATCAACATTGGAAACGGTAGACGCTCTACAGACCTCATAGGTTCCAAAATGTCAACAGAGTTTGCGGAAGCTCTGGATCCGATGTGCGTACGACACATTTGTCGACATAAAACGAAACGGTATACAGACGACCTACGACGCACGCAAATTCTAGTGTAAAAACTTTACAATTGAATCCGAGAATGACCATAGGTTGCCATTTTTGGATGTACTGGTCAACAGGAATACCAACGGGACACTGCAAACAGGTGTATATTGCAAGGAAACGCATACAGATGATATACTAAACTAGCACCGCACAAACCTCATAAAGCACATAAAAGCTGCATTCAAATCCGATTCAAAAGAGCGGCATCACACTGCATTGCAACTGAATTTAGAAAACTAAAAGAAAACCAGCTATATCGAGTATTTCAAAGCAACGGTTATCTGAGGAAGTTCTTCAGAAGAAGCTTAAGGAAAAGAACGTTTCAGCAACAACAGCAGCCACGAGAGTAGACAGACAAACGAGAAGTGATGCCGTACTTCAAGACCGTTGTTGAACTGACTGGAAGGTTACTAGGGTCACATGGAATTTCGACGGCTCACATACAAAGTGTCAGATAAAAGGAACTAATTTTCAAGCCTAAGTATAAAGTCGATCAGAGCAACCAATACTATGTTATCTACCAGATAAAATACAACGAATGTGACAAGAATTATGTTGGACAGACTGGAGGGAAGCTTCGTACACAAATCACCAAGCACAAGGCCGCCGTAAGGGGACATGGGCCGAACTCGCTGGTTTCCGCAAAAAAATATCAAGAAGGCCAACACTTCGATCTGGAAAATGTAGGGATCATAGCGAGTGGGAATACAAAACATGCGAGAGAATTTCCGGAAGCATGGTACTTCGAAGCTAAATCAATTAACCAACTCTTTGAACTGGACGCAACATACGTCACACTAAGGTGGAGGGACCGCCAACACAATCGATTAAATCCGGTGGATCAGAACACCAGACAAACGGAGCGGACAACACAATTGAGCACTGGAGTAATCGGGCAAAGGTCACGACACACAAGTTAGAGAGGTCCAGGTCAAAGGTCAACTACCTGTCTAACAAGCGGAACACAGACACATATCCCAGCCAATAGCTTTGCTTGTCTCGGCGACAAAACAAGGGCAGATATATAAGCGCACCCGCACTATACTTGTCGCACTATCATCGAGGTTTCCCTATGATACGCCACTAGCTACACGCTACTCAACAACGCACCGATGATGTTACCTCGATTGGTGACGAAACAATTGCAACAAACTTGTCAAGCTCAGCGAACAGTTCATCACCATCACAATCAATATGCAAGTTAGCTAGAGGTGGGGAACACCGCAGCTACTGTGCCACAATATATAGAAGAAAAACGGAGAAAAATATGCAACAGGTGCAAGTCAGCTGAGCTACTGATAATGGATAGGCAGGGTTCCGGTATGCTACCAGCCGGCTAATATGCAGCAAATAAATTACTATGTAAAATTATATAAGACTAAATAGTGAGATCATGGGTGAAGGGGAGGCTAAGAGGGATGGGGTGGGACAAAGAAACTCACCGCGCGAACGCCAATGAGGTCGGCTCATAGCCAAATCAGCAAGTGTATCCAGTCATACGTGTTCATCGTCTTTCGGACCCCGACCAGGGAGCCGAGACGCTCCAACGGAAGCCAGCTTCGAAGTGAGTGCCTTCATTCCTCTCGACCAAGTCATCGCTTGGCCACCCATCCTCTTCTTTCATCAACTCACCCGGTGCGCAAACAACGCACGTAGCGGGAGTCGGTGGACTGGCATGCGTAACACGTGGCCGAGCCATCGAAGCCTGGTGCATGAAATGACGGTGCTGAGCTGTTCATTTCCTTTACCTGTGCCGTAAACAAGGCGTCGAACACGCCCGTTGCTTACTCGGTGTTCCAACCAGATGTGAGCCAAACTGCGAAGGCACCGGTGGTCGAACGGAACTAGCCTCTTCATGTCCGCTAATCTAAGGGGCAAGGTTTCACAACCGTACAGTAGGGTCAAACGTACCGCTGCATTGTACACTCTACCCTTCAGGGCGAGAGTGATGTCCCGCCGGCGCCATAAGTGGCGAAGATTAGCAAAAGCGCCTCGAAATTTTGCTATCCAGTTCGTGATCTCATCTTCCATCCCATGGGTGCTGATACAACTTCCCAGGTAGTTGAACTTTTGAACGACTTCTAGCTGATCCCTACCAAGGGTCAGCGTAGGAGGCGGTCCAGGCCAATCTTGGAGGAACGCTCTGCACTTCGAGGGTGCGAAGCAAAGCCCGAAGCGGCTGACAGCCAGTGCTAATCTGTCCAGTGCCGCTTGGCACGTCTGGGAGCTGTCACAGATCAGGGCAATATCATCAGTATATTGTAAGTCCAGAAATCGTTCTCCTGGGAGCAGCTTCACAGGTTCTAAGTCGTGTCCTGTGAACGCGATTTCTATGATTTCATCAATAGCGAAGTTGGAGGAATGGTGACAGCGGGCATCGTTGTCTCACACCGCTGGAGATAATAAAGGGCGACGACAGTTTGCCATAAGCCCTACTCTGCCTGTGCTACGCGCGTATAATGATGGGATAATATTTACGTATTTCTCAGGTACACCTTCCTGAGTAGACAGTCCCAAAGTGCACGTCTATCCATCGAATCGAATGCACCTTTGATATTGAGGAACACGATAACGGTGGGCCGCCAATATGTGTGACGGTGCTCCAACAACTGACGCAAAGTGAAGATGTGGTCAATGCAGCCATGACCTCGACGAAACCCGGCTTGATCTTCACGAATCTGGCTTTCACAAGTGCCAGTCAGTCTGTGAAGGATGAGAGAGGCGAGTTATTTGGAGGCGATGGAGATCAGGCTGACTCCACTATGGCTGCCGCATTCGGATGGTGAGCTTCCCTTGAAAATTGGGACTATGACAGAGCGGCTCCAGTCAGTTGGGACAGTTTTTTGCTCCATCAGTTTCACTAGTAACTCGCATGAATCATCCACAAGAGCAGGTCCCCGAACTCGAAGAGGGCTGGAGGTAGATCATCCAGTCCCGCAGTTTTATTTAACTTCAACAATGAGATCTCACGCTCGACTCCTGAGCGAGAGGGTGGATCCAAAGGGACAGCCCAGGAAGCGGGGCGATCAGTGTCCGGCGAGAAATCTAACAATCCCGAGCGATTCAATTGCCTTTCAAAGTGCTCAGTCCAACACTCCAAGCGTTTTGACAAGTTGTGGATAGGCTGCCCACTCTCGTCACACATACTTTCAATAACCCCAGGTCTTCTGCTGCCCGTTTCCCGTATCGGCCGGAATAACTTACGATGGTTACCAAGGGCAGCGACCATTTCCATCTCTGATGCACAATGAGACCATCAGGATTCGTGGTCTCTCTTCAGGCTAGCACGGAGTTTTGCCCGGAGCACTTTGCGAGTTTCATTGTGTTCGCCTACAGTCGGAATATGCCGGCGAGCATCGCTAAGTTCCAGAGACTGCGAAGAGACCCAATGTCCATGTTGGCGATTAGACTTACCACATGAGAATTTTCCTGCTGCAAGTGAGGTCCTGTGAGTATGAGACCAGTGAGCTTTAATTGCATCAAGTGAGCGCTTATTCAACTCGCCTGACAGCGTACTTTGATAGGCATTCAGAAAAGCTGGCTTCGCCAGTTGGCTGATGTCAATGCGCTCACAACCTCGTCGTGAGTGTCCGTCAAAGCGCATCCGCAGGTCAGCACATACAAGTGCATGCTCGATGTCCACACCTGTGCTCCAAATCGAGCGACACTTCTGGACGCAGCCTTCCCATCGGTGACCTGAGCCATCAATTTTCGCTCTTATTCCAACCTCGTCCCTCTCCACACGTAAAAATATAGGTGCGAATCTTCAAAAATCGCACAATCAATTTCTTCCAAGAGCTGTTCCAAGTAATATAATTTATCGTTGCCGACTGGTTGATGGTATGTTAGTAAAAAAGAGACATTAACGCCTTAAAACTGCACGACTTTCGCCCACAGTGGTCGTGCACCGCAAATCCGATAGTAGAGCAAGTCAGTCAGATTGAATCAGTTGAAGTTACAGAGGGTATGGTTGTGATCCAACTGAATTAGTCTGAAATATGTGTGTCTCTACATCATCAAAAGCTACTGTGCAAGATCAAGTTTAACCGGAATGGAGGTCCGCAGGTGAAGCGCATCGTCCGCTTCTTCCTTCAATACCAGAGAGTAGTTAAGGTTTTAAGCTCTCTGTCTGACGCCATACAAGTCGAATGTGGCGTGCCACAGGCACAGTGCTGAGGCTGCTCTTATTTTGGGCAGTCATTATTGATCCTCCACAACTTATCGCTTTATATTCCATAATTTTCACTGATGTTATTTGGATATGGGAAGAATTCACCTAACTATAGATCAGGCTGATTCCCAGCTTACGAGGTATGCCATACGAAGACCGATGTAAGAAACTAGGGCTGTACACCCTAGCTTATCGTCGGCTGAGGGTTGACGTCATCATGACGCACCGGATATTACATCTGAGTGTTTACGCCATGTTGAGACAACTGCTTCATCTGCGCACACCAAGCTGCGCAAGAGAACACCGGTATAAACTTATCGTACCGAAGTTGAAGTGGGTCGCTCACCAACTCTGTTTCAAACGCAGTGGTGAATGTGTGGAACGACCTGCCGCAGCACTCAGTAGAGACGAACTCAGTGTCGGAATTTAAGAAGCTCCTAGACAAACACTTTGCAGAGGCAAACTATAGAGAGCGGAACGATAACTAAGGAGCATATGTCCAAGAGCGACGAATGATGCACCTACACAGAGAAAGCTCCACTCTCTGCTTCGAACCAGTATTCAGTATTCAGTACTTAATCCTGTGTGACCCAGGTAAGGTACAGCAGTGGATAAACAAGGACCTGATGCAGTTCAAATCGATCGGGGAACCTGCACCTACATGCTCCACACTAATATACTGCAGTGCTATTCCGTCAGACCTGATCAAGGTGTAGTGGTTGAGAGCGATTCGGATTATTCCAAGCAGTTCAGCAAGTCATCTGAATATGATACTCAACATTGGACTGTTGAGAAGACCGTTTAGGCATTTATAAATCTCTATTTTCCCCAAAATGCCTAGTGCTTTTACTCTTCCTCATGCAGCATAGGCAATTCAAGCCTGCCAGCCTAAACTAAAGCGTGATTAGGAACAGTATTAGTCCTCACTCCAACGTCACTGAAACGCGCAATGAATTATATCAACCAAGTGTGACGATCGTTGCTGCAGCTCAGCAGTAATACCAAACAGAGAACCCCTATAATCGTCACGAAAGTACAGCTTCCTTGAACCTACCATACATTTCGTTTCGGTTCGTGTGTTACCCCTTGAAAACACCCTATAATTTCATCGATTTTACTCCGACACCAGGTATGTTAAAGGACGATAGGCCGAATCCGTTATTTTCACTTAGCCGCTTGATATCTTGTACCGTTCCACTGCTGGGATGAAATCCTCAGGATTACCATCCATCATTCATTTGTGCTGCGAAACACCTCAGGAACAGGATCGTCCCCTCAGAAACACTCTGAAAGAAGGATCTAGTATTGACGTAGGATTGGGGCAGTATATTTATTTTTCTGGTGTTCTATTCACCAATGCGAGCCCCAGCTAGGTTGGTTGTTTTACATTTGGTCGGCGATGGAGTCGTAGTAGTAGTAGTGTTGTTGTTGTTATTGTTATTATGGTGATAGTAGTAGGAGTAATAGTAGTAGTAGTAACAGTAATAGTAGTATTAGTAGTAGTATTAGCAGTGGTAGTAGTAGTAATAGTAGTAGTAGTAGCAGTTAGTATTAGTACTAGTATTATCAGTAGTAGTAGTAGTCGCAGTAGTAGTAGTAGTAGTAATAATAGTAGTAGTAGTAGTAGTAGTAGTAGTAGTAGTAGTAGTAGTAGTAGTAGTAGTAGTAGTAGTAGTAGTAGTAGTAGTAGTAGTAGTAGTAGTAGTAGTAGTAGTAGTAGTAGTAGTAGTAAAGTCGTTTGGGCGCGGTTGACCAATCAGCTGTGCGTAAGACGGAGGTGAATCCGTCGCTGTCAACATAACCTACTCACGGGTGGGTGAGATGGGAAGATGAATCAAAATTGCCACAAACTAGAAGGGGTCAAGTACAGCTCTGATACGAACAATGGCGAATCGGGTTGGCTGGGACAACCGCGAGCGTACGGAGTGTGTGTGTTGGTCAGAGAATCAAATGATAGATGAAGCGTCCAAGCATGGCGGCTGGAGGCGGATGATGAAGACGGAGCAGAATTTGCAGACCAATAAGCACGGACCCAAAATGGAACGTAATCAATGTGACGAAGTCACGGCCAAATACTCTTCTCCACTAAGATTATAAACGATGCTTTGCTTTACAATTAACAGATTTTGATCGTTACACAGACTTTGGTTCGACTCTTGGAGGGATACACGACAATACTTATCTACCTTCTGATCCCAAGCTATGCTTGGATGGTGGTAAGTGTAGCATATAATGAAGGCCTTCCGATTTGTAAAGCACAGTAGAAAGGTGAAGTTGTTCACCAGAAGGAGCCGGCCTGATCATGTAGGCACGAGACGCTCTTCCGGTGCAAGCCCCATATATATCATGGGGGCTCTAATTTTTATGTGTAATTGGCACTAAGGTGTTACACATCTCTGAAAAGTATCTGAACAGGGCAATTCGCAACTGGCAAGTTACACCAACCCTTTCGGTAGCCAATAACGACGGTATCTGCAGTTATATGTTAATGGATGATGAATAGGCTATAAACTAGTCTTTATACTGGCTAGGAATCAATCCCGGTGACATGCCTGACGTCTATCATAAGTTATCATGCTATCTTTCATTTAGAGTGTTTCTCACATGTTCATGTAAATCTTTTGTTGAATAGTGGCAAGTGATATTGTGTGAGACCTTACTTTTCTACCTTCCTTGAAGGGGAATTGCATACAAATCACTAGGTTTGGTACGTGCAACAACAACGACCGCAGTCACAAGCTGTACTTTCCAGAAAAGGCTAAAAGAAGCAATTCAATTGAAAGCTGAATCATTACACAGCCATGTGGTCATATTACACTATCGATAAACTACTAGACTCTGGGATCGCAATCAAAGAGAAGAGTCTCTGTGTTACTGGCGCCCAGAACTGCATTTCAAACTCAGTTTTTTGTTTTTGTCAGCCTTCAGCCGCTGTTTTCAATGCTGTACTCCGTCGCTTCCAAATTGTTAACATCCATATTACTGCGCACACTAACAGCGATTAGAGAACTACAATCTCGTGAGGAACGGGCTAGTTTCCTACCCGGTCGAGGATGTGTGGACAATATGTTTACGCTCCGTCGAGTCCTCGAGCAGCGCCATCTTTATCGCCAGCCTACCAATGTCCCCTTTTGTAAATCCGAGTTGCGTTCGAATCGGTCGATCAGCCTGCTTTATGACGCAGTCTGGAAATGAATGGGGTACACGAAAAGTTTAGCGCCATACTTCAAGCTTTATACAGCAATGTCTCTGGCAGAGTGAGGACTTGCGGTAACCTATCTTCACCTTTCGCCATCACTAACGGTACGCGACAGAGATGCCCCGGGTCCATCTTTCTCTTTAACTTTGCGAGTGAAGATATCCTATTAAGCGCTCTGGAAGCTCACTACGGATCTGTCATAGAGCTATTTCCAGGCAAGAAAGCGACTGACTTGGACTATGCTGATGATATTGCCTAGCTCGGTGACGACGCACAGATCAAGCAGGTCGTTCTAAACCACTTGGTGATTGAAGCTACCAAGTATGGCATGACCTTCGCTCCATGGAAATGCAAGGTCCTACTCCGGGTTTAGCATCCATTTGCCCCAGTGCTGATTTTTGAAGGCTTGCGGCTTGAGCAAGGAGATACCTTCATCAACCTTGGGAGTTGCGTTTCTTCCGACGGCACCATTGGAAGATGGATCTCTCTCCGTATCGCTAAAACCCGATCAGCTTTCGATGATCTGAGGCATCTATGGCGTTGTAGAGATATTTCACTCCCGGCAAAATGGCAGAGTCTACATTGCCTTTGTAGGTTCGGTCCCGTTATATGGAAGCAAGTCCTAGCCGATCTGTGTAAATGATTCGCGTAGGAGTTCGAACTTTCATTATGACTGCCTACGGAGGATAGATAGAGTATGGTGGGATAACCACGTTTTCAACGTCGATCTTAGACGTTTCGTCCTGGGTAATCCGGGTCTCCCTGTCGGCAAGATAACTTTAGCGCGCCAACTGAGGCTATGTAACTTTCTATGCATGCCGTGCGAGCGTTTATCACGGCACACTATTTGCCCGCGCAGGGCCTCAGTGGAGGAAATCGCGCAGCGGTCAACCTAACACATGGCGACAAAACCTTAAGTCGTTGACTTCTAGTCCAGCTGTTGGTTACCCCGAACATCTTCCCAGTTGGGGAGTCAGATATGAAGAACATCGCTGGTTGGAGACTCTTTAGGATATGGTGCGTGGTCGTGGACTTTGGGAGGTTTGCATCAGTCCATGCACTGATTCTACTGATCAATATCGTAATCACAGAACTGAAAAACATGATAAAACGGCGTGTGAAGAATACAAAAATAGTCCCTTTGGTTATTTTTTCATTTTTAATCTTTGTACTTATTATACACATTCATTCTATGGTGTCTCAATTGCTCGATGTCTATTATATATATATTCCAAGCTCCAGTTACCTCTACTTCAAAGCTTCAGCCAAGTACGAAATCAGTCGCTGAGTTCATTGTTGGGAGTAGTCAACACAAACGCTCTCCAATTCAGATGCGGTTTCACAGGTCCGAATGGCAGACGTTTATCTCAAAGCATATGGTGACTCCGGTTGAGATGGTGGGTGACCGTCTGAACAAACGACGTATATTTCCAAACCCATGAACAAAATGATATTCTGTTTTCAAAAGTTCGGTCTGCTGACCCCTTAGCTCGTTAGTATCCTCCAAGTTTAGATTTCACTAATAACTTCCTCTACTATTCTCTAGCGGTTAGTAAACGCTCAAGCTGGTTTCTGACGCTTTAAAGTAAGTGACATTCCAGCAAGGGAAGCCATGAATGATAAAGACGGAGGTCGTGATCTTGCCTGGTCGATGAAGTCAGGACAACCTGTTACCGCTACCGCTGGTTTACTGCCATTTAACTACAGTGCCCCCCGTAGTAGATGAACATCTGACAAGTCATCGGCAGTTGACTTTGGAATCGCCAAAAATGTGATTTACAACACCAAGAAGGAGAAAGCAAAATGATACATAGTTCCGCTCATACCCACGCTATCTTCCAACCGGTCTAGACAAATCCCGGGATAATTTTGGTTTGTTGTACTCTGTAAATCACTCAGGAGTCAGTGTCAGTTAAAATGGGATCTCACAGCTGTGAACGCTTATGTGTAGACCATTGATAAGCTACACCGTTAGTAATACAGAGCCAACCACATCTTTCGATACCCCTTTCAGTTACTGGCTAAAGCGATTATTGGTTGCAATTATTTGTAGGCGGATAAGTGATAATTGTTTCTTCGACTACTGACTTGGACCTTTCGCAGTGTGAATTGGTCGAAAAGTTTGATGACTCACCAAAATCAGACCACGTTGTTCTCTAGCTTAGCTGTTAACCATAGACGCTTACTGACAGCAGTGGTGTTTGTTGGTGTCACAAGAAATGAGTATAGATGAGATATAATGGATTCCCCATGTAATTTGGTCGGTTATGGCCTATGGAAGCACGTAAAATCAGAATCAATTGTTCCGGTAAGAACGCCAAACAAATCAGACAATGCGTGGTGAGTTTTAATCCAACAAATTGCTGCAATCCGTCACAGCGGAGAATTGAGCCCTCAGTACTCTACCCCAGACAGTGATCACTCTAGCTGGAGTTTGATGCGATGAATTGATTGGCTACTTAGCGAGTAAATTTCTGTCTCTTGGGTGCAATACTGTGCACTGAAAGACAGTAACGTACACCCATCGCAGCTGACTGACAATCATGTCGGTCTGCCATCGTCAATCATTCTCTATCGCTTAACCGGCTGATTCGCGGGGGTGTGGGTGGACTGAGACGCAATAAGATGTGTGATTACTGGATGGAAGCAGCAAGAAGAGTTATCTGTTTAGCTGCATCCAAAATCCCTCAGGTACGATAATATGTTATGTTAGTGAGCCTTCGAGATATTTCATATCGGTAAAGTATTTGACCAGGAGTATCTTGAATTCCGACACCGAGTTCCATTTGGCTACTTGCGGCGGCAAGTTTTTCCATATATTTACCACTCTCCGTTCGAAACAGGGTTGGTGGGCGACCTGCTTCATATCCGGTATTACCACCTTGTGTTGGTGTCCTCGTGTGCTGCTTGGTGTGCGCATATGGAGCGGCGGCCTTAAAATGAGGTAATCACCAAGCTGGAATCTCCGGCGCGTCATACTGAGGTCAAGCTGCAATCGACAATAAGACAAGGTGTAAAGTCCTAACCTCTTGCACCGGTCTTCCTACGGCACGCCTGGTGACCACATGCTTTACCCCCCACAATCCATTGTACCTCGCCCCGCGTGATAGGACAGTAAGCACGTGAATCGAATCTAGTATTGGTTGAATGATTATGACGAAGAGGAGAGTGGCAATCTCTTCGGAGCAAGTTCAGAAGCTGCGCTTGAGATCCCAAATGATACGAAGTCCGTTTAGATAAAGTTTATTCGTGTTGTCCACTGACTTCAGGTCGCAGAGCGAGATTACACCGAGACCTTTCACGAAAGCGGGGGATGCAGCGGTTGACCGGCCAAAAGGTAGCTTCGACTGTATCCACCCTTACCCAGGCCCATGCATAGCGACTTGACTGCTGCTGACCACATGTAGAGGAGGTCAAGATCACGCCGAAACAAGTCACTATCATCGGGTGCACTGATTACTCTGCGCACGTTTTCATTCAACATAATTTGTACTTTATATACTGGCAATATTTAAGGTTTGGAGGAATATTTTGACCTCCTGTTTGTCCGAAGGGCTTCCAAGGTAACCAACTACGTCTTATTCTCTACATTTTGAATACTAAGTTGAGACACCGAGCACAATTCCCGTTTTGTTGCTTTTGGTCCATTTGAAAGCAATTATGAAGAAATGTCTTCGTAAAAGTCAACTCACTCCGATGAAAATAACCTGAGGATTCTGGTTATCAATTAGCGCTTAGTGCACAAAAATTCGTAGCTTTTTACTCAAATGACATCAATGCGTACTTCCCTTTCGTTTATCCATTTTCAAACATTTACAATTTTAATGATGTCATTTTGCTTCATTCACAGTCGATTCGCAGTGGCTGAAAATGCGTTCATCCGGGTACATAAAACTTATCTTGACTTAACTTGACTTGACTTGTCATTTGCAAGCAAAGCGTAAGGTGAACGAAGAAGCGGAGCTAACATATCCGCTATATGAAACATGAACAAAATGGGCCCTAGTACACCACGGGTCGAAGGATACCAGTCGGTCTGATGGTTGTCGGTCTGGAACCTATATTTTCGACAAACAAAAGAATTCTTGCTACATTGGTGCAGCAAGCGACCAATACCATACAACCTCAGCCTGCGGAGAAGGAACTGGAGATTTACATTATCAAAGCTTTTACAGAATTCAATGTGAAAGACGTTGATTCAGCGCCTGTTACCATTCGTGCCTGGTCGACAGCAGTTTGATGATGCGTGAGCAACCTCTTAGGACGTCATGCTGTGCCAGCGTCAACAAGTTTTTCAATTCCAGTGTTATCCAAAACATCGATCAAACTGACCGGCTAATACTTGCCCAGTCTGCTTGGATCACCGCTTTCCGGGAGTAACTTTACGAGTGACCGTTTCCCGTCGCTCAGTAACAAACCTGAGATGGTGACCGGTTGAACAGCTCAGTTACGAAAGGCGAGGTGACGACCGATAATGACTTGAGGATCAGTGGGTGGATTCCATCACCTCCGGCGGGCTTGGTTCCGCCAAGACCGGCCAGCAGCTTGAGTAGATCTTCAGTGTTGCAATACAGGCTGTTACATTTCGCTGCGGCGGCACCCATCGAAATCGGTACAGGTACCTAGTCATTTACAAATACGAAAGCGAAGTGCACCGCGAACATGGACGCACGATCCGTGCTCGAGGTTTGGGGCTGTCAGCCTGAGCCCTCTAACACTGACACATTTTCTATAGGCCATTAGCGCACCTTCACTTAGGCAGAGATACTCTTGGAAGCTGTTATTGCTGAAACCGCAAGCTGCGCTTCGAATATCCGGTGCGTTTATCTTTTTGGGTCTTGGATGTACAAAACATCTATCCGTCATTAAACAGAAACATAGTGCTTTAACTATCGTGTGCACTAATGTTCCTGAGTCCAGATAAAGAGCAAGTTAGTAGGTGATCGCAACCAGTGGCATTCTATTTGCGATGCGGTTGGTATTACCGTTGAGCCCACTATGCTAAGACGCTAGCGCTTTACCCTAATTCAGCGCACTACAGCGAACCTCGATTTCTTCTAGAAACATTGCACAAAACTGAGGAGGCAGAGACCGTCTTACCCTTGGCAGTTCGTCTTCGCAACTCATCGAGGGTGGAAGGCATTTTAGCATTCCATGGAAAGCGCGATCAAAAGAAACAGAAAATTTTGGCGGTCCTTCTATGAACGAAAGCTAGAAAACAATATGTTCATGGTGTTTCTGAACTACCGGATTCTCCTGATCACGAAACGGAAGCTCGTGACCGAGTACAGTGGCACTAAATCCCCAACGCACCCTCTCCGGACGAGTTTATCGCAAAACAGTTGACGACGATTCCTTCATATCCAAAGTACAAGGACTGCGGTCCAAAAATCTTGGAAGTGGTACTGCTATCCGAAGGAACAACAGAAGTTCTATTGGATAGCTTGTTGAAGCTTCGCTTCAGCTTGCCGATCTAGAATACATTGAAGATAGCAGGGCGCAGACACGAGTGGGCAGCATTACGTTGGAACATGCAACCTCAGTAAATCTCTTACCTTCACAGTCCTGCACAGTGATAGACACGTCAACGCTATCGACAACTGACAGGACAGAGCGAGAGACGCAAGCGGGAACGTCGCAATCTGGAACGTTCTGTGCCACCATGTAGCTTGAGCGAAAGTCACGAACCAACGACCTACGCAAAAAGCGATCAGCGACCGATCGACAAGCGGTTAGCTTGAAACTTAAGACATATATGACGTCCACCAGCACACTTCTAACATATAAGACACTCGTGTTTTTTTCTTAACACACAAGGCCTTCTTAGCAATCTGATAGAGCTTCATACTACGATGTTGTGGGACCTCATCATAGTACCCGAGACATGGTTGAGTGAAGTGATCACATACTCTGAAATCGTACTATCCGGAATGTCCATTCTTCACAACGATCGGCAGAATAGAGGAAGCAATGTACTGCTCTCTTACCGCAGTGAGCTACATCTGGATCTAATTTATGAACCGGATGTCCAGATTGTCTACACGCATTTGTGTCCTGCTCACCTACAACATGGTGATGCATGTTTAGTAGGCATGGTGTACCGCCCGCCGTCGTCCAGTTGTTTGCATTATGAGAACTATCCTCCCACAGGCACACATTCACGTCCTCCTGGTAGGTGCCTTCAATCCTACGGTCTAGAAACTCCAGCATGTCTCGATGAGAAAGCAAAAATGGAATTGCAATAGCTAATCATTGGATTCCCACAGAAAAATAACCCAAAAATGCGTTACATAGGTGATAGCCTACTTGCTTTAAAACCCACACCGACACGCAGTTGGCATCGAAGTTCACCGTAGTGCGCTGAAGTGGGGTAAAGCGCTACGCGTCTTAGCATAGGGGGCTCAACGCGAATATCAATCGCATCGCAGAGGGAATTCGACTGGTTGCGATCGTCTGCCAACTTGCGTTTTATATGGACTCAGGAATGTTTGTGCACACGATAGTTAACGCACTATGATTCCGTTTGGCGACGGATAGCCATTTTGTACAGCCAAGACCCGTTGGTATACTGTGACCCAACCCGAAAATATAAAAGCACCGGAAGTTCGAAGCACAGCTTACGGCTGCAGCCGGGACGGAAGTGCGAGTGAAATGCACGAACATAATAGCCCGCATGGACGCAGGTCCCCAGGAGACGGTTCCATAGATGACCGTACTACTTCACTTATACGTTTGGATTTATTTGCGTTTATTATTTTTTAAAATGTCACAATCTTTCCGTAAGATTTAACCGATCAATTAGCCACGTCCGCTAAATAAAGCTTGACGATTACATCGAAAAATTCGAGAAATAAACCTCTGCTTCTTGCTATCCCGCTGCAAACCAAGAATCGTACCGTTCAGTTGGACTGTGCCTCGCACTGACGAGGAATATACTGTTGCTCTTTTATTCGCCACAACTGCATGTTGCCCATGCAAGAGTATGGTACTACCTGTACATATTTATCTGCGCCAAATATGGATGTAGCTTCTTATTTAAAGAGGCAGATATTCAGTATATTATTATGGTATTATACGAATATAACCATGTTGCGTCCCACAAGATTCGGCACCAGGAATAAACCAAATATCCTCCATCATCAATGAGGAGTTTATGACCAAACGGTATCGACAGGTAGCCCTTTGGGCCGCAGCAGGCATGCAGCGCTTGTTCAACTACATCTATTTTGCAGAACATTCTACAGACAACGCCGATGACTCTCAGCTTACTACCGATTACGCCGTTCTGACCGCATTCATTAGTGCAACTGATTGGTCCTTTCTGACTGAACCACCCCCCGATATCGCCTGGTGGGATTTTGTTCGTCAATTCAACAAGTTAATGACCAGTGCTTTGAGAAACTTGCCGCCGCGTGCGATGAGAGTAAAGTCATTCATACGCAATAGGACGCGGAAGTGTATGATAACAAGTGATTCACTAGCGAAAATAAAAGAGTCACCGGATGCCGAAATATAGGAGGCTTACACTATTCAGCGAATTCCTTGTGTGAACCTGGCACGTGAGCATAAGCTAACACATCAACAGGATCTAGCAAATAACTTCACCTTTAACTCCAAGATTCCTTACAGCTATGTTAACAAACTCCGTAAAGTGTACTTAACTAATCCTGTTCACCGCACGCCAAGTGGACAAGTACAAACTACGACTGCAGCGGTATGTTCGACTCTACTGTACGGTTGTGAAACCTGGCCCCTTAAAGCAGCGGACATAAAGAGGCTAGTTCTTTTCGATCACCGGTGCCTTCGCAGTTTGGCTTTATCTGGTGGGAACACCGTGTGAGTAATGAGCGTGTTCGACGCTTTGTTTATGGCACAGGAAAAGGAACTGAACCGCCCAGCACCGTCATTTCACTCACCAGGCTCCCATGGCTGGGCCGTGTGTTGCGCATGCCAACCCACCGGCTTTCACGACGTGAGTTGTTTGCTCGTCGGGGATGTGGATGGAAGAAGAGGATGGGTGGCCAAGCGATGATTTGGTCCAGAGGAATGAAAGCCCTCACTTCTGAGCTGGCCTCAGTTGGAGCGTCTCGGCTCCATGGTTGGGGTCCGAAAGACGATGAACACGTCTGACTGGATACACTTGCGGACATGGCAAGGAGCCGACCTCAGTGGAGTTCCTGCTGTGGGTTTCGTTGTCTCTCCCCATCCTTTTAGCCTCCCCTCCACCCACGATCTCATTTCGTAGCGTAAAACATAATAATTTTCTTTTTCCTAGTAGCCGGCTAGTAGCTTACCGGAACGATGCCTATCCGTTGCTGGTAGCTCAGCTGACATGTAACTGTTGTATCTATTTTCCTTTTTTCATTTATGTATTGCGGCACAGTAGCTGAGGTGTTTCCCACCTCTAGCTGACGTGTATAATGATGATGAATGATGACAAACTACAACAGAAGCGGCCAACGCCCTACGCCATCAATTCTCCCCAAACTTCCAGAACATGGCTTCGTCGCCTGTGATGTTCACGCTGGCTTGCCGAACAACATCATCGTGGTGCCAGTTGGGTGGTTCGTATTATCCAGTTCCAGCAAATGGTTCGACAGCAATGTTCCAGGACGTGGTGGACTTTCGCCTGACAAACGTTCTCCCTATAAAAAGTCACATATGTCCGTTTAACAACACTGTGACGTGGCGGATGTGACTCGCCACTAAATAAAGTCCCTGCCCCTTTTCTCTCTCTGAGCGGCATTGTAACTCAAGGGTGTATTGGGACCCTGGTCCTATGCGGTCCTAAAGGCGTATGAACCACTAGTTTGGTCACCGGTTCCCACCGGGTTGCGATACCCTCATATCGTTTTTGTGCCATGTAGATTAGATCCTGGATCAAAGGCTCGGGGTAGGGCCCCCTAAGACAACCCTATACTTCGGCCTGGGCAACCGGGTAGTATCACGCCCACTGACGAACCATGGGTGGATTACACTACTGCTTTCGTTCTTTCTGTGTCTACTGGCTTTACTGTCTCTGTTGCTCAACATCCGCTCACAGATCGTCCCACGTCCAGTTCCTCAGCTGCACCTATGTCTTTCCCGGTCAAGGTCAACAACAGCTCACTGGTCTCATTTGCCAGAGTTCTGAGCCAAACGTTTGGTGTTCGTTGCCCAGTAGTCACAACATTCTCACACCCAACCGAAGCCCCAGTTTTCCTTCGTCCTGGTTCTCCAATCGGCCTTGTAACGTTCAATGTGCGCACTCTGATGCAGATCGGAGGACAAGCATGTCTGGCCCGCACCCTTGAAGCTCTCTCGGTAGACATCTTTGTCCATTCTGAAACCAGGTTGCAAGACGCCAGTACCGTCATCAGAATGACATCTCCGGCAAACCCTGACGTCAAATACCACTTGCGCCTTTCCGGAGACTCAGAAGCCGCCGCTTCTGGTCAAGCTGGTGTCGGGGTTGCACTGAGTGACAGGGCTGAGGTCGCTTTGTTTGACTGGATCCCAATCAACAGTCGCCTATGTGCAGGCAGACTACGAGGTTTATGTAAGTTAAATAAGTGTTGAGATGTTACGCGTGCCTTGTTTGTCATCTCCGCCTACGCTCCTACAGACTGCAGCTCGGATGCAGTCAAGGATTGCTTTTACTAACAGCTACATGAGATTCTGCGTTCCGCTAAAAAGCCTGACATTGTCATTCTTGTCGGAGAATTTAACGCACGAGTGGTCCGCCTACTACTAAGCGAGCACCATCTTGGAGGTAGTTTTGGCCTCGGTAGCAGCCGATTAGAAAATGGAGACAGACTACTGACTCTTTGTTGTGATCATCGCTTGTTTCGTTTGAGTACAATTTTTCGTCATTCGAAAAGACAGATTGCTACCTGGCGTCCGCCTTCTCAAACAACAGGATGGTCCCAGCTTGACCACATAGCAATAAGATGGCGCGGAAGCCTAACAGACTGCCGATCGTACTGGTCAACTTGTCTGGACTCCGATCACGCACTGGTTCGCGCCAAAATTTGCATGCATTTCGGAGGATCATTTAGACATACGCACTACCGACCGAACGTGGAAAATCTGTAACATTCTGCAACGGTAGCCAAGTACCAGACTTCGCTGTCAACACTTCTTGCTTCGTTCTCTGACAATGGTCTCAATTCGCAATGCATGCGCATCAAAGACACTTTAATTTCTGCCAGTACTGCCAGTTGTGGATTTGCTTGTCCCCCGCCGACAAGCTGGATCACCACTGCCTCCTTGTCGCTGATGGACAGACGCCGCTTGATCACAGTCGACACCAACTGTAGTGAGGATCGTTAATCCCTAGATCGAGCGTTGCGTAGGAACTTACAAAAGGACCGTGAGACCTGGTGTTGTGAACATGCTAGAAAGCTTGAACTTGCCGATTTTTCTGGTAATACCAGAAAACGGTTCCACCTCATCCGAGTCACCGAAGACTTCCAATCAGAAGTAAGCGAAACAATCTGTGAAGACGATGGCTCCCTAAGCGCTACTCTTCAACGACGGTTGGAGCGATGGACCGAACATTTTCGCTCGCCGTTTTCCTGGCCGCTAGCTTGATCTGTTTCTCCTGGAGCGAGCACTGGTGATGAGCGGACGATCTCAACTGATCCTCTTTCTCATCAGGAAACCTGGCGGGAATTCTGCTGCCTAAGAACGTTATAAGGCGCTCGGCTTTGTTGGTCTACCACCTGCTCTATTTACAGATGGGGCTCCTCGTTGGTACGAGAACTCACCGCTTCGTTCTCTGAAGTCTGGGCAAAGTAGGAGGTTCTGTCATCCTGGAATGAGTCGATAGTCTCCCCATCTTCAAAAAGGGCCTGCGCACAAATTGCTCCAATTACAGGAGCATAAGTTTGGTTCCCGTCTTTTGCAATTTTCTGGTGTCCATCATTCTTCAAAGGCTATCCCCAACGCGCTAATCACTACGGCGAGAAGAACAGGCTGGGTTCCGTACTGGTCGCGGCTGCATCAAGCATATGTTCACATTCCGTCAGATTCTCAAGCTCCGCCATGTGTATCAAAAGCCAACGATTGTTGTGTTCCTGGATATCCGTGTTACCTTCGACAGCGCTGCATTGTAGCACTGTCTGTTGAGGAATGGTATTCCCGGGAAGTTCATTTCCATTCTGCGTGCTCTGTGTGGCCTGACCTCGGGTAAAGTTAGGGCTTATGGCAAGCTTTCGCCTTCCTTTGTGGTCATCAGTGAGGTTCGAAAAGCATGCCCAATCTCTCCATTCCTTTTCAACTTTGCCATTGATGATGTCTTCAAAAATGCTCTAGAAGAGTTGTTGAACGCTGGTGTTGCTGCTTCCAGGTAGTCGAGTTGTTGCTTTGGATTACGCTGATGATATCGTCTTGTTGGGTGACGGTCCGCATGTCGTCCAACTTGCACATAACCGACTGGCGATTGAAGCGTTGAAGTATGGCATGCACTTTTCACCATCCAGTGCAAAGCGCTTCTTCAAGACTTGTAAATTCCTCTACCTGGACTCACCATCTATGGGGAAATTTTAGAACTGGTGCAGAGTTTTGTCTACTTGCGAGGCTGCATCACTGCTAGTAGGGCTGCTGGAAACGAGCTTTCGATGCGCATCTCAAGAGCTCGTCTCGTCTTCTCCAGGCTGAGGCATTTATGGCGCCGCCATGACATCCGTCTCTCCATCAAACGGCGGGTTTATAGTGCTACTGTCCACGTTGTAATGTTGTACGGTTGCGAGACTTGGCCTGCTCGTACCGATGACCTACGTCGACTGTCTGTCTTCGAGAACGATTGTTTGTGGTCCATTGCCCGTGTGCGGTAGCTGAACCACGTAACCAACGTTGAAGTTAGACAGCGTGTCTTGGGTGGAGACAGACACTCCCGCGAGGCGCTTTTCCTGCTGGGCCAAGTACGATGGCTCGGACACGTACTGCGTATGCCCGTTCAGCATTTTCCGCGTCGTTCTTTGTTCGCGGTCGCTGGACAGGGTTGAAGGAGGCGGTGGGGTGGACAGCCTACAACTTGGAGAAGCAGGATGAAAAAGCTGACAAAATAGCTGGCCTAGGTTGGTTCCTTCCGACTCCCTGGATGGAGTCCCAAGGATGCTGAGTGCAGTTGGTTGGAAACCTTGAAACTAATGGCTCGAAAGCGAACTCAGTGGTGAGCGTGTATTTCTGTTTGTTACGGCAAATTCTCCTTCAATCCCCCAATAAAAAACATCCAAAAAATCAAAAACTGTTAGTGAAAAAGTGGAAAAAATGTTGCTTGTTTTCTTTCTTCTTTTACTCTAACCCTGTTTTCCTATTCCGCCATGGTCACGGTGGCACAACATCTGTACGCAGATTGTGATCAATGTATGTATGCATGTTATACTATGGCCAGGACTTAGTCATATCTCGTTGACGGCTACAGATGTACTGAAAATGCTAAGGTCCCTATGCCAACATACCTCTCCTGGTGTTGAGAATATCCCACCACATGTGCTGAAGTTAGCTGCACTGAATTTGGTAGATCCAATCTCTAGGTTCTTCGAACGATATCTCAACGAGATATGTGTCCCACAACGTGGACTCACAGAATCGTCACGCCCATTCACAAAAGCGGAAATCGTGCAGATCCAGCCAACTATCGCGCGATAACTCTCCTGCCGGTGCTCCCCAAACTCATGGATTTTATTATTGCCGAGATGTCCATGGATTACTTAAATGCATGCAAAATCATAGCACCAGAACAGCATGGATTTCGCCAGAACCGATCTTTCAGCACAAACTTGCTGCTTGCTTGCTCCAGTTGAACTGAAATCGTTGACAGCGGTGTGGAGGTTGACGCAATCCAGCTGGACTTGTCAAAGGTGTTCAACCGTTTGAGCCACCGCATCCTCATTCACGAGCTTTAGAGTTGTGGAATTGGTAACCCAATTGTCGGGTGGATAAACAACTTTCTGATTCGACAAGTTCTGAATGTGAGAGTTCGCAGTGCCATCTGTGGCCCTAACAATCTTCATTGCGGGGTGCTTAGTATTTATTCCACTCCTGTTCCAGATTCACATAAACAATCTTCCAATTTCATACCCTTCGCTGGTGATCTCAAGATATGGCGCGCAATCAAAACAACGAGTGATCACCTAGCGCTTCAGGATGACCAGGATAGGGTCTACGAGTGGGCGACTCAGAACCTGCTTCATTTCAACGCCACCAAGTGTAAGACATCAAGTATACGCCATCAATACACTTACGGGTAAAGGCTGGTGGATCAGGCTTTGCAGCGTGCTACTACTGAATGCGATCTAGGTGTGATGGTACAAGAGAATCTTGTCTGTTCACGTTAGGCCGAGTAGGCGTCCATAAAACCTAACCAACACCTTGGCCATTTGCGGGGAGCGTATGGGCGTTTTGCCCCTTCAATCTGCGCTCAGATAATGCTTAGATTAGGCCCCATACAGAATACGCCATTCAAGCCTGGCAGCACTTGCAGAATCACAACCTCACCGCACTTGAATAGCCACAAGGAAGGGCGACCAAGAACGTAAAGGGTCTGTTTAATTTCCATTACCAGCTGAGGTTGAAAAGTCTTGGGGTCTAAGGTGGACAGTGTCGATGCCTGCGTGGCGATTTGATGAAGACATATTTGATCCGAAAGAATCAAAACCATGCTTGTAGTCATCTTTTGAAGCGGAATCACAGTACTACTCTGAGAGATCACCAGCTAGAGCTGACCACACATTATAGCCGGTTGGATTGTCGCCGGAATTTCTTTTCACTTCGCGTGTGCCAACCATGGAACACCCTCCCCACTTACATTGTCTCTTCCCCCAGAATAACGGTGTTCAAAAACATCTAAACCATTTCCCGGCCAAGTTGTCCTCTTGGGCAACAGAAATAATCTGAGGGGGCATTCAACATGAGTCTACTCAATTAATTTGTTCCGTGCGTAGGAGCTGAAGCGTCCCACCTGCACCCCCATGACTTAGTGCGTCTGAGGTCCAATTGGCTGAAGGCGGCGGGCTATACACGTACACCTACACACCCGCACAAGTGACGGGCGTACGCACGGAACAAATTAATTGAGTAGACTCATGTTGAATGCCCACTCAGATTATTTCTGTTGCCCAAGAGGACAACTTGGCCGGGAAATGGTATATACGATGCATTCATACATTTACATTACACCATATAATCCTCTATACACGGGCGTCAACCTAGCACAACAAATCAATGTGCGCATTTTCACTTTCAGCACATTAAACGCTACCACTGCATTTACGTATCCCGTCGGCCCAAGAAAGCTGCACACGAGTAAACGTTGTGATTTCCCTTATTTAGTTTTGTCTCACATCTTACGTGAACAATAACCACTCCCCATATTGCTTTGTATGGGCGCATTCAATTCCCACTCCAAACTATCGTTATACAGCAGCGCAGTTAAATCTGATGAATAGACTGACGATTCACTAGTCGTTTGATATTTATGTTATCACTCCGACCATCCTACGGGACTTGTCAAGCACTTGCTTTTTTACCCGTGTTAAATCATTGTTCATTGCTCTGCGCGCGTGCGGTGGCGGATTGATTCTGACCCGAAGTACCAGAAATCCTCTTGTGGACTGGGGAATCAACCTAGATCATCGGAATGGTTGTGGCTGACTAATTTAATAGATAATGACAAATGGATACCACGTGACGTCAATCAGACACCTCTAGCGCTCTTAGGAAGGAAATAGGCCTGTGCTATTGCTTTAGACCTCCAACTGACAGTGCGGAAGTGAAACAGAGCTTTGGTGAAAAAGTACCACGATCCAGTTACCACACGGTGAAGGAAAGCATGAAATGACAGTAGCCGGCTGCTGCTGAAATCTTGTGAGCGTTGGGTCAATGTCATCGTGGTGACCAATCGGATCGACATCATTTCCTTGGCGGTCATTGAACCCGCTGCAGTCATGGCCGGTTATCAGTTAAGGATAGGCAATCATTTCTCGATACTTAGGTTACTTGCAAGTAGTTTAATTTGTAGCAGATTGTAGAGCTAATTTGTAACATCGGTCATACGAGCCAGCAAATCTAGGCTTAAGGATACAGGTGATAATGTAACAAAACTTGCCATATCTGCTTTTCCTCTCCTCGGCTTCGCGCTTCCACTGGTTGCGTTCATTGGCCTTGATGGTCATGAACTTTTGCAGCTGTGCTTTGTGATCAGCTATGCGCAACAAATCCCTCATTTCCACCTCGTGAGCTGCCTTATCCTTATCGTTTTTGTCCTGCAGAGCCAGTCGTTTGCTAACTGCGTCTTCTCTTATTGAAAAGGAGTAATCATATTACCGAACGATACCTGAATTCGTACGCTTCCGTAGCATTTTGCATAACCTTTCGCTTCACCTTTTTGAGTTGATTAAGTTTTTCATTCAATTTTTTCCACAATGCAAGATAAATGCCCCTCTCGTTACGCAGCTTCTCAATATCAGACTTAAGATGCGCGTTTTCTGTCATCGTCTCACAGAACTTGACCGTTTTCTTGATAGATAGGATACAAATTAATCAGAATTGAAATGTCTCTACTGTGTGAAGGTTACGTTCCATGGAAAGGGTTTTGTTCTCAATCAGTGATGTTACTTCACGAGTGTCCTCAACTTTTGACTGGTTTGGACGTTGCTGTTGTTTTGCCCGGAGCAGTTTTTCGTATTTGCGAATCTTAACATAACCCAGCATTAGTCACACTGCTCCACTCACCTCAGCGTCCAATAGTTGATGATAACGCTTAGTATTTTCAATCTTTTGTGAGACCACCTCCTGTTGCTCAAGCTGATGTTTCAGTTCGTCCGTCGCCTTTACATCCTTCTTTTTGTTTTGATCACTGTGAGCTAGAGTGAGCAATACGGTCAGTTCTTCATTTTCTTTGCTCAAGTGCTCAACCACTTTGCTTTTTAAAAAAAGAAGTAAACAACGGCTGCTGGAGCAAACTCACTGGTATCTTCTTAATTTCACGTTGGTTTCAGTTGCAGTTTTGTGTTGTTCGTTTTCCACCAAGCGTACTTGATGCATAAGCCGGTCATACTCTTCCTGCAGCAACAAATCGGCCCCATCGTCTTGTTCTGACTGAGCTGATGTAGGTCGCGGCATTTGCTGCAAAGAAAACATTTTAGAATGCAGTAATATTAAAGAGGCGAATATCTTACAGTTTCATTAGTCACTTGCATGGCATTCAACTGTAACGGTTACCAAAATAACTAGAAGCAAATAAGCAAACTCACCCTCACTCTCTCTCACTATATATATATATATATATATATATATATATATCACAACGAGGACACAGCTGACAATACTAAAAAGTGGAAGCAAACAACTTGGAAATAAAAATGTGGTTGGATACTAAGCAGAAGAATTGCCTCACACTATGTCCACACATTTTTATACGTTTTGGCCATATCGCAGAATTTCCTCAACTGGGATTGATTGTGACCCTTTGCCCCCAATTGTGAAGTCGACACTGGCCAAACACAGTGCAGTTTATGGATAGCGCTCTCACACATTACGCCGAAGATGAAAGTCGCGCAACTTCGTGTTGCTTCCAGTAGATTTCAGCGAAGCCAAAGGGGCCAGGGCGAGGTAAACCTTGAGCACGCATGCTAAGCAACTGCCAACATCAGACACCAAAAACCACACACCACCAAATTACAATTTCCATGAGTGTACCTGATATGCTGCATCATGTACTCCCAGTAACTCACTTGAGTTATACTGAGCTGTCAGTTTTATGTTAGTTAATTTAGAAAATTGGAACTGAAGAACTCCAACCACTCGACCATCCACGAGTTTTAAATATTACTGAATTATTGAGTGAAGCATAAGTAAAATTTTTAAATGAATACAAACTATCAGATCTCTGAATAACTTAATGGTAGTAAGTACTACCCACTTATCGTGTATCCCTAATTGGAGTTACCCACGTTATCGATTCTTTTAGATTACTCAAGCCGCGTACTTAACATTCATTGGACCAACCATGTGCTTTTGTATCTGATTGGTTGCCTCCAGATACTTATAGCTATTTCACTGTAACGCATGCCTATGCCAACAGACACATACATACATTCCATTGCTACCCTGGTCTTCTGCCTTTACGGGACATAGCAAATTGATGACGCATGGTGCCGATGTCATTGCGCCCTAATGCTCCTTCTGCGTCCTGGACCGCTCCTGCGATTACGCCAAATACAGAATGCTGCGAAGACAGAAAAATCAGTTTTTCGGATTATATTTTTGCGCTGCTAGTTCTCAATCCATCCGTGAAGCTGAAAACGGAGGATATGTGGAGGCTTTTGCGCTTTCACCTCGGCTCACAGGGTCGATGTAAATTCGATGCTCTTAGTCTTCGGGAGAAGCCCACTTTAAAATATGCCTTAACAGCCCTCGATAAATATTGGGGCTTTCGAGTGAACATTTATACCATTCTGCACAATTTTTAGCAACTAAAGCGAGCATCTAGCGAACTACTAGATACATTCATTTCTCATCTGCTTTGTTCGGTTTTATAATGCGACTACGATCGTATCCTCAAGAAGAGAGTGGAGTAAACTATGCTAATACAACAGTTGATTTTAGGCCTAGCTGATTCTCGGATCAGATAGAGCGTTAATGGAGAAGGCAGAACAACTCGCTTGCAATGGGGTCTGCGAGGTGCCTCCCCCGAAGGTCGTAGCCACGAAACAGGACAACACATTCCTCTCTAATGTAATAGACACTGAAATTGACCGTTTGGATTCGACACTTTCTCCGATGCGGTGCTCAGTTGAAAATAAATCCTACTGTTGTGGAAATACCGAACACCGTGAAAATGATAAATCGTGTCCTACAAATAGGGAAATCTGTCGGATTTGCGGTAATTCCGGTCATTTTGCTCGAGTTTGTCGTTCCCGTGCCACTTTTGTGTTGACTCTGCTAATGACTCTACGACTTCTCCAGTTACCACAGAAATTTCCATAGATGGCTTCAGTGAATGTGCGCACCCACATTCTTTTCCCACTCAAGAACCCAAACTGCCTTCACCAGCTATTCGTGGTGTGTGAAGTTAGAAGAAAAATCATTTTAAATGCATGGAACTGGATTCCGCGTCAAACATCACAATGGTGCCATCTTGTTTTTACAAAAAGTGTTTTGGCTAGTTAACTACGTATCCTTCCGCTTACACTTTTAGCCGCTACTCAAACGGTGATGTTCGCAAACTTGGTTTCGTTACGGTTTCACTGTGTCTTAGAAACAGCAAGAAGCGTACAGTTGTAGTTTACATTTCGTAAAGTGACACTAAGCCTCTATTGGGACGCAGCGCCATGGTTTCTTTGAATGTATCACCGTGCGTCAGCCGAATGCTTATTGCCAGCGTCAACCTTACTTTGTTAAAATCCAGTTACCCAAATCCCTTCCTTGCGGATATTGGTAGAGTCCCAAAAGCAATTCACCGTATTCGTTTAAGCGCGGATTACAAGTCACCCAGCACTTCACAACTTAGGTCTATACCTTTGGCTAAAAGAGAGGCTTTGTCCTAAGCTTTGAAAAAAAGGCCACTGAACACTTCCACACCTTCGAACGTAATCTCGTCGTGCTGACTTCGTCTGTTGTTGTCTGTATGTGCCCTGTTGCCTCGTCTATTCCGGCAGTCGGATATTCGGCTTCGAATCATAAGTCGGCTTCTAGCAAGCGGTGACGGAGGAAGGGCTTATAACACACGCATGCCCAACTGATCTTCGACCGTGAGATATTGTCTAAGGTTGCATTTTGCTTACGGACTCGAACTAATGGTCCACTACAAGAACAGCTCAATGGTGTCAATGATGGAAACCGAGAGGCGTTGACACTGGTCCCTTGAAATTCGGCGCATTGTTGCACTCTTATTCTTGAGCGAAGACGGAATGAATGAGTTGTGGATTGCAAGTCTTCCAAAGAATTTAATTATAAAATTCTACATGTTTCTAGACAAGCTCTTGAAAGAACTATTCACCACAGCAGACGCTGAAATCGAACGTTCACCGCCACAGAGAACCAGTAGTTTCGGTAACTTACTCGCTGATCTTAAAAACTAGTGCCACATTTACGCCGTCGTCAAACCGAGCTGACCTTCGAGATGAGGAATTTACGCCACTTCGCATAGGGTTAGCAGTAATGTAGGCTTCGAAGCAAGCGACGTCAAGTTCAAACGCTGGCCGCGTTTTGGCTACCGTCCAATGCAGCTCGACTGTCCCTAAACCAAGTACCTTTCGTTCGGTACAAAAGCACAATACTTCCCAGATACATTCTCAGTAATCGCTTCAGTGATGTGACCAGCAGTGGCGACACAGTGGACCGATCCACCACTTCCAGTAGCTGTTCGGCAGTAGCTAAAATCGGTGGTTTGTCGGTCCAGTCCCGCAACAGTATTTTGCACTTTGGTGCAACGTTTTTGTCAAGGCGCGCAGCGCAATGCGCCAATCTATTCAGTAATACTTGCAAAGCTACTGCGTCAGACCCAAGGAGAGCTATATCATCCGCATACTCGTTTGTCAGTCGGTCACCTGGCAGAACTTCCACTCCAGCAGAGTCTGTAAGAACGGAGTCATGTATGATTATTTCGATCACAAAGTTTGGAGAGGAAAGGAAATATTGGACAACCCTGCCGTATCTCACTTGTTGTGGGGAAGTCATAAGACAGCTTCCAGTAGACCCTCACTCGGCCTAGGGAGTCATGGTAAACAGACTGTATAATGGAAAGGAAATAACCTGGCACGCCTTTCGTGGGTTGGTAATGCCTCGACTTGGTACAGTCAAAAGAGGCAACAACGGCTTTTAAACCAAGCAAAACCACCACAGTTGGCTGTTGGTATGTGTGCCTCGGTTCTAAAACTTGGCGAAGACTAAATATGTAGTCGACACAACCATGATTGGGGTTGAAGCCGGACTGGCGGATAAGACAGTCATAAGCAAAATAGGCTTGGTTCGCGCACAAAACCGAATTTCAGGTAAGAGAGACAGGCAGCGACAAAAGTGCCGTTACGACCCATTTTGGTTTGTCCAAGCTCCTGCGCATGCAATTTGGTCTTATGAATGCTGATTAAACGTTTAAATGCTTCATCGACCAAATCCATCCTGGCTTGGACTTCGCCTATACAACTGTTCACACAGATAGCCACGTGAGAACATTATTGACCGTTTATCCCAAAACGTGATGATGACGATCACAGAAAGATGTTCGTCTAGTAGCGATTCGGTCAGTTTTATTGCCCATCGTATCTGTCCCGTAGGCGTCGCGCTACTGCAGGAATACATTTAAGTCTTCATGGATTACCCTATCCTTCAAAGAGCTATGACCTATTGACGATTTGTGCAAATGTTGTCATCTTTCCATACCTAATTGTGCGTCGCTCAGGCAGTCCTATACGAACATACTCCAAGTAAATGTTAGAAAAGTTGATTTTCCTGCCAAGGTTCGCACTATATTCAAATCATTAAAACAGATCATTATCAACATAGCCACTATGGCCCGCTATAGTTGGTAGCTCCACTACCGTTCAATATAGATGCTACAAGCATAGCACTTATCCCTGTCTTGCAGCTGCCAAGCGGTGACTCCTGGTAACCGTTAGTATTTTCCCTGAAACGCATGCAACTTGCCGAAATCACGTTACAGTAACTTCGGTAGGGAGCCATTGGCCATCAGTTCAGCCATATGTCATTTCTGACTTGTTAGAAGGGCGCGCCTTCGCCATCTTCACCGACCCCAGGCCACTGACTTAAGTGCTTGGCTTTACAAACGATCGATACTCTCTTAGAAAGTCACGCCGCCAAGATATATCGCTCAGTTTGTGATCAATATACGATATGTCTCATGCGTTCACAATGCCGCCGCCGCCGCCGCCGCACTTTCTCGAATCAAATCAATGAAACTCTGCATCGACAAATCGACGACGTGGCCATGAGCAGTCCATTAGGCCCAGTTTTGGCTGATAGTTTTATGGGCCACTTGGAAAATACCGTAGTACATTCTTATATACAGAATGTACACTTTTATAGCCGGTATATGGACGACACCTTCGTGCTTGTTGACACTCCTCAGCAGGCGGTATGCGTACTGGAAATGATGAATAAGTACCATCTCGCGATCAAATTCACGATAAAAAATGAATCTGATGGATCCTTCCATTTCCTGAATGTTAACTAGACGGTACACTCGTACAATCTGTGTACAGAAAACCAAAATGGACGGGACAGTACCTGAACTTTAATAGATTCTGCCCTATAAGCGAGGTTTAGTGCGTACGGCTTTTGCTAGAGTTCGTCAAATTTGCTCTCCGGAGACTATAGAATGTGAACTGGAACGCGTCACTTCGACACTATGAAGGAATGGATATCCCAAGCGATTTATAGCACGGTACACGAGCTTACAACCGAAAGATAAACCAACAACAGATGTTCCAAAGAAAAAGTATTTACTACGCTGCCGTTTAAAGGACACCAAGTGAACAGAAGGTGCCGGCAACGTCTTCGTCAATCTATCAAGAAGTGCTATTACGCGGCTAAGCTAGTGGCAATGCCCCAAGTCAAGAAGTTGCTGTGCATATCCAACCTAAACAGACCGGACTCTCAAGTTACCGCTTCGTGCGTTTACCTTTTTGCCTGTACTTGCGGTAGCAAGTACGTTGGCAGAACTGAGAGAAGGCTGTCAGCGAGGATTGCAGAGCGCGTCCCCCGGTACATGGTCACAAACGGTCCGAAACTACCCATTAGCGCTATTGCACTCCACTTACTCGATTGCCCCGTATGCGAAAACCCACGTGACGGGTTTAAAGTAATCAACAACCAAAGCAGTCCCCGTCTAGTTCAGTTCACTGAGGCCTCGGCGATTCGCCGGTTGAAACCAAGTTTGCGCAAACAAACGGACTTTGTGACCAGCCTCGCCCTACCCTGATGAGGCTAGTGTCTTCTTTCCTTTGACCGATTTCCGACCGCTTTAAATTTTTGCCGATAACAGTGCAACTTGATCGCCCTTGCTATGTAACATATCCATTTTACAAATTGTTTGTAAACAGCTGGGGAGAACACACGAAATTACTGAATTCAGTATATCTTGTTAAAATGTGGATTCCGCTTGCTCTTTTGAAATTGGTGAAGGGAAATGCTTGTATGAAATCGAACTTTGCCAGAACTGCCACTGTCATTAAACAGGCAGTCATGGCCGCCGCACTATTAATCCTAAGGTTGGTCTAATACGCAAGGCTTTCTCACTAAGCATGCAACCCGTTCCGCTGACAGCCTCAGAGGGAACAAGTATATCGTGCCCAGTCGTACCACGTGTATTTCGGCAGTCCGTGTTCGACACGCTGCATGCTTTGTCTTACCCAGCGCCGAGGCACCAGTTAAGCCAGCAAACCCACGATTCGTTTGGCGTAACGTCCCTCGCAGTGTATGTATATGAGCCGTTGATTGCCTTCCATGTCAACATGAGAAGGTGAAAAGCACGTTAAAATCCCGTTAGTGTATTTCCGGCGCCAGATGCACGCTTTCATCATGTACATGTCGGACTCATTGCTTCACCACCGCTTCCGAAAAGTCCCGTATGCCTACTGGCTTACATCAATTATTTTAACAGCTGCTGAGAGGTAATTCCCATTTCAAAGCGCTCTTCTTAATCGGTAGCAAAAGAGCTTTTAGAGCGTTGAGTGACACATCATATCTGTCATGCCAGCGTGATCACCGGTCGAGGGTCACATTTATGTCCAATTCTGAAGAATTTCTGAGGAGTTATCTTCACATCCGACCGACGGCGTCTCAGCCGACTGACAACGGGAAATATGTATGTATTGGCAAAATTCTAACGAATAGATAGAAACAAACAAAACCATGGAAAGCATAAAATCAATACAGGTTTAATCACTATATAATCATCATGGCGCTTTGGCTGAAGGTGAGCAACACACTACAGCTATTGTGCCGTAAGAAGAACATAATTGTTTTGGTTACTTTTTACACGCCATATTTCAGCTTTTTGTCGTTTTCAATTGTTAAGCATTAGACATCTGAATCGAAACAAGTATGTACCCAGATCTTCCACTGGTTTCGACTACGCGTCATGTATTGCAATGTTTATAGCCATCGATACTTCATCCTTTGGTCCCCAACAAGGCAGGCGTGTGGATCCAACGGCAGCAAGGTGTTAGGTCAACGATTGCATATGCTGACGCCAAGTGGATGGCTGATCACCGGACCATCTCTTCCAGCCAAGTCCTGCACGAGCGGAAGGGCGTAGTAAGACAAACGCTCAGCTGACCTACGCAAAACGTGACCGAGCCATCTTAGCTGACGCAGCAACACCAACTTGTTGAGCGGCATACTCGCATCCCCTAGGACACGACGTCGGACTTCATCATTGGAAATATCTTCCTGCCACCACACACGAGCGATCCTCATCAAGCACCCATTGTCAAAAACCGAGAGCCGGCGCATGGCATCCACGCGAACTATCCAGGACTCACTTCCATATAGCAACACCACCCAAGCGGTGGCACTGTACACGCGACTCTTTACCAATAGGGAGATATCCCGACGATGCAACAACTGCTTCAGGTTAACAAATGCTGACCGAGTTTTGGAGATGCGGAGAGAAACTTCCTTCTCAATAGAGCAGCCAGCAGACACGCAGTTGCCAAGGTAGACAAAGCGATCCACTTGTTCAAGTTGTGTGCCATCAAGAGGGAGCACTGGAACGGGTGAGCGCCAATCATGGAACCGAACTTTACACTTCCATGGGGCGAAGCACAGACCGAACTTAGCTGCCTCAATCGTCAACCGGTTAAAACGATTTGCATTCTCTGCGAGTCGTCACCAAGTAAGGCGATGTCATCGGCATACTCTAAGTCAGTCGCACACTTGCCTGGCAGTAGTTTTAGTCCAAAATTTTGGCAACCTACCAAGACTCTCGACAGGACATCGTTAATCGCAAAATTGAAGGGAAAATAGGACAAAGGGCAGCCCTGACAGTCAGTGACGCCGAAAGCTTGCCACAGACCCTCGCTCTGCCGGAGACGTGGAGGTAGAGTGCGCGTAGGATGGTTATGTACTTTTCTGGGACCCCGTTCCTTAGCAAGCAACGCCACAGCGCAGGTCGATCAACCGAATCAAATGCAGCACGGATGTCTAAGAATGCTACGGTGGTAGGGCTTTGGTAAATGTGGCGGTGTTCGAGGATGTGGTGGAGCGTGAATATTTGATCCATGCACCCACGGCCAGGACGGAAGCCAACTTGTTCTTCCCGGTACTGCGATTCACGAAAGGGGAAAGTCTACGGAGTAGAATGGACGCGAAAAGCTTGGAAGCAACTGAAATGAGACTAATCCCCCGTGATTGGTGCATGAATTGCGTGCACCCTGCTTAAAGATCGAGACAATAACTGACTTGCCCCGGGAAGAAGGAACATTCTCTTCATGCCAAATTTTGGAGAACAATGAGGTTAACTGGCAGATGATAAATGCGCCTCTATACTTGAACAGCTCCGGAAGAAGTCCGTCTGATCCAGCAGCCTTAAATCATCACAGATGGCGAATCGCAAGACAAACATCCACTTCCTTGGGGGGAATAAGTGTGATTACTCAGGGCGAGCGGCTTGGTTCGCTGGGCATATAAATGGACGGTGAGGGCCAATTGAGCTGGGAATTAAAATGTTCGGCCCATCAATTCAAATAGTATAATTGCGCGACCTCATAACCAATTGTAGGCAGTGCCCCGTGCGCAAATAGACGCTTCATGGTGCGAAGCCTTTCGTAGCATTTTCCTAGGCATGAGCTAGACCGTTGACACTTGCTTCTAGATGTAGCCAGTGCAACTAGTATACCACTGTAATCAGCGTTTGTCGGAACAGGTGGTAGCACCAGCGCAGTTCACTTCCCATTTTAAATGCAGAAGTTACGCCGATCGATCGGCTAACCAGATGCTTGAGCTGTATCCGTACGCTCCTATGTTGCAGAAGACAAGAGTGTATTTGCAATAAGACTGTCCACTTACCTCTGCCTACTGCTCTGCAGATGTGGTGTTCAGCAGCCTTTGCGGTCCCCGTATATCGGGTTTTTCAAAGTTATTAGCCATGCAAAAAAGACTCACAATCGACTGTGGTGGTCGCTACGAAGTTGTCACCATAGACTGCCTAAACTCAATTCCCATGGAAAAAGCCACGTCGCCTTCACCATTTCACAATGCTTCATGCGACTTTGCACCTAACTGAGCTGTTGTAATAGCATAGCGTTACAGAATCCAACGCAGAACCCGGTTTACACGCTACAGCCGACACAACATCACCGTCCAGACCCAGACTCTCACCTAATAGGGCCAACAGCTGCGGTCGAGATGTCCGATTCTCTGCAGTGTAAATACGTTAGGACTTGTAAATGTAGCATATACTTGCCCTGATTCTCGTCGAATGACATGTGAAATCCATCAGTCATCAACAATAAAAAACACTACAACGCAGAATAATCGTTAGTTTTATGGCACGTAGTTCATTTGCGTCCCTTTTTGTGGTTCCTCTGTGTGCGTTGTTTTTCTTTGCCACTACATGCCCCAGTCCACCTGTCCGATAGATTGGCCATAACGAGCAGCGCGTTCCAAGATTACTGCAGATAACGAGGATTAAATTGCGAAAGATGGATTTCTTTGTTGGACGAGGGTATGTTCTCGCGCCATCTGTAACGGCTCGCTGTAGCCCACCCGCCCTGCAGCTAGTTACATAAAAAGTGTAAACGGCGCAGCGGACCCTGTTTTCCAACTACCCCCATTTCGATACTAACATTCACACTCGTTTTTGAACTGATGCTTCAACCCATACTGTTCTGGATATTAAAGGCTACTTTCATTCAGCCTAATAGTAAAGAAACGCTGTGGCTCTCCACAAAATAAATGTTACCCTGTTTTAGAATTTTGTTACTGATCTATCGTACAATATTTGTCCTCCTTTTATTGCTCCCCACCCTTTGACCATACCTCCTCGCATAGGTTATAACCTGTGAGTTACGGTGCTATTGTTCACTACTGACTCATTTTATCAGTCCACACCAATTACGTAACTCCTTGAATATGCTTCGCTTTGGTCGACCTTATTGTTCATCCACCATTAGTATTCTATTACTAATATTTTTACCCATATGTGCTGTTATTGACTGCTGAACAGACCGCGAACTGCGCGGTCATAGCCGCTTTTTAATTTTGGCACACCTTTGGTTAGTACAGTAATGCAACTTATTTGTCATATAACTTCAGTACTTCATTTCCACATTGTGGAACTTAGTATTTCCCCAATGTATTATTTGGTTATTTGCGTTAGTTGCTGTAGTGGTTTATCATCATTGTACGTATTGAGGTAAAGCCTAACTGATACTTCAGCATGAGTCGTTCCAAGGCTCAAATGTGTGTGGTTTCGTCTTTTTTGATTTTTGAGATCAAACCTAAAAAATACAGTCATTCTGAGCGCTCAAACAAAGCTGGTTTAGCCGTTGTCGTTCTTCTGAATGCCTTTGTAAAATCCCTCTGCTACACCTTACCAGAAAACGAAAGCATTAAACCTTGAAATATATATCATATTCATATACGCCGTTAACCGATTTATCGTCAGAATCATCAACAGCAGTACATCATTCATTTATGTTGCTGTTTCCGTACCATACAACCATAATGACATACTGAACGAAGAATAATCAGGGGGAGAGAAGGTGAATTACCAAAAACCCTTAATACCCTAAGTAAAACTTCAGCGTCAACAACATACCGTCACAAACACAGATAAGGCGGCATCAGCGAGACAGTTTTTGCGGGTTTCACTGCCTCGCGTCATAAGCAGCCATTACGCCCAGCTAAATCAGCACAAAATACATTTTAAACACTCTGACTGGGAGACGGCAGCAGACGCGCCACTGGTGTCGGCTGCGAGCCAAATCCTGTAAAATCTCGAGCCAGTTACAAAGTGAGTCACTTGAGCTCCAGCAACTTCTTTTCCTGTTACCAAGTCAATTTTCATCAAACGATTAAGAACTGTTAGCTCTAAAGGATTTGTATATAAATTCGTTTTTCCAGCGTTTATTGTGGTGACATTTCGCTCTCGACGGAAGAGCTACTTCGAGCTAGATAAATTCTCATACCTTTTAGAGTAAATTGCGACGATAATCACACGAGACGACATTGCTCATACAACACGAACGGCAGAAAAATATCCGCTGGAGTGATCGATTTGTATGCCCTTGCCTTTAATGTACGGCACCTTTCAGACGAATTTCGGTCACTGGGAAATATTTTTCCCGTAAACCCTTAACATATACCTTGCATGTATGTTTTATGGTTGCTAATGTCATCAGTGACATGCGGAAACTGATTCCCAAATTGTACTTACACAGCATGTGAGCCGTAAGAATAAACTGAAATTTTTTGAATGGCCGAACTTCCTTCCAAGTGTGTCCAACTTGGGCGGCCAGGGGCATGAAACGGTTACTCAGGGCACTCAAATGAGAACTCACAATGGGCGCAATTAGGATTTTATTAAAAAGTAAAGACTCAATCAAACAAGCGATGTCAAAAATGCATAATAAAGTTAAACAACATACCTGGACATCAACAATTCCAGAATGCCCATTTATTACCTCAAGTTCAGAAAGAAAAACAAAACACTTAGCTTTAAGCGAACAATTGTTATCGATTAACGTATTGTCAGGCTTATACATTAATATACATTATGGTAAGATTCGTTGCAACCGTCAGCATAACAATGAAACAATTTTTCAGCTCATTTAACTTGTGATAATGATGGCAGTCATCTGATCACATAATTGAACAATGAACAATGAACAATGATTTATCACGGGATAAAAGCAAGTGCTTGACACGTCCCGTAGGATGGTTGAGGTGAATATGATGAAATCAAAATATGTCTGGGTCATCTACCGAACGTCTGCCGAGATGAATAGTTTGATAAGTAACATCAGTGTAAAATTAAAATAAATTATCGAGCGTAAACGTTCAGAAAGACACTGGGGTGCAGTGATAATTGAGGTAAAGAGTGAGCAAAGTAAAATATGGTCGCTCACTTAGATCCGTTTGATACATAAATCCTGTTGTAATGCATCCTTGGCGTAATCCACAGTAGGGGAGTTTAGGTAACAAAATGTTGGGAGCTAAAAGCAACATCTAATCGTTTTTTGAAAACATCCAAGGTAGGAGAGGATACAACTGAGTCTGGGAGTGCGTTCCAAGGTTTGCAAACCCGAAGGGAAAAGTAATTCCGTCGACACTCTAGACGGCTGTATTGTTCCTTCAAGTTTAAGCAGTTACCCCTGAGCTGCATGTTGTGGCTAAGTTTCAGCAAATGGCGGCATACGTGGTTGGGGTCACTCAATATTTGATACGCTAATATGAGATCACCGCGCAGTCTTCGATAGCGCCCGCTGAAAATTCCCAGCAGCTTCAGCCTTCGGTGGTAAGAGTGATAGCGCAGGCCCTTCACATTTTTTGTTGCTCTCCGTTGTGGTGCCTCTATCGCTTCTAGGTCCCGCTTCAACCAAGGTTGCCAAGCTTGGATAGCGTATTCAACATGCGGGCGCACGTTGGAATTGTGCATCATTGGGAAGATTGATGGGTCAAATCTTCCGAATGCTCTTCGCAACATGCCGCCATGCTGGTTGCCTCTTTTCGCAGCAACCTCAGCCTGTTTTGAACAGTTGAGGTCGCTCTGTACGATCACACCTAGGTCACGTTCCTGGGAGCTATTCTGCAGTTCTTTGGTCCCAAGTGAATAGGTATAGTTATGACGATGGCGTAATTGTACGACGCGACATTTGTCTACATTGAACGGTAGGGCGTTTTGAAGTGACCAGTTCGACACTGTGTTAAGGTCGCACTGGAGTCGTTCATGGTCTTCCGGTCCTCTGATCCTTCGCCATATCTTGATATCATCAGCGAAAAATAGGAAATCGGAAGTGATTGATCTCGCCAAATCGTTAATGTACACCAAGAATAGACGAGGTCCAAGAACCGAGCCTTGTGGTACTCCGCACGCCACATCGATTGCATCAGACAATGATTCTCGGACTCTCATCACTAACCTTCGTTCTTGTAGAAAATTGTCAATCCAACTCAGGATTGGGTCGCCAATGCCGTAATTCCGAAGCTTGTGAAGGAGAATGCGATGGTTTAAGCGATCAAATGCTTTTGAAAAGTCTAGGTAGATGACATCGACTCCTACTCCATCATCAACAGCTTCAGTCCAGCTATTACGTGCAATTAATAGGTTGGTATTACACGAATGCTTTTGACGAAAGCCATGTTGCTCTGGGGCTATTAAATTGTGGCTTTCCAGGTATGCCATCAGCGCATCTGCGACGATTGATTCCATCACTTTGGATAGTATGGGAAGTAGTGTTATTGGACGGTAGTTTGCAGGATCAGTGCGGCTACCTCCTTTATGAATAGGAGTGATGACCCCTCGCTTCCATACTGGTGGAATACGGTTCTCCTCTAGACATCGCTGATAGAAAATAGCCAGTGGTGCTGCTAGATCACTAGCTACTGCCTGGAGAGCCTTTGGTCGGATGTTGTCAGCTCCAGGAGAACTGTGGATACGCAAGCATAACAACTTCTTCAACACAGCTTCCGCAGTGAAGGTGATGCTTTCTAAGCCAGATGGTGGAGTAGTAGGAATGAGGGGAATGTTTGTGCTCGTTGCCTCCTGGAAAGTTCGGGAGTAATGAAGCCGTAGGAGATCAGCTGCTTCCATTACTGATCGCGTGCACCCATCAGCCGTGACTAGTGCTGAAACCCCTCGCTTTACCTTTCGAAGGCCGTTAACGTGCCTGTACAGGAGTTTGCGATTCGTGCAGAATCGCTTCATTAACTTCTGCTGATGAGTGACCTTATCTTCGCGGATCAGCTTCACACAGAAGTTACGATGGGTCACGTATACAGTCCAGGTTTCGGCATTCGGGCAGTCCTGGTGATCTCGCCATGCCAAATCCCTCCGGGACATGCATTTACGTGTTCTGCTCCTCAGAAATGAATTACGCTTGTTTTTAGGGTGGAAGGACTTCTGCTCTGATGCGTGCGCTACCAGTGTACTAAACGTCCTTGTAAATGTTTCCCAGGCAACATCTGGTGGGCATTCGGTTAAGAAAGTCCAAGATGTATCATTAACAAGCTTAGACAACACATTGTAGTGTGTGACAGTATGCACTTTATCCTCCTCCTTTTCAGGGTACTCCGCATAGCAAATATAGTCAAAGAGTAGAGTAACATGATCACTACGACCCAGTGGTGTGCTTGTAATTATCCCGCTAACCATGAGTTCTTCGTTAGTGAGCACAAGATCCAGTATCGACGGCTTGTTAGCAGTTCGAAATCTGGTGGGGGAGGTTACGTGGTTGTACAGAGGGTGGCTAGCAATTAGCTCTTGCAAGCAGGCTTTAAACTGCATACCGTCGGTTGCTGGCGTTTCTATGTCATGCACGTTAAAGTCTCCCGCGATAAGAATGTGGGTGTAGGACTTGTTCAAAGCAAACTGGAAAACGTGGTTCAGTTTGGAGTCCATTTCCGAAGTTGAGTTTGGTGGGCGATAAATCACGGCTAGTAGGCATGTGTCCTTGTTTCGCAACCATAGGCGGCACCAAAGCGAATCGGGAGCTCGGATTTCCGGGTGGTCGATAACCTCACATCGGAGTTTTGTATTATAATAAACAATCACACCGCCCCCCCCTTCCGGTTCTATCGGTCCGAAGCAGTGACATACCGGGTAAATTGATCTCAGAATCGGTTATCTCAGGGTTTAACCATGTCTCTGTAATCATGACGAGGTCCCGCGGTTGTGAGGCATGGAGTTCTCTAAGTTCTGCCAACTTGCTTAGAAGGCCTTGGGCGTTTGTGTACATGCAAGATAGGGCCTTTGTTTTTAGGAGTTCATTGGTAGATGTCAAGTTTGTGTTCGCTTTTAAGCCGGCCGTTAGGTGGCCGGCAATTAATCGTTTTTTGGTTTATGTATTTCAGTCGTGTTGCAAGGCATTATTAAGCGTCCCTGTACAGAAGTTTCACTGGTGCTGTGCTCGGTCCTCCTGTGTGCCGTGGGCGCTGTTGTGTCGGTCTCTCCGCAAGACTGTGCAGATAGGGAATTTGCTGCGTTTGTAAGTTCCGTTGAATTGCTTCCGACTTTTGGTCGTTCGCCTGCTGCTTTTAGCCGGATCTCTGTAGGCAACCTAGCTCGAAACCTTAACCAGCTATCCAACAGAACTTGCGTCATTCCCTCCGAGTGTAGTATTACTTTAATTAGCCTTGGACCGCAGCCCTTGTAGTTAGGTGATGTCGGAACTCTTGTCAGGGATTTGGCAATAACATTGTCTACAGAGAGTGCTTCGCGGATGTAGCACCACTGCTCTCGGTCATGAGTTTGTGCATCGTGATCAGAAGAATGCAGAAGCTCAGGAACACCATGAACAAATATTGTTTTCTTGCTATCTCTATTAGCAATGCCGCGTTGGTCAACTGCTTCTTTTGGGCGATCTTTCCAAGGCAGATCAGGCAATATGCGTACTCCGCTCGGTGAGTTGCGAAGACAAACTGCTGAGAGCAGGACAGCCTCTGTCTCATCTGCTGAGTTTAGTGTAACTCGAAGAATTCGAGGTTCACCAGAGTGCACGGAGGTCGGGTGACGCGCTACGCGTTGCAGAGTTACAGGCTCAACCCGAATGTTAATTGCCTCGCAGATGGAACTCCACTGGTTGCGATCGTCTTGCAACTTGCCTTTTATTGTTCCAGATTTGGATTCGGGAACATTGGTGCACACGAGAGTTAACGCAGCGTGGTTTTGTCTAGCAAGTGTTGGCTTTATACTTTTTGCCGGCAATTCGCGTTGTTTAGAGGACACCACTGGATTGGACGGTGAAAGCTGCTTTGCACCACGCGTGCTCGGTACTGAAGATCGACCTATGTGTGTGGAGTTGCGGAGTGCCATCGTTTCCTTCCCGTCTGGTGGTCGACCACGGAAGTTGCAGTGTTAGTACCAGTCTTTTCTGTTCACACAAGTCCGGGTTTGTCAGGCGTATGCATACTGCCTCAGCGGTGGCAAGTAGGCTTGCTCTTACACTATGGCTATGCCTTGATGGCATTCTGTAGAGAATCTGAAAGGCTGTTTGTTTATTTATCTGATGACTGGCGCTGATTAGATGGTTCGTAGTCGCGCTGTAGTCTGTCCTATTTTCGCGATTGTGGAGCCAACCTTGGAGATCTTCTTTGATTCTCTTAAATAAGTGTATGGTCATTCGTCCAAAGTACCTAGCCCAGACGAGCAGGTGAACCAGTAGAGTAACATTGATTGGAGGTGCTCAGGCACTCGATCTTTGCATCTCGGAACTATTAAAGGTCTGCTTGTGAAAACCACATTCAACTGATCCACATTAAAGGCCGTTTTACAACTTTTCTATAGTCGACGCGTGCATATTACAGCCGCACTATTTCCTTTGAAAGGAACAGTCAAGAAAAGTTGTTTCTTTTTGACGGTTGTTCCCGACAAATCGGTCTTGGAACCTGCGCAACTCCTAGCGCAGCCGGGTCAATCCAAAAGTCAAAGCCGGAAGAGCTAAGGTGCTATTTACTAATAGTTAGACAACAACTTAAGAACATGCCTCAAGGAATTTCCAGACCAAATGTGTACAATAATTCTGCTCTCAAATGCAACGTGCTGCCAACAGCAATGGTCAATAGATAAGCACAATGAAGCGAAGCGGTTCTAATGTCAGCGTGTTTTAAAGCGAAGTGATCAATCGTCAATCGATCAGCCAATGAGCAATGCACATGGAACGCGGGCGTGGTGAGCGAGTCTAGCCTACTCACTCAGACAATGGCTTGTATCCTGGACGAGAGTAAGTGTGAATGTCTGCTTAAGAGTTCGGCCAGGGAAACAAAGGAAGTAGGACGGGACCAGTTAAGACTGAAGAAGCTGAGTGTGTAACTGGGCCGTATAACACACACAAGGAGTAAGACAGAAGGTGGGGGTAACAAGCTTAACCGTTGAGTGATGCAAGATGGCTAAACTCCTGTGGTTAATCAAGGTCCAAAGGTGAACGAGAAACAAAGTAACAGAGGTTTTATCATGCAAAGTCCAATAAGTAATCGATGAGTAGTGATTGATTGTTTTGGGGACAATCAGTATGGGAAATCTCTAGATAGGTTAAACAAGTTAATTTGTCCGTTACATTCCCCCACCAAATTCCTTCCAGGAATTGCATAATGTTTGACTGTTCTTTTCCTGCTCTTGTTGCCCTTGCCTTACTTCTGGCTCAGATGTACTACCAAATACCTCATTACCTTCTTCACTACCCCCAAGCAAACAGATCTTCCGTATATCACTCTTCAGCAAACCATCCTTCGTTTTCACGACAACTGTTTTTACTAGCCCATCTCCAGATGTAATGCATTCTTCAATGACGCCAAGCGGCCAATGTCCTCGGGGTAGCTGCTCTAAAGCAACCATTACGGCATCACCGGGTTTAAAGTTGCGTTCTTCTTTGAGCCACTTCTTTCTCGCGTGCAGCAGCGGCAAATACTCCTAGGTCCACCTATTCCAAAATAATGATGCCAAGTAGTTCGCCTGTTTCCAGCGTCGCGTATAAATCATGTGTAAATTTTGGGCTATCCAATGGTTTGTGTACGACCGCAGCAATAATAGATCATTCGAAGTCAATGCTGGTTAGTCGCGCGCATCTGCGATCAAGGGAACGAGGGGTCTGCCATTCACGACGCGCTCCGCTTCCGTGAGGAATTTTGTTAGCGTCTTGTCGTTCAGTGTTTGTTGGCCAGCAACGGACATGAGTACTGTTCTGATCGATTGGATGGTCTTCTCCCAGACTCCTGCACGATGACTTTCGAACGACGGGCTAAAATGCCACTTAATGCTCTGGCTCAAAAGCTTGTCGATGATTTTACTTTGGGACCAATCCTGTATAGATAGATGTAGTTCGGCAACGGCGCCAACCAAGTTCGTGCCATTATCACTGAACATCTTCTCTGGGGTACCTCTTCCTGAAAAGAAACCGCATGAGCGACATAATGAAAGAATCACTACTCAGTGAGAATGAGACCTCGACATAAACAGCCCGCCTCTGCAAGCAAGTAAAAACGCAACCATACCGTTTCTCCTGCCTACTGCCTCACTTAACAAGCATTGGCCCAAAGTAGTCGACACCCACATGTCTGGATGGAAACTATCCCTGCTGCACTCTAAACGGCGGTATTGGGGCCATCTTCTTTCGTTCCGTACGTGCTAACTGTTTTCTGCATATCCAACATCTCTCTATGATTCGTTTCACGGCTGATGCTTCTTGAACAATCAAGTACTTGCGCCGAATACTGGCAAGTACTTGTACAACTCCTGAATGGCTTTCAAGCAAATGGTAGTAATGGACTAGCGTCGCGGTCACTACTTGCTTAGAGGGTATAGTAATCGGTAACTTCGCACAACGTTCAAACGGGTAACAGAACAACCTGCTGCTAACACAAAGCAAATCGTTACTCAACACAGGGCATAACCGTCTCAACGGGCTCCTCTTCAAGACATCTTTGTGACAGCTGTCCTCCTCTTCCCTTCCTTCCATAAGTACTATCTCATCTTTGTACACATGACGCTGCATGAGTTGGATGACGTTTGCTTCAGCTTGTGCAGTTGCTCTGATGATGATCAACCCACCACGCTGGATCGGGATCGAAGGACTACCTCGTAGTCTCTGAACGTAAACATTAAAACGTGTAAACCACACAACGGACCTCAGCAACCTCATCCAACCAGAGTAACGTTTTATGTACATATGCAAGGGAGGATCTGCTGCAATTGTATACATCCTGACATTAGTGTGTTTGTATTCGATAACTTCCGCAGCCGGAAGAACACATGAGCTCTTGGGCCATTTGACTTCGCAACTCCGCATGACTTTCGGGCCGTTTAACCACCGTCTTAAATGTTGACAAGATGAAACACCAGTGGAAAGCAAATCAGCCGGATTATGTTCTGATTGAATCTACCTCCATTGACTCGGTGTAGACACTTCATGTATAATTGACAAGCGGTTGGCAACAAAAGTAATAAATCTTGACGTATCATTGACACAATATAGTACCGTAGTTGAATCAGTTCAAAAGAAAGTCTGCTCAAATCTTAGCTGCGTTCCCTTAAACACGTCTTCAAATACTTGGGTGGCGTGCTTCGCTACTGTCAGCTCCAAGTGAGGAATAAAGAGGGTCTTTAGGGGAGCCACCCTAGATTTAACGTAGAGTAACGAGCTGCATGCAGGCTTATCTGTTCCACAAAATTGAGCGTATGCGAATGCCTCATATGCTTTCTCAGACGCATCACAAAAAGCATGCAGCTGCGGAATCGGTTGAAAGGTGTGACTCAGGGTTATGCTCCTGGTGCATTTCACTTCATCTAGTTCCTTAACCCCAGATAACCAATTCTGTCACACTTATACATCGTCAGGAGCAACTTCTTCTTCCCAGGCACGCTTGTCCCGACATAGTTTTTGTAACAGTAGCTTGGCAGGCAGGACCACAGGCGCGATGAATCCCAGGGGGTCATGGACAGAAGACACGATGGACAAGAAGGCTCTCCTGGTCTCCGGCCGATCCTACACATCAAAGCAAAAGAGGAAACAATCGTCACTGGAATTCCATTCTAAACCTAGAGTTCGTAACACAAGCTTGCCTGACAACTCAATCTCTTTGATCACATCAGCAATATCTGAAGGAAGAATTACTTTATACACCACACCACAGTTCGGGACCCATTTTCGAAATTTGAACCCACCACGACCAAGTATTTATGGAATTGGGATAACAAACTGTACTAGTTCTTGCGGGATTGGAAGCCAAATCAAACAATCATCCACGTAAAAATTCGTGTGAACAGCATCTGACAATCTGATTGTACTGTTCTCCCGACTCATCAGCGGTGCGACGCAATGCAAAATTTGCACAAAAATGGGACGAGGTTGCACCAAAGGTATGTGCGGTCATTTGGTACTCCAGAACATCCGCACCTAGATCTCCGTCTCTCCACCATAAGAAACGTAACGCACCTCTACCCGTCTCCGGATCCTTTAGCTGCTTAAACATTTCCTCTGTGTCTGCTGCAATAGCCACTGTTTCGTTTCTGAAACGCATTAGAGTTTCTATAAGGCTGTAGGTGACATCCAGACCCTGTTAACAACCGGTCGTTTAACCAAAAGCATTTATATCTCGCAGCACAATCCCAGACTACATGTAGTTAATCAGACTTCTTAGGATTTAGCATGTCATGGTGCGGTAGTTACCAACAAGGTGTGAAGCTGGACTGAAGTTGCTCTGCTGAAACTGGAAACGCGTGCCCCTTTTTCAGATTATTCTTGACCACGGCCTTCCGTACTGTCCTGTAATTGACACGTCAATTACGTGTCATTGGTACCGACTAGTATCCCAGGCGCCACGCACCAAACGCATTGAAAATTGGCAATATGGCCAGATGAATGGGATCTCAAAATGAACGCAGAGCTAGCGTCTTGCGGGTGGGTTTCAAACAAACAGTAGGTACCAATCGATAGAGGTTCAGTGTTCTGACAAGTGGTTTAACATATGTCACAGGAATGGATTATGCTTCATTAACAGCACTCCAGCCCCATACTCTGTTACACCTTTCGAGTTTACAAATTATTTTCGTCAAACATCGCACTTGCATCATCCGGAAATGCAGAAATCGGCCCATCAAATTCTGTAATCATTACAAGGTAAGATGTGTATAATGTGCACAAATCTGCTGTCCCATGGCTTAAAGGATTTCAAGCTTGCCTTGTAAACCGAGGGCGTTAGTACTAGTCTGTGTATGGGCTCAGATGACCTTGCAGTATCCATAGTCCACGCGAGACTGTCGGTGTTTGCGCGGCAGCGAAACTTCAGTACGGCGTACCGGCGTACTGCCAAAACCATTGTTTAAAAAACAACATTGGTACTCCCTAAATACTTGATTTTCTTTGCTGTTCATTCTCTATTTTCCAATGTATTTATCGTTAGAGTTTGCCCCCAACCTGCTTATTCGTTTAGTCATCATATCTGTTTTGCATAATAACATTTTAGACACGCCTTGCCAGTGGTCATAATAGTGTATGTCTGTGATGCACCCTGAATAAAGTGTTTTAGCCAAGAGATAATCTTGCATAACGCAAATATTTAGTGCTTCTATGGGTCAATCTAGCATAGGAGTTAATACAAGATAGCAAAAAGCGGCCAACGTGTGTCTTGGTGGAATTGAGCTCATCTAGTGTTTCAGCGGTGTAAAAAGGTCCAGTAATAATCCAAAGTGGGTGACAAATGCAAAGCATTTGCACAAGCAGCGTCGATTATGTAATATATATTACCGGTTTCAAAAGCTACCAAAATGTCGCGCTGGTAACATGCAACGGCAATGAATTACAATAAAATTAATGTAATCGTTGTTTTGAACAACGAGAGTTAATCGTCTGATTTCTAAAGCACCCTTTGCAGTACCACATGGAGGACTTAAGTAAAATCTCAGCCGCTTAGCTACGGCTCAGAAAGACAGAATTCACGATGCCAAAACTATTTGTTGCTGTAGAAAAATGGGTGCGATGTTTGGACCTAGGCAAGGGTCTGGACGACGCTTTCTCCAACCATAACATGACATTTTATAAAGTATTCACAAACATCTCTTTAAGGTCTTTGGGACTGACGTAGTCAACAAATGCTTATTCATGCATTACTTAATTCTTCAAAGGCCATGTAGTGATGGTAAAGTTAAAAAGAAGTTTGCTTCACCTCTTTCAATGCTACCTGAGGTGATGCAAGCTTCGGGTCTAGGCCATAAAATTCCCAAGGTCACAATCAATGACATTTCAACCACGCTTCACGCTTATTGCTTAAGCTATGCCAACGACACAAAGCTGTGGCAGAGGACAGCAGCCTCAGAGATGCTTATAGATTGTAGGTTACGGCTAACGTACCGCACGACTGGTGCTTCATAAAGAGGTTGCTTACAAACCGCGGTAAGTGATTCGTTTGCCTAAGTAACACTTCTGAACAAAGCGATGCAGACCGCAATGTTGTTTTTTACTCAAGAATGTCACTCTAATATCGGACATTGGTGTCATTGTGTCCGGTGATTTAACTGCATCCGGTATGATTCTAAGCGTTAAAAGGACCATTCTCTAAGATGACTGTTGATACATCCAACCTACTGTTTTTTCACTCAAAGGGACACTGCGCTGACAGCGAATTGCTGAAGCTCATTAAAGTTCTTCTTTGCATTCCAAAACTTGACGTAACCACATATGCTAACACTTGAGCCCTAAATGCTGCTAGCAAAAGAAATCGGCTTGATTACTGTTGTTGTGCATCAAAAGAGAACCTATCTAAAGAGTACAGTTTTCGTGTTTATCAATTGTACACCATTCGATCTTTCTTTACTGTCTCTCCTCTTCCTTCACTATTTCCTCACAATGGTTTTCCCAGTGAGTTAATCCGCTGACGCCCGTTCCTGCTCCGCTTCATCCATCCACTTCTTCTCGTAGACCCTCAAACAGTCCACTGTGTCCGATATCGTTTACCTTCTGCTATGTACGCTTGATTACGCGCAATATCATGGACTGTTCTTTACTTGTTCTGTACTGTTGTACATGTAGGTTTTTCGGCGCATTTTATACTTTGCAACCGAGCAACACTGAACAATATATTTAACACGCTACATAAACATTTGGCAGAGTGCCATATCACATGAGTAAAAAAACAAAAAGGAGGACGAGAGATAATCAGATGAACGGTTGGAAAGTTCCATCCATTCATCTCAGCAAAGACATCATCAGTGTGACTAACTTGTCGAAGCACTTGGATTTGCTCTTAAATGCAAACAAATGTCAATTATTGACCATTAGTATAGACGGAATTGCGGTGCACACTTTCTGTGTGTCTTTCTCTTTACAGGGCACCAACCAGGCATTTGAGTTAAGCATTGTCATGGCGAGCAGTTTCAAGCCTTCGGCGCAATGTCGATATGCTACCAACAAAGCGCGACAAGAACTATTTCGTCTCAGGGGGATACTGAGTAACTCCAAGCAAGATTTCTTCTTGTGCTCAGGCTTGGTCGCCTTATCTCCGTGGTGATGTTGTTTGCATGGAATAGATTCAAAAACTGGCAACCAGGATGGTTGAACACAACACTGAATAAGTTGCGTTGGCTCGGGCACGTGCTGCGTATGTCTGGTCACCGCTTACCTAGGAGGACCTTGTTTACTTTACCAGGGGTAGCGTGGCGCAAAGTTCGAGGTGGACAGAAGTTGACTTGGCAACGGGAAATTAAGACACTGACGACCAAACTGGGTACCGTTGGTCCGCCTCGCCTTCCGGGCCGGAGTTCACGTGACTCGCCTTGTGCTTGGCTCGAGACTTTACAGGACATGGCTCGCAGTAGACACCAGTGGCGCGTCTGCTGCCGCCTCCTAATTGGATTGCCTGTTTAAAGTGTGTTTGCTGCTGAGTTATCTGCGGGGTAATGGCTGATTATGACGCGTGGCAGTGAAAGCCGCAAGGAAGCTGTCTCGCCGATGCCGCCTTATCTTTGCACGATAGTCAGCTGTTTGTGACGGTATGTTGTCTACACAAGGTGTAGACGCCTTGACCCTGAATGATAGCTTAGGGCATTAAGGTTTTCAGGTAAGTCCCCCTTCTCTCCCTCTTCTTATTCTTTATATCAAAGGTCCTCATGGTTGTATGGCAGCGAAGCATCAGTTCAAATGGCTGATGTACTGCTGTTGGTGATGAGGAAAGGTAAGCGGAGCCAATGTCCAGACACGAGGTCGCGCACGGGATTACCGCGGAGCACGTGAGTTGTCTGCTGCATGCGAAGGTCACCTACACGAGCGGGGAACGACCTTCGACCGTTTTGCCAGATTTGGGAAGCGGGTGCAAACCGATTGGTCAGCAATTACAAGCCGGAATCAAGGGAGGAGAACCATGCTGCCAAATTTGGAAAATCCGTGCGACAGAACTAACCCACATTGGCTGAGAGCCAGACAACTCCAAAATTAGTATGTTTCGTTCACCAATAAATAGAACTGACCTGTCGTGTAGAATAGACTCCCTGTTTACTGAGCCTTGGTCTTCTGTATGCCGTCGGTTGGTTGGGCGCGTGATTGAGCAATCAGGCGGTCGTAGCCTCGCAAGTGCAGAATAGCAGCAGTGCAGCAGTACGAAGGCAGCTTTACAACAGGATGGTTAAACGCCAACGTAAAACGTCTTAGGAAGATGGCCAAGACAACTTGGGATTGTTTTCCCTGGAACGGCGTAGACTGAGAGGCGAGCTGATAGAAACGTTTAAGGTCATAAAAGGCCTAAGTGCCATCAAGCCTGCTGACTTGTTTGAGCTAGCTACTTCGTATCATTTGCATAGCCATCGTTTGAAGCGCAAGCAACAGTGGGCTGGATTAGACACTAGGGCCAAGTTTTTCACGAACCGTGTGGTTCGGAGCTGGAATAAGTTACTTTCTGAGTTAGTGGGTTGTGTAACTGTAAAAGCCTTCAAAGCAGGTTTGGAAAAGTGCTGGTCGCATTTTCTCCACAGTTAATGTAATCTTATCCAAATTTAGTAGCATTGATAATACATACATGAAAATGCAAGGATTGCCCTTGTTCTTACTTCATATCTTATCACAGAAGCAAGGGGAAGCGATCAAAAGTCGAAATGCCGGGGGCTCTAGTTCGCTTACCGGTACAAGCTTAACGCTCAATAGGCGGATGCCTGTGTCGTCCTTGGACCTTGACCTGACCTGAACCTGCCCTACTATTGCTTTTGACCACCACTGCGTACGCCAAATCGCAAAGTGTGTCAATAAGTTTCACATTAGAAACATTAAGCTAAGTTCGCTGAGTGTCCGCTGACATTACGGTGGCAGTTCGCTCAGTGTCCAGAGGATACGTAGCTGTTAACTAAGTCAGAAGTCAACTCAAGTCAATTCTTAATGACGATACAGAATTTTGCCCAAGAAGCGTCCCGCTTTTTGTACCGGTAAGCGAAGGAAGCCTCTGGCACTTCGACGCTACAAGGATTCTCCGTATTACTGACAACAAAACCAATAAACCTTGTACAGTACGCGTTGATTGGTACGCACCAGATAATATGGTTTCTATTATTCACTAAATTTTCTGATAAAACTGTCTATTCTGTAAGCAAACTAAGCAAAACATGTGCTTTAAACTTTAAGCGCACTTAGAGGCAGCTAATGTAGACCCTTAATCCGATAATATAAAAAGAACGAATCGTTAAACATTTTACTTGATTCTAAGAGTAATTCGTATTCAAAGCAGTACGCAATGCTATAAAATTAACGTAAGCCCTTCGGCAGGAGCATCAGATTTGCGGGTTGGGAAAATCAGTAATGCAGACGAAAATGAATGGGGGTCAGGTCAAGTCAGGTCAGGTACAACGGACGATAGAAGCTTTTGCCTAACGTGCGTCTTGTTTCTTGTGCTGGTAAGTAAAGCGGCCCACGGCAGTTCGACGTTGGATGGACTCGTTTTGCTTCTGCAAAGTAGTGAAGCAAGAACAGAAGCAATCTTTGCACTTTCATGTCTCAGCATCAGAATACGCTACGCAGTCCAGTACAATTAACTATCTCTGAAAAAGGTCAGACCAACCTTCACCTAAGCTTCTTTTGTAGGTTTCTATAGGCTCACATTTCAATAAACCTAAAGGAAGTTTATTCCACACGTTAACTACTCGTTTCTTACCAAATTCTTCCCTGATGTCCAAACGACTTCTAAGTTGTTTGAGCTTTAGGCGATGCCGGGGCTGGTGGTCCGACGTAGCTAACTCAAACAGATGGGTAGGACTAATACCACTAAGTTTCAAGGAAAATAATCATAAGCTACTTGGACGATCTTTGTACGACTTCCCTCATTGACCTTCCATCATCCTAGCCGCAAGTTTCTGAATTTTTTCTATACACTTGGCGTCCGTACGGAGGTAAGGCGTTCAGAGATGAACGCAATAATCCCGTTGTGGCCTAACCAAGGTTTTATATAACGGCGGCCGGTTTGCCGAACTACCTCTTCGTGGTGCTAGTTTGGTGGTTCGGGTGTGCCCCGTTCCAGCAATGTGTTCGTGATAGTTGTCCACCTCGGTGGAGCGTTGTAGTCCAGCAGTTGTGCTGATTTCATGGAAAGTATTTGGTCCCTGTTTGGTGATCTGTCAAATTAAAGACGCATAAACTGTACATTCAATCAGCGACTCCCAATATGCGCGATTCCCTGAATTTGCTCCGTTGCATTGCGGGTAGGCGATTTAGCCAAAGGCTCAGAGCGGGGGCCCTAAGTCAACTCCCTACTTCGGTTTGGGCAACCGGCCAGTATCAAGATTTTTCACAAAATCTTGAGTTTTACTACAACGTGCTCATCAGCTTCCGTTTCTGCTTCTCACAATCACGCGACTTCATCACACTCCAATTGTTTGTTTGCTAATAATTCTTAATTATCGTCACCCGATTCATGTGTTCAACAAGCTGGCTGCGGTTCCGGTTGCGCCGCGAACCACAGAGATCAACGCATGGCTCTCCTTCGTCCCCGCTCCTCGTTCTGTCTGGTGTGCTTCAACGTTCGGACACTCATGCAGATTGAACAGAAGGCCGGTCTAGCGCACACCCTAAAGTCCTTCGATATTGATGTCTACTGCTTGTCAGAAACCTGATTTCAACATCCTAGCATTGTACTTACATTAACATCCCCACGGACCACAAGGCCAGATATCACCTGCGTCTTTCTGGAGATCCGGAAGCAGCATCAGCTGGTATGGCTGGTCTAGGTATAGCACTAAATGACAAGGCCAAGGCGTCAGTACTGGGCTGATTCCCGTTTAACAGCCGATTGTGTGCAATTCGGCTTCCGGGTTCATGTAGAATCAACAAGCGCCGCGAAGAGATACGCCACTTGGTTGTGATCACCGTGTACGCTTCAAGTGACTGCACTGGCGGCTCGGTCAAGTACTGATTCTACTGGGATCTACATCAGCTCTTGACTAATGCTAAAATGTCTGATGTCGTGGTCCTTGCTGGGGATTTTATGCACGTGTTGGCTGACTGTTACCATACGAACGCCATATTGGGGGTCATCACGCGCTCGATGAGAACCGCTCTGATAACGGAGAGAGGCTTCTCACATTGTGCAAAAACAACTATCAGTTTCTTACGAGACTAACTTCATGCGTACGAAGAAGCGTTCCGCAACGTGGCGTCCCACCTCGCCAATACAACCGCGGTCTCAAATTGATCACTATGCAATTATCTTTAAATGGCGTGGCACCATACAAGACTGCAGGTCCTTTTGGTCCTCATTTATTGACTCAGCTCATGCACTGGTCTGTGCGAAAAGCTGCATGTGTTTTGGGGTCCCAAAACACGAAGCACCGCAAGATTGATGTAAACGGATTAACTGATTCGTCTGTCCAAACGATCTATCAATCCTCACTGGCATAGGCATTTAGTTGCAATCCACCGCATAACGTGGAGAAACACTGGACTTGTATACAGAAATGGATGACCATTTCCGGACAGTCCAGCTGCAATCTAGCTCGACGCCCCTTAAAAGTTTGGATCTCTGCTCGTTCTCTGGAACTGTTCAAACGCCGCAAAGTTAGTCCGACGAAATCAGAGTACAACGAGCGGCGCCGTACTGCCAACCGGCTGTTCAAGCAAAGCCTACGCAAGGATCGCGTGGCATGGTGGTCTGCGCTTGCTTCAGAGATGGAGACCGCTGCCCTCTCTGGCAACACTCGCAAGCTTTTCCAACTCTTTTAGTCTACTGGCCTCAGGGAGCCTGGTGCCTGTGAAGTTATTTGCGAGGTTCATGAGTCTCCGATCACCAACCAACAGAGGCCTATGAACATCTGGGCCGAGCACATTCACTCGCAATTAAACTGGCTTCCATCATCCATCAGTACATGCAGTATACCTTGTTGTCCACCCTAGCTAGTCCCACTGAATCCACTCAGCGAAGCGGAAGCATGCCTCGAGCTTTGAAGCATGAAGAGGTTCAAGACTGCCTGCTCAGACGGATGTCCTCCGGAGCTGTTCAAGTAAAGCGGCGTGACTAACAATAATGAGCTAAACTCGTTGTTCGCAAAAATCTGGAATGAAAAAAGTGCCTTCCTATTAAGGCGGATCAGTTATTGTCCCGATTTTCAAGAAAGGCGCTCGCATTTCATATGTAAATCATCACGGGATTAGTTTTATTTCTGTTGCTTCCAAGCTATTGGCATTCATTCCGGTCTGTAGACTATCCCCGACACGTGAATCATACTAATGTGAAGAGCAAGCTGACTTATAGCCCGGCCGCGGATGCATGGATGGAATATTTACCCTCCGTCATCTTCTTAAAACTCGCCACATTCATCACAGGCCCACTGTCGTCGCATTCCTGGACGTACGTGCAGCTTCTGACTCCGTTGATCAACCTGCTCTACGGCGTTGCTTGCTAAAGAACGGGGTGCCATAGAAACATACCGCCACCTTACGACCAGTTTACCATCATACCTCCGGTAGAGTGAGGGTATATGGCGAACTTTCTTCGCAATTCGCTGTCAATAGCGGTGTGCGGCAGCGTTGTCCGATGTCCTCATTCCTTTTCTACTTCGCAATCGAAGACCTTCTGTCGAGTGCTCTAGAAGGTTTCCAACATTTTGGCCTAGTGATTCTTCTACCGAGTGAGCGCGCGGTCGACTTAGAGTATGCTGATGATATATCGCCTTGCTTATTGAGGATTCTCAGGGTATGCAACACATCCTGGATCGTTTGGCGGTTGAAGCATCTAAGTATGATATGAGCTTTGCTCCATCGAAGTGTAAAGTAATGCTCAAGCATTGGCTTAGACTTGCCCCGTACTCACTCTCGAAGGTGCACAACCTGAACAGGTAGATAGTTTCGTCTACCTTGGGAGCTGTGTTTCTGCTAACCGCACTATCAGCAAAAGGTTTCTCTTGGCATCGCTAAGGCCCGAGCAGCATTTGCCAATCTGAGGCACTTGTGGCGTCGTCGCGACGTCTCATTCTCGCTAAAGGGCCGCGTTTATAGCCCATCTGTTCACTCAGTGTTGTTGTATGGGAGCGAGTCTTAGCCGATTCGTGTGGATGACATGCGTTATCTTTCTGAATTCAATGACGGTTGCTTAAGGAGTACTGCTAGTGTTTAGTGGCAACAACGAGTTAACAGTAATGACGTTCGAAGTCGCATCTTGGAGAACGCGAGTATTCCCAGTTGAGATGGCTCGGTTACGTCCTACTCATAGCACCTGCGCGTCTACCGCATCGTGCTGTATTCGCTCGTGGCGGACATGGCTGGAGGCGACCGCGTGGTTGTCAGCCTTTCAGTTGGCGACTGCTCACGAAATCGCTGACGGCGTGTCCAGCCGCTGTTGGACCCGTACGTCCTCCAGGATGGGGACCCAAAGATGAGGTGTGCCAATGGATTAACACCCTTGAAGACATGGCACGTAGCCTGAATCAGTGGAAGAATTGTGTACAGAATTGCGTTGATTCACATGTGCAATAGTTAAAACATTGAACATGACAAAAAGAGAAAAATCGGTGCGTGAAAAACAAACTAAAAGGTTTTCTTTTGCTTTTAGTCAAAATGTATCATTTTTCCTGCGGCACAGTAGCTGAAGTGTGTTGCTCACCTCCAACTACTATGCCACGCTGATTATGGCGCAGTGACTTCCCTTATCTGCTAATCTCCATAGCTTTCTTGGCTCTAGGTATAGTTGCCAGACTGTCTAGATTAAACACACACATACATTATATAACGGCAAGAATACTTCTGCTTTAGTGTTATTCAGCACCCTTCTGAGACGAAACAACTCTTGTCGCGCTTTATTATCAGCATGACGGTTAGAGTTAAAGGTTTCAGAATCAGAATCAATTTATTAGGAGAATAAGATAGGAATCTATGTGATCTCCATCATAAGTAAAGCAAAAATGACCCATGCCGAATATGGGTCTGTGTGAATGCACATCAATAGTCATTTAGTAATAAGCAAACAAAATACCGATATATAAGCGCAAAGAAAGCACTATGGGTCTTGGTCTTTTATGGTTGCTAGTGTAGCCGTGACATAACCATGCGACGAAAGGAGGTCAAACATGGCGTCTGCATCGAAACACAAGTCTGAAAAATGTTTGTCAATGCTTCGTTTGAAACACTGCACTGAATCAGAAAGAACAACGGAACTGGGTAACCAGTTCCAGAAATGTATCACACGTCACGCGAAACAGTGAATATGAGTGACATTGTCCATACGTGGAACTTCCAGCTTGTAAAAATGCCCTCGGGTAATAGGTGCATCCACAACACAGAACATATGTCTCAGGTTAGGAAAATGTCGCAAGTGAAGGATTCTAAACGTTGTAATGAGGTCAATTCTTAATCTCCTGTATACTAGTGTATGGAGACGTAACTTGTGGCACCTCTGATGGTAAGATAAGCCTCGGAGCGTGGGGATCAGGCGGGTGACTAGGTGCTGGACTTTTTCCAGTTTTCTCATCTCACCTTTTGTACTTGGATAATAGGCCGGTGCCCCGTACTCTAAAAGTGGGCGCACCATGGAGACGTATAGCCTGACAGCAATTTCCTCCGACCAGACGTGGAAGGTCCGCTTTAATGACCAAAACATGCGAAGGCTGGAACAGTAGACCTTGTGCGTATTGTCTGACGATTTTAAGTCCCATCGGGATAGTACTCCTAGATCTCTAACCGTCGCAGCCGAGCACAGTAGACGTCCACCGACACTGTAAGTTCTGTCCCGACAGCACTTGCCAATGCGGAGCAATTCGGACTTTTCAGCATTCAGTGGAAGGCAGTTTGTTGATGCCCATGAGGAGATTGTATCGAGATCACTTTGCAATATGTCTTCATCGACGGGGGTTTCAACACATTTATTAAATAACTGCATTCATTGAGTGGTAGAGAGCAGAAGGGGGTCCCGTGTCAGCTCCTTCGCTTCCCGATCTTCCAAGGATTGCAAGCGAGTTGGCTGTCATGGCTCAGGATGTAATACCAGCCCTGCAGGATCCTGGAGTACTCAGTAGGAAGATGTCTAGCAAACGTTTGAAACTCGCTTCTGATTGCGCATTGACAATCGGGTCCGGCAGTCGGTTCCAATCATTAGTCACTCGAGTAGAGAGAGCGACATCTGAGCGGACTTTGAGCCTCCTCAGTTTAAAAAGCTTCTAGCTGTGACCTCGAGTCGAGCTGCCAAGTCTTAGCTGAAAGAACTGCCTTAGCTCGTTTCCCAGTTCTCCTCGTAGGATGCGCCTGGTATAGATGAGGTCTCCGCGACGTCGGCGATAGTCTAAGGGAAAAAGGTTCATCCTCTGTAGGCGGGTGGGGTACGGGAGGTTGCGTAGCCCAAGGACAAATTTCGAGGCTCGTCGCTGTATTTTTTCGATCTTGTCACTTTCATGTTTAGATAAGGGGGCTATGGCCGGATGTCCGAATTCAAGAATGGGACGGATATGGGAGGTGAAGAGAAGTCTAAATATCTGCGGCGTCATTTTAGAGAATGATCTCCTTATGGCGCCCCACATCCTGTTCGCCGCAGCAGTTTTCTTTAACGTGTCAAGGGTCGTTTTGAGATCAGAGGAGATTATTGTCCCCAGGTCCTTTTCCTGTGTGGCAATCTTGAGTAGGTGCCCGCCAATGTGATAGATGCCCAGTGGTTCAGCAGCACCTATAGAAAGGACTGAGCATTTATCTTTGTTGACCGGCAAACCCCACTTGATAGACCAGGAGTGTAGTAGATCAAGCGTTTCCTGCAGTCGGTCGGCATCTTCGAGGCTGGACACTTCCGACCATAGCTTGAGATCGTCTGCATAGATCAGACAGTCCGTTTGTAGAATACTTGGTAGATCATTGATATATATTTTGAACAATTCCGGTCCGAGAACGGAGCCTTGTGGTACGCCACTATACATGGGCACGGGGAATGAGAGGGTATCGTTTACTTTGACTTGCATGTTCCGGCCTTGCAAGAAGTCACTGATCCATAGTAGGAGGTTCCCTGTCACGCCAATTCCGCCGAGCTTAGAGAGTAGTTCCTGATGTGGGACTCTGTCAAAAGCTTTGCTGAAGTCGATGAAGACCACATCTAAACGTTTTCCAGCGTCCACTAATTTGGCCCACTTCTCTCTAGCGACCAACAGGTTAGTGATGCAGGAGTGCCCCTTTCGGAAGCCATGCTGAGTGACTGAGGTGAAGTTCAGATCTTCGCAGTAAGGTATTTGTGATAATTAACATTATCCTGCTGCATGTGTTTAGTTTGTGGATAGGGTTTATATTGTGAATTAATCCTATTAGTTTCCCTATTGTGATGTGCGTTATATTTAACTACATAAAATAATAGTACTCGACAGATTAACCGTTAGCCGACTTAACACGCTATACAAAGTTGATGTTGTACCAAGGATAATAAAAATGTTGTTTCTGTAGTACTATTTGGTTGAAGTTCTTGCCCTCTGTGGAGCTGGCGCCCTACGATTGCTGGGGAGTGGCTACTTTTTGCATGAAAAATTGGTCTGGAGAGACTTTGTGTTCCGGTACACCAGGCTAAATGGTGATGCTTTCATAACTGGATTTAAAGTGGTGTGTGTAGGTCGCTTTGTGCTTAAGTATGTACAAAAAAATGGTAGTTATAAGATTTATTAATTGTAAATTTCACTTTCATTAGCCGCGATTTCAAAAAATTCAATAATCAAACAGAAGTTATGTATACCCCTTATCCAAGCAAGTAAGTTACTGCAAGCATAACCTTTACATACATGAAACAGTTGCATTAACACTTATTTGCTCCATAAAACAGCCGTTCGCACTTCACTTGTATTTACCAATTGCCTGCTTTCGATTATGCCGTGAACTTCAACTACACCTGTAGCCATCCCTTTAATTTATCATTACCGTTTTCACGAGGCAAATCCATATAGCATTATCTTCTATTTCCCACAACTTTGCACCACAAAAATTAAGAATATACTCTGCAGCCACTCAAACCATCTTGGATGTTACCGAGGACAATGGAAGCAAAACCCTTTCCCGCCAATACGGAAATTAGCCCTTCCCCGATTGCTGACAACATCAGTTTAACATTGCTTCAAATGGTTGTTAAGTTTCTAAAATATTTTAACAACCAACGAAAATACTCAGGTCAAAAATGTTTACGTACCATATATTTCAAAGAGATATGGTTATCATAAAGCAAGAAGAAACAACATTTACTGAATTTATGCATCTTATATATTATCACAGGTGAAATAAATGTTGCTGTTTGGAACGATTTATCCTCCAAACTCATGCGATTCGTTGAGGTCGTTTTATTTTGTAGAAACAGTCCATGGTCCAAGGGTTCATGTGGATTCACCGAGAACTCAGGGATAACTTGCTACAACAATGGAACCCATGGGACATTTCAAACTTTTCCGCTTGGATTTGCACTGCTCTAAATACAAGTCCGTCAAGCAATTTTGTTCTCTGTTGAAACTGAGCTCTAGGGACTGAGGCCCCCACATAACAGTAAACCAGTTAATTTGGCCTTGTTGATTATGCACGCCATGGCGCTTTACAGGATGCCGATTAAGGATATTAAAGGAGGTGTAGAAACATTTTAAGCAATAATATTCATGGACAGGTCCACAATGAATAACCTTTCGGAAAGTAAGAGGAGCGACCACATACTGTCTCCTTTGCCTAAATGCAGGGTGCGTTTGTCACGGAAGGTATGCTTGCTCCCTGTTTGCGATGATTCCTTTTTATACAAGGTACATTCCACTTCTCAGTGTACCAGAGTTGCAGGTTATGAGCCATTTCAACCCTCGTTTGCGATGGCGGGAATATTTGTGAATGGTTGGGACGTCCATTTCCCACCTCGTATCATACTGACACGATTCCTAATAAGCACTCCCCTTAGAGCCAGTTATCAAGTGCAAGCACGCACCGACATGCTAATGCTTTTTCTTACAAGAATGACCAATCATGTACCCCATAAGTTATTATAGTGTTTCCGCATCGCACAGAAGCAAACAACTTATGTGAGACCTATGCGCACACTGGCACAGTTCGGGAAGTCAACGCGCACTTTACCAGTTGTTAGAGCAGCGGACCGGTAATCCGTACGTCCTGGGTCCGATTCCCCGTCGAGGTAAATGATTGTGCAAAGATTAATCGTAGCTTCTTTCTACAAAAATTACACTACTCACAAATACCAACAATAATCTAGAAGACAGATAGGTCGAAACTAGAGATTTATGCAGACCACCTTACTTTGTTGCTTGGCCCGTCTTTCTTTTTGCTTTGTTTCTTAAGGTTAACTATATCTGCACGGAACCCCTTTGAGGACATAGCTGCGTCGCCCACCTGGACACGGAGTCAACACGGAACATAGAAATCACCCGCACTTCGCAATCCTGACACACTAAAGGAACCCAGAAAAGTAAGCAAATAAATGCAAGCCACCTGAGTCGTCCGACTTCAACAGCTCCAACCACTTGCGCTCGACTCCGAATGAGCCTACACAACTATGGGAAACAAATTGGGGAAACGTGGCTGCGAATATCCGTGAGGATATTCGGTCAGGTGCCATGTTGTCCATGTCATATCACCAGTCGCCATTGTTCCAGGGCGTGGTGGGTTTGCGTCTGGCAAACGTTTTTTCTCCAAAAAGCGACAACTGTGTGTTTAACAACACTACGACGTTCTCGGATGTGACTCGCCACTCAACAAAGTCACCGTCCCAAGCAAGCATGGGCCAATTTACTGATACCATATTTAAAAATTTTGTGCATACCTCTGATCTGGTACGAACATGCCTACATATATGAGCAGCTACATGCCACTAACCTTAATATAATTTTGCAACTTTTCCTCATGCTTCGCTAGCTTGACCCGCACTGCGTACACAACCTCCTCGGACTAGTTCCTCATCAAGATACTCCACAGTAATGATCTGCTTCTTATCGCTACGTCTCGCTTTCTGTGAACATAAATCTTGTACAACCTTTGGGTTCTATGGGCCCACACTACTGACTCCATCTTTACTATTCCCGCGCTTGGTGCCGCTAATCCTGCTACCATGCACAATATTGCAATATGCTGATCATGCCCAAAATGCGTGCCTCACTATGTCGGGACTAAGATATTTTTAAAAAATTTTTTGATATCGTTACATGTCACTTCAGTAATCCAACTCATATTCGTTTACCTACTCCTGCAAAGGAGCTTTCGCAGTGCCGCCGCATACACTTTATGCCATGGCGTTCGCGTGCATGTTATGCTTACTTGAAAACTTGGGTCGCCATGTAGTGAGTCACAGTTGCACCATACTTATGGCGGTTGAGTTCAGCGTATGTGAAACATACAGCTACACCCCACTTTATTGTTTGCGGGTGGCAGGTGCACCATGCTTAACTCCGGCCAGCACGATAAGGTGAATATTTGGAATCAGTACAAACATCAATTTGACCCCGTTGACATTTATCGTTCGCATTGCACTTCACATGTATATATAGCCGCGATGATATCATTGCACAAGAAAAGCATTACTGCAACGATTGGAAAGATGCGCGACATGACTTCTTTTGTAATTGTTGGCTTAAAATTATGCATTTCATTTTGGAGTAACAGCACACCCTGTTATGACACCTCCGTGGACTTGTTGGTGTGCCATTCATGCATTGTATCAGATCCACAGGGTCTTTATACATCCACTAATGCAGGCGTTCGTAGCCAAGTGCACAGGTCTCACCTGTTCCACTAGTGGTGCCAATGATTTACAATCCATGTGCCTTAACGGCTTACCGTTCATGCTGGCCTACGAAGCCCCAGGCTGATACTTCCCTACTACCCATACTGCTGGCACTTCTATCGGGCATGTCTGCGATCACGGAACGCCGTGGGCAAAAGCCTAGGGAGTCACCAAATTAAGACGTAACTCCCTAGGACCTATATACATCGGCTTAGCGCATTTACTTATCCGTGATTCATTCGTTCATTCGATTGTATGGAGCAAGTGGTGAGACCATTGTCAGTTAACCCAATTACAGTTCATTGCGACCTTCATGCTTGTGCTTGCCAGTCTACTCGTCTCTGGAGATCGCCGCCTTTGCAAAAGGAGTACCATATACCCGTGGTATTCATCAGATTGTATTCTAGCAAACAATTAAATCGTTTATGCGTAGGTGCAACAACGACATTCTCTGGGAAGCGGTTGCGAATATAAACCACCAGGGGTAGGCGCGGCAGCATCAGACTCGAAGAATAGTATTCTTCGTTTGTAAGGCCTCCACTGGTGAAGCTTATCAAGGTGTGCACTTTGAGTCAAAGAACCCATTTAGCTCCATGCAAGTTATCCCCTTTTACCATCCCTATGGCTAAGAAGTGCTCCTTTCAACAGCGGCAATATCCCAGAAGAACTCACACATTTGAAGTCGAAAACAGTACATAAGGTGGTATGCATCCCAGCCGGCTTTCCAACAACGTACCGGAATATTCCCTAGGAAGGCCCAATCATATTTGGAGAAAGGATCATTACATTCCCGGTAAATCCCATGCATTTCGGTAATTAACAGCAGTTATATAATCGGGAATATATATCTCGCCAACAAAAGGAAAAATAACGGCCACATTAACCAATGGTAAAATAGTTCCATCATCCCATTAAAGATTTAATAATGCGTCAAATACATCTAATTACTCATCAAAGCTTAAGCTCAGTTGTATGGTTGGCGGCATCCGGTTTGGAATTTGCCTGTCACTGTGGCCGGCCACAGAGCGCTTGCACCTACAGAGGGACCATGAGTGGCTTGCACTGCACCACCCACAACTCCAACCACATTCACCATAGCCAGTGTAAACCCGAACGAATAAGACCGGAAGGCAGGTGGATGGGAGCCACGTTTCATCAACGGAGCCGGCCCACACGTCTTTAAAGGAAAAAACAAGCACGCTGTATTCGGAAATCAAGGACAAACATAGTGGTGGCTGGACCGTAGTCCGCTTCACACTGAGTGCATGGAACCACGCCCCGAGCCTAACACGACCACAAGGTCCGTGCACCACGTCCCCTCCAGCAACGACAAGCTGCCTCCTGGAGCCAGTTTAGACGAGGTAGTGGGTACTAGACAGATAGGTACCTTGTCAACATGCACATCCAGTGCAGCTACACAGGGGTGTCAAAAAACAGACAAGCAATTGAAATGACAGTAACAAATAAAATATATGTCTTGAGGAATACTTCCATGCAAACCTAACTCTTCGCTAAATTAGCATATGAAGTAGGTTAAATAATAAATAAATAAATAAATAGTTTATTCTCGAATTTGTCGAGACATACCAAGCAAGGCATGATCAATATTTACATGCAATATTGCTTCGCAACAAACACGTTTCTATGAGTGTAGTCGGCAGTAAGCCGAAGGTTGTACAGTCTGCGGAACATGTGTAAGTAGTCACGGGATAGAGTCTTCAATGAATGACAAAACGTTGAATTCTAGCGTGCGTAGTGGAAACAGTCAGGACACCACATGTGTAATGAAAACGATACATATACTTATGGTGTAACTTATTATTGAAAGTGACAGGGCAATATTGAATAATGATTCTGGTCGACTTGCCAGTAAGTAGTTCAGGGCAGTAACTTTATTCGGTGGCGAGTCACATCCGCCACGTCGCAGTGTTGTTACGCGGACATTTGTGGCTTTTTATGGGGAGAACGCTTGCCGGGCGAAAACCCACCACGTCCTGGAACACTGTCAGAAATTTGTCGGTGCACTAACATAAAACTGGCAGACCAGGTAGTCGACTGAATTCACGCTCAGATATCCGCAGTCAAATGACCTTCAATTTCCTCTGTTATTTGATCAGGTACCTTGGGCAAGGCTGCCATAATGGCTGAGGCGAATCGAGGATGTGGGCTTCATGAAGAATCGTCTTTGTGGGTATCCAGGTGGGCGAAACGTCAGTTTCTTGCGTCTGGATTTTTCAGGAGTATGTATTCTTTTCAGGTGTGTGAAGTTCTCGAGTCCAGCTATCATCACTAGACAACGGTCTTGGTAGTGAGTGCAGTTGTATCCGTTTCTTGTACAACCAAGTGCTTCATAGGTCCTTATTGGTTGTTCTGTCCCGGACAAAAGCGGTTTCTCGGTCCAATCCCAGATCCCCAAGAAGTTCCGGACCTCGGAGAAAAGGGAAGGTTAGAAACGGATCCGCGATAAGTAAAAATAAACGGAAGTGACTCAAAGTTCTACAGACCCCATAAAGTTAACGAAGATAGGCACAATTACCGTAAGCAACGTGGAAAGTTACTTGAAGATTTTTCCGGTAGGTAGAAAGAATCAAATAAATTGGAATGAAATTTATTCATCTTAAAAAGATCTAGGTTAAGTGTAAGTTGGTTTAGCTCAACTGCGGTGAAGAAGCATCATGAATGTAACCAGCCTCAAATATATACATAAATCTACGCGTATATATAAATATGCATATACTTATTAACATGCACATTCATATTTTCATCTATAAGTAGGTAAATAAGCCTGGCATGTGCCATACATAAGCATACGTCACATATATATGATCAAAGTGAGCCTCTCACGTTCTAATCGTGATCGCAGATCATGGGAATCTAAGGCGGTTGCTCAGCGTTCATGGCGCGACCTAACCACGAAGACAGTTTCTGAAGTGCGGGAGAAAGACCTCATGCATGCAGAGAAGAACCGACAAGTGCGGAAGCGGCAAGTAACGATGGGTTGCACTCCATGGACCTCAAGCACATGGTGCTGTAGCAAATGCGGTCGCGAGTGCCTGAGTCAGGCAGGCTTAGTGAGCCATGAGCGAGGCCACTCGGGACCACTATCGAAGCGACGGCGGATCCTGCAGACAGCGTAGGCAGAACCAGCGCAGCGTTTGTAGGTACGCTGCCCTCGAGTTACTAACTGCGTGCTTGCATGCTAAGTCTCTTTATTTTAGGTGGTGGGTTTTCAATTTTGTCCTAATGCTTTTCTTTCTCATATGAATGTTTACCTGTACGCTCTTCTATAAAATTGCACAAGTCGTTTAAGCTAAGTGAAGTTAATTTCGATAATATTTTCGTGTTTGTGTCATTTCCGTAAAATATACTTTCCGATCATGTGCATTTATCTCGGATGCTTTTGTAAACAACTTATTCTATATGCTTATTAATTTAAACATTTTGTCACGTTTCGTTATGTATTACGCGATTTATTTTCTTTTTTGTCTTTCTCTCAAGTGATTGGCTGTTACCTGAAATCCCCGGGGTAGCTGCGCCTGATGTGCATGTCGACAACGTGCCTACCTATATATTACCCACGACCTCGTCCATACTGGCCCTAGGAGACAGTTGGTTGTTGCTGGAGGGGACGGGGTTCACGGTTCTTGTGGCCGTGTTAGGACCAAAGGGCGGTTCCATGCACTCAGTGTGGAGCGGACTACGGTCCAGCCACCGCCTTGTGTGCGCTTGATTCCCCAAAACACAGCGTGCTTATGTTTGCTTGTGAAGGAGTGAGTGCCGGCCCCTTGATGAAACCTGGCTCCCAACCACATGCCTTCCGGTCTTATTCGTTCGGGTTTACACTGGCCATTATGTATGTGGTTGGGGTTGTGTGTGGTACAGCGCAAGCCAACCAAGGTCCCTCTTTAGGCGCAGGCATCCTGTGGCTTGCTACAGTGACAGCCAAATTGCTGCGCCTACAGAGGACCGTGGTTGGCTTGCGCTGCACCACACAAACCCCCAACCACATACATAATAGCCAGTGTAAACCCGAACGAATAAGACCGGAAGGCATGTGGTTAGGAGCCACGTTTCAACAAGGGGGCCAGCGCACACTCCTTCACAAGCAAACATAAGCACGCTGTATTTTGGGGGATAAAGCGCACACACAAGGCGATGGCTGGACCGTAGTCCGCACCACACTAATTGCGTGGAACCACTCTTTGATCCTAACACGGCCACAAGAACCGTGCACTCCATCCCCTCCAGCAACGACCAACTGTCTCCTAGAGCCAGTATGGACGAGGTAGTGGGTAATATACAGGTAGACACTTTGTCGACATGCACATCAAGCGCAGCTGCCCCGGGGATTTCAGGTAACAGTCAATCACTTGAAGCGACAAGATGAAAGAAAATAACTTCAATGGTGCATATAGATACAGACACAACTCTTCGCTAATGAGCATATGAAGTAAATTGGTTAACAACAAATCCTCGATACGGAAAAGAGGTCCACAAGTTACTGAAAAATGCTACGGACACCACAAAGTACCGAAGATAAGCGCAACTGGCGTAAGCAACGTGGTCAGGTAATAGAAGATTCTTCAGGTAGGCAGGATAAACCTAATAAAGTGGTATGAAGTTTGGCCAGTTTAAAAAGACCTAGGTTACGTGTAAGTTGGTTTAGCCCAACTGCGGTGTAGAAACATCAAGAATCCAACATGGACATACACAGAAATATGGAGGTGCACTCAGTCAGATGTACATCTACAAACGATGTTAAAATTCTTCCTTATTGAAAATGGAACACAGCTTATTTCTTTCATGTACCATTCCTTTATTAGGTATATTCATTTTGTTATTATGCCTTAAATTCTTTCCCTGCCTTCAAACAGCATTGCTTGCCGGCAATTCACCAGTCATTTTTCCACTTATGCTACGTCACCGTAGCAACCTCTCCTACATACGCATTTCATAAACCGATATTTCACCATGCAAAAGTACCGTTAACCTGTGTTTCAGCTTTATATGCACCTTTACACTATCTTCACAACTTCCCCAACTTCTTGCGACATCATTAATTGGTCTCCTTCTTTGTTCACCTTCCAATTTTCATTATTCGCCCGTTTTCGGCTAATGCCATTGCCACAACGTTTGAACTTGTAAATTTACAAATGCATGTTAACGCACAGTACTAACGAGCTTGACAGTGTTATGAAATTTTACCCTGGCTAAGTTACGTGGGTTGACCATTCTGATGGTGCCTGTGGCGCTGACTCCGGTGGTGGTTACAGCTTCCTGTTCCTTGGGATGTAAGTATAACTGTGCCATAGGGAATGCCGCTGCAGCTACATCGGAGGCTCTACCACTGGGGTCATTGGCTAGCGTGTACAATAAAGACTTTCTGACTTCGGAAAAATACACTAAAGACTTATGGTTTTGACATGGCATTAGCACCAAAAATGCCTATTCATATTGCAGTCATTGGACACCGATTGCCAACTACAACTTCCCTTACTCCATGAGAACTGGAGCTACCTATTTCTTCGTCAGGCAGTTGCTATCTTATAAGTAACCAGGACCAAAGAATCGCAATGCGCAAACCAAAGCCTTTGTATCGTTTGCATCTGTGCCCACTTACGCTCTTCTCCATGAATTAGTCATTTGTTTTCTTTGCATGGTCGTAGAGGTATTGCTGAAGCGTTCCGCTAGTGTGCTTCAGCTCTCGTCTACCATGCAATACGAAAGCAATTTCGCACGCAGCATTGAGTAGCGCCTTAGCTTCGTAGCTTCTGATTCTACACGGCTTTATCACCATCACACAACGGACACTGACAAGTTAATCCGAACGACATTTTACACTACTTATCTTCCCAAATGAACTATACGACTCAATCACAATGCGCCGACTCATCCAGTCTTATCTGATCGGTCTCTTTCTCTCCGAATTTTGTGACGTTGCCGGCCATTGTTCGGAAGACTGAACGCTCGAGAGCCACGTTAACCGTCGCATTTCTTTTCCGTAAACGTTTACTCTCGACTCTGTCCTCCCCTTATCGCACTCTGTCCTTATTTCTTCTTCAACCGGAGAGCGGGCTCTCAGTGCCCTGCCCTATTCTCCTCTTTGACTGCTTCCTGAGTATCGCAATGCAGTTTCAGGCTTTGCATAACCAAACACAACTTCTCGCACATTGCGAGCCTGCCTAACTTGCAACCCTTATATTCATATAGCCTTTTCCACTCCAAACCTGTCCATCTTTGCTGACGCTTCATTTGTCTTCCCACCTTAACTTTACGACTTATGCTTAATATATCAACTAATCCAGTCTCGTCTGATCGGTCTCCTGCTCTCTGAGTTCGCTCAGGCAACTGAGATATTACCGGTGATTGTTCAGAGCTGAACGATTCATACTCCTTCGCACGACAGCATTGTTGGCTTCTCCACACTTCAGCAGTAAAACTTTTTCATCCTGACTGTCATCTCCTCGCTGTGCTCTTTGTTTTCAATTCTGCGATCGGGCAGCCAAAGCTCAGTGCTCCTCCTTAACATGGCCTCATCTGACTAGTCTGCTTTTCTGTGGCCTCTTTCAGCCCACCGGAAGGTTAACGGTCTAGACTCCACAGATTCAAAGCAGTTTTTATTACCTCAAGCATCTACAGAACTTGCTCATTCAATGTCAAAACAGCCTCTTCCCTTTCTTTCCTACTCTTTACTGCTGATCCTCTCTAGTTCCTTTCCATTTTATCTGTACAACTCAATCTCAATGCACCGATTAATCAAGTGTCGTCCGATCGGTCTCCCTCACTTCGAGAGGCTTGCCGGACCTAATCACCATTGTATAATATAGTCTCTTTGATATTTAACCAGTCTATTTCCGCTGACCCCCACAGTTGTTCTCACTACAGTTGTAAGACCAAATCTCCGAGTGCCGGCTAAACTATTCTTATCTGAACGGTCTTCTGCCCTCCTACTACTCCCAGATGGCCGTGCCATCTTCGACCAGGGTCTGCCAGCGACTTCGCACCCTTCCGCTTACGTCTAGACTCTTGTTACTTTTATTTGCCTCTGACCCAAGGTCTTCTCTGTTATGGCGCTCCATTTTTCTTCCCACAGCTTACATTCATGGCGCCGAACCAAGTTATCCTTCTTCGTATGATCTGCTCCGCTCCGATCTCGCTGCTGGTTACTGGCGGCACTCGGATCACTGCTTAGGGTTTCCTGACTAGTACTTCCATTAGTACGCTAGCCTTACCTCTCTTCATATGCCTGCTGTTAACCTTATGTTCACATTTGCCTAGTACTGAGGCCGTACGTGGGATAACGACTCCCAATGCACGGCAGTTTTGGCCCTCTGTGACCCTTTTCTCTAGATTCTGACGGCTTTTGGACTATGGAATTATGAGCGCATTAACGTAAGCACTATCACGATTTACTCTTCGTACTGTCGTCCGCATTCATCCGCTCCTCGCCGACGCTTTGAATTTCCTTTCCCCTTGGAACGTTGCTATACCTACTGTTGCTCCCGCATTCGGTCTTCACCTAGTTGGCCTTTATTTCACCTAAGGTGCCTCTCGCATTCGGACTGCTGTCATCATCATCGGTTTACTTGTTTTCCTCCAACAAACGTATTATCCGCTCAAATGTTGTAAACATGCTTTGTTATATCGGTCTCTTGACCCTGCGAGTGCCGAACCTTCTTTCTACTTAGTAGTTGTAGTCTGAGCCACATTAGCGACGTGAAGTAAAGAACGCGCTTACAAATCATGCATACCAAACAAAATTACATAAGTTTTAATGTTTCACAGGCACCGTTGAGCGCCACCAATCTTTCGATAGTGCTTCTTGGTTCATTGCTGTCTGTCTGTTGGGCTCTCTTGCCCGTTGCCCGTTTCTTCCCTAGATTGACACAGTTACATCCGCCAAAACAAGAAGGTTTATCCACTGGGACCGGTTGACCCATCCTCAATAGCCAGCTGGTCTAAACACTTGGTCCTTTCTCCGGGAGATGAAGAACCCACACATCGTTCCAAATGGAGCTCTTTCGGCCATTCTGAAGACGCTACCTTCACGGGGTCCAAACAAATGGATTTAGCTCGCCTCGTACTCAAAGTATGACAATTTAATCGCCTGGAATAATATTTTTACACGGCTCCCCTGTTCCACAACGGAAGACAAACAATTCTGGCGTGATTACCTTCACTGCCTCAAACATTCCGATTCTCTTCACCTAGAGCTTTTCTGATGTCATTTCACGGACAGCGTTGCGTCCTTATAAGTGACTTTTCCAATGGCCTTTCATGGAGTTTTAACTTGACCACGGAGACAATTACACGTCCTTATACTTGAGGGAATCCTGGTTTCATTTTGCGGAGTGAGAAACTCGTAAGGAAACCGCACTGGACAAAGGAATGACAATTTTGCCTGTTATGGACATATTCAACCACAAGGTACAATTGCACTCACCATCCCCATGACAAGTCCAGCGTGGATAGCCGGACACGGTTTGCGAGCCGGACAAGAATATAACGGAAAAAGCCGGCCTCTAGTGCCAAGGTGTTTACTCACCTGCATCATTATCCTTCGACTATGCGACCCTGTTGCATCATTGACCGGTTTCAACGACTGCTGCCGGATCATTACGAAGCCATTCGGCCAACCGAGGAAGAATTTTGGCTGTCAACCGACTGCGAATAATAGAGTGCAAAAGCGGTCTATACGATGCATAACCGGCTAGCACTACTGTTCAACGGAAGCTACAGCAGTGTTCCAGGACTTGGTGGGTTTTCGCCTGGAAAGCGTTCTCGCTATAAAAGCCACAAATGTCCGCTTAACAGCACTGCAACGTGGCGGATGTGACTCGCCACTAAATAAAGTCACAGCTAAACATTTCACACTGACGCAGTCCTCAGCCTTCTACATCCAACCTGTGCAACTGCTTTTACTATGAAGATTGCTTTGATGGAGCACAGATCATTCCGAGTTCGTAACGGTCATTGATTGCACCAAAACCTTGTTTGTGCTCCTGTGCTCATAGATTACTACCTGGCAAAATTGCGCCCAACTTGTACCTTGAAGCAACAGTTATGACTAACTTTTACGCGCCTCAACGCCATCAGTTTCCTTGAGCTGACTATTACCTGACAAAGTGCTCACTAGTATGGACTACCTCTGTTAGTTTATACCTTTCAGTAAAACGCAATGTTTTAATATTCTAAAGAAGCTAGGCTTGTGTGAATATTTGATCACGCCATTACAGGTGTGTCTCGTTTTACTGAGAATATACTATTTATTTATCTATTTATTTACCATTACAATATATTTTGGATAGGTACACTACAATGACACTTCCCTGTTGCTACCGTACGTTTCCACTCGATTTGTTAAGCTTTCACACATTTTGATTAAAACTGTCGCCACCTCATGAACGATTTCGTTCCTGATTAGTGCAACCTTCATTACCATATTTATATTGTGCGAACAACGCATTTCATGTAAAAGCAACGTCCCGATCGCGAACCATTCGCTTGCAACGTCTTGAACCTGCCAGATTTAGTGTGCCTCGAAGTATTTGAGAACAAATTATTTATTTATTTAAATGCCTATTCTTTTCCCCAGCATCGGCTATCCAGTTCCACTAACCGCAGCGCAATACCTTGTCAAGCATAGCCGCTATCTCCTAATTAAACACGACCACTCCATCCCAGTGCGCGACTCAGCGCCGCTGCAATCGTTTGCATCGATACCCAATTGTGCTTTTTAGAAATTCGTTTTGCTTTTCTGTTAAGGATCATAGATAGTTAACTAAAGATTTCCTATATTAAGCGCAGTTAACACTCGTCTACTAGAAACTTGGGAACACCTAACACTAAGCGCGACGTAGCCCATTAGCTGTGTGCCTTCTGGTATCTATGTGGCTTTGTGACCACTAAACGCCATTTCATTTGGCTATCATGCAGCATCCAGTCTCACGTATATCCCGCTTTCTACGCCAGCTACAGCTGGCGTGGCACACTGATTCTCTCCCCAGAAACAATTATACCAAATTATTAAGCTTGACATGCATGGATACGTCCGCATAGCAAAACTTTACCTAACGCTGTCTTTGTCGATATAGTTGTCTGTTATTTTCCGCCCGCCATCCTCCTCTCCTAGCTGGATGCCATGAATATACGACATTTGTCCATGTATAAAAGCTGAGGCTATCTTCATTTCTACCTTTTTAATAATACCCCTGAACCATTCCTCTACGTTTATACCTACTGTACCTATCTGCGCAAACCTTCACGGACGTGCCTCGCCCCACCGATGATTGACCATTTATTTATTTTCTTTAACCTGTAGGATATATCGGCTGGTCGCACTCATACCCACGGTGCCACCACCGCACTGGCTAGCTTAGCAAACTCTGGAAGCAGGAACTTTCACCGGCAGCATGAGGCGTCATGTGGTACAAATGTTAAATATCCCCAAACGTACTGCCAATGAATGGTAACTAATTAGGCAACTGCACGGCAGTAACAGAATTCAGAGTGCGCTACTCTGCTTCATTTAAGTTTAAAAAACAAGCAAGCTACAACGCCGCAGGCGTTAGATCCTTAGTCGGATACATCTGTAGAACGAGGCCATCAGCAGATTTTAAAGCCACACTTTACAAGCGCTGTGCGCGCTCCCTTTAAGAATACTGCTCCATAGTTAAATGCAACGCAAAGAAAGTGGACAGAGATGCAGCAGACAAGAACCAGCGTTCCTTTGCGAAACAGCTGTCGCCCATTCCACAATAAATAGCTGTAAAAGGTGCAAAAGTTTTCATCGGAATCCTTTATGTGTAATCAGCAGCATGCTAATTCCTTTTTTAGCTTCAACTTCCAAAATCAAAGTTGCTAACCATGGAATATAAGGTATTCCTGGACTAACAGTTTACCGATATAATATACATCGAGGGCACTTAACGTAAAAAGGCTTTGTACTTAAATGATATCAGTGCAGCTACACCGAGTGACCTCTACTTGCTGCTTCCAACCAGTAGGCAGTACTCACTCAAAGGACCATTGAGCATCGATATCCCCTGCTCAGTAAATCATACATATTCATTCTAAGAAGTGCCAAATGGAATTTACGAGGTATCAATTTCCTATGCAAGTATGCGTTTGCATGGTACCGACTACCATTAACTATATGGTTCTCGGAGCCCATCACGCTATTTCTCAAAAGTAACACCCCGGTCAAGCAGTCGTGCAAGTAGGAGCCTGACTACTTTTAGATAGACAACATGCAGCAAAGCACGGTAGGTACAGCGTCTAATCTAATGCAAGCTAGGAATACTAAGGAGCTAGTATGATGCAACATCACAGCATTGCGTTTCCGCTACCCTCTCTCAAGGTGCCATGCTCCTGTTCCCACTAGCTAGCAACTTATCAACACTTAATAACCTCGTGTGACGCAGAGTATTAACGGTTTATTACTTGACTCGCGTTACTGCTTCCCGTTTACGGCACACCCGATATTCTGCCTCAAACCAGTATGCATGTTTCCCACTAGCCTCCCAAGGCTTACAGTGCTCCCACTCCCTCTCACTTTCCGCCTAACACTCCCGTACATACCTTGCGTGACCCAGCGCATTAGGATCTCATTTGGCAATATACACAGATCCGTTCAACTTTAGCGCACCCAGGTTATTACGCGATGCAACCTTCCTCAAACTTATGCTGCCAGTTCAGGTACCTAGACCAAGCGATCCACTGCTTCCTACCCATCAAATTGCGTGTTTTTGAACCCAGATAGGGATAAGCCACTATAGGTTCAACCCAGCACCAGATACATCAACGCGCAAGTACCTACCGCGATGCCACCTCACTCACTTCCTAAGATTTCTGCGGATGGCCAAGTAGTTATCAAGGGCATCAGTGCCTCATCCGTTCAGCTAGTAGACTGTAATTGTTCTTCCTCCATGACGACTGAAATTGCTAGTTCCCTAAACAATAAGATGCTCAACTCGCGTTTACTGTTCTTCCTCACCGATCTGGACTCAGTATTTGTTATGAAAACATGGTTTTCCGCTTATGCTAAACAGAAGGTATACCCACCACCAGACTAAGAGTTTTGCATGCAATCTGGTTTGCATAAATGGGGGTGTGAGCAGCCATTTATATAAAAAATACAAACCAAGGGAAGTTGTTAGTAATCATGGACTCAGTATGGATAATAGCTGATATCATGGAATCGACGGAACCAATTTTGGTGTGTTTACAGACCACCCGAGGTCTCAGCTCATGGTGACAAAAGCTTATGTTACTTGTGAACAGCCGTCAAACGCTTTGTGCAAATACAATCTGGTTACAGCAGCTTTCAACCTTCCTGAGTTAAAGTGAATACCACCTGCTGCAAAAGCGACATATGCAAGTCTATTAGCAGTATGAATTTGGGCAGCTGGACCTAACATTTAACCGCTCCAAATAGGGCGTAATATTTACTTGCCTTAACGTTTCCTCTAGACATTCCATCAACCCGGGGTTCAGTTGGCCTTCGTTCCTGGGGTAGTGTTCTTAGATTCGCGCGTTGCTCGGTTTATTTAAAGCGACCTATTGCCTATCCCGCAAGAACAGATGCAATCGTAGTCTACCGCATAATCCCCTTCGTTATCTGGACACTCTTTGCCTTATTCGTGAAACCAAGCAACGGGGGTGAAATAGTTATATCTGATTCTGTGGATGAGACCACTGCACTGTTCTATAAGACAATAATTTGCTGGCTTGACTCGCTAGCTTCACGTCTCCATTAGACGATCATCGCAAAGTAACCAAAAATTACCCAACTTATTCATGTCCTGATGCTGTCTATACACACCGGACTTTTACTCCTGCTCAAGCTTCTGCCCTGTACACAACAAAGTGACAACTACCATCTTCATACAACTATACGCCGTTGTTAACCCACGCACTGTGCAACGTGTCAAAGATTGCTAATCCGGCTAGAACTGCCCATATCTCTCCACCATGTTTTAACCCCTTTTTCTGGGACAAGCGGGGTTACATCCAGCAAGGTACAGTCGAAAGCGCACACCCCTCACTTGCCCAACATTGCTGACTCCTAAAAAGTTGGCGTTTTCCTCATACAAGTAGCACCAGTGACTGCGACTATGTTGCCTGAGTTATAAAAACTGAAAACTGCAGATGACAGTGCAGTAGAAGCGCCTCTACCACTGTCTTGTTACAACAATGCTGCAAAATCTGGAGACCGGACGACAAGAGCCCGCGAATACGACAAATGCACTTCAAGCAATTTGTTCTGCTAATGTTACGAATGTGGCGAATTATGGTGCCTCATGTTCAGGTTTCATGTATGGCTGTATGACAGTTTTGAATTTTCTGTGCGTGAAACATGCAAAGATTGCATGAAGCGGTAGTAAAAGCATGCAAACCAAACCAGCTGCGCTTGTGCCGTTGACAGGAAAAGCACCAACTTGTTCTTCCGCCAAGCAGTTCGAAGTCTACGATGGAACATTTAGGTTGTGTGCATAATTATCACCACACCGAACGGTAATGTCGGTCCAGGTACACGTAACCTACATGACACCGCTATATCCGTTGCATCAGGCTTCGGTGCTTATAATATACGGTTGGTTAAGTTGTTGAATCTCCTCCCATGACGTCGTACCAGCAAAGATATCGAGATATCATACAAATAAGGCCAGCTTAATTTGAGGTCTTTTTCCTCAGGTGTAAAACAGATTATTTACGGAAGCTAAACGCGTAAACCGTAGAGAAATCTGCATCTAAGTCGCTCAGGTGCATTAAGTTGAACAGCCTGATTGCATCGGTACCCTGTTAAAAGGTTGGCGCAATTGCAGCGTATTGCGCAATATACCAGAGCGCGTTATATTTTGAGCATCCACTGTAAAGCTCTTCGTGCAACCACATTTGCGTGGTTATTTTTGCCAATATGTGATTATCACGGCACATCTTGACAGTCCGGGATTTCCTATACTTGATCAATAATCGGTCGCTGTAAAATTTCGTTCATTTAATATGTACCTCTGAGCATGCAGGAACAGGTGAGCCTAGCAAGCCTGCGCAGGCACACAGTTCGCGTTTCAGGTTGATGTGTGATTGACGTTTGTGACCGGGCTGGCTGGTTAGGCCGGGGTAGCCAGTGGGCGGGGCGGCAGCGCTGAAAATTCTTGCAAGTCTGCGCACGCACTCAGTTCGCAGTTTAACGTAGTGTTGTCATTAAGGGTTGCGACCGGCCTTGCTGGTAAGGCTATGTAGTGCGTCTTGCAGGCAGGGCCACTGAACCTTGCCTCGGCCTAAGGTCGCATGTACGTCTGTGGGGTGACCCTTTTAACATAAGCCGAGTTTAGCGGAAATCCTTGCTACCAGGCGTACGCGTTATTAGGGCATATGATGGCAACCAAATTTACCCGAAGAAATTATCCAGTGTAAACATGATTGGAAACACAAAACAGTGTGACATGATTCCTTTTCGTGCCTGCCATGAGAAGTCAGCGTAGCATTCACATTGCTTCTGCGTCTTGCCCGATCACGCAAAATGCAATGCTATGAGTGTCCGAACAATCATGCTTTCATGCGTTTACGATGTCCGTGTCCCCGCGCAGTAAGTCGCTTGATTGACAGCTGGACTCGACAAGCTAAATGTCCCAGAATTTGGTTACCCACTCCTAAGGGATATGCGAGAGAAAATGTTTCCGTGGGCCGTACAGCCGGGGTGATTCACGGTGCTGCTTTTACAAATAACGTAGAACGTAACCGATGCCATGAGGTGGTTTTGCTGCATGAACGTTCAAGATTGACCTGCAGACTTATCTACGGTTTCAGTGATGAACGTAGATAACCCGCGCTACCCATATGAACAGTAAACTCAACATTGTCGGGCCTATTTAGTATCATTGCGTAGCACCTTCTCTCGCACCATCATCACAGCAAGCGGATGCGAGAGAAATCTAAGTGCAACGGAGCGGATATGTTACTGCGTCCAACTAAAAGTTTGGTGTTGTGCAGAACATGTGCATATAGTTCACGAGCAGAGACATCGAAACTCCTAACTTGTGGGAGTTTTATGCATTGTTTGACAACCGCGTAACGAAGTGGCGTCGAACTTTCTGTCAGACATATAGAGCAACGGTACCGTAGTTGGAGAATGAGAACGAACAAGACGGACACTGGTCCCTTGCCATACACCAAGTTATCAACCTGTAAACAAATGTACTGAGTGTTAACCTACCGGACAGATAAGCAATGCTAGTGTATGTGCTTAACCATGGTAAAATTATACAAGATTTTAATGCATAGCACTAATAGCACGACTGTGTTGCTATGGTGAAACTGAGCTACATTAAGCTGAGTGTTCTAACAGTGTATAATGGTATGCTGTTGTGTGCATTTGGCCAACGCAACATCGGTAATTAATAAGGATGCGGAAACAGTAAGGAGTACGAATAGGTTGGACCAGGTTAACTTACTAGGCCAACCGCAGCAAAATAATCAAACCGCGATGGTGGAACCTGTTGTACCTTGCATTCAGCCAGTTCCGAAGCCGCGATGAGTGTGGGCACATGCACAGGCTCATATTAATAAATCATTTCCCTCATTCCAGAAGCACTTACTTTTACAAAAGAAATACGAAATGAAGTTTCTACTTGACCAAGCAAGACACACCTGTTCCGGCGAGATCGGAGTTACATCGTAAATGTCCGAAAGTTTACAGCGGTCAATTACGAGCAGACGGCTCTTACTATGTTGACAATATGAGGGAATGCAATCCTACAGGATGGGATATTTGAGTCAGCTCATCGTAAAACAACCGTTCTCATATGCGGTTTTATTAAGAAAGGAGCACACATGTCCTTAGCAGGCGCACAAAATAGCCCTTACGCAGATACCATACTGCATGCAACAGCAGGTGTCACTGAGAGGATGAGCCGAATGTCAAGGCGATGGACCTGCGACCAATTTTAGTCTTGGCTAAACAGAGTTTACACCAGTGAAACGGTATATAACACTTATAAGTGCACACTTATGACGTGCAGTAACTTGAAACTTTATAGACAAGGTTTATAAAATCCCGCACTGTCAAGATGTGCCGTGATGATCACATATTGGCAAAAATAACCACGCAAATGTGGTTGCACGAAGAGCTTTACAGTGGATGCTCAAAATATAACGCGCTCTGGTATATTGCGCAATATGCTGCAATTGCGCCAACCTTTTAACAGGGTACCGATGCAATCAGGCTGTTCAACTTAATGCACCTGAGCGACTTAGATGCAGATTTCTCTACGGTTTACGCGTTTAGCTTCCGTAAATAATCTGTTTTACACCTGAGGAAAAGGACCTCAAATTAAGCTGGCCTTATTTGTATGATATCTCGATATCTTTGCTGGTACGACGTCATGGGAGGAGATTCAACAACTTAACCAACCGTATATTATAAGCACCGAAGCCTGATGCAACGGATATAGCGGTGTCATGTAGGTTACGTGTACCTGGACCGACATTACCGTTCGGTGTGGTGATAATTATGCACACAACCTAAATGTTCCATCGTAGACTTCGAACTGCTTGGCGGAAGAACAAGTTGGTGCTTTTCCTGTCAACGGCACAAGCGCAGCTGGTTTGGTTTGCATGCTTTTACTACCGCTTCATGCAATCTTTGCATGTTTCACGCACAGAAAATTCAAAACTGTCATACAGCCATACATGAAACCTGAACAAGAGGCTCTATGATTCGTCTTATTTTATCATCAGTATAAGTAATTGCGTACAATGTTTAAGGTCTTTAGTCTTCGCAACACACTGCGGTTGGTTTTATTTGGTTAACGGAAAGACTGGAGCCTGTCTTTTCGCTTCCGTACTTCTTGTAACCCAGTTTGCAATGATTATTGTATACGGTGAGTTTTATCTGTAGTGTTCCGCCAAGACGTACTAGATTATGACAAGTACACTCACTGCCTTAGCCGTTTGGTTAATATATTATGCATATGACTTGTGGCACTAAACATTATATGTGGTGATTTCTCGCCAGTGCGTTATGCAACGATTTGGGCAATTGCGAACAATTAAATAAATAAATAAATAAATAAATATTTTATTCTCGACAAAGCGAGACACGCCTTTTGGGCATGATCAGCATATTGCATTATTGTACATGATAGCGGAATAAGCAGCACCAACAGTGGGAGTGGTACAGTTGGAAACAATAGTGTGGGCCCATAGAGCCCAAATGTTGTATGTAGTCTATGTACACAGAATGCGAGAGGTAAAGATAGTAATCAGATCACTTATATGGTGTGTTGATGAGGAACTAGTCCGATGAGGTCCCTTAAACAATGTAAGTCAGTGAGTGAAGTATGAGGAAACAAGTGAAAAATATTTAAGAATAGTGGTATGTCACTAATCAGATATGTAGGCGTGTTCGTGAGAGAGCCGATATATACAAAAACTTGTAAATATCGTGTCGGTCAACTTGCCAATGTTAGGGGCGGTGACTTTATTGAGTGGCGAGTCACATCCGCCACGTCGCAGTGTTGTTAAACAGACATTTGTGGCTTTTTGTAGGGAAAACGCTTGCCAGGCGAAGACCCACCACGTCCTGGAACACTGCCGGCTGTTGATATAACATTGACAACATTGTATCTGGCCGATTAACCTCGCGAATATTCGCAGTCACGTAACGCCAATTTGTTTCCTATGACTGTGTATTCGCCTTCGGAGTCCAGTACAAGTGGTCGGAGCTGTTGAAGTCGGACGACTCAGGGGACTTGTATTGAATTGACCAGTTTCCTAGGTTCTTTAGTGTGTCATGATTATGAAGTGCGGGTTTTTCTTTGTTCTTTATTGAATCCGTGTCCATGGGAGCGTCGCAGGTACGTCTTCAGCGGTGTTCGGTGCAGGTAATGTTATCCTGTAGAACAAGGGTGATTGGTATCCGCCTTGTTTGTTCATTGAGTATTTTCTCAAACATTGCCTACACACGTTAACAAACTGCGTTCCATTTCGCCGTTCCTTCTGTTCCTCCATGCAACCGCCTATATTACCACACTATTGCGACTGTTATTCTCATCCGAATGTTTGGTTCATTGCTGTTATAATTACACAACTGAGGTCTGTTTAGTCGTGTTTGCGTTGACATGCACTACCATCAGACGTCATTGTTCCATTTTTACTGGTGTTCTTTAACGCGGACAGCGGTTTCGCTTGTAAACATCATACTCCGGCTTAATCGGTTAGCACGGCTCTGTATCCCGTATTATTCTCCAGTTGTCATGCTATCCGTCTGCGCTCGTAAGCGGCTGGTCTGTGCACTGTTCACAAGTGTACTGCTAACCAGCACCACTATGGTGCCATTAGGGCAACACCCGACATTTATATCGACATGGTATTGGACTTCTTCCCAAGCACTTTCGGGTAGTAAGGTTGTGAGACTGATATTTCATTAACAAGCTCGGGCATCACGTAGCTTCCTTATTAACCGCTGCCTACTTAGTGCACTAAGAAACAATGGCCCATTTCAACGATTACTAACCTCGGTCTCCCGCTTTTGACCTGAACAGTTGTCATGCTGTGTTCGAATATATGACGAAAGCAGTACTGCTTTTTAATCCTTGTGGCTACAACATGTATCCGATCCATTGCCAAAACGTGGGAACACATAGCTGTAATTTATAAATGGTCACGGGTAAAAAGAGACCAGTCTGTTCGAAATATGGTTACACTTGTCTTTGTCACCCAAGGGCATTCAGCCGATGCTAAAAGCCATTAACCGTAGGATGTCTAACGACATTCGCTATAGGGTGGTGCCAAACGTTAGAGCGATGGAATGCACTAGTTCAAACGGCTGCCCCTTTTAAAACATAAGCGAACAATCTTTAGCAGAGGTAAAGAGGCTGTATGCGCGATAGCAACGTGCTTACACTGAGCACGTTTAATAACGAGCGCGACATCATTCACCTATGGATAAGTAAACAGGATGGTGCGCGAAAGTAAGCGCGGATACCAGAAGGCAATTGGAGTCAGACCCAGCGGACTGTATTTGATGGGCTATAAAAAGGCGCGTACGGATGTTGCAAGCCAAGCGGTACATGTTAGCGCGGGAACTTACACTGCGGTCAACTGTCAAGCCGGTTGCAAAGCAAATTAAAACAAGAAAGAATAACGAACTATTTGTCAGCAAGTAAATAGTACATAAAAGCTAGTCGTTAGCTTTTTATGCGCTACAGAGCTCCCCTAGAAAGCTGAACATAGAAAGCCTTCGATATCGAAAATGACTATTGAAGCGTGGTTCACCGGGAGAAATCGTGCCGAGTACGAATGAGCGAGCCTTCGTGTCAACTTGGGTTCACCGGAAATCGGTATCCGCTGGGCCGTTTGTGGTTTATTTTATTGACTGAAGGGCAGGGTGAATTTCGTCGAGCCGTTGGAGCAGGCTTGTCGGACTACAAAACACTGGCTAGCCCAGAAAAAGGCCGACAGGACCTCAACCTCTGCTGCTGCCAAAAGGCGCGCATGGGAGTGGTCGTTCCTCCCGCGGCACACGGCCAGGCGCCACAAAGACCTCTTTCCGCGCAGCAACGACCATCGTCTCAATAATTCGCGACAATCGTCCCGCGAAAAAGCGATACTCGTCCGGCCAAGAAAGATCAGCGTTTGGGTCAAGATCCTCTAAAATATTGCTAGTGTGCGCCAGTCGATCGAAAGAGGGTGTTGGGGCATGTAGAGAAAAGAAAATAGAAAATCACGCTCAGAACACTGCAGAAAGAAAGAAGGATCTGGGTGTTTAGATTGTTTGTTTTTGAACTATTTTAGAAAAAGTTATTTCGAAGGTTTTAGTGTTGTTGTTCATTTTCAAAATATTAATCGACCAAAAACGAGGCGAATATATACAATAAATGCCAACCTAAAGGTATTTACACTGTATATAATCGGAGCACAGTACCGGATTATGCACCTCCCGACCCCGGCGATCGGTCCTGGGAGGCTGCAGGCTAGATTGGAGAGCCGTCGGAACCTTTGAAGCTTGTAGACCGGGATCGTAGCCTGGCTGAACTATAAACATGTGCTGAAAGTCGGCGCGTTGGGTTGTGAATTTGCAGGAAGCACTACTAAACGAAGGAGGTGAGGTGGTTTCTTCCGTAAGGGCAGGTTTTAGACGGTCGATGGTGACGACTTCGCGTCGAGCATGGCGGATGTGATTCGCCACTGAATCAAGTCACCGCCCAGAACTAAATACTGGCAAGTCGACACCTGTCCTATTTTCTTGTCTTCTTGACAGTAAAAGCATAAGGTACTCGTTGTCAACATATAACTTTTTCCTTACACTGTTCGTCCATTGACTGTGTGCACTATGTGCGGTTGAACCCAAAGTATCAACATCCATTAACGACTTTATTTTTCATGTTTACTTCCTCAACCTCCGCAGATAGTACTTCGTTCGGCCACTGCCGATTACATATATAGCAACGTGTCGGTTGCAAAACATAACTGCCTGTAACTTCTGATCCTGCCTGATTTGCTGTGCCTTAATACATCCAAGCATAAACCAGTTATTTCTTTGGTTACAATGTGTATTTTGTGCGTACATTGTGCAAGACGATAGTGTGGGGAGAAGTACATGTTCCTTGTAAGCGTTTTATTCGCTTACCCTGCACACCGGGGGTTTAGTTTCATACTTTCCTCCATCCCATTTGTAGCTACGCTGGATAGATAGACAAATCATGTATGGAGTATTATCTAGCATTATTCACCCGGATGAAACCAACCAGTGACACTTTGGCCCAATTAACAACTGATTTCACCACCACACTATGCTGCCGAGGGTTTGGTTTATGCGGTGGACGTAAACATGAGAAGAAATTACCTCTGCCTTCACTGTTAAATGGCAATGAAATTATTAGTAAAGTGGCGGATATTTAACGACATCATTAGAGCACGTGCAGGTAAGCAGAACAGAAAAAACAGGTTGACATATAAGTCACGCAAATGGCCACCAAATCACTGAGCAGTGACATGCAACTATCTGTTCGCACAGAACCCCCAGAAATTAGTTACTATGGGGGCTGCAGAAGACAACTTCAGTGATACCAACGTGTACAATACGGGCATTGAACGCAGTGTATTGTTTACCCCTCGTTTTCTTCCGGACCTTGTAAGCAACTTTCTGCGCATATATCTTCATCTATCACTAAAGATTGCAAACTTGGATGGTTGGCTTGTTTGCCAGCTGTTGCGTTCCGGGGTTCATGCCCTGAGTCGTAACCAGCAGCCGTCGGCTTTGCACCAAACTGAACCGCTTGCATAGTGTTTGCCTCATCCTAGCTTGCAATTGCCACATTTCATTTGTCGCTATAGACCGCGTCATCCTTGGCCGATGTGACAAGCCTTTCCGACAATGCCGACAGATGAAGAGCTGCAGCGTCCAAGTTCAGAAAGGTGGACTCCGGCAGCTGGTTGTAATGGGCAATGTTGGTGTCCGTCGCCAAGTACACTAGAAGGGGAAGTGACCGGAGGGATTTATTGTTGAACAAAACTGCGTTGCCACGCGTTCTACAGAGCGAAGTACGCTCGCTGCAGTCGCTGATACAGTGCCCGTAGGACGTTTAATGCCATAACCAAACTGGCGCTCAGTTCTTGCCTTCCGAATACTGGCGCGTCTAACTGCGCGATTGAAACACTAAGTGCCCCATTATTCGCTCTCATCTACCGTCAGCTGACCGGTAGTTTGTTGACATCTCGCCATTAAGCTGTACGCAATGCAGCATGCGTCTGCATGGAAGTCTAAGTCCAACGTTATTTTTGCATGTAAACGCACGGCTGCCGTGGTCCACCGTCTCCAGTCAGTTATCGCTGAATAAAGTTGCATGCTTACCGCTGCTGAGAACCACAACCAGATAGGTTGAACTCACGTCAGATGCTATTACAAAAATAGCGTAGGGCATCAATCGGCGGCACAAGCGGTTCAACTCCGGATGACCGGCAATATGCAGGTCGCGACGAGATGCACCCGACATCGCTTTTTGTTGGTTCCAGCTCAAATACGTCGCGCTCATCCGTGACACTGGGATGGCTTCTCACAATCCAATTCGCTCATTTAGCAGTCCCATTTTAAGCAGCGATGCATGAACTCTACCATATTCGTGTCGTGTATACCGCAAATTGTTGCTGTTGGCCCACTAGTAGGCGTTGGGCAGAATGAAATAACTGACATATTGGAAGAAAGGTGGCTCCTTCGTACAAATGAGTTCCAAATAAGCTAAATATTTCCAAATGTGACACCTGTACACCGCGATGAAAAGCCTCTGCATTAAGTGAATGGTGGAAAACGTTTGATAACACTGCTTCTTATATGGAAGCAACATAAGAAATGATCTGCGTAATCAAAATCTTTATGTACAGCGTTCGCGATTGCCAGTGCACTATCGGAAATAATGAACTTTACATCAGATGCACCACCAACGCATTCCATAAAAGCGAGGAGGAAGGTTCTGACGTTAGTCTCCGTATTCCGCCAGAGAAAAGCAATGGCAACTGACAGACTTTTCGGCAGCCGTCGACTATAAACAGCTGGTATAAAAATATCTCAGTTGGTTGGTGGAGAAGGGGCTGTCAATAAGCATAAAGTCGGGAAGCCGGGAGTACCGTTTCAACATCTCGGCTGTAAAGTAGACGGATTTCGTGATCCGGTTGCTTTCGTCGGGCAAACATCGGGCTCGCCCTTGCTGGTTAAACTGTGCTTCCATGTCCCATATATATCCTTAAACAGTACATTTTAAGCTACCCAACAGAAAAACACGTTACCTGGTTTGTTGCGCCTGAACATGTGCCTCGGTTGAAGGTTGCCGATGGCCGCGTCCTTCCGGTAGTTTCCGAAATTTGGTCTGACATGGAACCGAATGTTGAAACATTGGCTTCGGCATTCCAGCATCGGCCTGGGTACCTCCAGCTTCTCCGGCTCTAAGCGACGGTTTCTACTAAAGCACTTTATTGCTTTGTCCCCCGGAAGTTCGTAGTTATGCACCAGGTGGAACCTGGTTATTCTGAAAGAGATCCCTAGCCTACAAACCTTGCAATACGCCCCGCAGTGCGCGGGATCTACTAGTCTTCGTCTTTTGCCTTCGTTGGGACGGCGGGCAAACCCTTTCCGGTGGCAATGATAAGTTATCAGCGCCTGCTCGTCGGAGACATCTGCTTTCGAAGTTCAAACACGGTCGTAGGACCCGAAGATTCTCTCGAACCGCTTGTTTTAGCAGTTCGTAGGCGTTGCTATACAGGCGGCTGCTTACACCATCAACAAACTTACCGACAACGCCAACCATGTATCCGTCGGGTGTGGCGCGATCACTAGCGGTTACAACGAGCTTATGGGTGGCAGCGGTACTTAAAGCCATAGCGTGGTATTTGTATCCAAATTACATCTCTGTTGTATACCATCCATCAACTAATGAAACTGCTGCAAAACTTACTACCAATAATTGTCTACTCATATATTTGTCAGCAGTATGAATTCAGTAAGATAGAATCGTTACACACCTTTGCCGTTTTCTTCAACAAACAACGCATCGAAAAGATTGTAACGATATTGAACTCAACTGTTCTCCATTATAGGTCCATTACTATCATAATACACCGTAAATATTGGTAGTTTTTACGTCGCCATTCCACATAACTGTCGCTCCGAAACGTGCCTTCGAACAGTGGCTGATCTTGCATCCTAGCAACGGTAATTACTTTAACTCGTAAACATTATTCACACACTAATAAAATATAGCTCGAAATTTAATATTTATTTGATTAGCGATTAACAACATCAAAACTAATTACATTTTCATTACATTTCTAGTTACAGAACTTCCACTGCAACACTGCGAGCAAAATTCTTTCCTGCCAAAAGGTGACGACAGATTTCCCACAATTGTTAGCAACATAAGTTCAACGTTGCTTCAAAGTGTTGTTAAGTTTCTAGAATGGTTTGACAACCACCAATATATTCAGGTCAAAGATGTTTGCGCACCATGTATTCTCGCCAGCCCTCTATTACCTCCAACAACTCATATACTCACTGCAACTAACCCCTCACGGTTGGTTTCAGTCCTCCGGATAGATTCTACAGTCAACAATGCTACCAAAACTTCATTAGCGGCCGACTACCATCAGCTACCTACTCAATCACTTCCTGATCACATTCCTATAACACCCTCTCCACCTTTTCTTACAACTTCCATGTACCCTGCGCCACTTGCACCCTGTAGTGCAACGCACCTTACAAAATCTAACTCCCTGAACTCTCCTAGCGTTGGATCATATAGCACGCTGCTTATCAACGCACGATCCATTACACACAAGATGCACCTCATTGGCCCATTTATCCTACTCTCGTATCCACAGCTGGTTCTCATCACAGAAACGTGGCAGCCCTCAAATGCCTCTGACAGCCTAATAGGCATCCCTGGCTACACTACATTCTGTAACGGACGAGCCAGCCAGCGGGGTGGCGGTTGCCTTATCTATGTTCGGGACGACTTTGGTGCACCCGATTCCGAACTGCTATCTATAGGTGACCCAGAAGACTCCATCTGGATCCAGACGACAGGAGGACAACTTGATCCCCTTATCGGTTGCGTATACAATCCTCCACACACATCTAGCGAAAAGACTAATAAACTCATTGAACTTTTCACTGAAACCTCCCTAATGCCTCCACGTCACAAGATAGTGGGTGGCGATTACAATATGCCACTTATCTCCTGGAACGACCAGATTGCCCCACTCAGATACAAAAACTGCGTTGACACCATCAACGCAAATAACTGGACCCAACAAGTTCACGAGCTCACCAGGCTTTCTAACACTCTAGACCTAGTTTTTACGCAAGGCGTCTCTGATGCATTCGCTGGCATACTAGACAACATACATGGCTGCGACCACAAGGTAGTAAAACTCAAATTTACACTTCCTACTCCACACTGCGCCACTTCCTGTGCTGTCGAACAGTTTCGTATGTTCAACAGCATTAATTAGGACAGCTTTGCGATATTAGCGCGATCTACGAACTGGGACCACTTCTTTTTAGCCACTGATGTAGACGCAGCCGCATGCGCCCCATATCTAAATTTCTTTAGCTGCCTAGATGTGATCGCCTCACTCACTTGTAGAAGCCGCTCAAAGATATCAGCACAATCAGCCAAGGCCTACGGTGTATTCAGGAAGATCAAAAAATGCGCCATCGACACTCCAAAACCAAGGAATTCCACAGCCTTGTTCGCATGAATGAAATCCTAACCAACTGGCAAACTGCGCAGTAATCACTCAAGATTGCTGAAGAAGATGCTGCCCTTAAATCTAACAATAAAACCAAGTCACTCAATCAACTACTCCGACAAAGAAGCAATCAAAAATCTACGCCTTTTCTCTCACTGAGACTTTCTGACACATCCGCCATTAGCGATCCACTAAAAATATGTGAGATCCTCAATGGATACTTCTGCAATTCTTTCACTGATGCTAACAGAACTTCACCAGCTATGCCATCTAAGCACACTAATGACCTACTTGACACTATTAAGTTTGACCTACGTTCTATCACTCGAGTAATCAGCTCCCTCAAAAGGTCATCACATCCTGGTCTCGATGGTCTTCCGTCTACGCTGCTGATACTTGGTGGCCAGGACAATCCAGTGCTACTTCTCTACCTATTCACGCTTTAAATGACAAACGGGATTTATCCAAACAACCGGGAAACCTTCCACCGTCATCCCCAAACACAAAAAGGGAAGTCGGCAGAAAATGGAAAACTATCGCCTCATCAGCCACACGCCTATTGCTTCAAGAGTAATGAAACGAATAGTCAAAGAAACCATGCTCACCTTCCTACTTACTCGTAACCTCGTCAACCGACAACAACATGGATTTCTACCATCTAAATCCTGTCAGACCTGCCAATTTGAGTTCCTCAACCACGTAACTCAACAGATAGACAACAAGCAAGCACTAGCCATTATCTTCCTAGACACGACTAAATCCTTCGACAGAGTACCACATACAGAACTCCTGATGAAGCTAGAATCATACGGCATATCCGGCAAACTGCACACTTGGTTCTCATCATATCTTACGGCTCGCTCACAGTCAGTAATGGTTGGGGACTTTATGTCACTTCCAAAAACAGTCAAAAGTGGCGTAATTCAAGGAAGCGTTTTAGGCCCTCTACTATTCCTGCTTTACATCAATGACGTGTTTCAGGTTTTCAAACATGGAGCACCCTACCTCTTTGCTGACTACCTCAAAATTGACTTTTCATTTCATCCGTCAAACTTCCACACTGCCCTCTCCCATATACAGCCCGACTTAAGAGTCCTAGCTGCATGGTGTGACACATGGAAGTTGGCTTTCACACCAGCAAAATGCAACGTCTTTATATACAGATGCACCATGCCACCCAATACTTTAATGCTACAAGGCACACTATTAGGGAACTGCCTAACTGCGCAGGACTTACGCGTTCACTACTCCTGTTCGCTGAACTTCGAGGAACAAGTAGTATATGCCGCAGCAAAAGCGCGTTGTCTCATCGGATACATCCTCAAAACCATGGCAATACAAGAATCTAGAACTGCCCTCTACAAAACATGTGCCCGGCCTCTGCTAGAATACTGCTCTATAGTATTCACCAATCTAAGTAAATGCGACAGAATAGCCCTGGAAAAGGTTCAGCGTACCTTCAATAAACGCCTCCTGGGGCACTCAAGTTTCAGCTACCGTGATCGATACAACACACTCTAACTCGACCCGTTATGGCTGCGCCGACTGAAAACCAATCTGGCTTTCCTATATTAAATAAATAAATAAATAAATAGTATATTCTCGAATTTCCGAGGCACACCTGACCAGGCATGATCAACGTTTACAAGCAATTTATGTTTCGCAACAAACACGTTGCTATGTATGTAATCGGCAGTAAGCCGAAAGTTGTCCAAGCTTTGGAAATTGTAAAATTAATCTTGAGGTATAAATTCGTCAAAACATGACGACAAGTTGGGTTCTAATGGGCGTAGTGTAAACAGGCTGTGCATTCAGTTTGTAGAGAAAACTTGTCAGGCAAATATTTCATTAGGATTCAGGTCGGCTTGCCAGTATGTAGTTGTAGGCAGTGACTTTATTCAGTGGCGAGTCACATCCGCCACGTCGCAGTGTTGTTAAGCGGACACTTGTGGCTTTTTATAGGGAGAACGCTTGCCAGGCGAAAACCCACCACGTCCTGAAACGCTGTCAGAAATCCGTTTGTACACTAATGTAAAACTGGCAGAGCAGCTCGTCGACTGATTTAACACTCGGTTAACCGCCGTCAATTGCCTTCTATTTTCCTCTGTTAGCTGAACAGGTTATTTTTGGTCAGGGCGGCCATAATGGCTGAGGCCTATGGAGGGCTAGACCTTCGTCATCTTCGTGTCCAGGTGAGCAAAACTTCCGTTTCTTGCTTCTAGAATTTACAGGATTATGTATACTTCGCAGGAGTATAAAGGCGTCATGTCCAGCTACCATTACTGGACGACGGTCGTGGTAGTGAGTGCATTTTTATCCACTTGTTGTACAGCCGTGTTCTATGTAGGTCCTTGGGGGTTTCTATGTCCTGTCCCAGGCACAAGCACTTTCACATTCCGATCCCAGATCCCCAAGAAGTTCCAGACCTTGGAGAAAGGAAAGGTGAGAGACAAACAGGGCCGCAAAGAACAGACGTGGAAACAAGCATTATTTACGTACTATGGTCTAACATTTAGAGGAAACATATGATGTACAATGTGTAACAATGATTATGCTTAAAGTGTCTTTTGAATATTCATCGGAAGCAAAGCCCTATAGGTTGGTTGCTTCCGTATACCTTGGATACAGAGCGTTGCGCCGTTAAGCAAATAAAACACAGGATCCGTTTGCTATGATGCAACTGTTGCGTGGGAAGATTCGCTGGGGAGCGTAGAATATGCTGACCCAGGGAAAGCCAGTGAGTCTTTTGGACTCATACATGGGTAAGTTTCGCAAAAATAGCAGCGAATAATTGAGGAATGAACACCTGTAAATGAGAAGCTAAGGGCGTCTCTGTACTGACCAGGTGAGAGAGTGCCGAATTAAAAAGCTAAGAAGGGCTAATTGACGGAAGGACCGCGAATAGCCAGAATATATGCGTACATTCAGGTTGCTGTGGACATCAGAACCTGAGACCTAAGCGCAGCAGCCAGAGTGCTAGGGTAATAGTGCCTAGCTGGATAGAGGCATGGACTGCTAGCCCGAGACTTGGAGTATTGCAGGTAAAAAATGCCTAAGACAATACAGCAAGTAGTGGGTAGATAAAGGTCTAGAAATGTGTGGCAGAAGAGCGGCTTATGCTGAATACCTGGATATGTTTGTACGACAGAAGAAAGCTAAGAGTGGTTTCGTGGTAGAATGGCAGCAAACAAGTAAAGCGCAAGCATACAAAGAGGTTGTTAGATAGTTAGAGCATAATAGACTACGACGCATCGACGTGCAGCTAATCAAATCATGCGGTGGTGTTAATGGAGTATAATTAAGGAGGCCTGAGCCGGGAGAAGCCCGTGAGAGAGCTGTACTACGGCCAATTAGGTGTCGCGGATGAGCAATGGCATTTAGGTGTGGCCTTATAATTGCTAGTGGCCACCTGATTAGGGCAACAGACAGCAAGTGTATGTGATGCACGCAGTCCCAGGGATAAAAGCTTGGAGGGAAAAAGTGTGGACCTTGGCAGCTCAGTATATGCACAAAGATGATAGTAGCTTATGAAGAAGGACTGCTGCTAAACACGGGAGCCAGAGGTAAGACGAGGAACCGTTAGGGTCGCTGTAAGTGTGAGTATCAGTGCTCAGCAATGGAATTGTCATGAAGCCTCTTAGTTGCTAGTGTATGCCCTTAATTACCCATAGTAAATCAGCAAAAAGCGGATGTATGTGACGCAGACAGCCACAAAGTATGTTCGAGATGGAAGAGAGCAGCTCTTAGCAAGCTCCAGAAATGCGTGGAGCCTACGATTACTAGTTGCTGCTAAGCAGAAGTGCTTAGGTTTAAGAGGATGGATAGAACGTGGCGCTGCGAGAAAATTTTGGTGCCCTGATGTAGCCAGTCCATTAGGCTATTTGGTTACAAGTGGTTTGCTACAGTGTCACAGAACACATCAACAAGCCAGCGATGGTAAGTGATACAGACAATCTGGGAGATTACAGGATGGAGAAACGAGGAATGTCTTTTAGTAGCTCCAGATAAGCTCAGAGATATATGGAGCCTACAATGAATCTCTGCAGTAAACGTAATGAAGATAAGAAGAACGAAGGGTAATTGTGCAAGGGAGAGAACCGGCGGATAGCATCTGAATTCCGTTGAACCTTCTAGTTATTTATTAGATACAGTGACAGAAGAAGTCAGCAAACCAGTGAAGGTATGCGATGCTAACAATTCTAGAGAGTAAGTGGGAGAGATACAGAGTGGCTACTAGCGTAGATATGTATGCTAACTACTATGACTGGCTGCAGCTGAAAGGTGGTGACATAAGTAATACAAGGAAATGTTAATGATGCAAGGTGAGATAGCGAGTATCCGCAACTAGCAGTGGCATTGGGGTGTAGGCTTCTAGCGGCTAGTGGATACCTAAAGTGTCCCAGAATAAGTCAACGGTCAGCAAATAAATGTGACACAGACGGCCATTAAGAATGAATGTTGGGGATAAAAGAGGGTGGCACTTGGCAGGCTCCGGATATGTGCAGAGATACATAGAACCTACGACCACTAGTTGCTACTAAGTAGAAGTGCTGAGGTGAAGAGGATCGACAGAAACTGGTACTACGAGAAACATTCGGTGGCCAGAAGTAGCCATTCCATTAGACACTTTGGTCACAAGTGGATTCCTACAGTGTCACAGAACACATCAACACGCCAGTGAGGGTAAGTGATACAGACATTCTGAGAGATTACAGGATGTGAAAACAAGGAATGTCTCCCAGTAGCTCCAGATAAGCTCAGAGATATATGGAGCGTACAATGAGTCTCTGCAGTAAACGTAATGAAGATAAGAACGAAGGATACTTGTGCTAATGGAGAGAACCAGTGGGCAGCAACGGGATTCCATTGAGCCTTTTAGTTTTTTATTAGATACTTACAGTGACAGAAGAAGTCAGCAAACCAGTGAAGGTATGTTATGCTAACCATTCAAGAGAGTAAGTTGAAGAGATGCAGAGTGGCGTCTAGCGTAGATATGCATGCTACCTGCAATGACTAGCTGCAGCTGGAAATTGGTGACGTAGGTAACGCGAAGAAGTGATAATGATACAAGGTGAGATAGAGAGTATCCGCAACTAGCAATGGCATTGGGGTGGAGCCTTCTAGTGGCTAGTGGATACCTTAAGTGTCCCGGATAAATCAACGGACTGCAAATGAATGTGAGCCGACAGTCAAGAAGAATGAAGGTTGGGGATGAAAGAGGGTAGCACTTAGCAAGCTCCGGGTATGCAGAGAGATACGCGGATCCCTCGACCACTAGTTGCTACTAAGTAGAAGTGCTGAGGTAAAGAGGATCGACAGAAAATGGTGCTTCGAGAAACTTTCACTGGCCTGATGTAGCCACTCCATTAGACACTTTGGTCACAAGTGGATTCCTACAGTGTCACAGAACACATCAACACGCCAGTGAGGGTAAGTGTTACATACAATCTGAGAGATTACAGGATGTGGAAACAAGGAATGTCTCCTAGTAGCTCCAGATAAGCTCAAAGATATATAGAGCGTACAATGAGTCTCTGCAGTAAACGTAATGAAGATAAGAACGAAGGATACTTGTGCTAGTGGAGAGAACCAGTGGTCAGCAACGGAATTCTATTAAGCGTTCTAGCTTTTCCATTGTATACTTACAGTGACAGTATAAGCCAACAAACCAGTGAAGGTGTGTGATGCTAACAATTCAAGAGAGTAAGTTGGAGAGATACGGAGTGGCTCCTATCACAAAGATGTATACTACCTATAATGACTAGCTGCAGCTGGAAATTGGTGACGTAGGTAACGCGAAGAACTGATAATGATACAAGGTGAGATAGAGAGTATCCGCAACTAGCAATGGCATTGGGGTGGAGCCTTCTAGTGGCTAGTGGATACCTTAAGTGTCCCGGATAAATCAACGGACTGCAAATGAATTCGCTTATTAATAGGCTGGCTGGCCGAACAACCTCCTCGTGGTGCCAGCTGGGTGGATTGCGTTTACCCCTTCCAGCAAATAGTTCGGCGGCAGTGTTCCAGGGCGTGGTGCGTTTCCGCCTGGCAAGCGTTCTCCCTATAAAAAGCCACAAATGTCCGCTTAACAACACTGTGACATGGCGGTTGTGACTCGGCACCAACTAAAGTCACCCATTGCTTATCCGGACGACCGCTTCAAGTCCACAGCCATCAAGCACCCATTTAACATTGGCCACACGTCCAAGCATGATCAAAAAGACTGGAATACATTTACGAATTCCATAAACACGGCTAAACACGCCCACATACACACTTACATACAGTTATATATCAACCTATGCGACAATCCCATTGATCCATTGTACATTGACTGATCACATTTTGTACTCTTAAAATGAGCATGTCTGTGCAGACGTGCCTTGCTTAGTCGAGAATAAACATTTTATTTATTTATTTATTCATTTAACGGGAGCTCACTAACCCATGTCTCAGACTCATATAACACTTCGTACCCCCTACGTGATAGACCCCACTCCATTATCCTACCAAGAACGCGCAGTAATATTCGCTCCAACTTCCACCTCTACAGATACGCACATGTATGGAATAGGTAACCATTCACAATAAGGGCATCAATGAATATAAACCAGTTCCGCTTCTCTATTAGCAAATACTTCTCTGTCACACAAGTTTCCAAACTTCTGAATATCAACTGTCCAGAAGACGAGTTTTTTGAATCTGGACCAGACCACTTATAACAGCCTTCTCTTACCTTCCCTCACTATCTCCTTCCAGACTTTCAATATTTCTATCTCCCTGCTTCCACCAACAACCCCATATGTCTTCTATCACCTAGGTATCAGCCACCGGATACCGAATGTCTCTGCATTCCCTCAAATCTCCCACATCTAGCTAGCTCGAGACAACCGACTCTGGCTAATCGCATCAACTTAACTGGCTACTACCTAAAGGGTGAAGCCGGCGTGCGTAGGACCTCAAGTACTAGTTGACATTGCCCAAATATATCCCAATCGCCAAGCTGACCCCGTTATCACTTATACTTGTTACCCTATGGATCTCGACAACATTGAATATTCTCTTTTAATCGAGCTTCCATTTACGTATATCCCCGATACTTCCCTCACTTGTTAGGCTCTGGCTTTTCTCTCCCATTACGGACCACCTACCTACGATGCTCCAACGACTTAACTCTCAAACTGTAGCTCCGCACTTTTATGCGTAAGACTTCAAGTATCTGGTTATGATGCACACCTATAACCTCATCTTGTCCTGCTTATCAATTCATCTCTTTAACCATCGCTTTCCTCTCCACTTATGGACCATCTAACTCTGATGCTCCACCTGCGCATCATACACACTGTAGCTACGCAACATTATAATTGTTACCCTATAAACCAAAACACCATTAAACATTCTCTATTAATCCCGCTTCCATCTATCGAATATTCCTACCACTTCTCTTACTTGGTTGGCACTGGCTTCCTCTCCTCCAAGCCACCACCTAATTACCGACATCCAACGACATATCTTTCAAACTGTAGCTCCACATTTTCGCGCATAAGACGTCAAGTATCTAGCTATGAAGCCTATCTAAAACTTATCTTGTCCTACTTTTTTACCAATCCCTTTGACGCTGGCTTTCCTCTCCACTTATGTACCATCTACATCTGTAGATCCACCGACTCATCTTCCACACTCTAGCTCTGCACTTTGAAGCGCAGGACCACAAGAAGCAGGCCATGTTTTCCAATTTTATCCCTATCGTTGCCTTATGAACAAAAACATTAAATATTCTCTTTAAATCCAGCTTCCATCTATCAAATATTCCTAAAATTCTCTTACCAATTTGACCCTGGCTCAACAATCCCCTAGGAACCACTTATCTGCAGTTATCCAACGACTAATATTTCTCAGTATACCTTCGCACTTTTATGCGTAAGGCTTCAAGTATATGGCTATGATGCATACCTAAAACCTCATCTCGTCCTACATCTTCACTTATCTCTTTAACCATGGCTTTCCTCTCCACTTATGTACCATCTATATCTGGTGATCCACCGACTCATCTTCCACACTCTAGCTTCGCACTTTGATGCGCAGGACCTCAAGTAGCAGGCCGTGTTTCCCCCTATATCCTTATTGTTGCCCTATAAACCAAAACGCCATTATTTATTCGCTTTAAATCCAGCTTCCATCTATCGAATATTCCTACCACTTCTCTTAACTGTTTGGCTCTGTCTTTCCTGTCCTCTTATGAACCACCTATCTGCGGTCCTCCAGCGACTCACCTTTCACATTGTAGCCCCGCACTTTTATGCGTAAGACATCAAGTATATGGCTATGATGCATACCAATAACCCAAACTCTCTACTTCTTCACTTATCTCTCTAAACCTGGTCTTCCTGCCCACCTATGAACCTCCTACCTCTGTCTCACCTTCCACACCGCAGCTTCAAATTTTCGCGTAGGACCCCTAATAGCAGGCTATGTTTCCTATGTATATCCGTATCGCAAAGCTGCTAACTCTTTATCTGTAACTGTTCCTCTATGAACCACCATACAATTAAATATTCTATCTACATCTCGCTTCCGTTCATCGCTTATTCCTAATACTTCTATTACCTTTTTGGTTCTAACTTTCATCTCCCCTTATGGACTATCCACCTATGATTCTCCATTGACTTACCTTTCACACTATAGCTTCGCACTTTCGTGCATAAGACGTCAAGCATCTGCCATGATACTTAGCTATAACCTTATCTCGTCCTACTTCTTCACCTATCTCTCTGACGCTGGCTTCCCTGTCCACCAATAGACCACCACCTCTGATGCTCCACCTACCCACCTTTCACACTGTAGCTCTGAACTTTCGTACGTAGAACCTTAAGTAGCATGCCATACTTTCCACTTATATCCTTATAGCAAAACTGACATCGTTATTTCCATAACTGTTCCTCTATGAACCATAATACCCTTCCGTATTCTCGCTACATCTCGCTTCCTATATTGCATACTTCTACCACTTCTATTACCTGTTTGGATTTGGCTATTCCCTCCTACTAGGCACCACCTATCCATAGTCCTTCAACGACTTACTTCTCACACGGTAGCTCCGCACTTTTGTGCGTAAGGCTTCAAGTATATGGCTATGATGCATACCTATAACCTTATCTCGTCCTACATCTTCACACCTCTTTAACCATTGCTTTCCTCTCCACTTATGTACCATTTATATCTGGTGGTCCACCGACTCAGTTTCCACACTCTAGCTCCGCACTATGATGCGCAGGACCTCACGTAGCAGGCCATGTTTTCCACTATATCCTTATTGTTGCCCTATAAGCCAAAGTGCCCTTAAATATTCTCTTTAAATCCAGCTTCCATCTATTGAACATTCCTACCAATTCTCTTACATATGTGACTGACTCACCAATCCTCCTAGGTACTACTTATCTACAGACCCCCAACGACTTATCTTTCTTACTGTATCTCCGCACTTTTGTGCTTAACACGTCAAGCAACTTGCTATGATTCCTATCTATAACCTTATCTCGTGCTACTTCTTAACTTTTCTCTTGACGCTGGCTTTCCCATCCACCTATGGAGCACCTACATCTGTTGCTCCATCGCTTTTTCTTTAACTGTTACCCTACTCTCCACAACACCATTGATATTTTTCTTGTTATCTCGCCTATATTCTCCGTATCTTCCTACAATTTTTGCTACATATTTGCTCTGGCTTTCCTTTCCTCCTGGGCACCACCTACGGCAGCTACTTATCTTTTATAATGTAGCTCCGCACCATTTTACTTGGCACTGCATTCATATCTTTTACATTTACAGGAATATCGCATCGCAAGATCCTCTTTTCTTTCTCACCTTAACTACGGACATAGTTTATAAAAATTGACGCTATCCTTTTCTACTGACAGCTTGGCATGCGTTTCCAGTACTCACTTAAATAAGTTCTGGTTCTTCTATGTACTACACCCCGAATCTTCCCTTTTGGTCATCATTATCCATCTGACTTACCTGTGACACCGCAGATCACAGCCCTCGGGGGCTCACTTAGTCTATTGAAACACCGCTGTTTTACTTTATTTCACAGTTTGCTCAACTGCTTTTCTGGCACCTTCACGATCCTATTGCTGCAGCTTTTGGTCTAAGCACTCACCGCCCCAATGAGAGGCTTCCGTCACAAATGTGTACTGCACCTTCTTTTCTTTGATGCACTACTCCACCATTCATGACACCTAGTTTCTAAACACAGGTTTCTAATTTCATCCCTAATAGTAGAAGGCACATTCAAACAGATGACGCGATAGTATATAGATACACATATAAAATGAAGTAAAATGTTTGGCAAGGCTTGAGGACGCCGGCTGTCTTTACTCCTTTCTTTACGTTCGAAGTCCTTCTTTTCTGTGACCTTTTCTTCCCTCTCCCCCCACGCAACCTGCATAGAAAATACTGAATATACTTACTTGACGCATAGGATCTATAAACATGACCTTTATACATACATGGACAGCTTATGCCACCACCTCGGACATTCTGTCTCCTTGATATGCATCATCTAACGGTTTGAACAACTACGTTCAAATCATTTCCACCATCGGAACATCATCTCAAGAAAACTTTATCTACCTGCAAGTGCTCAGTTTACTTGCGATGTCATGGCGTTATGCTTCGTCCACCTCGCCAGTGGATTATTTATTGTACCGGGTCCTTCATACGCTTGGCGTCAATATTCGATGGATAAGTTACTCACGTCGCCAGTGTGGTCGGCCATCAAATCCAGACCTATCTATTGTAAAAGCTTTTCAATCCGTACCTTTCACTGGTTTGAACAACTGGGTTCAAATCAATATTACCTCAGAAACATAACCCAAATTGCTTCATCCCCCTGCAAATGACCAACATACTTGCAATGACATGGCTTTATGCTCCCTCTACCTAGCCAGTGGATAACCTCCTGAAAGCCTTGATTTGTATCCTTCATGGCACACCTGAAAAAACAATTTTACCTCCCTGCAAGTGTTCAACTTACTTGCGATCCCATGGCGCTATGCTGCGTCCACCTCGCCATTGGATTACTTCTTCCTGCTACTTCACCCACCCCGGCAGTGTGGTATAAAGATTCGATTCCTCCCGGATGTAAATTGTCTGTGGTCTATGCTACGACGTTTGGCCATACTTGATTCACAAAACCACAGCAAGCTCTTCGAACGCTCAAAACATCCTCTCCATGCAAGCGTCCCACTTAGCTGCAATGATTATCTCCGGCGGACCTATCAGCGACGCACACCTGGATCGTGGGTTATGTGCACAGACAAGGATATTGCTTATGATTTGAGCTCCATACCAGAATAACGCAGCACCGCAATCTACACAGCTTATCTCCGAACAGTACGGCTGTCCAAAACCTTTCCTGATGAATTCTGACTAAGCCTCCTGCTGAGCCAACGCAAAATCGGGTGAATCATGACGGCGATCAGCTGCTCGGAATATCGGTCCTACAACATCGTTAGTAATTCAATGTTCTATACACTGTGGTCAACGGCAGTGCTCCAGAACGTGGTGGGTTATCGCTTGGTAAGCGTTTTTCCTATAAAAAGCCACAAATGTCTGCTTAACGGCACTGTGACTTGGCGGATGTAACTCGCTACCGAAATAAAGTCACTGCCCACTGCTTCACACGAAGAATGATCTCTTTACTCCGTATTTGCGAACACGTGTTTATCAGTCACTAACGGACCCCTACGCCTATTTAAAAACAGTGATCAATCCCCGGAACCGTTCAAACCCGCACTTAGCACTTCCCTAACAGAATCACTTAGTGATCGTACAGCCCTTCCACGCCAACTTACTCTCTGACGGCACTGCTCAAGCTCTTCATGCCCCCTCATTCCTGTGTAAAATTACATGAAATTTTCAAACTCTATATTTTGCCAACACGTATCTCTGTTGTGTGTGTACACCAGCTCTAGCGTTTCTATGGCATTATCCGCAACTGATCATGCATGTACTGGTGTGTCTCGTTTCGTCGAGAATAAATTATTCATTTATTTATTTATAAAGATATCATTATATATTTATATATCTTACCTATTAGCAAGGTTGAAATAAACGATGCTGCTTGGAACGCTTTATTCTCCAATTTGACGCGATTCATTGGGGAGGTAGTCTTATTCCATAGCAACAGTCCATTCTCCGAGGGTTCATATGGATCGACCAAGAAGTCGGGGCTAACTTGTTATAACGACGGAACTAATTAGACAAATTTCAACTTTTCCGCTTGGACTGGAATTGCTCTAAATACAAGGCCGTCAGGAACATTTCTCCATGCTGAAGCATAGAATGTGGGAACAATATGAATAAAGCTTGGCTGGATAAGCCTTTAAAGAGCCAAAGAAACTACTCTCAAACCTTACCAGCTTCTCCAAAGCCGGTTGCAGGGTACCTGCGCTATCCATCAACGAACCGGTCATGATATTTTGTGGTAGCAACTCCAAAGCTGACCTCTTACCTCTGGTGCTCTCCGCAATATACACAACGAGACATACTGTCAACACCTCCAGGTAGTTTCACATCAACTATTTATTGAACATATAGAATAAATGCGTGGTGCTACCTTGAATCTACTACTTGAACTGAAAGCGGCTCCTCACCAGGCCCAGTTGGCTGCATCCCATGTTTCGCGATGGTAGAAAAATCCACCTCCGCCCTACCTTGTTACATTTACCTCTCTCGCTTAAAGCTGGGCGACTACCTCTCGATTAGGAGACTTGCGTAGTTGGGCCGAACTACAACAGTGGAAAGCGCCAGGATACTACGAACTATATGCCCGGTTGGTTGAAGTCGGTCGCATGCAAGGTCATGGAATAGCGCAAAGAATTTTCCCTCCAGCAACACTGAAGATAACTGAATATCACCTCGTCTATTCAGCATGGCTTCGGAAAGGTGGATTCCTGCAACACTGAGCTGCTGGTCGCAGGAGGTAAGTGGGCAAAGTCAGTGAACGCTGAAAATTGCTTAGGTGAAGTATTCTGACTAATGAATGTTGTATTGTGAGAGCTAGCAAAATGTTGAATCGTCAGAACTTTAGTAAACTATGAGCAGAAGTGTTAAAAAACAAACTATGGCGTTAATACGCTGAGCGCTTTTTACGTTTTCATGTTATATATTTAAAAAGCGTTTAAACCAGCAAATTATGACAAAAATACAAGGTATTGATGGGTATTTGTTCTCAGAATCTACTATTTGAGAACTACACCTCCAGTGTATGTTGAAATAGCTGTCCTGAGTTTACTGCGACTGTACTTCCTCGCTACCCTTGCAAACTTTTAGTATGTCAACTATAATCAGTAACGGTGCTTGGTTGCCGCGTGATGGCTACACGTCGAGCGCCGTCTGAGCGTACCGCGAAAGCTCCCACTCCTACTTGGATTGGAATCGGCGACCTTAGGTATGCAAACCAGGCGCACAGTCCACTCGGCCAACTGCAGGCTTGCAGTCATTTACCATTGGTCTTTCTAAGCACAGGGGACAGAACACTTGCTGCAAACCTAGCAACGCAAGGTGGTATTTTTTCCGCGATTGCTGCAGGGCCTTCGCTAAAGTAGTAGTGGCCTTAGCATAGGGAACTGACTTATATATAGAAGTCGGCAGGTCAGGATGAGGTCGACACATGACTGAAGGTATGCTAGCGTGAACAGTCCCATCCTCTCGTACCCGCCTGCATATGGTAAGTGTCGGTAAATGGGGATCTTATTAACGGCGCATTGAACCCGTTCAATCTTCTGCGCCTCGCCGCTACTGGTCGGGTAATAGGCGGGTGATCTGTACTCTGGCTTGGGTCTGCTGATGATGAATAGGCGAGTGACATCCTCTTTGGACTAGATGTAGAAACTAAGTTTGAGTGCATAGTGCAAGTGCAGTCCGTTAGGATGTAGCCTGTTCTTGTTGTCAACGGACTTCAAACTGCAAGTTAGGAGTTCTCAATGGTCCTTCACAGAAGGAGTGGGGTGTAGCAGTTGACCGTCAATATTGTACGCAGCCTTTGCCACCCGCCACCAGACTCATGAATACCGACTAGGATGAGTAGACCAGCGGCGGACTTCTGTAGACCACAAGGTTTATGTCTGTTTGTATTAAGCCGCAGCCACCGGGTGTGCTTAGCGCTCTCCATTTGCTCAGGTCGTCTGCAAGCAGGGCACACGGCAACCAATAATGCTAAGGTAGGTGGTTGGTATAAAGCAAGAACAATGTAGGTCACAGCACTGTGCCTTGAGTTGCGCCCCTAGGTGGCGGGTACCAATCCTTTAGGTGACTATCGATGTATTTCCTCCACTTTCGTCCAACCAAAAGGTCTTGGATCTACTGGTGCAGAGGTACGCTGCTACCACACACCCTCAACTTCAGAAGGAGGAACTTGTAGTCACCTTGTCGAACGCTTTATAAAAACCGAGGTAGATCACGTTGACCATCAGTAAAGAGTTTAACAGAGTCCCTAATCAGCAAGTACTCAATAAGCTCTGCGGAATAAGCATGACAGCGAACGTCCTACAATGGATCGCAGACATCATGAAAAGTCGAAGCATTAAAGTCAAAGTTATCGGAACCCTCTCCTTCCCAGTACCATCTCGATGGTGTTTCACAAGGCGTCATTCTTCGGTCGGGACTGTACAAGACCTACATAACTGACTTACCAAGTGTGCTACAAACGGAATGTCTGATCCATTTAGCTGACCTCAAGATATGTTCGAAAGTGTCCGGCCTCGATGACGCCGACCGATTGCAGGAACCGTTTGTTGTAGTGCACGCCTTGGCTATCACGAGGGGGTTGCTGGTCAACAATGTTAAGTCCTCTGACCCTTCCTTCGGTGCTGCACAACAACGGGCATTTATCACCTGGGCAGATAATTGTTGACTGCTGCCTCTCAGGAAATGCAGCTTGGGACAACAGTAGCCTCTGCTCTCGAAAACCTTAGCAACCCATCAAAGAAAACAACAGCTACAAACGGTATGTGGAGGTCATATAAAGCTCATTTTCTAGAACGAACTTGCAGGTTTACAGACTTTTCTTCAAGTCCAATGGCCGTCCAATCCTTGAATCTGAGCTTCTGGTCCTAGCCTCACTATCGAAGTAGGGAAGTGACTAGGTCAAGAAAGTTCAGCGGTGAGGCTCGAAATTTGTCATTGTGATACGCAAACTCCCCTATCCTGCCCAAATCCTGTAAATAAACGTTTTCCCTTCGACAGCCGTCGGCTTCCAGGAGACCTCACCTACACTAGGCGCATTCTACTGGAGAAATTAGAAAATGCCAGTTGACGGTTCGACTAGAGATTACAGGCGGAAGCCGTTTAAAGCAACGAGGTAAATTCCTGTTCAGACGTTACTTTTTCTACATGAATCGGCGCTGAATAAAACGGGCTGCCGGACCCAATTGTTGGGGCGCAGGCAGAAGCGAGCTTCAACTTTTGCTTGTCACCTATCTACTGAGTACTGCAGGACCCTGTAAGGTTGGCACAACTACCTCCTGAACGATGCCATAGCAACCACATCTGCGCTCCTTGGAAAACCGGAACGGGCAAAAGCTGACAAAACAACCCACAAATATGATAATACATAAGGTATTTTAAAAGCTATCGACATGCCGGAACTATTATACCGTTAAACCTATGTTCAAAGTTAATTGCAGTATCGCGGTTTTCTATGATAATTTGTGTGGCAATGCGCTAAGTTTAAAGAGATACTAAATATTTCCCTAGAATATCGAGCGCCACAGTGGTTTGCTTACAAGGCACTCGAGAGCTTAGCTCGCTTTAATCTAATTGACGTTTTAGGCAGCTACAAGGAAAAGTATTGGAATGTTTATTAGACTAAAACCCTACAACGTCTTTTTAGAAATTTATGTCTGCGGCAATTGTTTAGGCTAGATTTTAGGCGTAATTATCCTGCATTGTTTCCAATGATATTCTTCATTGTCTTTAACGTCGTAAACAAACAAACTAAATACAACATGGCGAAGTCCATCGTTATGATGGGGTGTCAGCCATAAAGAGAAAAATATACCTCTTTGGTATCCTTTCAGCATTTGAACCAATAACACTTATAGGGGGTTAAACCATCATCATTAAGGGAGCTCTGTAGAACGCCATACTATGACTTAAATAAATAAATAAATAAATATTTTATTCTCGACTATGCGTGGCACGCCCATGGAGGCGTGATCAGGTATTTGCAAATGTACAGACATTTTGTGGTAACCATAACAGTGACAGTAGAAATTTGTTCATATGTCCATGGTTGGAACTGTACAATGGTGAAAACGCGAAATAATTATTTGGCTGTCGTGAAACAAGAAACCCCAGCTAATAATAGATTACGAATCCTGAATGATCCATTGGAAGATAATTGAAGAGCACGATCAAGAGAGATATGACAATAAAATGAGATCGTGCACAAGTAACGCAAAGGTCAACGGTGATATCGTAGAAAGCAAAAGGACGACAGTATGTGCAGCTGTAGATACAGAAGTTCCAGTGTAACGAGCCTATCTAGACTGGTGACGCTAATTGACCTGCCAGTGTGAAGTTATGGGCTGTGACTTTATTCGGTGGAGAGTCACATTCGCCACGTTGCAGTGTTGATAAACGGACATTTGTGGCTTTTTATAGGGAGAACGCTTGCCAGGCGAAAACCCACCGCGTCCTGAAACACTGCCGCTGATCCATTGAATGGCAAGTAGTAACTGGCTATGTTTCTGGTTGAACGTTTGTTTGCTCGGTTATTCGCAGTCGGTTATTTTATAAATTCATAACTAAATAAATGGTATATTCTCGGTAAAACGAGATACACCTGTAAACGCGTGATCCAATATGCATACAAGCATACCTTCTTTGGAATTTTAAAACATTTCGTTTTACTGAAAGCTATAAACGAAAAGATGTAGTCCATATGAGTGAGCATATTGTCAGGTAATAATCAGACCAAGGAACATGATGACGCTGTGGCGCGCGAAAGTCCGTCAAAATACAAATTTGGGGTATTTTCGCCATGTAATGATCCGTGAACACAGGAGCCCGAACAAGGTTTTGGTGCAACCAACGACCATTACGAAATCGGGATGATCTGTGCTCCATCAAAGCAATCTTCATAGTAAAATGAGTTGCACAGGTTGGACGTAGAAGGCTGAGGACTGAGTCAGTGGAAATGTTTAGCTGTGACTTTATTTTGTGACGAGTCACATCCGCCACGTTGCAGTGCTGTTAAGCGGACATTTGTGGCTGTTATAGTAAGAACGCTTTCCAGGCAAAAACCCACCAAGTCCAGGAACACTGCTGTAGCTTCCGTTGAACAGTGGTGCTAGCCGGTTATGCATCGTATAGACCGCCTTTGCATTCTATTATTCGCAGTCGGTTGACAGCCAAAATTCTTCTTTGGTTGGCTGAATGACTTCGTAATGATCCGGCAGCAGTCATTGAAGCCGGTCAATGATGCAAAAGAGTCGCAGAGTCGAATGATAAATGACGCAGGTGAGTAAACTCCTTGGCAATAGAGGCCGGCTTTTTCCGTTATACTCTTGTCCGGCTCGCAAACCGTGTCCAGCTATCCCCGCTGGAATTGTCCTGGGGACGGTGAGTGAAGTTGTTTCTCGTGGATGAATATGTCCATAAAGGGTGGAAATGCCTTTCTCCGCAAAGTGGATTCGGAATTCTTTCAAATATAAATAAGTGGAACTGTCTCCATGGCCAATTGAAAATTCCATGAAAGGCCATCGGAAAAGTCACGTATACGAGCGCAAAGCTGTCCGTGAAGTGACATCAGAATAGCTCCAGGTGGCTGGCGAAAAGGAATATTTGAAGCATTGTAGGTAAGCACGCCAGAATTGTTTGTCTTAGGTTGTGGAACGGAAGATCCATGTAAATATAATATTCCAGGTGAGTAAATTGTTCTACTCTGAGTACGAGGCGAGCTAAACCCCTTTGTTTAGACCCCGCAAAGTTGGTGCTTCCAGAATGGCGGAAAGAGCTCCATTTGGAACGATGTGTGGGTTCTACATCTCCCGGAGAAATGATCAAGCGTTTAAAACAGCTGGCTATTGAGGATGGGTCGACCAGTCCCAGTGGATAACCCTTGTTGTTTTGGCGGATGTAACTGTGGAAATCTCGGGAAAAACAAGCAACGAACAAGAGGCAGCCAAACAGAGAAACAGCAATGAATCAAGCAGCGCTTACACCGACCGGTGGCGCGCAACTTTGCCTGTGGTAGAGTAAAACTTATGTAATTTTGTTTAGTATACATGCTTTGCAAGCGCGTTGTTTACAACAGGTCGCTGGTGTGACTCAGACTACAACTACTAGGTAGGAAGATGGTTATGCACGCGCAGGGTTAAGAAACAGAAATAACAAATCGTTTGAAACACTGGTAGCCCGGCTTGGGCGCTCACCTGTTGCTCATTTTTCCAAGCTTGATTAGGAAATCGCATACGTTTCACCACCATGCGAGGTGGCGTCTTTACGTGGCACAAATCGAAATCGCCACCTTCAAAAGTCACCTGCCCGTGCATGACGGACTGACAATTTACTAAGCAGCAATACACACTGCCTATCCCTGCACTGAAGACGCCACCTCGCATGGTGGTGAAACGTATGCGGTTTCCTAATCAAGCTCGAAAAAACGATCAACAGGTGCATAACAAATGGTGTTTACAAAATTTGAGCGGATAATACGTTTGTTGGAGGGAAACAAGTAAACGGATAATGATGACAGCAGTCCGCATGCAAGAGGCAGCTTAGGTGAAACTAAGAACAAGTAAGTTGAGACCGAGTGTATGAGCAAAATAGGTAATGCAACGTTCCAAGAAGAAAAGGAAATTCAAAGCATCGGCTAGGAGCGGATGAATGCGGACGGCGGTGCTAAGAGTAATTCGTCAGAGTAAATACGCTATTGCGCTCCTGGTTCCACAGACCAAAAAACCGTCAGCATCTAGAAAATGTGGTCACAGGGGGCCGAAATTGCCGTGCATTGGGAGTCGTCATCCCACGTACGGTATTACTAATAGGCAAATGCGAACAGAAGGTAAAGAGCATAGGAATAGGAAGAGTGGTAATTTGAGCACACGAATGGAAGTACTAGTCAAGAAACACTTAGCAATGGTCCGAGTGCCACCAATAATCAGGAGCGAGCTCGGAGCGATGGAGACCATGCGCACGAGGATAACTTGGATAGGCGCAATGAGTGTAAGCCGTGAGAACAAAAATGAAACGCGATAAGAGAGAAGGCCATGGATAATAGGAAAATAAAAGCAAGCAGAAAGCGACAGATGGGTCTGGTGAGACAAGATCACGGCAGGGCAGTAAAGCCCGCCGTCCGATTGAAAAAGGAATAAAAACAGAAAGCGATATAAGAAACGGTTAGGGTCTAGATGAGAAGAGATTATTGGAAAAGCGTGGAAAAGCCCAAGGGCCTCCACAAGTAATGTATACAGAAGCATTAGGTCAGTCGAACCAACAGAAGTAAGGTCTCAGAAGTCCAAATGTATTCATTGAGTAGGAGGCCGACTAAGCGGGCCTGGATTAATCCGCACTTTGGGGCTAGGCGTAAAAAGAAGGTAAGAAAAGGGCTATAACATTAACGAGGGAACAAGTCTAGCAGTCCCCCAGAGTAGAAGTAAACGATTTAATTCTGCGGAGCATATGCCGTTTAAGTTTCGGTAACATGGGAGCAGTCAGCGGAAAACAGACTAGTCCGGTGGGACAAGATCACGGATGGGCAGTAAAGCCGGCCGCCTGCTTGAAAAAGGAATGAAAACAAAAAGCGAGATAAAGAAAGGTTAGGGTAGGGTTAAGAGAGGTTTATTGATAAAGAGTGGAGGAGCCCACGAGGCATTCCGGATGATGTGAACAAAACGTTGGGTCAGCCGAACCAAGATTTGTAACGTCGAAGAACTCTGAGTAATGTCAGAAAACGAGTGGCCGGTCTGGCGAGACTGAGTTAGTCAGCGCTTAGGAATAGCACGTAAAATAAAGGCATGCAAAAATGACTGTAACAAAAGAGGGTGAACGAGTCTAGCAGCCCCACGAGCTAGGGGAACAAGGGCGTTGAGTCTGCATAGCGTATATTGCTTAAGTCAGGGTTGCATAGGAGCAGTCAGTGAGAAAGAACCTGATCAGTGGGTTAGATCACCACAGGACAGTGAGACCTGGCACTCCAGTTGAAGAAGAATTGAAAACAGAGCGCGATAAGATATAAGTTAGCGTCAGGATGAAAAAGGTTTATTGACGAAGGGTGGGAAAAGCCCACGAGGCTCTCCAGGTATTGTAAAGGGATAGTGGAGTCAGCCGAACCAAGAGAGTTGACATCGCAGAAGTCTGAATGAATCCGGAGAGCAGGATGCCGATCTGGTAAGACTTGATTAGTCGGCGCGTTTGCATAAGGACATATAGTAAAGGTGAGAAACGAGCTAGCAATAAATGGTGGGCAAGCCTAGCAAGCTCTAAATGTAAGGGAAACATCATGCTTAGTCTGCGGAGCGTATACCGTTTATGTCTAAGTAGCATAGGAGCAGGCAGAGAAAGACAGACTGGTCAGGTGAGACGAGATCACGGCAGGGCAGTAAAGCCTGCTGTCCGATTGAAAAAGGAATGAAAACAGAAAGCGGTATAAGAAAAGGTTAGGGTCTGAATGAGAAGGGTTTATTGGTAAAGCGTGGAAAAGCTCAAGAGCCTCTCCACGTAATGTATAAAGAACCATCAGGTCAGTCGAAGCAAGAGAAGTGATGTCTCAGAAGTTCCAAGGTATTCATTGAGTAGGAGGCCGACTAAGCAGGACATTATATAACATTATATAAACCAAACGTTCCCAAATGTCTGTAGATTGTCCTCCTTTGCCTCATGTCCCCAGCTTCATCTGTATCTTGTGGTTTGCAGCTTCGGTTTGACCTTCTGCCTTTTTACACTGGACGTAAAGAGCTGCGATAATTTTACTATCTTACTAGGTAAGTATTTCAGATTAGTGTAAACATCGATAAAGTAAAGGTTGATATGTAGCGGTGAATTTCAGCTGATATGTTTGATGTATTTGTACCCACATCTGTTGGTGCTTGCTACGGGTTGATGTGAATTATTCTTATGAAAATTAAGTCACTATTTTATCGCGTATTACAGTAGTGTGCGTCGACCTTAAATTAAGTTGTAATGGGACCGGGAAAATAGAATTATCCCGTGCGTGTCCTTCTTCAGTGCATCGTTGAATCAGCATTACGTGAAGGACTTTTTACTATGGAAGGGGTAAACCACTACCGCACCACACATTGACCAACGAACGCTGCTCACGTATTCTGCACTAGCAGTCCTTTTGGAGCCGGTTACTGGAAGTTAGCACCAAGAGGCAGTAATATCTTAAAGCAAGGCATGGAAAGGAACCAAGTGATTATAATACTAAGGTATGTGATTAGATAAAAGAAGTATGAAAATGTATTAGCTAGGAGGATTGTAATGCTTGGTTCTGCCGTCCAAGCGCACGGAGCTAAGACGTACAGTCCTTTATGGTAGGCTCCCCTAAAGACGAGCTGAAAACGTTTTCCAGAGCCCTATAACGAGGCTCGTACAAAGACTTTCCGCCCTGATCCGATCAGACCGCTCTTTGTGCAGCTTCAATAAGTGGCCGCAGAGATTAGGTAACATAAACGTCAAAATACGGTAGGGGCGAATCAAGTCGCCTCCTATCCTCTAGTAGTGCCTTAAGTGCATCACCAATTTAAGAATAGTTCGGGCTACGTTTAGAACCTTCTGTCTCTTTAATAACCGTGTAGTTGCTCGTAACACTCTCTAATTCAGCTTGTCTCTTATAAGACATGATAAACAAGCCTGAATACTTTCTTACAAGCAGAGTCACGCGAAGGCCGAGAAGTAATTTACAAAAGTATCGGCCGTTTGGACAACGAGGAACCGGCGGATAAACCACCTTATACGGAGTTCTCTACAAGCAGCCTACCTGTCCTGTGTAGCGACAGGGATTTTACCCCGACGACAGCATATCAGGTGGAAGGACTACCCGCGAACAAACACTTTATGGGAAGCAGACAGCACTCAGGCGGTTTGCAGCGCCTGCCCAAGCAACTCTGATTGGTTTCCGTCTTCCCTGGATGGTCCACGCTACTCCAGAGTTTTAAATCGCCAGCCACCCCATAGCGACAACACCCAACTTTCCCCGCAAGTCGTTTATATAGATCACTAACAGCAATTGCCAAAAAGCGAAGCCATGCAGACCGCCAATAAGTACAGCTTTGCAAGGCCAAAGGTTATGCCCACACGCAGGATCTGTTCGTACCCATCCAGGAAAACAGTCGCCCACCTAAGTGGGCGACCAGACATCGCATATGATATTACCTGTAATCAGAGCCGAAGTGCGGAAACGGCACAGAAGGTTGCTAAGCGTCTATGAATAGCAAGCATATACAGTGGCCATTGTCGGTTGCTTCGCCCAGGTCTCCATAAGATGCAGGTCGGTTAGACTGCCAAGAAAATCTCTTGCGGAATCTTTGTTGCGCAGCACTGAGAACGCTGAATTTGTTTAGGTGGTTCTCCACCGAATCTATTAACATCCTTTCGAACACCTTGCACCCGGATCTGTGCCACTGTGCTTAAGGGGTCTGCCTTTAACCACTAGGACCGAGTTTCAACAAATCAGGCTATTTCCATCTGATGAGTCAAAAGAGGAAGAAACCGGTTGTTGGGAGGAGCAACACTGAACCAGCTCCAAAAGGACTACCCCGACTAACAACCTCATAAGTCGGTATTTCGCGAGCGACTTGCACTTACTGCTCTTAACAAGCAGACTGATGCTTGCGTACTTCCGACTTGAAAGTACGTCACAGCTCTCACGCGGTCTTGGAAAATGGAAATTTTGTGAACCACACAGTTCAGCGGCCAAATCATGCAACAGTGTTGGATAAAATGAATCAAGGTAAGAAGCTTTAGATTGGCTTATAGCTTAAATCACTTGAAGATCTGAGTATCCATTATGCTAAACTCAGCTAAGCAGTAATAGCCTAGTACAGCTGAAACTAATACAAACTGTGGTAAAGTTACCTAAAGAGTAAATACACCAATGTATTGAGCGATAAGTACAGGAGACTTATCGTAGTTGGTGTGCGCACCAGTCCTGTCTGCTCGCATTAACTCTAGTATAGACGGCTTTGCCACGCTGCCGCACTCTACGTAAGTAAAGTACTTTTTGGGATTACTGATTATCGTGTCAACTAAAAAATTTTGGTATTAAAGTTGAGTATCCCTTCGCAGTGTTTGAAATTTATTCATGACTCCTCGTTAAACGTCCTAGGCACTAGCTGATGGTATGGCTTGGTGCGTTTACCATCAACTTGACCAGCCATTCTCAACGGGGCCATGAGGACTTCCGAGGCACTGGGATAAGAAAATCTCCTAGGGTGTCAGAAGGAGGCTATAGGAGGTCATGTTATGAAAAGCGGGTTGTGATAACACAACTAACAAAAATGCAATTATGTATGATTCTCTAACAGTTGCTCGCCGCTCACCAATCCTTTCTGGTACCTACAGGCCAGTGTAATGACTTACGCGCGCGCGTGCTGGTTTACGGTGTAAACGCCAGCTTGAGCACTTTTTGTTCCAAAACTGACTTAGCTGCACACACTTTTACAGATTTCGCCGGGCTTATCTCAACCTTGCGGGCCCCACACGGCGGCTTAGGCTGCGCAACTAACACCCGATTCGTCCGCAGCACTTTGAAGGTTATCCACAGTGAACCAACCGAGTTTTACTCAGGACACTGTTGCATCTATTGTGCAAGCTACTGTGAACCTTATAAAAAGGTCGTCATTACACTGCGAGGAAACGATATGCCAGGTCAGTTCGGGTCAAAATAAAAGGACGACACAAGCTTACCCCTAACGTACGCCCAGCTTCTTGTACCGGTATGAGAACCAGAGTCAACAGCACTTCTATGTTGGATCCTTTCTCCTTACTTTTGCGTTGAGAACTGAAGCAAGAGCACGGGCAATGCTTGCATTTTATCTATGTAGACGTTTCATGTAGACGCTGATATCCTATAAAAGAAGGGAAAAGAAAAGCGAGACGAAAAATTTGCCCAGGATATTTAACAGGAATACGTTAATATATGAATAAAAACCTTTTGATAATTTTGTGGTAGTCAAAAGCATTGGAAGGACCAACCAGATTATTTAGCAGATCTGTTATGCTGCGTGCAAGTACAAGACCCTATATTTGTTGAACGCGGAAGAAAAATGCTGTCCAGATTGGCCTAGCGTAAGCATCAGTTACCCTGCGTGGAAATCGAAAGTAACGGGCGTTGTTAACAGGTGAATAATTTGAGTGGATCAAAACAGCATAAAGGTGGTGGAAGATGCGCCCAGGAGGTAGATTGAGCGGTCGGTTGTCAGTGATGGAGCTTGTCATCCAAACCATTACGTAAGCCATAAGATTTCTTACGACGAACTAGAAACCCATGTATAGGGTGCAGTAACAATTCAGTAACCAGATCCTACAGAAAATGCTAGGAGCGCGTATAGGGCATTGTGTCGGAGAAGTCGCCGCGAGAATATAAAAGTGACTACATATCCTAGCTGTAGCCAGAATACGGCTGCGATGCTAGTTCTAAAATGCACATAGAACAGCGGAAAAATGTGGTCAGCAGCGCCAAAAGATACTAAGTGTTCCACTTCAAGCTGGACCTCAACAGTAAAACATGCAAGTCAAACAGACAGCTGAAAGGAGTGACGCTAAGAGACGAAAGCCTTTTGGAAAAGGAACCGCTCGCTATCGTAAGAGGTGTCACAGACTAATAAGCATTCAATTCTAAAAACGGAGACATGAGAAGGGGATCACACAGCACAGTTGCAGCAAGAGGAAGGTTTCAGAGCCAGCTCTATAAGGGAAGTGGTGTGTCCAGAAAAGATAAACAGCAGCAACAAACTCTAGTAAGTGTCTCATACCAAAGTGGAATTTACAGCGAAACAGAATTTAAACCGACAGAAGAGAAACGTATTGCATGAAGCTGGATACGCAATAAGCAAGGGCAGTTTGCTATTGAAAACGGTGTATGGACTAATAGCCGTTTGGTCGTTAAGAAGGTGTCGAGGAGTGCAGGGATCGTATCCTACGGCTGTTGCACAAAAGCAGTTGTAGAGTCAGCTCTGAAGAGGACTAGAAGTAGTGGGATAACATAAGCAGAAGAGCAAAACTATACTAAGTGCTTCAACCCAAGGTGGAGTTCTACATTGAAAGATACATGTCATTTAGGCGGCAGCGGAAAAGGAAATAGCCTAATTACCTGTGAAGCAAGCGTCGCTATCTGTCGTAATATATGGCACGGACAGCTGATAGTTTAATGTTAAGAACAGGAGCCAGAATATATGGGATTATATATTACAGCTGTATTATAATAGCGGTTGCAGACTCAGCGTCAAGAGCACAGGGATAGCGGCATAAAATTAGCAGGAACACTAATAAATGCTAAATGTGTTTTATTATAAGGTGGAATTTCACGGTAACATACAGTTCAAATAGCCGGCTGAGAAGTGTGGTTGTGGGAACCGGATTAATTGTGAAGCAGGAGTCGCTGGCTGTCGTAAACTGAGGCACAGGCTAATAGGCAGTTAATGTTAAAATAAGAGCAAGAATGGAACGGACTGCCTACAACAACTGTAGCGGCAAACGTTTGCAAAGCCAGCTCTAAAAGGGACCTGGGGCGGCAGGATAAGCTGGATGACAGCGCCGAAGGTTATTAAGTGCTACATTCCAAGGTGAACATATACATTTAAACATTCGTCAAACAGGCTGCAGCGAAAAGTAGGTGGGAGCTAAATGTACTGTGAAGCAGGAGCAGCTAGCTTTCGTATGAAAAGGAAGGGACTAATAGCGTACAACGTTAAGATAAGGAAGGAGAATTGCATGGGGTACCTACTGCAGTTGTTTAGAAAATACGGTTGCGAATCTCGCTCTGAAATGCACTTGAGGCAGCGAGTTGTCTAGGACATCAGCGTTAATAAGTACTATGGCTTCCGCTTTAACGTGGACTTTTAGATTGGAGCTAACAATCTAAACGGACTACAGAGAAGAATACTGCTTGTAGCCTGCATAATTTATAAGGTGGAGCAGTTTGCTTTGAAAGAGGAAGCTTGGACTAATAACCGTTTAATAGTAAGTAGGGGATAGAGAAGTAGGGGGCTTTATCCTACGGCTGTAGCGAGTAAACTGTTGTGAAGCCAGTTCTAAAATGAACTAGGAGTGAAAGGAAAATATGAGCAGCTGCGCCAAAGGATACTATGTTTTCCAATATAAACTGGACATATACAATGAAACCGATGCGGCAAATAGGCAGTCGTGAAGGGGAACAGGGAGCCGGATTAGCTGCGGTACTTGGGCCGCTATCTGTCATAATATTTGGCACGGACAAATATCCGTTCAATAAACATATATTTTGTAGGTTCCTCGAACTTGCAAGAAGTCGTTTTCTTGAATGAACAGCTCAACAGCTCAACGACATTGCATCAATGGTTTTCACACATTAGGATTGGCGCAGTTTCAAATTAGGTAACACGGTAATTAGAATCGCTTTGCTATATATTTTCTCCCATTGGAACAAGTTTCCTCACAATTACATGTCAGATGGTTGGACCGAGAAAAAAATGAATTGAAAGGTAAGGGTCTGTTGTCCGAAACGTCATGTGAGTGCGTTTCAGAAGTTTATACGTACACCATCAATACCATTTTTAATAACCTTATCAAAGGACCGTAATGGCCCGAATGTATTAATAATGTTTTGAACGGTTGCCTGCTTACTAATCGCTAGCTTAAGATTGCAAAGCATATAGCATGTCCCGATATTCTTTGGATATTTGTTCCAAATCGTTCAGTAGTGGGTTAGATGAAAACGTTCTCTGATTCTGGTAATAAATTTTAGCATTATGCCCCGTAGCTTTATCGGTATACTAAATTCTGCGTGGGATTTTTCGAAACGGAAGCATCCATTGCTCTCTTTCTGAAGTTGACGTAACAAATGGACACTGTGCTTGAGTTGAAACACAACAAATGCGCCCAGACGTGTAAGGTACTAACTCGGTATATTTACTACAGCATAAAATCTTTCGAAATCAAAGCCTCCATTTCTCTCTTGCTGAGATTTACCTTTTGTTATGAATTGGATATCTGTCGGCTAATTATCTGTGAACACCGTTATAAAAACTGCAAATTTGGTGGTTCCTGATTCTGTGAATAAAAGAGGTTCAGCTTCATTCTCTGAAGCGAAACTGGGTCAACTCTAATTTTATCAGTCGCTGCATGTCAACTTTAAGGGATATCTACATAGCTCCTCGTGCAGCGTCTCTAGACCTTCTCGGGAGCTGGCTGGTCAGATTATCGCAGATTAGGTTGGATCACAGAACAATATTCCATACACGGCAAGACATATGTTTTTAACGTCACCTACGAAATTCAGAGAGGTAAAAATGTTGACGGATGTAACCGACGGTTTCCCATGGCTTTCGAAACCTGAAAGGCACAAGGTTCAGAAAAGTTGCAAGTAACTGAATATTGCAAGATCAAGTCGCGAACGGTCCTGCACTACGAGATATGTGCACACTGTAGTAATTAACGCTCCGGCCATACTTGGCAGTAGCGCGATAAAATATTAAATTTCTACACAGCAAATACCACCTGCTACCTTTGACACCAGGATTCAAGGGCAGACAGGTCATTCTGATTGTGACATACGGCTTTCTGAGTATTTGTACATGGTTGTGAGCATACAACATTAATGTCACCAATAAAGCTAACCGTGACGTCATTTCTTATTCGCTGGAATATATCCTTAATCCATATTAGAAATAGAAACGAGCTAAGGACACTCACTTGAATCGCTTTACAAATGGCTGCTTTGGGTATAGAGAAACGGTCACCAATGCGCACGTCCTGCTATCTACCAATTAGATTTGAAGACGTCCAAGGATGCATCCGTGCTCAAATGCCCATAGCCCTCAGTTTGTACAATAACCTTCAACAATAAATTTCTATTCTGTGTTGAAGGGGGCACGCCAAGAAGACACGAGCAAATAGGTCCAAGCAAATCCGCGACGAACAATGTGATTAACTTTGGTCTTACCTTTGGGAATAAGCAGCTGGGTTAGTTGCATGAAATGACATGATGTTGCGATAACTCTTCCACCTCACAGTTCATTCAGTGTTAAAAGCGACTGTTAATGCAAATGCAACAATTTTGATAATGACGTCATGTGGAATTGAAATTTGTTCCAAGTCAAGGTTGTGCTGGCCAGAAGCAAATCTCTTGCGCTGTTACTCGCAGTCGTCTGTTATTCACCTTCCCCTCGGGCGTTTGACGCCGTCTCCTGTGGCCGCAATAGTTTTCACTCCTGCGTAATCGAGCGGTGTTTTTAGTACGATGGTACCAAGGTCGCTAAACGTTGAACCACTCAAAAATTAAAGAAGTCAACAACTACAGTGGAAGTACCTGTGAAAAATTTCAACGTGATGGAACCGACCAGAGCAGGCCATAGGGAAATGTAATGAATGCAAGTGAAGAAATGAGTGGTACGCAACAAAAGCCTGAGAGTTGAAATGTTATACATACTGTGGATTTGTCATTATATGTTACATAAATCTGTTATTTGTAAGTACAAAGCACCGGAAAACGTAGAGGTTTGAGAAGGAGTAGGTTGCCCGTTTACAGCTGTTTACTGCTATCGCGCTTCGTCGCGCGAGGTTATTAATCCTAACAGCGATACGACTTGATAGAAGCACAGACGAGTTAAGTGACGAAAGGCCAGTAGTAAGCTGGGCCGTGAATAAGGGTAAATGAAGAGTGGACGTCAGTAGCTATACGGTTATTGCCCTGTGTGGAGGCCATGAGAAGGCAGTAGCAAGCAGAGCGCAAACTTAAGACGAAGACCAGAGGCGGTGGAGACGGGTAAGTAAAGTTCAGTTCGTGCAAGACAGTAACAGGCTGAGTGACATTTCCCCAGTTTATAAACTAAGCTAAGCGATCTAGTAAATGGAAAGTGCACTTTAGATGTTCAACTGCCGGTGTGCCGCGTCACACGTCGTAGGTTGCGCATTTTGATATAAGAAGTCAGTGATACTGTCACTTGAAGAGTGAGCGGATAGTATGTAAATTGGATGCCAATTACTGCAGCGTCAGAGGCTTTACCGTAGAATGATGCGTTTACTTATTTACGTGGCTACTGCGCAGCTTTGCGCATAGTTATTAAATCGATCAAGCTTGTGACATGTGGCTAGAAGAGGTGAGTCAAATAATGGAAAGCCGGTAGCATGCTGAGTGAAATATATGAAAAATCCCGACAGCAGTAGAGGCAGGTAAGTGCAAGGTTAGGTGCCAAAACAGCAACATGCTTACGTCCATATACGGTCAGTTATCCGATGAGCAAGGACGTGAAAAGTAAACGGCAGAAGTTAGGTGGCTACGGCGCACCGTCGCATGTTGTAAGTGTCCTTCTGGTACACCCGCGGAATAGAGCTAACAACGACCTAAGGATAAGAGCCAGTAAGGGAGCTGGACGCTTCATTACATCGGTGTGACAGACTTTGCTGTAGAAGTAGGGGAACGTCAGTAGTTGGTTTAATAGGGCACTGCATCGAGTAAAGTTATTAAGTATAACAAGATTGCGAGATGGTACCAGAGGTGCGTTAAGTAATAGAAAGCCGGTGGCAGGCTCTACGCAGATTTATGGCTAGCTCGAAAGCAGTAGAGGCAGGTAAATGCAAGGTCAGATGACCGAAAGCCGGAAGCGAGTAAAGCGGCCATAGCCAGCGAAGATAATAAGCAAGGAAGCAAGTATTTTGGAAATGAGCGTCCGAACATCATGGCTTCTGCGCGGTGTCGCGCGTTGTAGATATCTTTTAGGTGGACTAGAGGGAGAGAGTTAATACCAAGTTGTGGGTTAGAACCGGCAGCCTGTAAAGTTGCAATCGGAATGAGCCACGGTCTAGGTGGCTATTCGGCACTTATTAGTCATACTACAGATAAACAAATAGAACTGAGAGGCAACAGACTAAGAGATTCATACCCCGAAAGGATAATTATACAAATGTAAGCATAGAGAGACCTCAAAGCTTAGGTGAATTGGTCAATATGTCGGCAAGTCGGCTGGTTGTGAGCAATGTGGCAAGAAAATCAAAATGTCAGTCTGGTACGCATGGGCTTCTGGCTAGTTGGCTCTCCAGGGCTGAAACGACATACCCGAGTGGAATATGTGTAACTGGGCGCATCAAGCATCAACGCTAAGCATCTGAAATAAGTTGCTAATAAGAGGTTAAAGGCGATGGGACCCAAGCATGAGGTTGAGGAATGAAAATGATGGCAAGCTGATGATTGTGAGCGATGCGGCACCACAATCCAAACGGAAGCACTTGTATTTGGAATGGGTCAGCCATGAGCAAGGTGGCTATCCAAAGCTTAGTAGATCTACTAAAGTAAAAGAGTTGAAGATAAGAATCAGCGAGCAACAACATTCAAAATCCGGGAGGAGGTACTGCGAAGCACGTGAGACCGAAATATCAAGTGTGTTGTGAAGGAAAAAACGGTTTGCAAGTTGAATGGTTGGGAAAGATGCGCCATCATGGTCCGAAAGGAAGCCTGTTAAAATGAAATGATAGGAAGCCGCATGTTAGGTCGTTCTTCGATACCAAGCCGTTATACTTCTGTGTTTTATCGTGGCCTGAACTCAGGAGTTCGGCCCTAGTACGCTGATATTCCACCCATGGTCTGAAAAGCGTTATTATGTAATTACTGTGTATCCTGCATTTGTATGAGGACTCGCATCTTCGCCTAATGGGAAGAATTTAGACACAAGGATCAACTGAAATCTCCAACTGATATGTTCATCGTAAATACGAGGACACGAATTCATCATGCCAGGACCAGCATACCACAACGGGAAAGCCAAATTCTATTAATTCAATGTCCTTACACGCCTGCGCAAGAATTCATCCAACTTTCCTGGACATTTCCTCTCTTGAACGATTTCAACCATGAATGGCGGACCCGGGCCAGGCAATCGGTTAGCAAGCGCAGAGTTGGATCCCACACGACTGCGAATAGCCGTGTGTATATTATGTCCTTCAAATACATTGCCAGTTATACATTACCATCCAAACGGATTGACGGCAATGTTCCAGGACGTGGTGGTTTTTGCGTAGCTAGCGGACTCCCTATAAAATCCACCAATGCCCGTTGGACATCACTGAGACGTTGCTGATATGCATCGCCCCCGAATAAAGTCATTACCAAAAACGCGCACTGGCAAGTTTACCAGAGCCACCTTTCACAATATTTCAGTATATTTTGGATATGTACACTAGAAGGACACTACCATTTTACCATCTCTCTCCACTCTATATATTACGCTGTTACACATTTTACACCCAGACTTTCTCCACATCATTAAAAGTTCCGTTCCTGTCCAGTGCATCCGTCATTTCGATAGCTTTGTATTTTGTGCGAACAGAGGGTTTTATGTAATGCAACGTGCCTGTTGCGGAACGACCCTCTGTAAAGTCTTGATGATGCTGGATGTGGTGTGCTTCGAAGTATTTGAGAATATTTATTTATTTATTTAGAAGTAAAGAGATGGAGCTGAGCAGCGACAGGCCTCAACGTTTGAATCCAAAAAATATTAATGGGAATGGAAAGCCAAAGTGACCTCATGCATAAGAGGAAGGAATGGAGTTGTTCTCAAGTCGGATTGTAGCGAGCCGTGCGGCATCGCTATCCAAATGGAAGCCTGGAAAATGAAATGGGAATGAGCCACAGGCTAGGCTAGGCTTCGAGTCGTAGCAACCATACTAGAGATAAAAGGACAAAGTTAGGGTGCGACAGTTATCAACATCCGGAACCCGAACTAGATAATAATACTAATGAGGTAATGTCAACGTGCATTCGTGCATGAGCTGAAGGAGTGCAAAAGTTAGAAAATCGGGAGGTTGTAAGCGCTGCAACATCATCAACCAACCGGAAGCATGTAAGAGTGAAATGGGAATGGGCTACAAGCTAGGTGGCTTGTCCAGTTCTAACAGTCACTCTAGCGATTAAAGGAAGTAGCTAAGGAGCGACGGTCAACAGTGGGGCGCACGCTGGCAAATGACGTTTGCCGCTCAGAAGTCTCATATCGTAGCGCACCAGTTTTCTATACCTGCTGGGTCCCTAACAAGAAACGGCATCACTATCAAGCAGAATGGCATGACAACATATCTCGGCGTGCGCTAGTCCATGAGTCTTAAGTTTGCAAAGCAAGTGACAAATGTAAGGGGCTTATCTTTTTACATATACCGTTACGTAACAACCACAGATACAAGGCTAGAGCTTTATCAGAGCCACGCCCGTCCACATCTGGAATATTGCTACTTCATAGGCAGCAACCTACGAAATTTGGGCAGTGTTCTGCTTAAAAAATCTCAGCGGCGCTTTACGAAGACCTTGACCATCATACCAAGCGCTGAGTTTAAGACAAAGGTGAGAATACGTTAAAATTTAGCCCCTTTGGTAAAGGCGCATTATCCTGAATCTGTGCTTCTTACCTAAGCTAACGCATAAAATTCTGCCTAGCAATATCACTTGCTTAAGCTAAGCATCGCATCTGAATCTCAACTCCGAAACAAGGACCATAAAATTACCCCGCTTAGGGCAAAGAAGAGACTGCGACCTTGTTTCCTCTTAGTTGTATACATAAACCTATGGAAGTGGTTACTTTCCAGACCAAAAATACAAAACTTGCGGACATTCATAGAGGGGATACAAAGATTCCTGTGTTGACAATATACAACGCATCTTCACTACCGGCGGTTCGAAAGACCTCTTCTTCTAACCTGGCCCAGATTTAGCTTGGGGATGCCCACGCCGTGGTTCAGGATATCTAAGCACCTTAAGCCCACAACCCATCCACATTTATTGTCGTTACCGTCTTAACATCTAAGAGATTTTAGCGGTATCCGTCGCACTCATTTTCTGTTTCAGTAATAGAAATCCGTGTACAAGATGAGTTCAGTCGTCTACGCTCCCTTCTTGACCTGCCTGAGTTATCCTTCGGACAAGCACGCTTTATGACTGTCCTATATGAGGAGTCGACTCCACCATCAGAGTATACTGTAAAGGATAAACGGTTTCGTAAGCCCATGAATTGTCAACATCAGCGACCCTAGATTTTCATCTTATCCCGTACCGCAATCATACCACAAGGGAGATCTCAGTCGGATCAGTCGCAAGCCTCTTACAGGCGCTAAGATCAGAATTCTGCACGCAAAATATATTTAGTCATTTCTGATTAGTTCCTGACTTGTTTTGGTTCTCTCACTGACACGTTGGTCCAAAGGCTGCATGGACCAGCCGGAATTTACAACCCCCGGCTTCTCCTTTTTAATGGTTACTTTTTCAATGTTTAAAATATTTACCAAACAATATAGCCTAGCCCACTGACTAGCTGGTTTGCAAATCCCTAGGTATTCCTTATATAGGGAATTGCAGGGCAATACCAAGGCCATCCGAGCAGGCAAACTTTAATCCTTACATCCTACCTGCACCTTTATTCCTTGTCTTTAGCTTTACCCTTTATCACGTTCCAAATCCTCAGACATTTGAGCTACGTCTAGCAAACGCATCCTACCCGACCTAAGCCTTGTAGAAGATGTTGCAATCCATTGTTGCTGTCGCTACATCTAAGCTTAGCATTAGAATTGTCCAAAAGATCGTGTAAATACCAAGTTCAGACGTATGTATGTACCGTCGTAGATATCAGTTGTTAAGTGGTGTTACATGATGTGTTTGTTTTAAGCCTGAGTATTACCTACTTTACTCCGCCATTTCCAGCTACAATCCGTGTGTTTGTCTCAAAATAATATATATTTCTTTTATCTTGTCGATAAAAAGCCCACTTTAAAAATTATAGGCACAAGCAGCCGACATTTTGCTCTCCACTTATCCAATGTTGCCCCGTGTACTTAGCTGTATCGTCGTGCATGTGCCTATTACTATTAGCAACACTAGTAGACAGGCATCACAATAACCGGATCCTCTTCTTCAGCCGCTTTTGTTAGTAGAACATTCGGATTTCCAGATTCCGTTTCCCTAGCACGAAAGCTAACCAGCGACATTGAGGCCCCTGTCACACCGGTTGGCTGGACATCCAGCAAATTTTGACCACCATTTTATCTTATCTCGGCCGTTCGTGCGTTAGTTGTGTTTTACCTGACTAAAAGGCCTACTATGAGTTATGCGCATTGGAAGTAGGCAAATAGCTCTCACATAGTTTTGTTACTTACTATCCCACTGATTTACTTTAGCACACCTTGTCCCGGATGTTAGAACAGCTCTTGCCAGGAAAACCACAAAGGAAATAGCTGATGAGACATTATGGTACTAGTTACATTGCCACTGGATGAAATCCGCTGGCAATTGCTTCAGAACTTGAAATTAGAGACAAATAGCTTGAAATTAATCAAAGAACTTTACCATCGTGTGCAATAACACTTGAACTATAAAAACCCTCATGACTGAGCACGCTCAACCCCAGTAGTAGAATTGTTAGTGCCCGACTAACGCAAACCCAAATGGATTTCACGCCTTGAAGCATTTTACTAATGTTTGCTAAATTTTCCAACACTCATTTCTTTATTATTAGTGACAGGCTCCTCTGGATTACTGGTTTTGGAGACATAGTGTTATGAATATAGAAAATCGGCTCTAAGGTATATAACGCGAATTTATCTACGAAATGTGTGCATATTCATGCCAAAATGTGTCAAATGATCCCCAAGCTCTCCTGTAATATGCAGGTGAACCTAGTTCATGCAGAATTGGTATAAACTTCGCAACCACTTAGAAGCCTTAAAAATATTAAACTCTATGTTTCTAGTGGTTTAGGTGGCTTAGACTTCACCGAAAATTGTACACTGAGGCCTTCTGACCGTGGGTTAATTATCAGTTGTTCTGAAGTTTCTTGCAACATGGCATTTGGTACGCGCTTCCTAGTGCTGTTGCGAAACATTCTCGCTTATTTACTTATAGTTGTTAAGTATACCTGAACCATTTACTTTTCGGCCACCTACGTCCTACCTACATGTTGCGGGGTATTACCGGCCATATAGAGCATTTCTAGATAGCTGTGCTTATTTAGAACTTACACCGCTTCGCCGCTTTTAACTTTTCTTCATTTTCTGTTACCCGCTTGCATAGCATAAAGCCAATTTTGGCGAAAATTGATAGCGTTATTCGTAAACCGCCCTACAATTGCAAATGACACGTGAACTAATGCAATTATTGCAATGCTTTTGCTTTTACCGTGAGCAGCCGTGCAAACTTGTTCTGCGCATCGTAATTTTGTCTAGTTTTCGCAATATTTTAGCCTTAGAAAACTTTATTTTTGTTATGAGGTTTATTTGGGTCGAAATTTGGCGCAAGCTATCAAATATGGAGCAAGAAATATTGGTTCTATATTTTGTTAATTTGTATTTTTCAAGTGAAGTAGGCTGCCTTATTGTTTCTAATAAAGGCGTATTGGTTTAGTTGCATCGCTATAACTTATTTTTAACCTTTACGTGTTCTTTATAATTCCGTCGCTTTTATTTCTTTCCATCTGCGCATTAATAAATGTGACGACCAAACGGGCAAAATAGTCCAAAAATTTATAGTGACGTTGTGGTGACTTGGATCCTGTTTCCAAAGAAACCCTGCACAACTACGGCTGTGCGCAACTTTCACAACAATCAAATTCAAGGAGTTCAATATCGTCTGAAGGAGCCAGAAGAAGTTTGAGGTGGGTGCGTAAAACCTAGCGGCTGTATACCTAACAAAGTCATTGCAGTCGTAATTGCCAGTGTGGACCATTTACTCACACTTTTCCTATTCCCATACAAGAGCGTAGGATTAATGTACACTTTGATCTGATCCTGTAAAGACTATGCATCTAACTAGTATAGAAACATCTATTTATTTATTTATGTAAGTCCAAAGCGACCTCAAGCATAAGATGAAGGAATGGATTTGTTTTTAAGTCAGATAGTTGTGAGTGATTCGGCAGCACAATCCAAATGGAAGCCGCTAAAGAAGTAATGAGAATGAGCCACAGCCTTAGTGTCGCTTCTGGGCTTCTTTGTCGTACCTGAGTTAGACAAACGGGGCTGGGAAGTGACAGGCATGGATGTTTGGGTTACGAAAGTAGATAACAATAAGAATGTAAGGCCACAACGATCTCAAGGATAAGATGAGGAAATGAGAAGTTGGTAATTAGGGTAGTTGTGAGCGAGTTGGCATCACAATGCAAATGCAGAGGGGAAATGGTATTGGGTCGCTGTTTAAGTGGCTCTTCAAGGCCTTGCGGTCATACTAGATTACAACAGATGGAGTTTAGGAGCAGCATAAAGTGACATTCAGCATCTTTAAGTACATAATAACGAGGGTGTGACGGAGACCTGAAGCACAATATGAGGCATCAAATGATGGCATTTGGGATGTTTGTAAACAAGGTGGCACCACAAGCCTAGTGGAACCTTTAAGTATGAAACAGATGATCCGGAGGTCAGGATGGAAATAGAAATTTAGAAGGATGGGAACAGCAGGGCTTCACAACCTAGATCGTAGCTAGTTGTGGTAATGCACGTAGCCAGAGGCTAATGCCTCGAGCCTGCCAGGTGTGCGAGGTTTGAGCAAATGCAGCGGCATGCAGTATCTGGAAGCTGGCACCTATAGGATGGAAGACTAAATGTGTATTCAGAATGTGGTGAAACTAGAATGATGTTGAGTCGGCTGAGACAGATCTTAGGTGTCGCCTCGAGTCTTGTCGTTCGTGTTAGATGCAGCCGGGTTGGTGTAGTAAGCAGACAGATAGTAATATTCAGAGTCCGGAAGGAGATATCGTGGTACTGTAAAGTAAGACTATTATTAGAGGTTTGGTCCGTTTTCAAAACCTCGTCTTCCGGACAATTATTATTCAGTATCTAGGAAACTTGTGTTATGGAAGTATCTGCTTATGGGGTAGTGGAATTGGTTTGCATTTACAGCTGCCCTTATGATGAGTGCCAACGTATTCCATACATGAACTTATCTGTAGAGTTAGAAGTTAGAATGAATATTACTTTGTGTTTTCAGCAGGATCATGGAGTGAATGCTAGCACGTAGAAGGTAGGAACGGTTGTCTGAGTCTGGGACACGGGTTAGCAGGCTCTCAATGAAATGGTTAATAAACGAATATAGGAATGCGAGGTGTGTTTTCAGTCATCGCAGCAATAACGGGTGCAGCTTAAGTATATTTCATCCACCACAATAGTTGAGACTTGAATGCCACAGTAGGCGTTTTGTGAACGTACGCTGAACTTTATCTAGGGCTAGTCCGTAGCAGCTTCTTAGATTGGTAAATACCATAAGTAGTACCCTAGCAGAGGCCGGGCAGATGTTCTGTAGAGTGCAGTTTTAACTTCTTGCATTGTCATGGCCTTGTAATGTATCTGAGGAGACAGCGCGCTTTTGCTGGGGAATAATCTACTTGTTCCGCAAAGTTAAGCAAACAGGAGTAGTGAACGTCTGGGTCCCGCATTATTAAGCGGTTTCCTAGTGGTGTGCCTTGTAGCACTAAGGTATTGTTGGCATGGTGCATCTGTATGTGAAGACATTGCAGTTTGCTGGTGCGGATACCACATTCCATGAGCCGTACCAAGCCTCTAGGTCTTTTCCCTCATGCTGTGTATAGGAGAGGGCGGTGTGTAAGTTTGCCGGATGAAAGCAAAAGACTATTTTAATGTCATCGTCAAAAAGGTAGAGGGTCCCAGGTTTAAAAATCTGGAACACGTCAGTGATATAGAGCAAGACTAGTAGTGGGCCTAAAACGCTTCCTTGCATTACGCCACTGTTAAATGGTTTTGTAAGTGATATAAAGTCCCCCACCATTACTGATTGTGAGCGAGATGTACCGTATAATGAGAACGATGTGTGCAAATCGTCAGAGATATCGTATGATTCCAGATTCATCAAGATTTCTGTCCGAGGTACCCTGTCAAATGGTTTCTTTACGTCTAGGAAGATGATGGCTGGTGCTTGTTTGTCGTAAATTTGTTGGGTTACCTGGTTTAGGACTCAACTTGGCAGGCCTGACAGGATTTAGACGGCAGGAAGCCATGTTGTCATCAGTTAAGGAGTTGCGAGTCGGCAGGAAGGTGAGCATGTTATCCATGACTATTCGATCAAGTACTCTTAAAACAATAGGCGTGTATCTGATGGTGCGATGTTCTTCCAGGGTTTGGTGACAGCCATTTCGTGTTTGGGGATGTCGTCGGCGTGCTTCCATGTAGCGAGATAACCCTTTTCTGCTAGGTAATGCGTGAATAAGTTAATAATTAGTATTGGAATGTCCTGGCCACCGACTATAAGCAGAGCAGAGGGAAGACCATCGGGACCGGGAAGCGATGACCGCTGGAGTGATATAATTACTCGAGTAATAAAACGTAGATAAAAGTTAATATTGTCAAGTAAAACATTTGTGCGCGCAGGTGGCACAGCTGGTGTGGTCCCGTTAGGGTCTTTGAAAGAATTACGGAAATAACCGTTAAGGATCTCACATAGTTTTGGCGGATCGCTAATAACGAACGTGTCATACAGTGTCATTGAGGCACCAGACCTAGATGTTGGATTGTTTCTTTGTCTGAGTCTTTGAGTGTGCGACTTGGTTTTATTGTTAGATGTACGAGCGGCATCCACATCAGCACACGTAACTGCTTCCTGGGCAGTCAGCCGGTTTGTTAGGCTTTCGTTCATGCAAGCATGGATGTGGAATTTTTAGTTTTGGCCTATCGATGACACATTTTCTTGATGGTCTTCAGTACACCGTTCGTCTTGGCTGCTTTTGCTATCAACTTTGATCAACTGCTGCAGGTCAGCGAGTAAATCACATCCAGGCAGTTAAAGAAATTTCGATATAGGACCTATGCGGCTGTGCCTACATCAGCAGACAGACAGAGGTTGTCCTAGTTCTCACCTCGCACTAATCTTGCAAAGCTGTCCCAGTTGATGTGGTAGAACCTTTGATACTCTGACAGAACAAGAAGAAGAGCAGTGTGGAGTGGGTAGCGTAAATGTGGGTCTGATCGCTTTGTGGTCGCATTCATGTATTTTGTCCAGTACACCAGCAAATGCATTAAGGACACCAGCGTAAAAAGTAAGACAAAGGCGTTGGGACGCCTGATGTTAACGTGAACCTGTTGCGTCTAGTTTGCGTAGATGGTGTCAGCAAAAGCCCCCTTCCTGAATGTGGCAGCCTGGTTTGCTCCAGCGGATAAGTGGCATAGTAGTAGTTGCAACGGCTATCTGGTGGCTTGGATACAGAAACAAGATCACAGAGAAACGCTCAATAAGTTCAGTCCTCCTTTCGCTATACGTGAGTGGAGGGCTGTATAAGCAACACATAAGGAAACCAAGTTGACCTCGGGTCGTCTGGATCCAGACGGAAGCTTCATGGTCGCCCAGAGATAGCACGTCGAAGTCAGATGCATCAAGTCGTTCCGGACATGGACACGGAAGCCCTTGTAGTGTAACTTTCACATTTTACTTTATAACCTTCCGGTCAGCTGATAATATTGCCAACTGTATCGACTACTTTTTTAAACACCCCATACACTTCATCATCGATTAACATTCATTTGAATCACTGGCTGACTCTGGACCACCTCGTGTACAACCTCTGGGAGCCCCAAGATATATTTATTGGAATACATGTTTTCAATCCCTTTTGGCATCCGAGAATGACGAGTTATTAATCCAGGTATTCCGCAACCAAAATGCGTTACCACAATACGCGTTTGACCAAAAGACGATAAGTGGATACGTTAACTGGTGACTCCGACGACATGTGGTTTACACGACGTGGGTTCGGATATTTCTACTCAGCAAACATCATCCGGTGAGTCGTATCCAATTTAGTCATACCTCCACCATTTCATATATGCTAATATGACGGATCAGCAACCAGAGGAATTAACGCCGTATCAACTAGTTTTTACCAAAATTTTGGATACAGTATCCCCAGCTATGGTTTATGAAGGCCGTCGTTTTTTGAAAGCAATCGCATACATAAGGATGCCTTAAAGGTTCAGCACGTTATTTCCCGACTGCCACCAGAAATGTTGCTCCTGGCACAGGATATCCTAAAAACAAGCATTACATACCAAAACTTAAGGGACTTGTTAATTTGTGAGCTTAGCCTTAATGAGCGTGAAAGAGTGCAGCGTCGACCTAATGAAGAGCCGTTAGGCGATCGCAATCCTACGCAACAATAACCAGCCATGCAAGCTTTGGTAAGTGAAAACACCCAGAGAATTCCATTTTTCAGCAGCTATTTATGCAGCGGCTCCCTATACATGTACAACCGATACCGGCTAACGCCCACCCAGCTACCAACTAAAAGATTTAGCCCATATGGCTGATAAGATTAGGGCGATACAAACGCCAACAATCTCAAACTTATCACCTCGTATATCTGACGATGAACTTGTTAAAGCCTTACGCTCCTTGCAACAACAACTGGCTTCCATTACCACAACCAGAAAAAGGAGCAACTCTCGATCTAATCAGCGGCGTACTCGGAGTGGTAGTCGTCTCTGTAGCATATGCTGGTACCACCGTAGGTTCCGCAACAAGGCGAAGTGCGTGAAACCGTGTCGTTTTTCCGATCCGGGAAACGACCACGTTAGCACGTAATGGCGACGACGCAAGCTGGCATATGCCAGCCAGGTAGCCTATCCTACTTGCGTGACGTAACATCCGGCATGCGCTTCTTCGTAGACACGGGTGCCCAAGTAAGTGTAGTTCCCAACATCCAGAAGACCTGAAACCCTGCTCGGTACAGAGCCTCCAAGCAGTAAATGGCACACATATCCCATCCTACAGGGAACGTTCTCTCGCTCTAAATCTCGGCCTCCGTAGATCCTTTTCTTGGGTTTTCATCATAGCTAAAGTGTCTACTGCAATACTAGGCCTCGACTTCTTTCAGCACTATGGTATTATCAAAGATCCTAAGCGCTGTCAGATCACAGATGGCGTAACTCAACTATCACAGGCTGGTTTTAAAAGTTCTGTAATGTCTATGGGTCCGCAGCTTGTCCCGCCTCAAGCTTCTTCGATGTAGTTAAACCGGCTGCGCAAATGTGTCAACATAACGAAGCCCGGATATCCTCCTGGTGATAGTAAACATGAGATCGTTCACAGGATAACGACAGCAGACAGCCCAGTATTTCATCGTCCTCGGCGGCTAGTGCAAGATAAACTTTCCGTAGCGAAGGCCAAATTCGATCATATGTTACAATCGGGCATAATACGTCCATCCAGCAATATGTAAATAAATAAATAAATATTTTATTCTCGACTATACGAGGCACGCCAATTGAGGCGTGATCAGGTATGTACAGCTGTACAGAAATGTGGGCATCGCCCCTACATATGGTCCCGAAGAATAAACCCGGAGACTGGAGGCCAAGTGTGGATTATAGGAGACTAAACGCCATCACCGTCCCAGACAGATACCCCACTCCGCATCGCCAGGATTTCTCATCCTCGCCATACGGAAAGTGTTCAGCAAGATAGATTTAGTACGGGCATACCACCAAATTCCCGTTCAGCATTAAGAAGTAAAAATGACTGCCGTCACTACTCACTTTGGCCTATTTGCATTCTTGCGTATGCCATTCTGTCTTCGTAATGCAGCTCAGACGTTTCGGCGTTTTATGGATCAGGTCATTCGCAAGCTGGACTTCGTTTTCGTCTACATCGACGATGTCTTAGTTGCAAGTCAAAATCATGACGAACATTTGCGTCATCTGCGACAGCTTTTTGAAGGATTTGCGCATTATGGGGTAGTTATCAACGCCGCCAAGCGTCAGTTAGGAGTTGATACGGTAGACTTTCTTGGTCACCGTGTTTCCTCCTCTGGAATTGCACCCCTACCGGACAGAGTGACAACCATCACTGTGCATCCCATACCTGTTTCCATCAAATAGTTACGTCGGTCGTTGGCATGGTTAATTTCTACCGAAGATTCATTCCGCAATGTTCAGCGTTAGCCCAGCCACTTACCGAACTACTCAAATTAGATGCTAAAACATTCAGCTTTACGGAATCAGCTAAACACGCATTCAGCGAGCAGAAACACCGGCTAGCAACTGCCACTCTTCTTGTGTATCTGGATACTAAGGTCCCGTTACAGTTAACGGTGGGTGCCTCAGATGCAGCTCTTAATGGTGTGCTACAACCAAGACAGAGAGGTGAATCGTATCCAATTGCATTTTTCTCTAAGAAATTGCAGCCTGCCGAACTACGTTACAGCACGTACAGCAGAGAACGCTTAGCTATTTACCTCAATGTGCGTCATCTCCGACATTATTTGGAAGGACGTACGTTCACAATATTCACCGATCATGAACCGTTAACCTATGCACTGCGTTCTGCTTCTGATCGTTCTTCCCCACGAGAAACTAGACAATTAGATTACATTTCCCAATTTACCTATGACATACGGCATTTGTCCGGCGCGAATAGCGCCGTAGCAGATGCCTTAACGAGGGCGAAAATCAATGCTCTGTTCCAACCTTCCTCCACTGACTTCCAAGAACTAGCCACGGCGCAGCATCAGGATAATCAGTTTCTTCAACAACTGCAAGAAACTAATCTTCAATTGAAAGCTATTCCGCTGCCTGGTTGTTCGATCTTTCGACAGGAAAACCCCGACCAATCGTACCACCAAACTATCGACGAATGATCTTCGATTCCATCCACAGTCTAGCACATCTAGGCATCCGCGCAACTCGCAAGCTTGTTTCTGATCGCTTTGTTTGGCCAGCACTAAACAAAGACTTGCAGACCTTGGCGGGAAATTGCCTCCCATGTCAACGTTCAAAAGCGCAACGTCATACTCAGGCACCACTTGGCAACTTCACCGTTCCCGATGCTCGTTTCAGTCATGTGCACATAGACACTGTTTATCCACTGACGCCGTCGAGTGGATACAAGTACCTACTGACTTGCATCGATCGCTTCACTCGTTGACCCGTGGCAGTACCCATCGCAGACATTTCTGCAGAGACGGTAGCCCATAACTTGGTGGCTCATTGGATCGCGCATTATGGTGTACCATCTACCATAACAACTGATCGCGGTGTGCAAATTGAGTCGACGCTTTTTCGAGAGTTAAACAAAACTCTCAGAACCAAGCGCATAATAACAACTAGGTACCACCCATCATCGAACGGGTTAGTCGAAGGTTTCCACCGTCATTACAAACAGCTTTGATGGCATGTTCCGACACTACCCGTTGGACAGAAACCTTACCGCTGGTTTTGCTAAATCTTCGAATGATACCTAAAGCTGATTTAGGTGGCTCCACCGCGGAGCTGGTATATGGTACCACGTTAAAGCTGCCGGCTGATCTCGTTCAACTGACCGACATCGCCGTTGTAGTTCCCTCAAACTTTGTCCGTCGGCTACGTTCATCTATGCGCGAACTGTACTTTATCCCTACACGCGCACCCACCAACAAGTGTTACATACCGAAAGATCATGAAACTTGTTCACACGTGTGGGTACGAAATGATGCAGTTCGCAAGCCATTACAACCACCGTACGAAGGACATTCAAAGTGATCGTTAGAACCGGAAACATCATATGATCAACAAGAATGGTAAAGTCGATGGGGTTTCCGTAGATCATCTTAAACCAGCGTACATCAAAAAACCTTGTAAACAACAATCTACTAATTCTCACAAGACACCGTGTACGCAGCAGACACCACAGCTGGTTGAAGGTGACCCGCAGCTTGCAACATCTAAAGCTAAGCCACAGGGAGACATTAATACGCGGCAGACACGGTCAGGAAGGCGAGTCCATTTTCCAGACCGCTCAGTGTACCACACATGTTGACAATATCATGTTGTTCTGCTGATCACTTAACGGTACCGCTTGCTGCCAGTCTCCTCCGGTTTGTTTTACTCCAGATTCCGCCAGAGTGCAACTGAATCTCTCTCACCTGGAAGAAGCGGATCATCCAGCCTTGACAAATCCAATATCCTGCACTGCTCCCAAATCTTTCATTGTAAATTACACACAGAATATTAGTCTGCAGGCCTCCCATACTTCAGCCTTAGCCAGTTCATGCGACAATGTACCAGGTAGACGTCAATTTTTCCCGGCTATTTCCACCGGGATTTTACTCTTGATCGCTTGAAATTCGTGCGACTAGCGCAATGGTGGGGAGGTGTGTGGTGTCCCTATCACATTCTACTACACAACCTTCCGGTCAGCTGATAATATTGCCAACTGTATCGACTATTTTTAAACACCCCATACACTTCAGCATCGATCAACATTCTTTTGAATCGCTGGCTGACTCTGGACCACCTCGTGTACAACCTCTCAGAGCCCCAAGGTATATTTATAAATAAATAAATAAATAAATGTATATTCTCCGTAAAACGAGACACACATGTAAAGGCGTGATCAAATATGCATACAAGCATAGCTTCTGTGGAATGTTAAAACATTTCGTTTTAAGGAAAGGTATAAAAGAAAAGATGTTGTCCGTATGAATGAGCATACTGTCAGGTAATAGTTAGACCCAGGGACATTATGGCGCTGTGGCGCGCAAAAATCCGTCAAAACACAAGTTGGGGTTAATTTCGCTGGGTAGTGATCCGTGAGCACAAGAGCCTAAACAAGGGTTTGTTGCAACCAATAACCATTACGAGATAGGGATGATCTGTGCTCCAACAAAGCATTCTTCATAGCAGAATTAGTTGCACAGGTTCGATGTAGAAGGCTGAGGACTGCGTCAGTGTGAAATGCTTAGCTGTAACCTTATTTTGTGGCGAGTCACATCCGCCACGTTGCAGTGTTGTTAAGTAGACATTTGTGGCTTTTATAGGGAGAACGCTTGCCAGGCAAAAACCCACCACATGTTTTCAATCGCTTTTGGCATCCAAGAATGACGAGTTATTTATCCAGATACTCCGCAACCAAAATGCGTTACCACAATACGCGTTTGACCAAAAGACGATAAGTGGATGCCATACCCTCAACATGATGGTTGTCCCGTCGTTTACTGCATGTGGTGTGGCCGGGGAAGCGTATTTGTTTATTGGGCAAGCCAACTCAATCTAAACAGGTCCGCGTACCACTTATACCAAGATTCGAATATTCTCCCGGCTTTGGCGTCGCACAGAACTTTGTAGATGCTGCTAACCACATGGTCCACAGTCTGCGAATTAGCGCTTAGACATGCATGAATGGAAGAACCGGGGAGTTTTCGGTTAGTACAGACATCGATTCAAGGGGGTGCTGCAGCATAAGTTATAAATCGGCGCACTCATCAGTCATGGTTCCCAAACTCTGTCGCCACTCTTAAGCTTGGGATCTGTCAATGCTAAGAAGTTGGGCCAGGTACGATTGTCACTTGCGCGGTTTGAGCTCGCCTACGATAGCGGCTTGGAACGCTGGCCGATCGAACTGACTTGGGCTGACCTGGTGGCGTTAGCTTAGTCCGGGTTACGCGCATTTGAAGCGGAAAATCGCGCTAGCTTGCGAACGTATTCGGGTAGCTACTAAGCTCTCGGAAGGGACGAGGCCACGCCTACGAGAAATAGCGACGCTAGACGCGCGCTAGTGGTTCAGAAGCGAACGCTGCCCGGCTATTGACACACATGAAAATCACGTGACTGAACTAACTCCCAACTAATGGCGAAGAGCAAGTAAGATACGTTATCCTCAAAAGACTCGTTTATCAGCAAAGCAGGGCGAACCGCAGCCAACGGTATGGGTCGCTAACAGTTAAACTAGCTACTGCAAAGGGGTGGTAGTTTGTGAAAGTACATTGTCGACATGTGTAACGTTTTGCTGAGTCTCAAGGTGGCTGTAATTTGCTACCTTGTGCGAGGGATTGAACTCCGCTTTCCACAGCCATTATGCTGGAGGTTGCGGCGCGTCCTTGCGGGGATATTTTGACGAGCTAGCAACAGCGTCGACCTCCCTTCTCACTCGGCTAAGGGTAGTGATGCTCGATGACACCCGCTTGGTTTTATTGAGTGTCTCAGTGGCTTCTGCGGTTGACTTAACTTACTGGGGTTTCTTCTAAGTAAACCTGTCAGCGTGAGAAATGGCTGGAAACATTCTGGAATGAAAAGCTTGTAAGAGTTGACCAAATAAACTACACAAACTTTTACAAGATTAAAACCTTGGGTAATCCACGATTGCCTAGGTCTTTACGGAAAATGGACTAATATCATTGTGGTCAATCCGATGGCAGCGAAATGCAAAACCACTTTTACCAAAAGAACACTTTAACGTTATTCCTCACACATACTAGGTAACACGCTCGAAGACCTGACGAAGCTAACCCAGAAGTTTAGCCTCTTTCAAGCAGGCGGGGCATATCGTCGATGTAGGCGAAACCGTGGTCCAGCCTACTAGGACCTGGAACAATGTACCGATGAAATGTCAGGGCAACCTTTCGCTATCCTAAGTGCATACTGACAAAATCCTGAAGCCCCAAGCGGGCAGTGGTGCCGGTAGTTGAAATGCCGTCAGGAGAACGAGAATGAGGTGGTATGCACGATCTAGGTCGATAGTAGATAAAACAGCCTTTCCGTGCAAGTAGCTAGATAGAAGGACCTAAGTACCTAGCGGGAAAAGTAACACTGTTGAGCGCACGCTATTCTCCACATAGTCTGCAATCGTTGGTCTCCTTTTGCAACAACTAAACAAATAATTAGGTAAATAAATAATAACGTATGCTACGCGACTTTGGCTGGAAACTATGTCCGCAAGGGACCAGCTCATTTTGAAATATAGTTGTGGTTCCTGCATAAATGAAACAATTACCATGATTAGTGCTTCCTAAATTTCAAAGGGTGAGATACCACAGTTTTATAGTTTTCAAGGTATAATATTGTCGGACGTTCCGTTGATATTCTGCATATTTCAGCAATCTGCTTCCTCGCGACTGGGTCTTATTCCTTGGAAGCCAAAACAGGAGCGTTCTTATACCTATTTCGTTATGGTGCAGGCCAGAGCCTTCGAGCCAATTGTAATTAATGCTAAGTTCAGCGGAGTATTTTTACGCATTCAGTCGTCACGATTTAGGGCAGGCTCCTTGAAGCGAAAATGTGGCGAGCAGGGCAAGAGGGATAAAGGTAAGTTAAAAACGACCTACCATGACAACAAATAAAAGAACTAAAAATGTTATAAAAGGTAGACTTAATATAGCCTGTTAAAGTAATAATAAAATTGGTAAAATTTAAAAACATTATTTTTGTTTCCTATTAATAGGTAACCCTGAGCACCAAACCCTGTGCCAATAGAGGAAAGGGAAAAGCCGTTTTTAGTTTAATTAAAGCATATAATAGCAACATACAGCGCTAAACTTTATAAACCTCGAGCGCTTGATATGATGAAATAACAATACCCGACAAATTGGTTGTCGTTCGCAAGTTATTTGGTGACAAACTGTAGTGCTGTTACTTTACTATGCTAAAACTGACGCATTTGTTTTGCCAGCAACTACAGCATAAAGAGAAAGAAAGAGTATATGGATTAATGTTATCTCTTCTAAATGGTGAGCTGTATCTAATGCAGAGCAAGGTGGCTCAAGTTGACTAGTACTTAGTAGGTGAGTGGTGATTTACCAGAAACCAGCTTTTCTAAGCCTACGCAATAATAAATAGATAAAAGTGGGGAAAAATTGCGCTAAAACGCTAATAAGCCCTAAAAGATTGTGATTGGTATTCGGGATGTTTTGACCTAGCTTAACTAGTCCTAGGAGGAAAGGCTTCCTCTTGAGGATTCTGGTGGATACGGAGCGTTACAAAGCACTGTAAAGCTGGAAACCGCAAAATTTTTATAACGCTGTTTGGTGGCGTGAAGAGCTGCGGGGTTACAGGGGATACGTCCGTAGCATTGGACAGTTTATAGCAGCCTATCAATACTTCAGCTTTGCGAGATAGATAATACGAGATTAATGGCATTGTACATTTTTTATATAACTACGGGCGTAGTTCTATCTCTAGTGACTCACATCAGAGGGTTGCCGTAGTGAATAAGCAACTGATGAATGGAAAAAAGATGATATACTACAAAGTGCACAATTCCCTGTAGCTTGTCTGTGTAGTGCAAACAAAACTGTGGTTGTGAGTTAGAGTTTTCAAAAGCAAAGGATTATTCGGTCTTGAATTTTAGGGCCCGATATGGTGAACATCCCTGACAATTTTGTGGGTCGTCTTTTCCGTTAAGTGGGTTTGACGCAAAGGTTTCCAACGCAGGCCAAACCGACAAAATGGGATGTGGCCTTGGTATAAGACCAGCTACCACAATAGGGATGTAGCTGTTTGGAACGGTTCTACTAAGTAAGAAAAAGTAAATAAATGCAACATAAGCCAGGAATATTAGGTATACACAAAATATAAGAGACGACTGTTCACCCACCATGGTGTCTGGCACATAGGGTCCTCAGTGCCAGGTAAGCGATAGATTTTGCATAGCTGTCCAAGGTAAGATATTGTGGTAGTCATAACTTTCTGGCTATTCAGCTAGCCAAGGTGAGGTGCTGCCATTGCGCGTGGGTAGCCTTCTTGCCAGTCTAATGGAATGAAAACTAATGGAGGTTAAGTGAGCGTGAACGGCTATAGAAAATAGTGGTACGTTATGCTGTTTGGCAATTGGTGTGTACAATATTGATTGGTGAATTTACTGCACAGATAAAGGCTATGAAGTATTAGGCCAACTAAGGAGGGAATAAAGTTCAAGTTGCCTGCGTCTAAATATTATGGCACCAACCGTGTCCGTTTAGCACACCAGGTGGGTAACACCTCTCCGAAGTACACCTTAGTTAAAAACATAGTGGCGGTTGAACATACTGTAGTAACGAAGGACGAATAGAATATTTGTGATGTAACTATCAGATACTGGCTGTGAACGCACATGGAAGTGCGTTCATTCCGGAGGCTGCTTTGCAAAATGCTAGCTCCGTTTCAATGTTAACTTCCATTGGAGAGGTGTATGCTTCCAGTAACCAGAGCCTCAAACTATCGACATCCAAAACATGCGCTACTTCCGTCCCGCTCCCGGTAGCGCTAACGCGAGCAACACTACTGCCCCACTTCACCGCCCCAAGCCCGACCATCTTTTTAACCCTAGATTGTCCAATACAACATGGTCCGCTGGTGAATCCACACCCTACTCCCTAAGGCCGCAATTTCCGCGATGCTATCAAGCGGACAGTAACTATAATCAACTGCAGGTACCCCGCTACAAACCTGCTTCTTATAGAACACTCCGCGAAGTAACGAAACACCACCCCACCCTCGCCTGCAAAGATTAACCGCCCGCGCCCTATAAGCCTAATTATTACTGAACTGCCGAACACGTCAGCATGCATCCCCGCTCCTTTTTTATGGAATATGGCGGACTACGGCTCGCCACAACTCACGAGACTGTTGGACGAGGCTGCACTCTACCATCTTTACAGGCTCTTAAACATCCCACCGATGCCCTTGAGCAACCGCTGCCCACCCCTCCAACAACTCATGTAGTCGTCAGCTCATTAAAAGCTAATTCCAGAAATAGCATGTATTATCAGTCCCTATCTCCCCAGGAGAACATGCTCAAAAGTTCCCCTGCTGCACAACTCAACGGCCCCGGCTTAACGGCAACGCAAGCTTTTGCTTCCCCTGGGACACTTTTTTGTTACACCTACGAGCTTGTCTTCCACGCATCCAACCGACGACCTAACCAGGAGACGCACCATTGCACGCAAAAAAGCCATCAACCGTCTCCGAATCTTGGAATGCGATACGGACACCGCAGTAACCAACCCACAACTGGCAGAAATATGCCCCTCAGGACTGCAAGCCCACTGTACTCCATCTTCTACTGCCTTCGTAATACATAACCCCGCCAATACCTTAGCTATCGCCAATAACCGTCCCCGCACCCACAAACCTGTCTCCTCTGTTTCGTTTCAGTGTGGTAACCAAGCAGTTCCAGTCCTTTAACATGACCTGCTTTATGATGACGCGGACAGTAAGATTCTGTCTGACCTCTGCTACCTTATACCTCTTATCACTCCTTCTGAGACAACAGCAACTATGCCCACGCACACCACTCAGATTAATTCTGGCTCTGATAATGCAGCAGATGCTCACTTCTGCAATGAGGCACTCACTCTACTTCTCATTAACGCAAGGTCCATCAAACCTAAGATGCACCTTATCAACTCTGTCATTATTCTATCCGCCCTTCAGGTAGTGCTCATCACGGAAACGTGGCATGATGCTAACTTTCCCGATGCACATCTGCGAATCCCGGGCTACACCTCCTTCAGCAATGGACGTACCAACCACCGAGGTGGCGGATGCCTCATTTACGTGCGTGAAGATTTCGAGGCGCCATCGTTTCTAGGACTTCCAATCGGCTTTCTGGAAGACTCGGTTTGGATTCAGACTAGTAGGGGACAGCACGATATCTTAATTGGCTGTCTGTATAACCCTCCACACACTAACACAATCGGTATACGCAATCTAGTGGAACTCTTCACAGACGTATCCCTATTGCCTAGTCACTATAAGATAATCGGCGGTGACTTTAACATGCCACAAGTGGCCTGACAAACGCAATCTGCGCCACTCAAATACCGTGCCTTTGTGGATACCACATATGCATTTGGGTGGACTCAACACGTGCATGCACCCACTAGGCAAAATAACACCTTAGATTTACTTTTTACCAACGGAGTTGCACATGCATCTAGTAACGTGCTTAATAATCTCCCTGGATGCGATCACAAAATAGTAAAACTCTCTTTCCAACTACCCATCAATCGTCCCCCAGTGGCCAGAACAGCGTGTTCTGTTCGGCCCTTCAAACGCATCAATTGGACAAACTTTGCTCTACTTCTGAGATCCATCAGCTGGGATGCATTCTTTCTGGCTAGACATGCTGACACTGCCTCTTCTGTACTATATAGCAATCTCACTTACTGCCTAGATATACTTGCACCTATAACGAAACAAAACGCAATACAGTCACCGCAGGACGCAGCTCCCCCTCGTAAACTGCTCGTCAAGCTTAAAAAGCTACGTTCGAAGTACAGCAGGACCCAAGATTACTTTCTCCTTATTGGCATCAATGAAGTCCTGTTGGAGTGGAGAAATTCACAAACTACAGCAACTTTGTCCGAAGAACAAACTGCCCTAAACTCTATCAACCGTATTAAAGCCCTCAATTCCCTGCTGAGGCGCAGAAGTAACCCCGCCTTGAATTCCATTAAATCGATTATTCGTCCAGACCACTCAGTTACCAGTAACCAAGCTGAAATATGTGAGGTCATGAACCGCTACTTCTGCGACTCTTTCACCTCTGCTAACCTGACCCTGCCCCTTAATATTCCTAGTTGCACCCGTGATACTTTACGCGCAATACCATTTGACCTGCGTACCATTACTCGAGAAGTTCAAACCCTCAAATTATCCTTCCATGCCGGACCTGATGGCCTCCCATCGGCTCTGCTAATTCTAGGTGGCGTGGATATAGCCGTCCTCCTTCTTAACATCTTTACCCTTTCCATGAAACACGGAATATTTCCCTCCGCCTGGAAACATGTTGTAGTCTTGCCAAGACACAAAAGGGGAAGCCGTCAAATCATTGAAAACTACCGACCAATTAGTCACACCCCATTCGCTTCACGGGTGATGGAGAGGATCGTCAAGAAAGAGCTCCTACGGTTCTTGACACATCGCAACCTCATCAACAAACCCAACATAGATTTCTCCCGTCTAAATCCTGTCAAACATGCCAGCTGGAGTTCCTGAACGATGTTACCGCCATGGTTGATGGCAGGAAAGCTCTGATCATCATCTTCATGGATATGAAAAAAGCGTTCGACCGAGTTCCTCACAATGGACTGCTAACTAAATTGGCTTCTTACGGTATATCGGACCAGTTGCATTCCTGGTTCTCTTCTTATCTCTCCTGTCGAACACAATCGGTGAGACAAGGAGACTTCGAATCCTCACCACAACCAGTTACAAGTGGTGTGTTCCAGGGAAGTGTACTGGGCCCTATACTCTTCCCACTTTATATCAACGACGTATTTCAAGTCTTTGAATATGGAAAGGCGTACCTGTTCGCCGATGATATCAAAGTCGTATTCTCCTTTGACCCGGGTAACCTAAGGAGCGGTCTCCTTAATATTAAAAATGACGTTAAAGTATTAGACTCTTGGTGCAACACGTGGAAGTTTGACTTCTCTCCTACAAAGTGCAGCGTTCTGTCGTACAGATGCACTGTGCCACCTAGTGCGCTAACTCAGAATGGCGTCTCACTAGCCATCTGTCAAACCGTAGGGGACCTCAGAGTACACTATTCAAGCTCACTAAACTTGTCAGAACAAGTTAGCTATAGTGTAGCAAAAGCCAAATCCCTCATTGGTCATATCAGCAAAAGAATGCTCGTAACCGAATCTAGACTCACTCTATACAAGGTATGCGCTAGACCTCTTCTGGAATACTGCTCAATAATATTTACCAACCCCAGAAAGAGTGACCGAATAGCAACTGAGAAAGAACAACGCTCGTTCACAAAGCGCCTGCTTTACCCTTCTACTCTCAACTACCGTGAGCGCTGTAAGCTCCTTGGTCCTGAACCATTATGGTTACGTAGGTTGAGACTCAACCTCACCTTCTTATTTCAGACGATAAACAACCCAAAAACGAACCTTGAAGGACTTATTCAACAAAACGATGACTCTCGGTATCCCCTCCGCCATAGACTCTTAACCATTACCATGCCCACAGCCCGCACTAACTTGCGTAACAACTTCTTTCTCTACAGATTCGCTCGCATCTGGAACATGCTACCATTACAAGTAAGGGCATCCGAGAATACTGCACATTTCCGATCAGCCCTACATGGACACCTTGCTAACCTGCCTACATGCGAGCTCTTTAAGACCAATATACCGGAGGATGAACTTTGGGAACATAGCCCGCAGCACCTCTGTGTGAAAACCCAAAACATCGGACACAGGCCGTACGAAATAACCGTCCTTTACTCTCTGGGACTGTCCACGTCACAAAACATAACTCTTGTGATCGGCTCACAGTTGCTCCATTGCCTCTCTCGTCTGTTGATTTATTCATTGAAACTGTAGGTGTCCAGTACTGGTCAAACGTCTTAATGATATGGCTAAATCAGCCACTGATACATCCTTTCCAGTGCCACTATCTATGCTTAGCAGCAGCTAGTCGCCATAGGCTCCATCCAACTTCGCGGATATCCGGAGATCTCTAGGAGTTTCTCCTTTCTTACAATGTTTATTCTCTTGGATTGCTTGCGTCACAGCTCTGCTGGTCTCTCTTCCCTCCCGTAGCGCGCCGTTATCCTTCGTTCATCTTACTCGCGTCAACTCTTCTTGATAGCAGTTGGTCATTGTTGGCTCCATGTAGCTTGCAAGGAGCCACTCCCTGAATCTACAGCCCTCATTTTCTTCGGCCGTCTGTCTCTCTAAGCTTCGCTCGCATGTTGATTTCTTCATCGAAACTGTAGGTATCCAGTAGTGATCAAACGTCTTAATGTTATGGCTACACCAGCCACTGATACCTCCTTTTCTAGAGTCAAAATCTCTGCTTAGCAGCAGCTATACACCATTGCTTCCATTTAACTTTGCCGATATCCGGAGCTCGGTAGGAGTCGCTCCTTTCTTACGATCTTTTTTCTCTTGGATTGTTTGCGTCACAGCTCAGATGGCTTTTGACCTATTGTATGCCACCGTGGGATCCACTATTAACTGAAGGCTTAATCCGAACTCTATTGCTGCTCATTCATCTCTCTCCTAGCGCGCCGTTATGCGTCGTTCATCTTTCTCGCGTCAACACTTCTTGGCAGTAGCTAGCCATTACTGGATCCATGTAGCTTGCAAGGAGCCACTCCTTGACTTTCCAGCCTTCATTTTCCTCTAACGTTTGTCTCTCCAATCTTTGGTCGCATGTTGAGTTCTTCATCGACACTGTAGGTTTCCGGTAGTGATCAAACGTCTTAATGATATGGCTACACCAGCCACTGATACATGCTTTTCTTGAGCCATTATCTCTGCTTAGCAGCAGCTATTCACAATAGCTTCCATTTAACTTTGCCGATATCCGGAGCTCGGTAGGAATCGCTTCTTTCTTACAATCTTTTTTCTCTTGGATTGTTTGCGTCACAGCTCAGATGGTTTGTTGACCTATTGTATGCCACCGTGGGATCCACTAGTAACTGAAGGCTTAATCCGAACTCTATTGCTGGCCATTCATCTCTCTCCTAGCGCGCCGTTATCCGTCATTCATCTTACTCGCCTCAGCTCCTCTTCACAGCAGCTGGTCATTTTTGGCCTCATGTAGCTTGCAAGGATCCAATCTCTGACTCTGCAACCTTCATTTTCCTCAGACGTCTGTCTCGCTAAGCTTCGCTCGCAAGTTGATTTATTCATGGAAACTGTAGGTATCCAGTAGTGATCAAACGTCTTAATAATATGGCTACACCAGACACTGATACATGCTTTTCTTGAGCCACTATCTCTGCTTAACAGCAGCTATTCACCATAGCTTCCAGTTAACTTTGCGGATATCCGGAGCCCGCTCAATTCTTACAATGTTCATTCTCTTGGATTGTTTGCGTCACAGCTCAGCTGGTCTGTTGACCTATCACCTGAACTATCACTTAGCTTCGCTGGCCTGTTGATACACTCAGCGACCCTATAGGCATACGCTAGTGACCAAGCGTCTGATTGGAAAGGCTACATCTGGCCACTGGGTCTCTCCTAGCGCTACCATCTGTCTGCCGTCGTACATTCGGCATCTCCGTTCAGAAGTAGCTAGTGGCCATTAGCCCCATGCATATGCGATGATCTAGTGCTTGTTAGGAGCCACTCCGTATCGCATTAACCCTTATTCCTTTAGAATATCTGCATCCAATCCTTCCGCTGCCCTGCCACCAATTAATCTTTAGGACTCATTCGCGACAACCTATGTATTTTTGCTTATTATGCGCTCCCTCTCGGATTACGCTAACTACGTGCTGTTCATGCACCTGACAATCACCACCATTATTCCAACTCTCTTTGCTCTATCCCCACGCAATTATTGGCTCTTACTAAACGGATACTTCGTACTTTACTTACTTGTACAACGCTCTTGTCTTTACGCAGGCGTTAGCAATCCATCCATACGGCTAATGATTCTGTAGGATATTCAAAAGACATTTTCAGCAGAATTATTGTTGCACAGTGTACATGCTTTTGTCTCAGGCCCAAATGTTGTAACTTAAGACATTAACAATGTTAAACTCCATGCCTGTTCTTGCGGTCTTCTCGCGGTTGTCCATCACTTTCCCTTTTCTCTGAGGTCCGGGACTTCTTGGAGATCTGGGATTGAACTGAGGGACAGTTTTGGCCCAAGACGGACGAAACAACCCACAAGGACTTACCTGGAGCATAATAGAACTCCGAAAGGACCGAACTACAATCACCATAACCCTTGTCCAGTATGGAGAACTGGACATATCTTCATACTCCCATACATTATACATCTGAAAAGTCTGGACAGCGGAAAAGTTGAACATGTGCTCACCTGGACATACAACAAGAAGGATAATCGCGATGTCCCTCTCCTCCACCGACCTCAAAAATCATGGCGACCCCGAGCAAATTACCTGTCCAACTAACAGAGGAAATTAGAAGCCATTACTCTGCGAAAAGCTGAAAGTAAAACCAGTCGTCAAGCGGCTTTGCCAGTTCAACATTAATGTTCAAAATGATTTACGGCAGTGTTGCAGGGAGTGGTGGGTATTCGTCTGGCAAGCGTTCTCCCTATAAAAAGCCACAAATGTCTGTTTAACAACACTGCGACGTGGCGGATGTGCCTCGCCACTGAATAAAGTCACTGCCCACAACTACATACTGGCAAGTCGACTAGACTCACATATCAACTCTTCCCGACACCGTTTCAACTACACACGATGGAACCCGATGTATCGTCGTGATACACATCTGTTTTTAAACCTTGATCATGCCTGAGTTGGTGTGTCTCTATGAAACTGAGAATAAACTATTTATTTATTTATTTATTAGTCTAGAGCCTATGGAACAACCCTAGTAGTTATAACTAAAACGTTGCTGTTGTGAACTGTACTCGAAGGAGCTGGTGGCTAATTATTTGGGACGCGGTGTTGGAGATAAGTAGGTAGTTAAGTGGAAATATAGTGTTTAAGCTATACACTTCATACCTACATACACTGGGCATGTCGATACCTTAATGTAGGAGAAAGCGGTGAGGTTTGGATGAGAATTATTGCCGAATGTAAGCAGTTGGTCGTCCGTTCTGCAATGCTTTTGGCGCTACGGCCTTGCTAGTGTAGCTGAACGAAGTGCGTAGACGGCAGTTAGTTGGGCAATGGCAGGGGCATAGGGTAAAGTTAAAAGGGTGGTATGCCGTAAGCAGACCATAATGGTTACTTACCACCGAGGCTATCTGAGACGCAAGCTGAGCAGCACCGTAGTAAACCACCCCTGGCTGCAAAGTTACCTAATAAAATCAAAAGCTAGCCTTCACCTGATTAATCCAGACACGACGGTTTGCAACCTCAAATGTGGATGATGAATAAACTATGAAGTTTTCACATGGTGCACTGGCAGAGTAGTCCGATAGTAGGAAAGAAAAAAGCAACTAATAACCACTCAATAGATGTGGTTACCAAATATAGTGTCTGACCGAGTGGGATAAACCGCTGAAAGTTTACGGCGGATGGGACCTTAATACGATCACTCGCATTCAGCTAAAATTAGGAAAAAGCAGCGAACCTCTCTGAAGACACGAACGGAGAAATTGAACCTTGAGCTGTAAACTGAGATCCGAAGACGGATGGAATGCGCACACATAACGTTCTAACACAGCACAGTGTCACCGAACCCAGAAGACGAAGGAAGTTCGTAGAAGTGTATATTGGTGGAAAACAAATGCACAATAAATGGAGGAAGAGAGCATAGGAAGTTGCATTTAAAAAGGTAAAGGATTTAAGAACACTGCAACCGAGTCCAGGCCAGCTCAACTGCGAACAGCCAATGTGCGTAACATGGGACGGACCGTTTAACCATACGTGCGGGTTCAAATGGCGGGGTTGCATTGAAGGTGGCATGAGTGGACCGGACCGATGGAAGATATAAGTGAAGAGGAAAACGTAGTACGACAGAATAGCAGGTTGAAAAGAGCCTTAAGAAGAATGCTTTATAAACTAGAAATTACCTTTTACGCAATGAACCTGCTACATGTACGCATGTATATTACGTTTAGGTTAATTATTGTTAGTACGCTATTATTTACCTGCATCGAATATATTTTTCACGTAGTGTTACGTTGCTGTACAAAATAAAATTGTAGCTAGTACCACGTGCGTACATAATAAGAACATACGAACATAAAATAAATACATCACATATATTTAGTGCATTATTCCTGTTATATTGGCAACACAATTCATCAATAACTATTTAATATATATTATTTAAAATCTTATAAAAATACAGGACATATTGTACAAAATCTACTTACGTACTTACATATATTTTATACACATACAAAATAATTATGGCTTTCCGAATTATTTGTGCTATAACGTGTTATTCGCAGCCACACCTTACCCCATTCAGGTATTGGACAATTCTTTTATCCTCTGTAGCGAACAAATAAAGTAGAAACTAGGGAAATTACTACTGGTAGCGTGCAACGCAATTTATGTAACCTATAAAAATTTAAAAAGTGTGAGGAAGTATCTGAATTTTGCAATCGGTGCTTTGAGGCTAGTTTGACGGACGAATTTTCGTTTAAATTATAACGGGCACGGATAGCCCGAATATAGACTAGTGATTTGTGTGGCTGAATTCGTATCCTCGGTGAACGGTATTTTGTACTCGCTCCGGCGGTACTTGTTGTGTCCAGCCTGTTGTAACGGCAATCTGTCTATGGCGACCAAATAAAAACATCACGACGTTTCCCCTAGGAGTGATATCCATATCCATGAAACTCTCCGGGGTAAGCCTCTAGCCAAGGCAACTAGGTTACATCGGCCCCTTGAGGGGTCGCATTGAGCAGGTTTAACTCCACTACATTGGTACGATACATAGAAGATTGCCATGGCCCCTGTCCAAGGATGACAAGAAAAATTTAAAACGGTGAAATTGTTATACGCTTGAAGCGCTACAGGCAGACTTCTCCACCTTAAAACGCCACACCGGTTCCTTATTTCTGATTCGTATGGAACACCATGGCATACTCGTGCACAACCTTGCTTACCAGTTTTATTGGCTTGCCAGTTTTCGATTTATTTCAGGCTCACAAGGTATAAGCAAGTCACCACCCTGCTTACGTGGCCTTCGGTAATCCTTTCGCGCATGTATTTTTGCAGTGCTGGTATGGGCTTGTTGGCCGTCTTGACTAGACGGTAGAAGGAAAATAAATTACCGCACCGGCAATGGTCACACCGTACATGTCGTTGCAGTGGACTCCTCGTATCAGAGGTCATGAAAAACGCCTTCATATTTGTGGAACGAGCCAGTGGCAGCCGTCCAATACAGTGGCTTCTAGGTGCGAAAGGGTTAACTAGAGCTGCTCACGCAGTAAGTGCCTACTGTCCCGCCGCTTTGGGGTCGTGTGGGTTCACGGTTAAGTAGACAATTACGAAACAAACTGCGCATATCCATGGTCGTTAAGCAAATATTTTTGATAGAATAATTTTACGTTTGAATACCCGCTGTTTGCTGAGCAATTGCACGCATTCTAAGTTTGCGGGGTAGAAACACCCCACCACCAGATCCTTCATCAGTACGTTTTAGTCCGGTCCGCTCCCTAAGCACATGCATTGAGAAAAATTAGATTGCGTGGTTACTGAAAATAAGCTGGTATATGACAGGCACTTTGTTGAATCTTTATCTCAGCAGCGAAAGAGACCAGAATGCTATATATTTTGATACCCGCAGTTAAATAGTAAAAGTTGTAAAATACGGTAATTTGCTTAGATATAGATAAGGAGTTGCTTAAGTTAGTCTCTAGAAGGTAAAATGAGCACTTACAACGCAAGGCAAGTATAGATTTGTCTGCTGGCGTAAAGTATAGGAAGTCATAGATGGCAGCTGCATCCGGTAGTAATGCTGTGCATGTCAGTTGTTATGCATATTGCCCACTAACCGCGCTAACTGAATGACGAATATAAATAGCCTGCAATAAAAGGTATATACACAAAGTTGGAGCGACAAATATACGACTGCGTCAATTAAATTAGGTGCCTTACGAAAGGCAATATATGGATTTGTATTTTTCGATATCGACAAATATAGCTAAATATATACATATATGAGGAACTTTAAAAAGCTTGCATATTTGTGCATATATATATATATATATATATATATATATAGAATACACCCTCGTGCTAAGGTTGGCTTTGCGTCCAAAATGCTTCTTCACCGCCGATGAGCAAAACCACTTTACACGCAATTTACACTGCTTAATCTGGACGAAAGCCATTCCTCTTTGTTTGGGTTGTTCAATGCTTTTACGCTGCCGCATGTGTTTGTTAAGCGTACGTGTTTGCTTTCCCTTAAATACTCGGTTGGTTGGCTTGTATCCCCGGAGTTGCTGCGCCTGCTTTGAATGTTGACTAGCTGCCTACCAGTCTAACCTATCCACCTTGATTGCTTGCTCCAGGAGACTATGAATCCTTGCTGGTGGAGCGTGATGCACATTCGCCCTAGCCGTCTTAGGCTCTAAGGGTGGTTCTGTCTAATGGGGAGTAAACTACGGTTCAGCCACCGCCGTGGGTAGGTCTAGTACGCATGATTCCTTATCTAAATAGGCAAGAATACAGCTGCTGTGTGTGTTCAATGAGTATGGACGGGTACCGTAGATGGAACGTGTCCCCCATACAATGCCTCCTGGTCTAATACCTTTTCGTTTACATTAAAGATGCGGTAAGAATAAGGTTGTGAGTGGTGCGGCGCAAACCATATATATTAATACCGTAGGCGTATGCGTCCTGTGGTTGTCCTGGGGAAGCCACAGTGACGCAACTCCGGAACCGGATGCCGTCACCCATAAATATATATGTGCAAATGCAAAATTATATGCATATGTATACACCCCATATATATGTAGATATTTATAGAATATGTCATTAACGGTATGTATATAGCTTTATCCGTATTGATAACCAATTATATGTATATCAACCTTAACAAGCGTAACTTATAATATTAATAAATGGAATTACACATCTGTCAAGCTTTGCACGCACATTTTCCTTATGTATCAGGACATTTCCTCTTGTGTTTATGTTAGCACTGATAATCAGTACTGTGCATACTAACGGGCCTACACAGAAGTACCCTCACACACACTTGTCAACCGCAATTTCCCCTTACTCAGTCAATAGACTAATCTCTATTTACTCCGCATTTCCAGCATTCATTTGATCTTTACTAAAGGTTCCTTAGTTAGAAGCCAAATATGTACAGGTTGGTGTTCATTGGAGCTTAAACAATATCTGTAAATACGCATCTCAACTTAAGCTAAGTAAAATACTTGGCTTACGCATTTTGTTAATAACATATTACGGCTCATATAGTAAATATCCAGTGAAATGTAAAGATGCAGTAAAAAATAAGTAATATAAAACATGTGCTTATAGGTGACAGCAACAAAGACGCAAATAAAAGCAAAGAGGACAAACATGATATCATATATTTCTTATAGGTAGACGTCCTCCCTCGACTCGACCCTCTCCTCCTCGCGCTATCGGTATTTAGTGTTACTTCAACCGCAGAGCACGCTCCTAGTGCCATGCCTTGTGCTCCTATTTGACTGCTTACAGACTATCGAAATTTAAGTGTTTTAGGCTCTGCAAAACCAACACACAACTTCTCTCACCTCGCGAGCCTGCCTGACTTGCTTATCCTATATACATACAGCCACTTCCATCCCAACCCTGTCCATTTGTGCTGTATTTATTTATTTGTCTTCCCACCTTAACTGCACGACTTGATCTCAATGCCCCGACTAATCCAGTCTCGTCTGATCGGTCTCCTGCTCTCCGAGGTCTCTCAGACTGCTGTTATGTTGCCGGCATTTGGTCGGAAGATCAAACACCCTGCCCCCATCACCGCATAAGCCTCATTGCCTTTTCCACATTTTATAAGTAAACCTCTCTCTTTCCAGCCCCTTCCCTCTTCTTATGGCGCTCTCTGCTTTCATTGCTTCGTTAGCGAGACTGCCAACTCTCAGTGCCCTGTAATAACCCAACCTCATCTGGACAGTCTTTTATCTTTGATCTTTTCCAGACCAACGAGATATAGACCGTCTACGCTCGGTAGACTCAATGCTACGTCTCCCTCAACTCGGCAGCATGCTGGACATGTGCAACCTTTATTAAAATAGCCACTTCCATCTCTAACCTGTTTAATTCTTGACCCACTCCATTTGTCCCCAAAATTACCTGCAGAACTCAGTCTCATTGCGCCGACTAAAACAGTCTCGTCTGATTAATCTGCTGCTCTCCGACTTCTCTCAGACTGGCATGGTATTACCGGCCATTGCTCAGATGACTGAACGCCGTCTGTTTTCAGTCCTTCTTCAATCAAACGGCCATATCTAAGTGCTCTGTCCTAATTTAGCCTCATCTGACCAGTCAGATTCTCTGTGACACCTACAAGACTACCGGGATGTTAATGGTCTAGGACCTGTCGATTCAAAACGGGGTTTCCTTACCTAGACAGCCTGATGGACTTAGGTTAATTTAGCCACTTCTATCTGTGACTGGTCCATTTCTTCTGATTCACGTCAGTGGTCTTTCCAAATTAGCTGTAGGACACAATTTAAATGCAATAACTAATCCAACCTCGTCTACTCTGTCTTATGCATTCCGAATATTGTGACGTTACCGGCCACCATTCGGATGACTTAACACTCTATCCCCCTTACCTCGAGAGCTAAGTTGACTTTACCTTCGTGTGCCTATAAACCATTTCTATCTCGACGCTGTCCTCTCCTTATCGCGCACTGTCTTTTCTCTTTCAACCGTCGAGTCAGCTCACGGTGCAATGCCCTAGTCTAAGCTGATCAGTCTGCTTCTTCTTGACTTCTTCACGGATACCGAGATATAAGCGATCTAGGATCTGTAGACTCAAAGCGATATCACCCTCACCTTGACAGCCTGCTGGGCTGGTGCAGCCATTATTAATATAGCCACTTCCCTCTTTGACCTGTCTAATACCTGACCCACCCCATTTGTCTTCCAACATTAACTGTTCTACCCAACCTCAGTGCGCTGAGTAATCCAGTTTTGTTTGTTTGGTCTCCTGCTCTTCGACTACTCTGACATTACCAACCACTGTCCGGAAGGCTGAACACTCCGCTTTCAATCCTTCTTTAATTGGTCAACCAACGCTTTGTGCACTGCCTTTACCTAATCTTATTTGAGCAGTCTGTTTTTCTTTGACCTCTTTCAAACTACCGTCTTATACACGATCTGGGCACTGTAGACTCAGAGCTGTATCGTCCTCACATTGACAGCCTGCCGCATTTGTTCACCCTCTATAATAATAACCACTTCCATCTCTAACCCGCTCACCTGTTGACCTACTACATTTGGCTTCCGCAATTAACTGTACTACAAAATCTCAATGGGTCGACTAGCCCAGTCTCGGATGATCGGTCGCTTGCTCACCGACTTTTCTCAGACTACTGTGACACTACCGGCCATTGTTTGGAAGAGTGAACGCTTTATACCCCTCCAATCCAGAGCCTCGTTGATTTCCCACACCGTAACAGTAAACCTTTTCTATCCCGACCCTGTCGTTTCCTTGCAGCCGTCTCTGTTTCCGTTCCTTCTTCATTCTGACAGCCAAATCTCTGTGGCCTGCCCTAGCTTAGTCTAAGCTGACCAGTCTGCTTCCCTTTAATATCTGCCAGACTACCGGGATGCTAACGACCTAAGCTCTATAGATTCAAAATAATGTCCCCCTCACCTCGAGGGCCGGCTGGACTTGTTCACCATATGTTAACATAGCCACTTCTAACTAACTAACTAACTAACTAAATATTTTATGCTTGACTATGCGAGGCACGTCCATGGAGGCATGATCAGGTATGTGCGACTGTACAGACATTTTTTGGCAACTGTAACAGTGATAGTATAAAATTGTTCAAATGTTCAAGATTGGAACTGTACAATGGTGGAAATGCGAAACAATAATTTGGCCGTCGTGAGATCGGGACTCGTTTGTTAGAACATAATCGGTCTGCCATATATTGCAGTCATATCTCGGCTAATAATATATTGAGAATCCTGAATGATGCATTAGAAGGTAATTAAAGAGCACGCTGGACAGATATATGACAATATAGAGAGTTCATGCGTAAATAACGCAAAGGTCAACGGTGACTTGCCCAAACCTACTGACTCCATTTATCCTCCCAACTTAACTGTAGGACTCAACCTCAATGCGCAGATTAATCTAGTTCACTCTGCTTGGTCTCCTTCTGTCCAACGTTCCTGACGTCGCTGGCCATTGCTAGGCAGACCAAACGCTCTATCCTCATTAACTCGAGAACCCCGTTCACTTTCCCATTGCTTATCTGTACCCCTTTACTATTTCAAACCTGACCTCTCATTATCTCCCTCTGTCTTTATTGGTTCCTCAACCGGAAAGCAAGCGCTCAGTGCCCTCATCCATTCTCATTTTCGACTGCTTCCAGACTATCGAAATTTAAGTGTTTTAGGCTCTGCAAAACCAACACACAACTTCTCTCACATCGCGAGCCTGCCTGACTTGCTTATCTTATATACATATGGTCTCTTACATCCCATACCAGTCCACCTGTGTTGACTGTCTGTATTTGTCTTCCCACCGTAACTGCGCGGCTTGATTTCAATACGCCGACTACTCCCGTCTCGTCTGATCGGTCTCCTGCTCTTCGAGTTCTCTCAGACTGCTGTTACGTTGCCAGCCATTGTTCGAGAGACAGAGCGCTCCAACTCCCTTCACGCCAGGGTCACGTTGGCATCTACATTTTAGCAGTATATTTTTTCTCCCGACCCGGTCATTTGTTTGATACGCTCTCTGTTTTTATTATCTTTTTAATTGGGCAGCCAAATCTCGGTGCCCTATCCTACCCTAGCCACACCTGACCAGTCTGTTTCTCTGTGACGTCTTCCAGACCACCGGATGGTAACGGTCTAGTCTCTGCGGGCTCAATGCTATGTTTCTTCTTACCTCAAGAATAGCTGGCCCTGTTCAACCAATGTCAAAATAACCTAACCCAGTTCTTTCCTACCCTTTTCTGCTGATCCTAGCTCTCTTTTTCTACCTTGTCTGTACGAATCAATCACAATGCACCGACTAACTAAATGTCAGCTGCTCGGTCTCCCTCACTTTAAGAGTTTTGCCAGACCTAATCACTGCTGGATAATATAACTCCTTTGCTATTTAACCTGTCTATTATCGCCAACCCACCCCACGGTTGTTTTCACACCAATTGTGCGACCCCAGCCCAGTGGGCCGACGAAATTATTCCTACCTGAACGGTCTTCTGCCCTCCCACTACGCCCAGACGTCCGCTTTATCTCCGATAATGGTTTGGCAGAGAATTTGCCTGCTTCCACTTACATCCAGATCACTGTTGCGTTTATTTTCCTATTATCCATGGCTTCTGTTTTTGTGCTCCGTTTCTATTCCCAACTCTACGGTGTAGCTTACTTCAATTGCGTCGAATTAAGTTATCCTCGTGAGTATGGTCTCCTCCGCGCTGACCTCGTTCCTGGTTACTGGCGGCACCCGGACAATTGCTGTGGTTCTTGGCCGTTACTTCCATTAATATGCTCACCTTACTTTGCTTCCTGTACATCTGCTCTTTACGGCCTGTGCACATTGGCCTATCATTGTAACCGCACACAGGCTGCCGACCCCCAATGCACGGCAGTTTTGGCCCTTTGTGACCCTTTTCTCTAGATTCTGAAGGTTTTTGGACTATGGAATTATTAGCGCTTCAGCAAAATTACTCTCATGAATTACAGTTTGCACTGCCGTCCGCATTTTTTCGTTCCTCGCCGATTCTCGGCATTTCCTTTTCCTTTTGGAACGTTGCTTTATGTACGGGCTGCTTCCGCTTTCGGTCACAATCTAGTTGGCCTTAGTCTCACCTAAGCTGCTTCTCGCATCCGGACTGCTGTCATCAGCATCGGTTTATTTATCTTTCGCGCCAATTATGGTATTATTCGCTCAACTTTGTAAACACGCTGTGCTAGATTGGTCGCCTGACCCTGTGTGTGCAGAATCTTTTCCTACACAGTGCTTACAGCCTGAGCCACGCCAGCGACGTGATTTCAAGAACGCGCTTGCAAACCATGTGCACAACGCAAAATTAGATAGGTTTGAGAGTACCATCGGCACCGTTGCATGCTAGCAGTCTTTTGATCGTGCCCTTTGATTCATTGCTGCCAGTATGTTCGGTTGTCTCTTGCCCGTTTTATGCTTTTCCAGAGATTTCCACAGATCCATCCGCCAAAACAACTAGATCTATCTACTGGCCTAAACACTTGATCCTTTCTTTGGGATATGCAGAACCCACTCACCGTTACAAATGTAGCTGTTTTTGCCATGCTAGAGATACCACTTTCAAGGGTCTCAACAAATGCGTTTAGCTCGTCCCATTTTCCCAATATCACAATTAACTCACCTGGAGTAATATGTTTAGAGGAATCTTCCGTTTTACAACAAAAGACAAACAATTTTGTCTTGCTTACCCTCACTGCTACGGATAGCTTTGCCTATTATCACCGGCATACAAAAATTTGGTTTGGGACCTTATGTTTCCGGATGAACACTCTGCTTTGCCATTCAACTGGAGCTTTGCCGATGCAATTTCACGGACAGTTCTGCTGCTCCTCAATGGCGTTCGAATAAACAACTTTTACGACAGACTTTCAAGGCTTTTTCACTAGACCATAAATCCTATTGCCCCAAATAGTACTTACGTTTGAAGGAATTATGATTCTATTTTTGGAGTACGAAATTCGCAACAATCCCGTATTGGACCAAGAAATGGCAATTTCGCCTGTTATGGAAGTTTTCAGCCACCAGGAACAACTGCACTCGCCATCCCCATGATAAGTTCAGCGTGGATAGCTAGACAAGGTCTGCACAACCAGACAAGTATATAATAGAAGAAGCCAGTCTCCTTTATCAATGCTTTCACTCATCTGCACTACTCATTATGCAAACCTACGACTGTTTTGCAGCTTTGGCCGGTTTTAATGACTACCGCCAGATCGCTACCAAGCCCATCGGTCAAACAACGACGAAATTTGACCCTCAACCGACTGCAAATAATGGGGTGTAAAATCGGTCTGTACGAGGCATCGACGGCTTGCACTACTGTCCAACCGAAGTTACGGCAGTGTTCCAGAACGTGGTGGGTATTTGCCTGGCGAGCGTTCTCCCCATAAAACGTTACAACTGTCCACTTAACGGTACTGAAACAAGGCGGTTGTGACAGCCACTGAATAACGTCAAAGTTGAACATTTCACACTGCCGCAGTCAGCAAACCTCTGCGTACAACCTGCTCAAGCCATTTTACTATGGAGGATGCTTTGATAGAGCACCGAACATTCCGAGCATTTAATGAACATTTATTGCACCGAACTCTTGCTTCGGCTCCTGTGCTTATGGTTTACTACATGGCGAATTGACGCCGAACTCGCATATTGACACAACAGGTATAACTGAGTTTTACGCGCCCCAGCGCCCTCATGTTCGTTGGTCGGACTATTACCTGACAAAAGTTTGCCCATATACACTACATAATTTCGGTTTTAGCATTCATTAAAACGATATGTTTTACAATTCCAAAGCAGCCATGTTCGTATGCACATTTGCTCGCGCCTTCAGAGGTTGTGCCCCGTTTTACCGAGAGTTTACCATGATAATGCCTGTTTTGGTGAGGCTATATAAATTCGAGAATAAACTATTTATTTATTTATTTTTTATGTAACCCATATATATGGAAGACTATGGATGGTCGGATATTCATAGCAACGTGACGCGTGCTTATTAAGTCTATACAAATAACAAAGGTGTGGTATTATTGTGGGCACCTAACAATACACCAGTTTTCAGCCCATTTGCCTGCATGACCAGGGCATATAGAAGTAATATAGGTCCTTTAACCGAAGCTTCATAATCGCCAATCATTGCATCATGTTTGGCTCCACTAAAAAAGAGGATTAGTGCTTTTTAATCCCCATGTATGTCCCACAGAGAAAAATTACTATTTCCTTAGCAAAACCTTTTTTATCTGCTTCACGAGCCCCGGTAACTTAGGTTACAGCCCATGTATTTCACATGATAACAGCATCAATAGTACCACGAGCTAAGCCTCAACTAAGAGATCCATCTGCCTTCAACACTTGCTCGTAGTTATCCAGTTGTTGTCCCTTAGGATTGGTTTCATTATGCATACCAGCAGAGCAGAGATTGTTGGCTCCTAGGCGTTAACGGTCGGCGTTTATTGAGCCCAAATTGGTTGCACGGCGGAGGCACCAGGATCACCACGAACAAAACCACGACTATTGACATTGCATGTCGCTATGCACGCCGTTTACGCTGCACATATATTTCACTTGGCAGCTGCATTATTATCGCCAATAGCGAAGTAGTAACTATTGGCTTCACCTGCCTTCATGATGGGCTTATCAATCGTTTACAGGTCCCAGAGCAAAGACATTATATTCACCGCTGGCAAGGGCGCTACTCTAGACAGGGCTCGTCCACCACGCGCATATAGATCGCATAACAGACGACATGATTGCCACGAGCAAAGCCACTAACGTGGGCGTATTTGGTGCCTCAGAAAGCTTACATGAGATTTGTTTTATTAATGCTACTGATACAAGTTGCACGCGAGTCACAGAGCATTTCATGACTGGAAGCATTGCATACAACTGCCTGAACTACCTTACGCTGCACACTCAATTAAGATTTTAATGCTAACGAAAAATGAAAACAAATGCAACGCCGAAATCTGTACCGATTTCAGATATTTAGGTCATCATGGGGTGCGCTTGTTGCGCTTTTGCCCCACAAAGCGCAAGCAATGAGTAATGGTGTACTGTAAGTTTGCCACTGACAAGCACGCAAGCACTATGCGTAGGTGTAACGCAAGGTTGACTAGCCTATATGTGAGTTGGCGATGTGATGCACAGCCAGGCATTTAGGGTGGATTGTTAACAACATCAACGTCCAGGAGGAACAGGTTTGTTTTGGCTGTATTCAGTGTTCCAATCCTGGGCGTGAAGCACGTAGACCAAACTATAAAAAGGTTTTACGAATAGTTGCAAGTCACGGTGCAACCATGTATTGCAGGTGTATGTGGGCGGATATAATCACAGAACTGGTGGAATGCGGTATTAGTTAACTTGCCAACGCGTTGTAGGTAGCAGTGACTTTATTTAGAAGCGTGTCAGATCCGCCACGCCTCCGTGATAAGAAAACAGATATTTATTGCTTTGTAGGGAAAATGCTGGACAAGTGAAAATACACTACGTCCTGAAACACCGCCATAACTTGATGTGACGTTTCCAAGCCTGCTTCCTGATCGGTTGTTCACGCAGTTATTTGCATTCATAGTTCGCCAATTAATTTCCAGTTGCTATGTGGCTAGCTTTGTCGGAATCGAGGTCGATTGATTGAAGCTGACGAAGTCGGACGACTTAGATTGTTTATTTGTTTTTCCAATCCCGTTGGTGTATTACAATTTGGAGGCAAGGCAGATTTCATTAACCCGTTTTGAATGCACGGCTAGTGGGCGTCGCTGGTAGCCGCTTGGAGGTGTTTCAGTAGTTAATGCTAACCCATAGAACGGATGGAAAGAATAACGATAGAGCAGCATCAATTAAACCTTCTTCTGCTACGTATGGATACCTGGTTCTTCGGCATTTGTTCAGCTATCGAAACTTGCAAAGTAGAGTTAAAATGCTAACATGATCAACGTTAGCCAGCGGAGTGCTTTAACAAGCAGCCCTTGTAAGTGAAGGCTGCCTCCACATACTAAATGGGACAGATATTTGCTTGGTAGCTTGGCTTCTAGAAAACGCGTTTGGTGGTCCGAAAAATTGTATGAACATTACCGCCAGTCTTAAATGTTCCTCCATACCGGTTCACTACTAAACAGACTTCGTAAGCCAAAGTTCCACGTTTCAATTCGACCGGCTTTGGTGACAAATGGTCGACACTGACAGGGCCATGCTGCCAGGTCAAGGACATTAGAAGCTTAACCTGACTGCGGAAAACCTAGTGCACAATCATTCAGACAGAAGCGTTGTTAGTTCTACATTATCAACGGCAGCGTTCCAGGACGTGGTGAATTTTTATCGGGCAAGCGCCTTTCTTATAAAGTCTACAAAAGTCCGCGCAAGAATACAGTGAGGAAAGGGATGTGATGCGCAACCGAATAAAGTCACGGCTCAAAACTTACTAGGGCATGAAAAACTGGTTTTAACTCTTATAACTGTTACAAGATTACCTTACACATTGGTGCACACAATTTCCTTAGATGCAGCCTGAATCAATACACAATATGACATTTTTCCATAGACGACTGATCCTCTAGCTGGTGTTGTAACTTATCTAAGGAGGAAGTTCGATTGATTATTGAAAAAATGATGCTCTTCTTCAAGTAATCAGCTTCTCCCGCGCCCACAATTACCTTCCGCAGATTATACTGGCGTTATATTTTCCGTGTCACTACGGTCCCACAATCCTAGGTCAACCCATTTCAACAAGCCCAGTCATCAGGCTTCTACAAGTAATCTCCGCAACAATTTCCTTCCACTGATTTTGATAGAAAGGTCTTGATGAAGCCCTGAATATCCAGATGCATGTAATCGGAAACAATTGTACTCTCCTTTTACCTTGGCGCCTTTGCTTATATTACCATGCATCACAACGTGGCAGTATCTTGCCAAACTTGGCTATTGACAGTCCCGTTTACCTTTGATTTTCCCCTCCCTGGAGTCATCATGCTCCTGGATGTCGTTATTATCTGCCAAAATGCTCATATGTATAAACTGTGCAAATGCGGTTGTACCCTTTTAAATGTGTTAATATTGCAAAGCAGCTATAGTTGCACGCAAATTAATTAAATAAATATTTATTTATTCTCGGCTATGCGAGGCATGCTCGCGAGGGCTTGATCAAATGGGTGCAATTATACAGCCATGTAAATGCAATTATAACGGTGACAGTCGGAGAGTGTTCAGCCGTTCCAATTTGAAACTGTACAAATGGGGCAGAAGTAACATTGAAAACGCCTAGCGTCGTGAGTTCGGGCACGTTCGTTTGGTCACGGTCGGTCAGCCATAAAGTAAAATAAAAATTCAGACAGGAATAGATCAAGAAGTTGAGCCGATCAACTAGAAAAGACCTGGTGTAGAACACGCTTAATCGTGGTTACACGGTACACTGGGACCACGGGAGCATAGCGTAAATAACAAAGGTGAATGCACAGAAAAAGACGTGGTGACGAAATACGCAGGTAAGAAAGTACCGGGGCGTTTCAAGCATGATAGTATGTAGTCCTGGTCAGCTTGTCTGTGTGAACTCCCTGACGGCGACTGTATTACTTGGCGCGTCAGTTCCGCAACGTCGCGTTGTTGTTATTCGGACTGTTGTGGTTTTTATAGGGGAGCGCTTGTCAGGCAAAAACCAACCACGTCCTGAAACACTGCTATCGGTGCATTCGAAGGACAAGCTGCAACTAACAATGCTTCTTATTGACCGATTATTGGCTCTGTTCGTCGCGGTCAGGATACACCCATAATTTTCGCTGGCTGGTGCATGAGGGGCGCGGGACTTTAGCATCCATGGGTCCTGTCACTACTTGACTGTATGGCACGGCCCGTACCGTAGTTAAACTATAAATCGAACATAGTGGAATGTTTTGTATTAGTCATCTGTTGAACCGCGTAATGTCTCCGAGGGTTGTCCAGTGACATGATGTTGGACCAATTATTAGTGAAAGGGGAAAGGCTAAACGCAACCGTTCAGGCCCGAGAAAGCTGAAAGTTATCCGGAATAACGAACCGGCAATCCTCCCAGTGTAAGTTCTGTTGATCGGGGACACTGGCATCCATGACCAAATGGACGGTAAACGTAGTGTGGGCTGCTCCAGATGTAGTAAGCAAAAAAGAATTTCGGTAGTGTTAATAGCCAAACTCATTTGTTCTTGCCATAGTGAAAGACAGTATTGTGTTGGGACATTTCTTAAATTAGGATAATTGGAAAACTCTGCCCTCCGATCAGATGCAGTTTCCGAGTTGACATTAAATGTCAGCAAGTAAAATCCGAGTAAGAATTATGTGAAGACAAGGCGAGCTGAACCCAGTTGTTCAGGCCTCAATATAGTGGCAACCATCCAAAGGCAGCAAATAAGTGTTGCGTCCATCCGGTAATTAGTAAGACGGCGTAATAATTATTCATCCATTTCCAGATAAGGAAATATGATGCTTTGTTGAAGTCTTGTGGCCAAAACAGTGGACGTATCCTCGGTTTCTGGCCACCGGTTCTGTGGAAATCTCGGCGAGAAGGAGAACAAACAAAAGCAGCCAAACAAACAGACAATAAGGATGCATCCGGAACTCAGAGAAAAAGATCAGTCGCAACAGTGCTTTCCCTAATGAACCTCACATTATGTGTATCATTATAAACCAAATGTCTTAAGTACATGTGTTCCATAAAATATTTAGGTTAGCCGTAACGTGAACAGTGACGCCTCAGTAGATTTCTCGATGCCGGAGAGCAAATCGCCGATCCGAAGTGTTTGGGGCAGTCAGTGCTTTGAGACTAAGTCGCTTAATTACGTAGGGAAGACGAATGGTACGGGGCAAGGTTAGGAATGAAATAAGCTTTGATAATAAAGCCTGAGCGAGTCCAGCAAAGTTTTCGGGGGAAACAACGCGTTTGGTGTGCAGCACTTAGATCATATAGGTCTCAGTAGTATGGAGGCAGTAAGAAAACACAAATACAGTGAGATAAGAATAGATAAAGGCAAAACAGAGATGGCCAACCAGGTGAGAAACAATCAGAGACCGAGATAAGGAACAGGCGGAGTAGGGTTGAGAAAGGCTTTTATTGAAAGAGCGGAAAAGTCAACGAGGCTTTCGAGGAAGTAAGCAGTTCATTAGGACAGCCGAACCAGGAAAGGTAACGTCTTATAAAGCTGAGTGAATTCGGTGAGCAGGAGGCCGGTCAAGCGAGACGGGAGCGGTCATCGCGTTTGGATTGTGACTTACAATAAAGGTAAGCTAAAGGCGAGAGCAATAAAGGGTGAACAAACCTGGCAGGTTATAGAGGTAAGGAAAACGTAGACCTGAGTCTGAGGAGCCTCTACCGTTGAAGTCGCAGTTACAAAGGAGTAGTTAGAGAGAAACAGACGGGTCAAGTGGGACTACTTTACGATAGGGCAGTAAAGCTGGCCGCCCGATTAAAAAAGGAATGAAAACAGGAAGCGATATAAAAGAAAAGATTATGGTAGGGATGAGAAGTGTTTATTGACAGTGAGCAAAACTGCTCACAAAGCTTTCCAGGTAAAGTAAACAGATTCATTAAGTCAGGCGAACCAAATAAAGTGATCGCAGGAGTCTAACTTAATTCGGTGAGTGGAAAGCCGGCTAAGCGGAACTGAATTCATCAGCCCTTTGGGATTAGGGCGTACAAGGAAGGTAACAAAAAGGCTATAAAAATAACGAGTAAACAAGTCTAGCAATCCATCAAGGTTAGGGTAAGTGAGTTAAGTCTGCGGAGCCTATACCGTTTAAGACTCGGTGGGATAAGAGCAGTCATGGAAAAACAGACTGGTCAAGGGAGAATTGACATTGGCTAGCCGGTGAGAGCTGGCCATCTGATTAAATAGTTATGAAAACACAGCGCTTTATGAAAAGACTAGGGTCGGGATGATAAGGGTTTATTGCCAAATTGTGGGAAGGCCCACTGCGCTCTCCAAGTAATGTAAACAGAAACATTAGGCATGCAGAGCCAAGCGAGGTAATGTCGCAGAGGCCATAATATGGTCGATAAGTGAGAGGCCGACCAGCTAAGACTGGATTAGTCGTCGTGATGGGATGAGGACGAACAATAATTTAATAAAAAGGCTATAACAATAAATGATGAACGAGTCTAGCATGCTGCATACATAAGGGAAATCTAGCGCTGAGTATGCAAATCCTATACCGCTTAAGCCTCGATAGCATGGCGGCAGTCAGAGAGAAGCAAACTGGTCAGGTGAGACAAGATCACGGTAGGGAAGTAAAGCTAACCGTCTGGTTCAACAAGGAATGAAAAGGTTAGGGTCCGGATGAAGTTTCTTTTTATAAAGAATGGAAAACCCACGGGGCCCTCCAGGTAATGTTAACAGATACATCCGGTCAGCTAAACCAAGAGAAGTGAGGTCTCAGACGTCCAAATATATTCGGTGAATAGAAGGCCGACCAAGCTGGACTGGATTAATAAGGGCCTTGGGATTAGAGCGTAAAATGGAGATAAGAAAAGGCCATAACAATAAGGAGGAAACAAGTCTTGCAGTCCCTCTAGTTAACGGTAACAGAGTTAAGTCTGCGGAGCCTATACCGTTTAGTTCTCAATAGTATGGGAGCGGTCAGAGTACGACAGACTAGTCGGGTGAGACAAGGTCACGGCAGGGCAGTGAAGCTAGCCGTCCGCTTAAAAAAGGAATAAAAACAAAAAGGAAGATAAGAAAAGGTTAGGGCCGGGGTGAAAAGGGTTTATTGATAAATAGTGGCGGAGCCCACCAGGCTTTCTAGGTGATGTAAACGAAAATTTGGATAAGCCGAACCAAGGTTTGTAACGTCGACGAACGCTGACTGAAATCGGAAAACTGGTGGCCGACCTGGCGAGACTGGAGTACTCGGCGCGTAGGAATAGCACGTACAAAAAAGGCAGGGAGAAGAGCTGTAACAATAGAAGGTGAACGAGTCTAGCCGCCTCACGGAGTAGGGGAACAAGAGCGTTGAGTCTGCATAACGTAAACCGCTTACGTCTGGGTAGCATAGGAGCAGTCAGAGAGAAAAAGACTGGTCAGTGGGACTAGATCACTGCAGGGCAGTGAGAGCAGGCGCTACAGTTGAAGCAGAATTGTAAACAGAGCGCGATAAAAATAAGTTAGGGTCAGGATGAGCAAGGTTTATGGACGAACGGTGGAAAAAACCCACGAGACTATCCAGACAAGGTAACCGGATAGCTGGGTCATTCGAACCAAGCGAACTGACGTCTTAGAAGTCTGAATGAATCCGGAGGACAGGAGGCCCATCGGGTAAGACTAGATTAGTCGGCGCGTTTGGGTAAGGACCTATTGTAACAGTGAGAAAAGAGCTAACAACAAATGGTGGACAAGTCTAGCAGGCTATAGAGGTAAGGGAAACCTAGCATTAGTCCTGCAGAGTCTATAACGCTTGAATTACAGGTGTAATGAAGCAGACATAAAGCAACAGACTGGTCCAGTAAGACAAGAACACGACGTGGCGGTACAGCTGGCCGTTCGATTGTAAACGAGGTGAAAACACAGCACGCTAAGCAAGCAAAGGTTAGAGTCGGGATGAGAATGGTTTCTTGCTAAAGTTTGGAAAAATCCATGAGACTCTCCAGGTAATGTAAACAGATTCATTAGGTCGGCCGAACCAAGAGAGATAATGTGAAAATGGCTATAAAAATTAAAGGTAAACAAGTCAAGCAGGATCTAAAGGTATGGGAAACGTAGTGTTGAGTTTGCAGTACGAATATCGCTTACTTGCAGGTAGCATGGAAGCAGTTAGCGGGCGATATACCGGTCAAGTAAGACTAGACCTACAGAAGGGCAGTGAGAACTGGTCCTCCCGTGGATGAACGGTTGAGAACATAGCTGCTAATAAAAAGGTAAGTATCGGGACGAGATGGGTTTATTGATAAAGCGTGGATGAGCCGACGAGGCTTTCGAGGTGATGTAAACGAAATGTTGGGTCAGCGAAACCAAGATTGGTTACTTCAAAGAACGCTGAGTGAAATTGACCATGCCTTCCTCAGCGTGTTTCGTTTTGTTGAGAATATAGCACTTGTTTGTTTAGTTATTTATTGTACGAAATGGATTCGCCGAAACTTTTGGAGTTACTCGGCGATATATATATATAAACAGCCCCAAGCGACCTGCAAACTAACAGGCAACCTCCGGAGATGCACCAATAAAGTGATACTGAGAGAAATGAATAAAATACGTAATAATTGTTGGGCAACAAATTATTAAAGAACAACAGGAATAACAACATGAAAACGTTGTGACACCAAGCAAGTAAATCTGTTTAGCCTGTCTTGAAAAGAAATTTAAAGTGGATACCTAATTGAAGAAAATGCACAGAAGCGTCGCAAGTGTAGAGTTGCTGAATAAGTCAGAGCTTACGGTGTTAAAGCGCAGTGCCGTACACGGGAGTAAGCCGTCCTAGCATAATAGTTGTGGCTTGGAACAGACTGAGTGACAAAAGAGCCTGTGATAGACCCGGAAGCCCGTAGGTATCAAAGGTTTAGAGATTTGTTCGCGAGCAAAAGACAACTAAGTGTCAGAATGTATAAAATGGAAGCGTTGCCGTGCCCGGAGAAGTACTTCCTCCCGGCGTGCTAGGTGATGCCAACAAAAAGCTGTATGTTTAGGGCCTGTACTAGCGCAGGAAGCCGGTATACACCAAAGTTACAGAGCTAAAGTTGCAAGCAAAGGGAAATCAGCCGTCGTGAGGTGCGTAAATGCACCGCTGCAGTACTTCTATAACTAAGTCGTCCAAAAAAGCAGTTTTAACAAGAGAAAATAGGTCAGTAAAAGACTGGATGCCAGAAGGCGTGAGAAAAGGTAAAGCTGGAGAACACAGTGGGGCAACGAGCGCCATGGCTAGTTTATAAGCCGGAGTTGTACCGAAAAGTGAGAAAACATAGTCCGGCCAGGAGACAGGCTTTGTGAGGTCCGAAGAAGGAGAGTCCGCTTTGATAGATTAAATAAACCCAGTTTGGAAGCCAATATTGATGCCAGTCGATATGAGAACAGCCCGTTTGGATGATCAGGCGAGAATTGTAGTTGTCTAACTAGAAGAATAGAGTTAAGCAAGGCCGATGGCGTTAGTCGTGGACTATAATTCATGGAGCAAGCGAAGACTTAACCTGGTGGCCGTGTTAGAGGAGTCGAGAGGCCTAGCTAGTACCCCAGCGGAAATTGTACCAAATGGTTAGTGAACGTAGTAAATAAGAGTTTAACAGGAGGGAGCGAGTCAGTATTGGACCAAACGTCTAGGAGCAACGACAGGAATAACTGGTGAGAAAGAGCATGGGAGCAGCAACGACACATTCCGGTAAGCAATTAATCAAATGAAGCTTGGGGTCAGTTGTGTGTAACGACAAACTAATAACTACATAAAGTTACATTTCTAGACCCTTGCTGGGTGCCGCGCTCGCGAGGGAACAAAGCAATATGCACACAAATCCCATGCTATAGCACAGAGTAAGAATAATTAGGTAAATAATCTATTCTCGGGAACATAGAGGCCCCCATATTAGGCATGATCTAAATTTGCACAGTAGGTACGTGGCATTGCAAGCATTGGATACTAGCGCAGTACCAAAAGTTCTGGTGCGAAACAATCTCTTGATTGCTTTGATTATGGTACGCGGTTAGGTAAATAAAATAACAAATATTTATTCCCGGCAAAGCAGGGTCCGCCTTTTACGTACGATCAGGATGGTGCTGTTGTACAAAGCATAATGATCAGTACTAGCGCAAGAGTAAAACAGCGATTGCCATTAGTTTAGGCCCACAGGCCCTAAAATTTAAATGGTTTAGCTTTGCGGTGAGCGAGGTAAACAACAGTATTGCACAGATACTTGGAGTGCAGTATGTTGGTGAGGAACCGGTCTGATGAGTTTGGGTACACAGTGTGGGTTGGGTGCATGCTGCATTAGGACCCACCTGTTAAAGCGTTTTAAGGGTAGTTGCATCTCGCTGCTCAAACACGTAAGTTTACCCGTATGAGAGCGGATTTATGCACAGAACGTGTGCAATGTGGAATCGCTTACTTTACCCATGCGTGGTAGTGGCGGTGAACTTATTGAGTGGGCAGTCACCCCGTTACTTCACAGTCTCGTTAAAAGCCATTTGTGGCTTTTAGTGGAAAAAAACGTTCGCCAAGCGCAATGTAGTGGTTAGCAATAACGTTGTGAAATTGGCGCCGGAAAGTGTGGATAGGGAATTACGTATGCAACAAAATATAATTAAATTGCTTATTCTCGAATGCATTGAGGCATTAATAGTTAAAGCCCCAGGAGGTATGGTGCATTTATAAACAATAACGTTGGTCCTTTTGGCTAAGAACAGCATCTGCTAATTATTGTACCAAGCATCTAAAGCTGCTGTGTCCTTGCGGCTTTTGTCTAGTTCAGGTAATAGGTCAGTTGGTTTAAAGCTATAGATGATTATTAGCACATCTGCAAAAAGAAAGGGGAGACCGCTTATTAACACGTCACATAGGTCGTTTACGTACATTAGAAAAAAGGGCGGATCTAGTAAGCTGCCTTGAACAACGCTACTTGTAAAGTAAGTGGCAGTTGATTCCAACCGTCCTATTTTAACAAATCGTGTACCTTGATTAAGATAAGAGCAAAGTCAATTTAGCAGAGGCTGTCGTACGCCTTAAGCTCTGCCATTATTCATTAGATGCCAATGAGCAACTCGATCGAGTGCATTTTGCATATCAAGTTACAAACTCATTACAGACTCGTCAGAATCCAAGGCTTCAGTGGTGTTTAAAAAATCTAATTGGCAAGTCGCGCAGGATTTTGCGTAGAGGAACCTATGCTCAATCTTATGCATGACCCCTACCCTGAACAGCTAACCTGAAATTTCTTTCTCACTAGTTTCTCCATTAAACGGGATATAATGGAGATGTGGTTTATCCAACGGTACTTGCTAAAACCTTGCATCAATCCACCTTGGTGTCGTGGCGTTATAATGTAGTGTCTCCAAGCTTTGGGGTACTCACCAAGCGACATAGATTAGGTAAAATGGTTCAGGAGAAGGACAGGACTAATGTTACTAGCAATTTTTAATAAAATGGGTGGTATTCATCTGGACCAGGTTTTAAGAACGGCCTGATGGCTCATATTCTTGACCGTTTACTTTTAAGGTCCAACTGTAAAATGTGCAGTGTTTCGTTAGTCAGTCTTAACTGCTCTTCTGTCACAGGTTCAATTTCTATACAGAGTGTCTCCTAACAATAAAAGATAAACAGTTCACACATCATTTGCGGGTCACGGGCAGTAGTGTCATCCGCAATTAAATAAATAAATAAATAAATAAACCTTTTATTATCGTCAAAGCGAGGACATTATCAGCATATTGCAATATTGTAGATGCTAGCAAGGTTAGCAGCATCAAGCGCGGGAGTAGTACAGATTGAGTCAGTAGTGTTAGCCATGGTGGCCCAAAGGTCGTACGAAGTCTATGTCCACAAAATGCGAGATGTAGAGACAAGCATCAGATCACTAATGTGGAGTGTGTTGCTGAGGTTAGTCCAGTGAGGTTGCGTACACAGTGCGGGTCAGGTGAGTGTAGCATGAGGAAAATGCTGCACAAACAGTTAAGAATAGTGGGATGCAACTGAGGAAATGTGTAAGCGTGTTCGTACGAGAGCACATGTATGCACAGAATTTGTAAATGTGGTAGCGGTCAACTGGCCAATGTGTGATTGGGGCGGTGACTTTATTGAATGGCGAGTCATACCCGCCACGTCGCAGTGTTGTTAAACCGAGATTTGTAGCTTTTTGTAAGGATAAAGCTTGCTAGACTGAAATCCACTACGTCATGGAACACTGCCGACTGGTGATACGACATTGAAAATATTGCATCTGACCGATTACCTTTGCGAATATTCGCAGTCCCGTTCCGGCAATTTGTTTCCAATAGTTGTGTAGGCTCCTATGGAGTCAACAGCAAGTGGTTGGAGCTGTTGAAGTCGGACGACGCAGGTAAGTTGTGTTGGTTTGCTTAGTTTCCCGGGTTCCTTCAGTTTGCCAGGATTGCGAAGTGCGGTTGATTTCTTTGTTCTGTGTTGATTCTTTGTCCAGGTGAGCGTCGCAGTTATGTCCTCAGAGGTGTTCCTTGCAAGTAATGTTATCCTTTAGAACAATCGTGCGTCCATCAAGGTTCTACGGCGCAGTAAAACACCGAGCGCGCGAAATTTGCTCGCGCACCCTAGTGCTAAACGTTCCTGAAGGAGCCGATGTAGCTGAATTTGGTTTGATAGTTCTAGGGCCAAATCATTCGCTTCCGGTACATAGATGCAATTTAGAGTACTACGGTAATTCCCCCGCAGCTTTGTATTTTTGTTGAGTGTTCTACTATAAATGCTGCACCCTGGGAGTTTTGCATTTAATCGTGATACAGAAGCTGCTAAATACAAGGCAGCTAACCACTTGGTGTAAAATATTCTGATTGTTACATCAATGACATGAAGTAATTCATTTCAGTTTCGCGCTCCCAAGAGCGTGGAAAATGTATCCCAATTTATAGAGTGATGCAGCAGACGAAGCACTACCTGTTCCTGGTTAATCGTCCGTGTAGGTTAGCACTCCAACCACATTTAACAATGAACGACCCTGTGATCTCTTCCAGTGAGCGCATCGGCCACTACTGCTTTTTATTCCGGTATATTCAAAGTGAAAGCCAAAACCAGAATATCTTCCTCTAGTAAGTGAAGAAACATGCTGCGTCCGTGCACCCAAATTTATACAGGCGAGTGAACTCGCATACGTTGTTGGTGCGGCTGATGTAAGCCAGGTGACATCTGGTATGTTTAAATCCCCGGTGATCCGTTTACGATTGTACGGGAGATTCGAAGCATGTCCGAATGCTTTTAAAAGCGCATTATAAATACCTGAATAGTTTATTTCCGTATTTATCGAGGCACACTAAACCAAACATGATCAACGTTTACATGCAATTATGTATCACCGCCAACATGTTGCTATGTGTGCAATCGGCAGTAAACCGAAAGTTGTACAGGCTGCGGAAATTGTAAGAGTAATCATGAGGAATAAAGTCCTCAATAAATGGTGACACGTTTGGTTCAAGCGTGCGTAGTGCGAACAGTTGGGGCTCCATGTGTATAGTGAAAACGATACATGTGGCCAGGGTGTACCTTATGCTTGTACGTGTCGAGAAAATATTTGATTATGATTCCAGTCGACTTGTCAGTATGTAGTTTTGGGCAGTGATTTTATTCAGTGGTGAGTCACATTCGCCACAATACAGAGTTGTTAAACGGACATTTGTGGCTTTTTATAGGGAGAATGCTTGCCAAGAGAAAACCCACCATGTCCTGAAACACTGTCTTAATTACGTTTGTACAATAATATGTAACTGACAGAGCAGCTTGCCAACTAACTTCACACTTGGTTATCCGCAGTCAAATGAGTTTTACGTTCCTTTGTTTGCTGCTCAGTTAGCTTTGTCAGGGCCGGCATAATCGCTGAGGTTAATCGAAGATAGCAGCTGCATGATGAGTCGTCTTTGTGAGTGTCCAGGTAGGCAAAACGTCGGTTCCTTGTATCTGGATTATTCAGGTTTATGTATACTTTTCAGGAGCGTGAAGGCATCGTGTCAAGCTATCATCGCTGAACATCGGTCGTGGTAGTGAGTGCAGTTTTATCCATTTATTATACAGCCATGTTTTTTGTAGGTCCTTGTGGGTTATTATGTCCTGTCCTGGGTAAAAACGCTGTTTCTCAGTCAAATACCAGATTCCCAAGAAGTTCCGGAACACGGAGGAAAGGGAAAGTAAGAGACAACCAAGACCTCAATTAACAGGCTAGGAAAGAAACATTGTTAACATTCTATGTTATAACATTTAGAGTGAAAACAAAATGATTTAAATGTGCGACAACGATTGTGCTAAAAGTGTCTTGAACGGTCTACAAAAAGCAATGGCCGTTTAGGTAGGTTGCTACCATCTACAGGGAATACACAGCGTTGCGCCATTAAGCAATCCACGCAGTATCGGTTTACTTAATTCAAATATTGCGTGGGAAAACAGAAATCAGATTTTAAAGACCGGCAGCGATTGAATGGTGGATGAACAGCTGGTAGCCAGCTTACTTCGATAGGGAGCGCACAGTCGGTAAATAGATATATAAATAGCTTGCGATGCGACAGCTTAAAAGCTCAAATTTGTAAAGCAGCGGAAAGACCGGACCCAAGCACGGAGTAAATGGTTCGGGGGATCTAGACAGGAAGCCCACTTGAGGGTACTAAGAGAATAGTGATGGAGCCGACTGAACTGGGAAAAGCCATTGAGGGAGCTAATCTCCTACATGAGCAATTGTCGAAACCGTTGATGCAAGACGAATAGAGGACACCTAAACAGGAGTGGTTAAAGGGATGTACCGTGTAGATGAAAAAGAATTAATCGATAAAACTGAAGTAATAAAGGTTAATTAAAGGAAGGCAAGCGTGCGAAACAAATGTATACGCAGCGTCGCGCATAGTAACGAGTCATTCTATGGTGCTAAGTGAATATTACTAAGGTGTGCTGAAGCAGGAAAAGCCGGTGAGTATGCTGGACTCATATATGAGCAAATGTCGCAGACAACGCAGCGAGTAAGGGATAACTGAACATCTAGAAAGGAGAAGCTAAAGGGCGTCTGTGTGCTGGCAATCATTAGTGGATAAACCATGGGGCGTCCTATAGATACAGCCAAGAAACAAGGCTAGCTCATGAACCTTAGCAGAAAGCCAAACTGAATCTTTCACTGCATAAAGGTTTTGAGACTGAAGGTCAGCTGCTGCGTAAATCTCCTTTGTATGTATAGCGCACCCTCCAACTCTCTTGTGTGTGCGACATAGAAAAAATAGGTGCCCATAAGGAAGACTCAGCACAATTATACTTTGCGAACCAGGTTTCGGGGATGAAAATCATGTGGAGTTCAATATGCATACCAGAGGGTTAAGCATAAGCATCTTGTTGTTTAGCGACCTAGCATTAATAATCAAGAGTGAAAATGTGCAACTAGTGTCTTTAAGTCTCAATGCTAGCGAAAATGCGCTATACGCAGACATAGCTTCAAACGTAGGAGAGCTGTAAGCCAAGGCAGGGACAGACAGCTGATTAGAAGTCACAGCATTTACATCGGCAACGGCTGGTCTAGACACAACCCGCAGTGGAATAAAAATGCACACAAGATGTATCAAAGGTAGAGAATAGGGAATGAAGTGAAGTATTTCCATAAGTATAATGGTCAGGAGGGAGCTAGGGCACTACAGGTGATAAATCCGCCAGCTCAAGGAAAGAAGTAGAAATAACGCGGATATCCGAGTCAGGTGGAACTGCCAACATTGTGGAAGACAAATGATCTGTTTAAAAGAGGTAGCCAGGCGAAATTGCTCTTAACTGGCCATCACAGCGCGCAGCATGAGTTGGTATAAATAGGGACGTCGTCGGAGATATTGGACGCAAGCGTGCGGTGTCTCTCTTTGGGCTCCACATTTGCGAATGCCGGCGGTGGCTCCGAACGCTGCGCTGCGAAATTTGAGTGCAGAACACTGCCTTTTTTAAGCGAAATTTGTAGGGTGACGTTTGAACGTCGTTTGTCATTTGGCACCTTGCTGAGACCGGATGGTGTTCAGTTGTGCAAAAATGAGCATCGTTGAGCTGCTGGTGAGAAAGATTCATGGAACTTCGGCCGTCCACGTCGACATTTTTGAGTGAGAAACGACTGGCGTTAATCGATCCTTAAAAACGCTCACTTGGTGGCGGAATATAGATCTGTTTGGTAAAGGTAACTAGGCGAAGTTGCTCAAAACCGTCAGCTCCCAGCACTTTCGGCTCGATTCCGCAGAACGCGGTTACAATTTCTTTGGACGCTGCAATAGGGACTTCCTCGGGATGTTGAAAGCAAGCATGCTGTGCCTTGCGTCGGGCTTCGCAGTTGCGAAGAGCGGTGATGGCTCCGCCCACGTCACTTGCGAAATCGGAGTGCAGGGCAATGCAGTTACAGGCGAGTTTTGTGGGGTGGCGTTTGAACGTTTCCATTTAGCATTCTGCACCTTTCAGACACCGGATGATTACATTTGTACACACTTAGGCCTTGTGGATATGCTGGTGGGAAGCATTTATAGGTTGCTTTTGCTCTAGTTTTACGTTCTTCGTTTCCTCAGGGCGCACACCGGCTATTTCGGCGATTAGATTTGTTTTTCTTGGTGAAAGGGCTTTGCTTCTCGTGCATGATTAGCGTGATATGTAATGAGTTTTTAGGTTCTTTCGCTTTCTAATAACTAACTGGGATTTGTCCTATCAGATGCTATTGCTTCAGCTTCTATCACCCATGCATGGTTTTCTTCAGGTGCAATCTGCTTCGCTTCGGTTAAACCTTCATCGACGGTTGGCCTACCCTTCATGCCTCACAGTTGCGAATGTCGGCGATGGCTCAGGACACGTCACCTGTCAAGTCCCAGTATTGAGTACCGCAGTTTTAGGCGAGTTTTGTGGATTGACGGGGAAGCATTCCCATTTAGCTTTTGGCACGCGTTTGACGCAGGTGGTTGTCACGTTGTTGAACTTAAGGCGCGTTCAACTGCTGATGAGTAGCATTCGTGTTTCGCCGGCCGTCTGGTTGGGCGTTCTTCATATGCTTTAGTCTGAGCGCAACTAGTCCTAGTATATTTTCGGTTGCTTCTGAGGCGCGCGTTTCGAGTTTGATTGGTGAGATATCCAATGGGTTCCCAGGGCCTTTGACTTTTTCCAGCAACACCAGGCGTCACAAATTATTGGCTGCTGACTTATCAGGTTCTAGCTGCGATGCAGGATGTTGTACAATTGCAATCGACTTTGCTGGCGTTTATCGGGTATACTTGATTTTGTTGCTTTGGTTACATTATAGGTCTCATCGTCCACCTCATCCGAGCGACACGCATGAGAACCCGTGAGCAAAAGCCGGTACACGTGTGTAGCTTTTATTTCGTCACAGCGACGTTTAAGCACCATACGACCCGGAACCACTTTTATATCAAAGACTATAGTACACGACGTAAAGAGACCCTGATGAGGCATAAATTTACTCGCTGAGTCCAGAGTATCGAATGTATATGAAAGAGGGCAATGTATTTGCTGAATATCCTTCCTCTGCATGGTATTATTAAAAAAGAATTGTTTCATTTTACATACTTTCATTAGCAATCTGATTTTTAATTGTTTCTAATTGATCAGGGACGTTATTTGCCCCCAGTTAAAAATTATTTTTGTGTAGTGCGCATTTAGGAAACATTCGGCTGTCTATATATTTTAAATACTCATCTCTTTCATTGGCCATACACGGTTAGGTATTGCCATAATTCCTTCGACAACATGCTTTATGAAACCATAGAGTACCTTTAACCGTGCGATATCATTCCTAAGCTAAGAAATGATATCGTCATTGCATGCGACAAATCCCGTTGCCCAGTAGGGGCATTACTTCATTGGGATGTTCTATCGTTTTGCATACATTAGTCACCTTGCAGAGCAAACTGTGGCAAGGTGAGTTCAACAGTGTTTTATTAACCACCTTTAATAGGAGAACGCGTCCGAAAAAGCGACTAAAAGAGTATTGTGGCACAAACTTGGCAACTCATTGGAACCTTGTATTTAATAGGAATTAAAGCTCCAGCTCTACATGAATTATAGGGTAAAACCCGCTTCGATCCGGTCTGATGAAATGCCAAGCAACTTTATAGCGGGTTGTACTTGCATGTTAGCCGTATCTTCATTAGGTTAATGCAGCATTTAAACAGAATGTACGCCGGCTCAAAGTGTGGCAGCCCACCACGTTCTCGTAGGATGACAGGAAATTTCCCAACTTTGATAAACATGAAGTCAAACTCTGGTGTCAAGCGTAACAGAAATAAATGCAAGCTGTACGAAATATACAGGGCGGTATAAATCCCACAAAGTTACGAAAAGTTGAAAGCGGTATGAAGCAACCTTTCGTCGTGCGCTTGACATATATATAAATAAATACACGAATAAATATTTTATTCTCGAATTCAAGGAGGCATACCAACTCTGGTATGTAGATATATAACTAAGAAACGTTGTTAAACTTAATCCATGCTGGATTACCTCCAGTGGTTCAAGCTCAACGACAACAAGATGCTTTCACTTGGGTTCCCCGATGTTACTATCAGGAATTGAACCAGGCTGCGTTACTTCCCCGTTGATACGTCAGCTTCGCGACCTCGGCTACTTTGCGTAGTCATATCAACCCCGGAGAAACGCAAAGCGTTAATGCGCTTTGCATTAAAACTAGCGGGTAGCAATATCAGCGTACAGCCGGGTCACCTACTGACCAATCGATAGAAGTCAAAGGAAGACATAAAAGCCACAAGAGCAGACGAGCTGCTGGTGAGCAAGGCCTTCGTCTTGTACGTCTTAAGGTGGCCAAATGAAACTCAAATTCTGCACTACCAGACCCCCTCCTCTTAGCGTACAACGCAGGGCTGGGCGTGCCGAGTTCTTTTGGGTAGTACTTAGCATTGTGCGTAGCCTAAGGAACAAATTACACATAAAGGTCTACTTGCAGACAAGATTCGTCCGGACACACTTGCCTTCGCTAAAACCTGGTTGCCCAAGATATCACAGACGTTGATGTATGTTTATCTGGCTGCACACTGCTTAAACTTGATCGCTACCTGGGCCGCCAAGGTGAGAGCGTCGCTCTTTATGGGAGTTGTAAACTTACAATTTTGGGAACCTGTGTTTGCTAGGTGCCAGATCAAACTATTGTAGTCATGCCAGCAATCTTGCGTACTTTCGCTGCGCAGTTTACAGTTGTAGTGGTATATTGAAGTCCTGGAAGTATCTCCAGGGAGGATCCTGAATTTATTCGTACTCAGGCTGCCAATAGGTGTCTAATACTGGGTAATATCAACATTTCGGAAGTCAGCTGTGCTGATCTACTTTGCCGTTTGGTGGCGAGCACTTTTGGTTTAAAGCGCCTTGAGCTAACATTGCAATGACCTTTGCATCGGTTCGTGGATCTCCCGACTAGATACATGAGCAACCAGATTTCGTCTACCTTGGAGCTCGTTTTTGTGAAGTCACGATTTCGTAACTGATATGAAATAAGGCCGTTCTCTAGGAGCCAGTGACCATGTCTGCATATCCTTTCGATGTGCTTTAACTGTGTCATCATGCTAGCGCTTTGCCAAGTCTAAATATTTAGCGGTCTGCCTTTAACGCGATGCCAGAATAAGCATCAGTTCTGCGTTGCGTGATCGCTATGGTTGCCACCGTTGAAACAGCCTGGAAGAAACTAAAGGCACAGCTCAACAAAACCTCTGCTTTCCATATTTTAAGCATTAATAGACGGTTGACACAAGCGCACTATCTTTGGATAGGTCATACAGGGTCAAACACAGTAACAAACGCAAAACCAGCTAAGTTCATAACCGCCGTCCTCACCAATGGTTGGGCGCAACATGTTCTCGTGGCTATCAGGGGTAAAAATATAAGGCCTTTATTTTATCTCAGGCACGTCCCCGATAGCTACTGATGTACTAGACGTTCCCCTTAATGTGTGCACAAAATGGTCGGATGTACTGTTAAACCTACGTCGTCGCATATGAGGACAGCTGTGGTTCAGCACTTCCTGTAAAACATCCATTAGGTAGCTTTCTTTGCTCTGCTTAGCGTCCAAAATTGAGAGTAGTTCTTTCTTTTCCCTGATCTTAAAGGAGCCTTTGACATCTTTGATGACAATGTGACTATGTGCTTAAGCTTACTTGTCTTCCGTAATAATACGAGAGCCCAATTTTAATACTCAAACACCGCAAAGGACAAGAGGAAAATACTAGGTCTAACTCGCACCTATGATCATACTCGTGACTTCAGCGTATTACTGAGACTCCAACGCTTTATACTTAAAATGGACCTAAAACTGTACCCCAGACCCATTCAGAAAGAAAAACGGGTATAAATAGTAGTAATACAAGTCAACAGTTGACTGAATTATTGAGCAAAGGGAGTGGTGGCAGAATTGACCTGACCTCCACATCGTCGTCGTCGTCATCATCATCATACACGTTAGCTAGAGGTGGGGAACACTTCAGCTACTGTGCCGTAATACATAGAAAAAAAGGAGAAAATAATAGCAACTGGAGCAAGCTGGTTGAGCTACCGGTAACGGATGGGCATCGTTCCGGTAAGCTACCAGCCGGCTGCTGCGCACCCAAAAAGACAAAAAATATTATGCAAGATTATTTAAGACTGAATAATAAGATCGTGATTAGAGGGGAAGGCTAAGAGGGATGGGGTGGGACGAAGGAACTCACAGCACGAACGCCACTGAGGTCGGCTCCTAGCCATATCAGCAAGTGTGTCCAACCAAACGTGTTCATCGTCCTTTGGACCCCAACCAGGGAGCCGAGACGCTCCAACCGAGGCCAGCTCAGAAGTGAGGGCCATTATTCCTCTGGACCAAGTCATCGCTTGGCCAGCCCTCATCTTATTCAACCACACCCCCGGCGCGCAAACAATATACGTCGCGGAAGTCGGTGGGCTGGCATGCGTAACACGTGGCCGAGCCATCGAAGCCTGTTGCGTGAAATAACGGTGCTGAGCAGTTCATTTCCATTTCCTGTGCCATAAACAAGGCGTCGAACTCGCTCGTTGCTCACGCGGTGTTCCCAACAGGTCCGCTGCTCTAAGCGGCCAGGTTTCAGAACCGTACATTAGGGTCGAACGTACTGCTGCATTGCACTCTCTACCCTTCAGGGTGAGAGTGATGTCGCGCCGGCGCCATAAGTGGCGAAGGTTAGCAAAAACACCCCGAGCTTTTGCTATACGATTCGTGATTTCATCTTTAATCCCAAGGGCGCTGTTACAACTTCCCAGGTAGTTGAATTTTTGAACGACTTCTAGCTGATCCCCACCAAGGGTCAGCGTAGGAGGCGGTCCAGACAAATCTTGGAGAAACGCTTTGCACTTCGAGGGTGCGAAGCAAAGCCCGAAGTGACGCACAGCTAGTGCTAATCTGTCCAGTGCCGCTTGGCACGTTTGTGAGCTGTCACAGATCAGGGCAATATCAGCAGCATACTCTAAATCAAGAAGTCGTTCTCCTGGGAGTAGCTCCACACCTTTTAAGTCGTGTCCTGTGTACGCGATTTCCATGACTTCGTCAACAGCGAAGTTGAAGAGGAAAGGTGACAGTGGGCACCCTTGTCTCACGCCGCTGAAGATATTTAAGGGCGACGACAACTTGCCGTAAACCCTTGCGCTGCTCGAGCCACGCGCATATAATGCTCGGATAATATTTACATATTTCTCAGGTACACCTTTCCTGAGTAGACAGACCCAAAGTGCATGTCTATCCACCGAATGGAATGCACCTTTGATATCGAGGAACACGACAACGGTGGGCCGCCAATATATGTGACGGTGCTCCAACAACTGACGCACAGTGAAGATGTGGTCAATGCAGCCACGACCTCGACGAAATCCAGCTTGTTCTTCACGAATCTGGCTTTCACGAGTGCCAGTCAGTCTGTGAAGGATGACAGGCAAGAAATTTGGAGGCGATGGAGATCAGACTGATTCCTCTATGGCTGCTGCATTCCGATCGTGAGCCTCCTATGAAAATTGGGACTATGATGGATCGGCTCCAATCGGTTGGGACAGTTTCCTGCTCCCACAGTTTCACTAGTAACTCGTGTAAATCATCCACAAGAGCAGGTCCCCCGAATTTGAAGAGGGCTGGAGGAAGCTCATCAGGTCCCGCGGCTTTGTTTAACTTCAAAAGTCCGATCTCATGTTCGACTTCTGAGCAAGAGGGTGGATCCAAAGGAACAGCCCGGGGAGTGGGGCGATCACTGGTCGGCGAGAAATCTAACAATTCCGACCGAGTAAATTGCCTTTCAAAGTGCTCCGCTCAACGTTCCAGGCGTTTTGATAAGTTGTGGATAGGCTGTCCACTCTCGTCACCTATAGTTTCACTAACACCAGGTCTGCTGCTGCCCGTTTCCCGTATAAGACGGATTAACTCACGATGGTTACCAAAGGCAGCGGCCATTTTCATCTCTGTTGCACGACGAGACCAGCAGGATTCGCGGTCTCTCTTTAGGCTAGCACGGAGTTTTCCCGGAGCTCTTTGTGAGTTTCATTGTGTTCGCTTCCAGCCGGAATATGCCGGCGAGCATCTATAAGTTCCAGAGACTGTGTAGAGACCCAATGTTCATGTTGGCAATTAGACATACCACATGAGGATTTGCCTGCTGCTAGTAAGGTCTGTTGCATATGAGACCAGTAAGCTTCAATTGCATCCAGTGAGCGTTTATCCAACTCGGATGACAGCGTAATTTGCTAGGCGTTCAGAACAGCTGGCTTCACCAGTCTGCCGGTGTCCATGCGCTCACAACATCGTCGCGGGCGTCCGCCAAAGCGCATCCGCAGGTCAGCACATACAAGTGCACGATCGGTGTCAACACTTGTGCTCCAAATCGAGCGACAGTTCTGGACGCAGCCTCTCCAGCGGTAACTGATAGCAATGTGATCGATTTGCGTCCATCGCTGGTTCGAGGCTGGTGGGCGCCAAGTCACCCTCCGACGGGTGCTGTGTCGGAAATTAGTGCTCGCAAAAAATAAGCCAGCATCCTCACACAAATGAAGTAACCGCTCACCGTTATCATTACGGGAGCCTATACCATGTTGGCCGCCCAGATGCAGCTCATCTGTGGATAATTTTCCAACTTGAGCGTTCAGATCCCCAGCCAGCACTACAGTGTCCGAGCTTCTTCTGTGGATAAGGAGTTCGTTCAGTTGGCGATAGAAGTCGTCTTTTACCGAGTCATCGCTACATTTTGTCGGTGCATAGGCAGCGATAACGAATAGACACCTGTTAGTCCAGAGCGACTTCGAAGTTTTGAACGAGCCAGCCAATCGGACCGCACACATCCGGCTACTGATTGGAATCCAATCAACCAGAGCAGATTCAGCCCGGGGACTCAGGGCAATACCAGCACCGGCTTGGCCGGTGCTCAAAGCTGCATCGTCGCCGGATAGGCGCAATGAGAAAGTGCTGCTAGTGTCACATGAAGGGGATCGCAGAGTGAGTACAGAGCTCGAGTCTCGCAGGCGGGTCTCCGATAAGCAGCGGATATCAATCGATAAGGTCTCCAGTGTGTGAGCAAGTGCTGCCTGTTTACCGATCTGAAGCAATGTGCGAACATTGAGGCATGCCAATCTGAAGGAGGACCGAGGGCTCCAAATGGAAGCCAAAGAACTGGAATGGGCCGCTTGCATGGACATGGGCCTGTTGACAGTACAGGAAGGACGCTCTGCGTTCACATGTGAGTTGAAACTAAAAGACATGCAACTATTGAAGCAAGGTGGGGGAGTGCCGCGAATTGGGGGTTGAAAACAGGGGGATAAAAGTGAAGCTGGAACGGGACGATAAGGGTAAAAAGCGCAAGAAGGGGAATAAGAAGATGGGAAGGCTTGAGCAGTAGCATTCAAACCACTATCCACCCTGCTCGATGCAGCAGATATGGCACCGTTGATGATCCTCTGCGGTGGCCAGAGCATTAGAAATTTGTTTGAAGTGTGATTCATTGTATTGCGTGGGCAGGATACTCTCAGGTTGCCCAGGCCTAGGCAGGAGAACGATTAGGGTTCTCAACCAAAGACTTTGGTTCAAAAACCTGGCCGCAAGGCAGCGGGTTTGGCACTGGACTGCAAGGAGTCCGTTTTAAGGAATAAGGAGCCACCCTTATTCCAACCCCCAACCTGGAGGACCATAAGGCCGAGTTTGTCTGGCCTCTAACCATTGACCAATCTGGTATGAGTGGCTCTGAAGATGCAAAAACACCACCCAATGTAGCTCAATGGATCACTGAGGCACACAAACCATGGCACCACGGTAGGGTCCAGTCTCATTGCGATGGG